>OY282415.1:2144603-3344603 GCA_958295455.1 Coleophora deauratella | reverse complement strand
TTGTGTGAATGAGAACTGCAGTACTTACAATCAGCTGCTGACTTAGACGCTGTTACTAGACTGGTGCGACGCTTACTAAACACCTGCGGCCCATCTCCCAGAGTCTCGAGTGCAGCGGCACGATATTCTAGGAATTTTAAAAATGTGTCAAGCACAGGCAAGTCTGTGGTGCTTTGATGCTCAAGATGAAAGGCACGCAACGTGTACTGATCAACTTTCTTTTGCAGTATTGCTATAATTATTGAATCCCATGATTCAACTGGAATATCCATATTTTTAAGAGCCCCCAAGTTTTGTCTTGTTAATGAAATTATATTCCTAAGCTCGGAAGCATTAGTTTTTTGCATGGGTGGCATATCCAAAATAGAAACGATATGATGATTTACCACTTGTTTTTTATTATCATACCTATCAGCCAATAACTGCAAAGCAGTGTCATAATTTTCCCCAATTAGAGGCAGATGATTGATTAAGCTTAAAGCTTCACCTTCAAGGAAAGATTTTAAATAATATAACTTATCGCACTGCGACAACATAGACTCTTTGCCTATAACACTCTTAAAAAGAGATATAAAATTATAGTAGGCACCTACCTCGCCTTTAAACTTCCCGACCTCGATTCGAGGAAGACGCGCGAAAGACGGCATCTGTGCAGGCGGCGGAGGAGGTGTAGGACTCACACCGTGATCCTTATCATCCAAGGCGTCAGACGGCGGCGGCGAAGGGGTCTCAAGCAGCGCATTCAGTTGCGCTAGCAGCACGAAGTACTTGTTTTCAAATTCCTCCTCATCTTCCTGTTCTTTCTCGTCTAACAATGAAATTTGCAAATTGTAACTCATGTATTCAGAGTAATACGAACGCAAACTTTCTCGTTTTTCCTTTAAAATCCCTATATCAAACTTACCTTCCGCTCTTTCCAGACCAACCAAATATTTGTCTAGTCTGGTAACAAAACCTTTACATTGGCCCCTTGCCGCTCGTAACCTACGAATTTCGTCGTCTTCCGCCATGACTTTTACAAGTTTTATTTAGAATAAACCCACAATTATTCCGCCAACAAGAAGTTTTTGTTTACAACAGTGAAACAATGGCGTCAATATGGCGTCAACTTTTTACATTAAAAACTCTGAAATTAACTTAATTTTCTTAAAAATTATGAATAAAAGGATAGAGCGATATAAAGTCTATTGGAGCGAGTGAGATGACACGACATCAAAAACACCGTGATTGATACGACTCTGCCACAGGCGTAGTACCACAACACGAAGATGAAGCGCGCGAAGATTTGAATACCGGATCCGTATTGGCCCGTTCGCTGGAAGCTCGTCACGTCGTTGGGTTGTCACTCTGCGGCTACGTTCCTTTTCTCACACCAAAACTCTGCAGTCACTGAGTATGTCAGCAAATTGATGTTGCAAACTTGCAATGAGTGAAAAGTGGAAACGGAAGTTGGAATATTTGTTTTGGCGTATTTATCGCGAGAAAAAATGTTCTAAAGATGGCGGATTGGTAGCACAGCTTACCAATGAAATGAAAACATGTTTATTTTTTAGCAAAGAAATATTGTCCACAAAATGTTTTATTTAGCACTGCTATTTTCTTGAAAAAATATTTGTTGGGAACACGGTTCACCAGGTCTTTGCACGGCAAAGGTTACAAAAATATATTTGCGGGAGCACGGCTCGTCATGAAATTACATAAATGTTCACTTCACTGAAGCAAAATCCATAGCACTGCTAGGTATTTGTTTAAAAATATTTGGGAACACTGTTCACCAGGTCCTTGCACGGCAAAGGTTAGAAAAATTTATTCGCGGGAGCACGGCTCGCCACGTTCACTTCACTGAAGCAAAATCCATAGCACTGCTATTTCTTGAAATGTTTGGGAACACTGTTCACCAGTTCCTTGCACGGCAAAGGATATAAAAACTGATCGCGGGAGCACGGCTCGCCAACGACATTATAAAACGCGTTCACTGAACGAATTTTTTCACATTTTTACAGACACTGTCTGCCTCCTCGGGAGCACCGCTCACCGATATACACTCCGATCGTTAAGGACCATGTTTTGGCCGCTAGTAAAACTCATTTTTATGTACTTCAAAGTGGACTGTATTAATTTAAATAAAGAGCTTTACATTTTCGGTTCTGAGAGCGATGGACGCCATCTTAACTCTAACAGACAATGCTGCCACAATTACACAAAAATAAAAATCTTATGTACGTATTGTACAGATATACCTACTGTAAATTCAATTCAAAAGAAGAAACTTTGTCCTATTGATTCGCCGAACATTTAACTCCAAAAATTATATATAATTATTATATTGTCATGACATGAGTGTCATCGCCATTTTTCCATGACTTTCCATGAGCCTGCCAAAGCAACCCCACTTCCAATGCCAGTGGGCCTGTTCTTATGAAGTAAAAGTAGGTAGGTATTTACGCTAAATTTCACGAACTAGATGCGACATATCGTCGTTGCGATTTACCGTAATTTTGGATCAAGAATCAAGACCTCAAACTTGGCATAGTTGTTCCTTATGTGGTATTAAGTGAAATAAGCCCGGGAGGCATCGGGAGGCATCACGGTGGCGGCGTTATTATACCGCAATAGCTGTCCACTTAGCTTTCGATTGCCCTCTTGAAGCTCTCAGTAACTGACACGTTTCGTAACCCAGCATACGAGTCACAAGACCACACCAACGTAATTTTCTTCGCTTAAGTTACGCCTCAATTCCGTATAAGTTTGCACGTTGTTAGAACCTTTGTATATCTTATATGGTTGGACCAGTCGATGTTCATGATATCACGGAGGCACTGCATGTGAAATCTATCGAGGCAGCGTATTTCTTTCCTATTAGACTGGTGGCGAATATAATAAAAGTGCTCTATTTACCGAGTTTGTTTCTCTGGCTCCTATATAGCTAAAACAATTTTCAATATTTTCGTCTTGATTCGTAGATCATCAAATAGCCAGTCATAAGAAAGGGGGAGGGGGGCCGATATAGCTATGACGAAACAAACGACCTTACGACAGGCTATTTCGTAATATCTGTACCAAAATGAATCCATCGATCTATACCTGTCATAGCTCTATATAATCACTATGTCTCTCACGAATTGAGGAGGTTTGGAATTACTTTGGACATATACACCAAGATCTTAGTAGCTAATATCATGCGACCGGAAGAATGTAGGTCTACGTTTGGCAAAAACTGCTAAAGCTGAACCAATCCCAATGATCTCAGGGTTGAGGTCACATTTGAATGTTATTGCACTTCCCAAATACTTAAACTTCTCCACATGCTTCATGACATTCTAACCGAGATACATTTGGAGTTAGATTGTTCAGTTGTCTCCCAACATACATAACATCGATCTTACTTACACTGTCAGTACTCATTTTTTTTTAATGACTCGTCAAAACTGGTCATCAGTTTTTGCAGAGATATTAGGGGATTCCGCTGTAAAACATAAGTCGTCCTTATGTAGTGTAGTACAGTCGTCCTGCTGTACGTACCTTATTGCTGTAACTATATGGCATAACACTTTGTTACGTGCCTTCATTCGGTCTAGGTTGAAAAATTTACCGTCAGTTGTTAGTACGGACTACGGAAGTGTATAAAGATGCCTTTTGGGATGTTATGTGTGTGGCTCATAAAGTATGTTAACAACCCATTACGTCCCCACTGCAGAGGCACGGATCTCTTCCCATTACTCGGGAAGGTTGGGCCATACTCCACACACGGGGGCCAAGTCCGGATTGGTGGAGGTTGTGGGGCTAGTGGCCAACCCCAGTGTAAGAACATTTCAAGCCGCCTATAAGAACTCCAACGTGGCTTAACGACTGCCATCTAGCGATAGCAGCCGGCACCAACGGCTTAACGTGGCTTGCGAAGCATGGAAACGGTCGAGATAAATGCCACTAACAGTCATACCCATCCAGGTAATGACCGTGTCTGTAGTCAGTTAACCTTCTTGATCGACGTGACCACGCAAGCCGCACTGAGCTACGACCGCTTCTCATATAAAGTATATTTTTTAAAATTAACATAAATTTGCTTAAATATATTATTGAACATAGCTTTTGGTCATACCCAATCATGGCAATTTAGTAGATCCTATCCATTGCTTTTATTAAACAAGTCATTTATGGATCAGATTTGTATTCCAAAGTACCGACGGATTATTTGTTTTCGATGTAAATAATATTTTCCTTCACGATTATAAATAATTTAAGCACTTATATTGCATTTCTTAAGTTAAGTGAATTTGTAATTCTTTTTGAGAAATAAATATCTCAAACCGTGTATGGATCTTACAGCTCATAATTTTATTGTTGACATGATTTTTAATAGAAATTAAGTGTTAAAAAAATATGTGCTGAAGTTAGTTTCTTCTGGACTCAACGTTTCTTCTCGCTTCGCAAACATTTCGTGAAACGTTGAGTGTACAAATTCCGCGTGGTAAGGACTTTGTGCTAGATAGAAAAACTATTTTGTACTAGATAAATAACCATTTTTTTTTAAATATGTTGTCCACGTTATTCGGATTTTATGAATTTGTTATATTTTTTTTAGTGAAAGAACTTGAAAGAAGCCTTTATTTAATCAGAAATGAATTAGTCTTCCTTGAATTATCCGAAAATGATATCACACTTGACCTAGTACATAAAGTTATGGACGTATTAGCTCGAAAGAGGAGCGCGACCGAATCAAACTTTCCTTGCCTCTCCTCGCCACTTTTGTGATGCTTCTCGATGCCAATAGTATAAGGAAGACTGTTTTATATGGGGGGATTAGTTAAAAAAGTGTCCAACTGTAAGCAGTAAATAATAGTTCAAGAATCCATCAGAGTGGCGCTAATGTAGACAAGGATTATGAAAATAATATATGAAAAAAAAATTCTTTTTTTATGTTTTTTTGTTTTAAAGTGCGTTATAACAAAGCGGATTCTTTCCTTGTTTTCTTCTCTGTTTCTAATAACTTTTCTCGCTTTCTTTAAAATTTACCCTTTTTAGGGTTCCGTAGTCAACGAGGAACCCTTATAGTTTCGCCATGTCCGTCTGTCTGTCCGCGGCTTAGCTCAGATACTATTACAGAGCTGTAATTTGGTACGGATATGCATATTAATCCTTATATACTTCCAGCCTCCCGAACAAGCCGGTTTTCGAAAAGGCTTCAGTACCATAGACCACATACATACGCTTCGGCAGATTATACAGAAGACCGAAGAGTATAATCGACCACTAAGCTTGGCGTTTGTGGCCTTTGATTCGATCGAGACCTGGGCTGTATTGCAATCTCTCCTAACGGTGCCAGATCGATTATCGATACATCGAAGTTTTGAAGTGTTTGTATGAAAATGCCAGTATGTTGGTCCACCTCCAGGATCAGAATTCGAAACCTATCCGGCTGCAGCATGGGGTGAGACAGGGAGACGTTATATCTCCGAAACTGTTCACCGCTGCACTGGAAGATGTTTTCAAGCTTCTGGACTGGAAAGGACTCGGCATTAACATCAATGGCGAGTATATTACTCACCTTCGATTTGCTGACGATATCGTGATCATGGCCGAGACTTTGGAGGATCTAGGCGCAATGCTCAAAGGACTAAGTAGAGTCTCCCAACAAGTGGGTCTTAAAATGATACATGGATAAGACGAAAATCATATCAAACATCCGTGTTACACCCACTCCTCTGAAGGTTGGAGACTCTACGCTCGAAGTTGTTGACGAATATACAGGGTGTAACAGAAGTGTGTGACAATACTTCAAGGTTGACTTTTACCCATCAAACTGAACAACTTTTGTTCTACAACTTTGTTGAAAGCGCAAAAAATTTTTTGGACTTTTCATACAAACTTGGTTCGCCAGCTGATCGATTTGTATGAAAAGTCCAAAAAAAAAATTGCGATTTCAACAAAGTTGTAGAACAAAAGTTGTTCAGTTTGATGGGTAAAAGCCAACCTTGAAGTATTGTCACACACTTCTGTTACACCCTGTATATACCTGAGACAAACAGTCCAGTTAGGTAGGTCCAGCTTTGAGAAAGAGATCAGCCGTCGAATCCAACTTGGCTGGGCAGCGTTCGGGAAACTTCGCAATATCTTCACGTCCAAAATACTGCAGTGTCTCAAGACTAAAGTCCATAATCAGTGTGTGTTGCCAGTGATGACATATGGATCCGAGACATGGTCGCTTACTATGGACCTTATAAGAAGGCTTAAAGTCACTCAAAGGGCGATGGAACGTGCTACGCTTGGTGTTTCCCTACGTGATTGAATCAGATATGAGGAGATACGTAGGAGAACTAAAGTTACTAGCTCTTTTTGATATTTTTTTCTCTCGACTATCCCAGGGTGTGGGGTATCGTTGAATAGGTCTTTCAAAAATATTGTGGGTTTGCGAAACCTATTTTTCGAGTCATGGATTCGTTTTCCAAATATTAAGCTTTAAAGTGCAATTTTTTGTTTAAAGTCACGTGCCCCCCCCCCCCCCCCGACAGCTAAATGGTTATTTCTAGAAATGTGAAAAAATTCACGGCAGTAGTATATTTAACGAAGTTAAAAGGAAAACTATCACAGCTAAGTAGGCTTTACAAGTTAACGAGTAGTAGTCAGTTTTGTAAGACGGGAGGTTTTCCCCTTGAAGCAGTGTTTGTCGAAGTACTAAGAAACCCTACACTGCGCGTGGTCCGACACGCACTTGACCGCTTTTTATACAATAACACCACCCTTACTTAACGCGTTTTGACGGACACTTTTGTACACAGAGACAGATTTCCTTACACGTACCCTCCATAGCCAATTTTTTTTCTAGCGATGGAAGCAATTATTTGTTCCAAATGAATTGGTATTTCTTTAATTGTCCGATAATTATCACACTTGCCCCAGTACATATAGTTATGGAGATATAAGCTCGAAAGAAGAGCGCGGCCGAATCAAACTTTCCCCGTTTTCCCTCGCCACCTTTGTGATGCCTCCCGATGCCTCCTGGGCTAACACTCAAGACCACCTAAAGAACAACTATATACCAAGTTTAAATCCTTGATAACACACATAAAACCCAATAGGTAGACACGTGACCGCGGATGATGCTAAGTGGAACATCAGGCAACTGCCATCTATATCTTGTGAATAGTAAAAAAACGTGCCACACGAAAAGAAAAGAAAGAGAGAGAGAGAAACATTGATCCAAAATTAAAAAGAGTTCTCATACAAGATGTTGCACGAAATCCCCAGCTATAGCTTAGCTGAATAAAGAACTCGCGGGGTAGCGCGGGCGCCGCGCATGCCGCATCCCCCCGCCCACGCCCCCCGCTCAGCCCGCTCGCGAATTATAATTGTTATTAGATTATTACAGAAACTGTGCAACAGATTGACCGGGGATTTTTCTTAGTCTTAGTTTAAAAAAAATATTACTATTAGATTTCATGAAAATATTCGTAGTGTCTTTAATGTGCAAGGGTTAAAATCGAATAAAACTTAATAAAAAAATAAATAACGAAGTCACCTTGGAGATAATTCTCATGGTTATTGATAGTGGTTATGTACCTCCTCAGACAAAATATCACTCACCTTGCAGTATTTCTTTTCAAGTTATAAATTTTTAAATATATTATATTCAATATCTACTCAATGTTTTGATCTCGATCGGGGACGATTATAAATATAAATAAAACGTCTTATAAGAAGCCCTCATGTAAAAAAACACCAGTTTTCTATTTTTTGTTCACATTTAAATTTAATTTTGTTTCTTTAGGGGCTAATTACCGAAAAATTATTAAATACTCATAAGAGATTTTCATGAATTTTCATTTTGCAATTATTTAAGTAACATATTCTAAATTTTCACCCAAAGTGCATTAAATGTAACCTACTCCATACAAAAATTCGTAGATTGACTGGACTAGTAAGTTTTAATTTTTTTGTTTGTTAACTGGCAGATTTATCAGGGTAGGCAGTGCTTTTCTGCCTCTATGGACTGCACGCCACTGATTAGGATATTAGTCAGTCCATCTTGTATGAATGGTGCAAATTGTTTATAGAAGGTCGCGAAGTATTGAAAATGATATGAGTGGAGGTTGCGAGCGAGCGCAACCTCCACCAATCTGGACTTGTATACCTCCATTTGGAGTATGACTTAATCTTCCCGAGATATGGGAAGGGATCCGTGCCCTTGCAGTGGAGATGAGTTGTACACACGTACGCACACACAAGCAAACCAGAACCAAGCACACGCTCACAGACACACACATTGAGCCATCGTATACACTTCTTGTGAAATGTTACTACTGTGCTTCAATGTGTAACTGGCGCATACTCATGCACCCAGATGAGTCAGAAAGCCAATCAATCAATCGCAGATAACTGACTGACCTAAGATGCTGTTTTACGACAAAGATCGTGCAAAGACGAACTATAGACGTATGCCACTTCAGATCTTTATATACAAGCTGTTTTCGAGAGTCATTGCGAATCGTCACGCACGCAGGTTTGACGCCTTATAGCTTTCTGAACACGCCTGGTTTCGAAAAGTTATCCGAACCATAGAACACATACATATGCTGCGGAAGACAAAATAGGAAATCGTAGAATATAATCAGTCATTATATTCAGCGTTTGAGAACTATGAGAAAACTTTTGATTAGATCGAGTCCTGGCTAAAGCGCTTGAACGGGAACGCCGCAATGTCAGTCGGCCTTCAAAACAAAAATTTGAAATCTGTCCGGCTGCAGAAAAGGGTGAGACAGGGAGACGTTATATCTAACCACCTGTTCACAGTTGTTATGGAAGAAGTCCTGTGATTGAAAGAGCTCGGCACCAACATTAACAGTGAGTACATCAGCCACATTTGATCGTTGACGATAATTACTATGATTTTGCCTGAGACTTTGTCCTAGGTTCAGATATCAATGGACTCGATAGAGCATCTCAAGAACTCTCTCTTAAAATGAACATAGATAAGACAAAAATGATGTCAAAAGTCCATGTTCCAAAAATCCATGGCTCTGAAGTTTGGAGACTATACTCGAAGTTGGGGTTCAAAAACTCAAAAAAACTCAAAATGTTTTTTATTTAAGTAGATGCTTTACACATGCTTTTAAATCGTCAATATTTTTTCTACCTAGCACAAAGTCCCAGGCAAAAGGTTTGCAATCCGGATATCCGTCAATTTTACAATCCGGATTATTTGTAGTAAATTATCCGAATATCCGGATAATATAAAACTTGTTTAGAAGGCGATTACAGAAGCATAATTTTAATCAAATTATCTCTACTAATGTTCGTTCGGAGGTCTTGATAGAAAGTACTTTAGACTTTTAGTAAAAAATATATTTAAATTATGTAGAGAAACCTATATTGTTTACATAATATGAATAAACCACTAATCAGTTTTGTGTATAGCAAGTACAAGCTACATTAAAGAAAAAAACGTTCTTCAGGACATATAGGAAATAACATAGACAAACTCCTAATTTCGTCATTCTTTTTATTGATTTCTTCTGAGCTATCGAAATAATTTAAGAAGTTCTTAGGACAAACATAGGCGACCATAAGCCTCTCTGTCAGCAATGTGACTACTTGTAAAAGTTGTAAACTCGTAAAGACCCAAGAGCCAGATTGACCCGACACTGCACTGTACCGAGGCCGTGTTTCCCGCGCGTCAAATTGTACGAGGATTAAAATAGCTCTTAAACAGCTGAAGAACAACAATGCACCGGCTGATGATGGATCACGGCTGAGCTTTTGAAAGCAGGTGGAAAACTGGTACTACAAGCTCTTCACAAGTTCTTCACAGTTGTTTAATTCTGTTTTGCTTGAGGGACGAACGCTTACGGTATGGCACGAAATCTGGTGGTGAGCTTCTGTAATAAAATGCAATAAGAACCTGCTGGCGAACTATAAACCATCATATTTCTAGAATCATGTCTACAGTCTGTTTTGTGTTTTTTTTTTTTTTTTTTTTATGTGATAGGTGGCAAACGAGCAGACGGATCACCTGATGGTAAGCGATTACCCGCCCATGGACACCCGCAACACCGGAGGAGTCACAAGTGCGTTGCTGACCTTTGAAATGGGATGGGGGATAGGGGAATGGGGAGGGGGAGGGGGGTTGGGCCTCCGGTACCCTCACTCACTCGGCTGTTGTTATCCCAGTGAACATGAGTAAACGGTACTCTATCAATTTTTACTATGCATGCAAGAGATGCATTCATTGAGCATTTGGTATAGTTAGGGCAAAGTCGAAGCCACCAGAGCACACACCTGGTCTCCCATGTAATGGACAGATCAGTTGAAGACTGCGCTGGAAATTCCCATAAATAAATGTCCCAGAAGAGCCGCGGTGCGAGAGAAATTTCGACATGCTTTTCGACGGGCCAGTAAAGCTACGCAATGATGATGACGAATACTCTGTCAAGAGTGAACTGATCAATATAGAAGTTCTGTTTTTTATAAGCTGTCTTGGAGAATCATCGCGAATCGTTTCGCACGTGGATATGACGACTTTCATCCACCCAAACATATCGGTATCCAAAAAGGTTTCAGTATCGATCACATATTCAGAGAAAAAAGTTCAAAACTTGATTCTGAGTAACCCCATCAAACGCACTTTTTTTAACAGCCTGTATACGCTGTTGCAGATAACAAAATAGAATACTGAAGAGTGTCAGTTACTATGCTCGGCATTCTGGACTATGAAAAAATATTTGATTTGATCGAGACCTGTGCCCTGCCCTGTGACCAGTCATTTCATTTCATTTATTCAAGAAACAATATACATTGTATGTGAATAATAAAAATAATTATGTAATTGTAATAAAACTAAGTCATATGAGAAAATCTATTGAATTATGTAGTGCTAGGAAACTAAGGTGTCTTTTGATGAATACTACTAGAAAAGAACTTAGTACAGGCGTACGCTCCACTCTAAGTCACGAATTGCGATATAAATAATTGAATTGAAATAAATCACTATTTTATTTTGGGCGTTTGGGCGGTGTTAGAAATAGTATAAGTTGGGCAGCAGTGTGTTTGTTCACTTTAATCATATTTTTACATAAACACCCTATATAAAAAATACATTTAACGAAGAAAATTTAAGTATTTTAAAAATTATCCGAAATATCCGGTTTATCCGGATATTTTAAAATTTAATATCCGTTTTATCCGGATAGTAAATTTGAACGGATAATGCAAACCCTACTCGAAGTTATTGACTAATATAGGGCGACTTTAAATTAGTTCTTGATACCAAAGAGTGTGCATGTGCTCATGATAACAAACAAATTTCCCTAACGAACCCATAGTCAAATCGCAAAAAATATTGACTCTTAATACTAATTTGGTCAGTTGGTCAGTTGGTATGGATAGTCCAGATTTTTTTTGCGATTTGACTATGGGTTCCTTAGGGAAAGCTGACCTACTTGGAACCTCGAGCAACTGACCGGCCAAATTAGTATGAAGAGTCCAACAATTTTTTTGCGATTTGACTATGGGTTTCTTAGGGAAAGTTATTTGTTATCATGAGCACATGCATACCCTTTCGTAACAAGAACTAATTTAAAGTCACCCTATACTATATCTGCCGTGTCACACCAACATGTACTATCTTAAGTTAGTACAGTTACGCGTAACAAGTGTAAAATGTATTTTTTCCCTTTATACTATACCTACAACCAAACACAATTGAAAAAAGTTAAGCCGTTTTCGAGATATTGAACTTGTCAAACTGATATAACTTCAATATTTTGAGGTGCTGTCACGCCGTAAATGATTCAACGGCTCTCAAAGTGTCCTGAAACTGTACCTATTCATCCAATCTGAGATGATCTGAGATCGACAGGAGTCTTTATGCTCCTAAGATGTGTTGGGTGTAAAACCCCTTCACCTAGTCTTTACTGAGCCTGAGTTTCAAAGTGTTTTGACGCTGTGCCTATTCATCCACGTGTAGGTCACTATCAACAGGAACCTCTAAACTTCAAAGATGTGTTGCTAAATTTCAACTGTCTTGAAATTTAGCAGCTTTTAAAGTGACTCGACCCTGTGGCTTTTCGATTTTGAGATTTTTCAGGCGTGAAAATTGTTTACTGAGTCCTTGTTGGGACTACATAGGGTTTCATAGATTATTAAAGCGGCTTGATGCTTTGCCTGTTCATCTAGGCAAAGATCAGTATCAGTAGTAACCTTTAAGTTAAATCATTACTCATTACTCAAATCTAAATATGTGCTTCAGTATTTTTTTAAGCGGCTGGACACTGTACCTGTTTACCCAAGTGGAAATCAGTTTCGAAAAGAGCTTCTGAGTTTCTATGCCTGGCATGAAACTTATGCACACAGGCTGTGCTGAGTATGAGTAAGTAGTTCAGCGGTTCTCAAAGAGGCTTCATACTATACCTGTTTATCCAACTGGAGATCAGTATCTACAGGAGCCTCTAAGTTTCTGAGACTCGGCAGGTATGAAACCTCTTGATTGACTCTTTGCTGAATATATTATAAATAGGTTATTTAGTCTGGATGCGAGCCGCACAGGACCGGTTGGTGTGGAAATCCTTGGGGGAGGCCTTTGTCCAGCAGTGGACGTCTTTCGGCTGATAGATAGGTTATTTAGTTGCTGTCAAGGCAAGCTCCTGCATTTTCAATTCGGCATTATGCAACTTTGCGTTTGAAAATATTGCCGCTCCCCTCGATCCACTTGGTTCCCCTTACTGGATCCACCGGTGGATTGAAATGCACTTTTTAAGTTTCGTGCTGCAGCGGCCTAACCTTTATGAAATTGAGAGGGAGGAGCATTTTAAAACTTTGTTAATTGCATTTGTTAATTCATCGTAAGATACATTTTCCGGTTCTATGTAAATATTTTAATCTAGCAAACTGGAATTTCGGGAATTAATCTGTTCATACTTATTGTTGTAAAATTATACCTAGATATAATTTTTTATGTTAGTATTGAAAAAAATATTGTAACTAACCTCAGAAAAACAGAAATGACTAGCCTAATTATAAATATTATACGATATTTTCATCTTGCAAACTGGTATTTTGGGAAGTGGTCATTTTGCGACTCCAGTTTTGCTGTTTTTATCGATATTTTTTGCAAAAATATAGGTACCTAAATATATATATATGTATTAATATTTTAAAAATATTTTATTTAAGCAATTTTGATATGAAACAGCTTGCCTAAAAGCAACTTTTAACTCAAAAAATAAAATTTATATTAGAGATCGATGTCAATCCTAACTGTTATAACTATAGTTAGAACTTATCGCGTGACAACATTTGTATGAAACTGTTGTCACGCCTTACTGTTTTTTTGGAATAAAATGAAAAATACGAACATGTTCAAAAAAATAATTGAGACCTCTTGTTGTACTCGATTTTTGGAAACTTTTGTGATTTAAATCATTTCAATACACCATGTAGTTTATTTTCTACATAATAAAATATGTTTAAAACTTTAAACCTCATTATCTCAGATTGCCCTTTTTTGAGATAGTACAGATTCGTATGACACGGCAGATATGTACCTTGGAAAAAGAGTCCAGCGTGTAACTTCAAGAAAGATACCTCTCAAGTGTCTCAAGACTAAAGTCTTTGATCAATTTGTGTTGCTAATGATAATCATATGGAACTAAGACATTTTCGCTTCTTATGGGCCTCATAAGAAGACTTAAGGTCACCCAAAGCGCTATGAAGTATGCTTGGAGTTTCTTTACATGATCAAATCAGAACTGAGGAGGTGCGTAGTAAGAATATAAAGTAACGCACATAACTCACAGAATCGCTTAACGAAAGTGGCAGTGGGTGGAGCACATAGCTTATAGAATTGGTGACGGTCGTGGGAAGCCATTAGAGACGGGCAACGTAAGACCAGTTTTGAAAAACCTATAGGGAAGCCTATCTATCATTGAAAAATTATTATTACTTAGAAGCTTTATAATGGCTAATACCTAATACTTTTACGCGGATATCACACTGAGGCGGAATTCGGACGGGAGCGCGGAGCGACGAAATTCGCATGCGGCAGCGATCCGCTCCACCGGGCGGTTTCCGTCCGAATTTCGTCCGAAGTTGCAGTGCACGACGATTTTCGTCATACGTTTATCTAACATTCGAACGTGTATATATGTAACAAGGGTTGTTTTTGTTTGTAACAAGCTCAGAACAAGAATAGGTATAGAAACTGAATTCCATACAATACTCCTTCCAAACAGCAGGGTAGTACTTTATCCTATATATACGTATACATCTTTGTCAACAGAGGTCAACCTTGAATGGTAAGTCGCGATGGTTTCATATAACTATGTTTTCCATCCAGTCTAACTTGACCTATGCGTATGCAAAACCACAGCGTAAAGATTCAATCACGGAAAAACAGCAAGCAAACTCAGTAAATCGAAGCAACAAAATGTATGTTATAGAATAACGAAACGGGTTTCATTAATAAATATATTAATTTCTTAATATTTCTTTGCAAATTATCAGTATTATAAACGCAAATTGCCCGTTTTTTCATGTTAAACAACTTTCGCGTAGCAGGAGTACTTTACTTACTGTTATCTTTGTGTTCTGTGGCATTCCACGTCACAGTGTTTCGATTAGAACAGAGTTGATACTGAAGTCGCTTCTTGTTACGGGCAGTGTTACGGGCAGCCGATTATCTTGGCATTGTACTTATATGTATATGTATGCAATAAGCAATAGCTAATGACTTGCACTTGAATTTTATTGAAATTGTTTAGAATGTGTGTTAGACTATATCTAACGTTAGAGTGAGACAGTGTATATGTCGCCAGTTGTCGATCTCCTCTAATCGTTGGAAAGGGATAAAAGATATCTTGTGTGCTATTACTGCTCTAGCAGGGAAAATTGTTAAATGAATGAATAGCTCTGTAATTACAATAGTGTCATTGATGTAACTTTGTATGTATGTCCAGCTTGTTAGCGCCCTCAGTATTTACATGTTTTTTGTTTCGGGCGATAGCTAGTTTTGTTGGTATTCACTTTGTTCGTGAATTTGCTTATAGAATTGTTGGTTTTACTGTTTTTAGGGTTCAATGTCCAATGAATGTTTGTATTTGGTATTGTTTTATTGTAGAACGTAGGGAATTCTATTAGGTGGAATAAAGCATGATAGGTAGAAGTTATTAGTTTTAGAAATAATTAGAGATTTGTGTATAACTTTTACGAAAATATGTCTTTTTTGTATGTATTTGTGAATTTATAAGTATGTTGGCGGTATGTAGCCTAAGTAAGTATTGTTTGTATAATTGGAGAATGTTGTCAGCTTGTATAATGTAAAGTTGGACTGTATTGTATCGAGTAGTTTAAGAGATATGAAGAGGAAATGGAAACCTCAAAAGGGAACTTTAGGCCGAGGCCAAGTGAGGGCCTGGGGGTCGCCTTTACAGCATTGCCAAGGGGTATAAAATGAAAATTAGTTTTTTTTTAGATAATTGCTCGAATTGTTATACTACCTTGACGTATATCGTATAGATCGTAAAAATAAGTAATAGTGTTATTCGTAGTAATTCAAATAGAAAGTTCAGCTTCTCCATTGTCTCGATTGTGTTATTATTTCTTCGTGTATTCTTTGAAAGTGTATTGTGTTTGTTGACTTGAAGTGTTGTTTAGTACATTGGTACTTAACTTGTGTTGTGTTTTAGTGTTATTAAATTGTGTTTACACCTTGTTACTTTGGTGTTTTCGTGGGCTTGCCTGAGTGTCTTCTATCCTATTGAACCACCCTATGGTGAATGTTTAACTGTTGTGTACCGTTGTGCTAGGACGTGCGCAACAGTTTGGTCCTTCAGATCCGGATAGATAAGACACTTATAAGTTACCATGTCGAGAGTAACGAGGAGTGCGAAGAAGTTGGCGGAGGAGCAAGCTGAGCTCACTAAAGACGACTTGAGAGATGTGCCTGCGGACTTGGAATTGTCGGTGGATGCGGACGGGGCGGCGGCCTTGCAACGAACGATCCCGCCGTCGTCATCGCTCGTGCCCACTCTTCCGCAGGGACGAATCATTGATCATCGGGATCAGAAGGAGCCCGATGAAGTCGATCTTCAACATGATCAACGGCCGCCACCACTGCGGATACCCGGGGAACCGGAAGGCAGCGTGCTGGTTGATCCTCGTGGATTCGTGCTACCACACCGACCAGTGGATGTGAAGAGCACCATGGGGAGCCAGGCTTCTCGCCGCAGCCATAGAATGGCCTTGGATGCACAGCGGCGACAGCTTGAGCTGGAAATAGCGATGGAGAAAGCGAAGATATCCATGGAAACAGCCAAGATAAGGGAGGATGTCTTAAACAAACAGTTGGCAGCCAAGATGGCCAACATCGAAGCTGCAGAAGCTGCAGCTGAGGAAGAAGCTGAGGAACGACGCTCGCTGACGCAGGTTGCGACAAACCAGCGAGTGGAAGAGTGGCTGAGTCGAACGCCGCGTATGGAAGAGGTACCTCGTGAACGTGGACTACCGCGCCCTTCTGCCGCCGATGTGAGGTTCGACGATACGCAGCCGCGTGCATCGACGCTAACGCCGAGGAGGGAGCGGTCAGAAGAGCGCTCTCGTAGGCGGACTGAGGGAATAGATAAGTTAGCGGATGCGATAATAGGTATGTCTAGGCCTAGACCGCGGCAGACATACGAGTTACCAAAGTTTGATGGTAACCCAGCTGACTGGATCACATTCAAGCGCACCTATGAACGCTCAACGGAAATATACAAGTTTGAAGCGTTCGAGAACATGGCAAGGTTGCAGCAAGCGGTTGTGGGACCAGCGAAGATTGAAGTGGAGGATATTTTGAGAGGTGCAGGTGATCCTCAAGAAGTTATGTGTACTCTTGAGGAAGTATTCGGTCACCCTGGTGCGATTTTGGATTGTGTCTTAAGGAAGATTAAGACTTTACCGCGTGTGACCGAGAGTGGCAAGGAAATGCAAAAGTTTACTTCAGTTGTGAGAAATTGTGTGTCATTGCTGAAGAACATCAAGGCTGATGGGTACTTGAATAACCCTCAACTGGTGTGTGAGATACTGAACAAGCTTACGCCACTCCAGAAGCATTTATATAGTGAGTTTTTAAAGTGCAAAGACAATGTGTGTAGTGTGGACTTACGTGTGTCGCCAAGCTTGGACATTTTACTTGAATTCTTGGTTGAACGCTCGCGATCGGCATCGTTTCTGGTAGCCACGAACATGGCTGCACCCTCGGTTAGTGCGACTTATAACGCACCGCGTCCGCGAGTGTTACCTGTACATCGTAATGTACACAGAGTCGCGTCTCTAAGCTCCGCACCGGTTGCGTCGAGGAATGCACCGCGAAATGTAAGCTCCAGAGCAATAGCGTCAAGGAGTGTGCCGCGAACCGTAAGCTCCGCACCAGTAGCGTCGAGCAGTGCGCCGCGAGTAATGTGCGCGATGTGTGATGGCAATCACGTGCTGCCAGTGTGCAGAAAGTTTATAGCACTGGACAATAGTGAACGATGGAACGTGGCCAAAGACAGTCGACTGTGTTTCAAGTGTTTGTGCACTCGGCACAACCGGGAGTTTTGTCGTGCGAAGCGTTGTGAACAGTGCAACGCCCCTCATCATTCGCTACTCCACTTCAATGGTGTGCCGGCTGAGGAGCGCCCACCCGAGTTGACGCCCTCGGCTCCTGAAGCTGAAGTGAAGCGGGCCTTTAGTGTCGGAGGTGTGTGCACTAAGGCCTTGCTGAAGATGGTGCCAGTCTCTATCAAGAGAGACAACTGCGTGACACAGACTCACGCCTTGTTGGACGATGGTGCTACAGTGTCACTAATGGACAGTAGTTTAGTGACCAGTGATGTTGGTGAGCCGTGCCCTCTCACAATAGTGACCGCGAACGGACAAAGAGTAACGGACAGAGAATCACGGAAAGTGAACATTAGTGTTTGTGGACCTAATGGACTGGAACATTGTGTGAATGTGCGTACTATGGCTCATTTGAATCTGCCTACTCAAACTGTACCAGTGTCGGTGTATGAGAACGCTCATCTTAGTGATTTGTGTGACACCATGGATTGCAGTGAGGATCGCAAGGAGGGAGGGGAGACGAAGCCGCTGCTGCTCCTGGGCCAGGACAACTGGGAGCTCATCGTCGGCAGGGAGATCCGAAGGGGTAAGTCCGGTCAGCCGATCGCTTCTCTTACTCAGTTGGGATGGGTAATCCATGGCCCCTTGGGATACTGTGCATCCACTTCCTCTGATTGTGAAACAGTCCATTGTACAGCTTTAGTTAATAAGAGTAGGTTAGATAGGGATTTACATAGTTTAGTTAAGGCACAATTTGAATTAGATAGCATAGGTATAGCTGAGGTCGAGCGCAAGAACGCGGATGTTGAACGAGCCAACATGATTTTAGAACGCACTAGTCGCCGGGTTGAAAGTGGATGGGAGTGTGGTTTGTTATGGAGGGATGAAAACCCTATCTTTCCTGATAACTATAATCAGGCTTTAACGAGGTTAAAGGGAATTGAACGGCGCATGGATAAAGATCCGGTATTTGGCATGACATACGAAGCTCAGATCGACAGGCTTCTGAACGAGGGTTACGCTGAAAAGGTACCAGATGCATGGGAAGTACACCCTAAGTGGTACTTGCCTCATTTTGCGGTAGTGAACCCTAATAAGCCTGGAAAGCTTCGTCTGGTATATGATGCTGCGGCTTCATATAGAGGGGTTTCGATGAATTCGAAATTGCTCAGCGGACCCGTACTACTGAACTCGCTATTCGGTGTGTTAACGAGGTTCCGATGTGGTAGGATCGCCGTCAAAGGTGATATAGCTGATATGTTTTTGCGTGTGAAAATTAGGGATGAGGATAAGGGGGCTCAGTTGTTTTTATGGCGCGGGCAAGAACGAATTAAACGCCCAGATGTGTACGTCATGAACTCCATGATATTCGGAGCCACATCCTCGCCTTCGATGGCAATGTATATTTTGAACAAGAATGCTAGGGATTTGGCTGACAAATACCCTAACGCTGTGGAGCCTATCGTAAATAAACATTATGTTGATGACTATTTGGATAGTTTCGACGATGAGGTTACCGCTAGAAAGATAGTTGAGGAAGTGACACAGTCTCATGCTGCAGGGGGCTTCCATATTAGGGGGTGGGTGTCAAACTCTCCTACCATGTGTGAAGGGGTAGAGGGTTCGACACAGGTTGCTCAGAACGTAGAATTCGGGAAAGGACTAGAGCAGATACCGGTAGAGCGTACCCTAGGCTTAATTTGGAACCCTTATTTAGATGACCTCACGTTTGACTTGTCATTCAAGAAGATTCCAGTAGAGATCGCTAGCGGTGATGTGATACCTACAAAGAGAGAATATCTTAGGTTTGTTATGTCTGTGTTTGACCCGTTGGGGTTCTTGTGTCCAGCGGTCATCCCCACTAGGATTCTGTTACAGCAGATCTGGAAATCGAACATCGGGTGGGATGACAAGCTGCTAGAGAGTGAAGCTAGAAGTTGGCTCACTTGGTTAGGCAATGTAAATAAAATTAGTAGTGTTAGGATTCCTAGGTGGTATGGTTTAGACCTACGTAAAGACCTAGAATTACATGTGTTTGGTGATGCGAGCGAGCGAGCGTACGCTGCAGTAGCGTACCTCGTAGGTGTGAACGATAATGATGAACGTGAGTGCTCGTTAGTGGCCGGAAAGGCACGGGTTGCCCCACTGAAAGTGGTGAGCATCCCAAGATTAGAGTTGCAAGCTGCAGTCTTAGCTTGTAGGTTAGGACGTAGTATTAGGAATGAGTTAGGATTAGGTGTAAATATTTTTTACTGGACTGATTCGCAAACGGTGCTGAGGTGGATAGCGTCGGACTCTAGGGACTATCAGAGTTTTGTTTCGCACCGTTTGAGCGAAATCGAATCGGGGAGTAATAGAAGTGATTGGCGCTGGGTTGCATCGGCGGATAATCCGGCCGATGAAGCGACCAAGTTGGGCTGGCCTCGGGATAAAAGCATGTGGGTTTCGGGGCCCCCCTTTCTGCGCGATCCTCCGCACCTGTGGCCGAACACAGTTGCTGAGGAAGCGCCTCAAGTGGACCTTGAGCTGAGAATCAATGTGATAGCTCAGGTCCAAGAGCCTGTGATCAATCTTAGGCGGTACTCTGCATGGGATCGAGCGGTGAGAATAACGGCGAGAGCATTGGCCTTCGTCAGAAAATGCAGAGGACGGAAGACTAACGCCTTAGAACGAGATGATCTCAGAGATGCGGAAATATTGATCTTGAAGGAAGCTCAAAAGGAGCATTTCGATAAAGAAATCCAGGCACTTCAAGCTGGTAAAAACCTACCAGCGGACAGCAAGCTGAAGGCTTTGGATCCGATGCTGTATGAAGATGGATTGTTGAGGGTGAGAGGTCGGATTGGTGCGTCAACAGAATTGTCATTTGACGAAAGGCACCCTATCATCATTGATGGCCGCGGATGGGCGGCACATTTGATAGTGAAGTACTTCCACCACAAAGCTGCGCATGCTGGAACGGAACATGTTGTGAATGCAGTAAGAGAGAGATTTTGGATCACGAATATAAGGAGTACAATAAAGAAATTGATACGAGCATGTGTAACGTGTAAACATTTACGTGGTAATCCTATTGTACCGAAAATGGCTGATCTCCCATCTTCACGCGTGCAGTCAACAAGGCGCGCATTTGTACATTGCGGCATCGACTACTTCGGACCGATGGAGGTGACAATTGGAAGAAGACGAGAGAAAAGATGGGGTGTATTGTTCACCTGCCTATCTACACGGGCGGTGCACTTGGAATTGGCAACATCCCTGAACATTGACTCGGCAATCTTGGCTGTGAGAAGACTAATCGCACGCAGAGGTCAACCACAGACCATCAGAAGTGACCGAGGATCTAATTTTGTTGGAGCCGAGAGAGAACTGCGAGCGGCATTGAAAGAATTTGATCATGAGAAATTTGCCGAAGCCATAACTCTTAGAAACATTGAGTGGATATTTAATCCTCCGGCAGCTCCTCACATGGGGGGAATTTGGGAAAGACTCGTGCGCTCAATAAAAAACGCGCTTCGAGTCACCTTGCGCCAGAAGGCGCCTCGAGAGGAGGTACTGCATACCTTGCTCTTGGAGGCCGAGCTGACTGTAAACAGCCGGCCGCTCAGCTATGTTCCTGTCGAGGATGCGGCAAGTCCCACCGTCCTCACGCCTAACCATCTCCTGTTGGGGACGGGATCGGGCGCCGCCTCATTCGCGCCGTCGTGTTCGGCGGACTTGGAGGTCCGTCGACAGTGGAGGCGTGCAAACGCACTGGCGGATGTCTTCTGGCATCGATGGCGGCGGGAATACCTGCCGTCACTCCAGCGTCGAGTGAAGTGGAATAGTGACCCAGTGAACGTGAAAGTAGATGATGTCGTTGTCATATGTGACGACTCACTACCACGTAATCAGTGGCCTAAAGGCAAAATTGTGAAAGTTTATCCCGGAAATGACGGGAAAGTGCGTGTGATAGATGTTAAGACTGGTCACGGTCTATTGAGACGACCGGTAGCGAAAGTCATCGTGCTGCCCACCGCCGATATTGTCCTAGGATAATTTTGAATTGTATAAATGTATCCTCGTACGGGGGGTGGAATGTTACGGGCAGCCGATTATCTTGGCATTGTACTTATATGTATATGTATGCAATAAGCAATAGCTAATGACTTGCACTTGAATTTTATTGAAATTGTTTAGAATGTGTGTTAGACTATATCTAACGTTAGAGTGAGACAGTGTATATGTCGCCAGTTGTCGATCTCCTCTAATCGTTGGAAAGGGATAAAAGATATCTTGTGTGCTATTACTGCTCTAGCAGGGAAAATTGTTAAATGAATGAATAGCTCTGTAATTACAATAGTGTCATTGATGTAACTTTGTATGTATGTCCAGCTTGTTAGCGCCCTCAGTATTTACATGTTTTTTGTTTCGGGCGATAGCTAGTTTTGTTGGTATTCACTTTGTTCGTGAATTTCCTTATAGAATTGTTGGTTTTACTGTTTTTAGGGTTCAATGTCCAATGAATGTTTGTATTTGGTATTGTTTTATTGTAGAACGTAGGGAATTCTATTAGGTGGAATAAAGCATGATAGGTAGAAGTTATTAGTTTTAGAAATAATTAGAGATTTGTGTATAACTTTTACGAAAATATGTCTTTTTTGTATGTATTTGTGAATTTATAAGTATGTTGGCGGTATGTAGCCTAAGTAAGTATTGTTTGTATAATTGGAGAATGTTGTCAGCTTGTATAATGTAAAGTTGGACTGTATTGTATCGAGTAGTTTAAGAGATATGAAGAGAAAATGGAAACCTCAAAAGGGAACTTTAGGCCGAGGCCAAGTGAGGGCCTGGGGGTCGCCTTTACAGCATTGCCAAGGGGTATAAAATGAAAATTAGGTTTTTTTAGATAATTGCTCGAATTGTTATACTACCTTGACGTATATCGTATAGATCGTAAAAATAAGTAATAGTGTTATTCGTAGTAATTCAAATAGAAAGTTCAGCTTCTCCATTGTCTCGATTGTGTTATTATTTCTTCGTGTATTCTTTGAAAGTGTATTGTGTTTGTTGACTTGAAGTGTTGTTTAGTACATTGGTACTTAACTTGTGTTGTGTTTTAGTGTTATTAAATTGTGTTTATACCTTGTTACTTTGGTGTTTTCGTGGGCTTGCCTGAGTGTCTTCTATCCTATTGAACCACCCTATGGTGAATGTTTAACTGTTGTGTACCGTTGTGCTAGGACGTGCGCAACAGGCAGCCAATTATCTTGGCATTGTACTTATATGTATGTGTATGCAATAAGCAATTGCTAATGACTTACACTTGATTTTTATTGAAATTGTTAAAATGTGTTAGACTATATCTAACGTTAGAGTGAGACAGTGTATATGTCGCCAGTAGTCGCACTCCTCTAATCGTTAGAAAGGGATAAAAGATATCTTG
Organism: Coleophora deauratella; assembly: GCA_958295455.1. NCBI lineage: Eukaryota > Metazoa > Arthropoda > Insecta > Lepidoptera > Coleophoridae > Coleophora > Coleophora deauratella. The sequence goes on along the minus strand of OY282415.1, from coordinate 3,321,610 downwards.
TATGCTATTACTGCTTTAGCAGGGAAAAATGTTAAATGAATGAATAGCTCTGTAATTACGATAGTGTCATTGATGTAACTTTGTATGTATGTCCAGCTTGTTAGCGCCCTCAGTATTTACATGTTTTTTGTTTCGGGCGATAGCTAGTTTTGTTGGTATTCACTTTGTTCGTGAATTTGCTTATAGAATTGTTAGTTTTACTGTTTTTAGGGTTCAATGTCCAATGAATGTTTGTGTTTGGTATTGTTTTATTGTAGAACGTAGGGAATTCTATTAGGTGGAATAAAGCATGATAGGTAGAAGTTATTAGTTTTAGAAATAATTAGAGATTTGTGTATAACTTTTACGAAAATATGTCTTTTTTGTATGTATTTGTGAATTTATTAGTATGTTGGCGGTATGTAGCCTAAGTAAGCATTGTTTGTATAATTGGAGAATGTTGTCAGCTTGTATAATTTAAAGTCGGACTGTATTGTATCGAGTAGTTTAGGAGAAATGAAGAGGAAATGGAAACCTCAACAGGGAACTTTAGGCCGAGGCCAAGTGAGGGCCTGGGGGTCGCCTTTACAGCATTGCCAAGGGGTATAAAATGAAAATTAGATTTTTTTAGATAATTGCTCGAAATGTTATACTACCTTGACGTATATCGTATAGATCGTAAAAATAAGTAATAGTGTTTTTCGTAGTAATTCAAATAGAAAGTTCAGCTTCTCCATTGTCTCGATTGTGTTATTATTTCTTCGTGTATTCTTTGAAAGTGTATTGTGTTTGTTGACTTGAAGTGTTGTTTAGTACATTGGTACTTAACTTGTGTTGTGTTTTTGTGTTATTAAATTGTGTTTATACCTTGTTACTTTGGTGTTTTCGTGGGCTTGCCTGAGTGTCTTCTATCCTATTGAACCACCCTATGGTGAATGTTTAACTGTTGTGTACCGTTGTGCTTGGACGTGCGCAACAGTTTGGTCCTTCAGATCCGGATAGATAAGACACTTATAAGTTACCATGTCGAGAGTAACGAGGAGTGCGAAGAAGTTGACGGAGGAGCAAGCTGAACTCACTAAAGACGACTTGAGAGATGTGCCTGCGGACTTGGAAGTGTCGGTGGATGCGGACGGGGCGGCGGCCTTGCAACGAACGATCCCGCCGTCGTCATCGCTCGTGCCCACTCATCCGCAGGGACGAATCATTGATCATCGGGATCAGAAGGAGCCCGATGAAGTCGTTTATGAACATGATCAACAGCCGCCACCACTGCGGATACCCGGGGAACCGGAAGGCAGCGTGCTGATTGATCCTCGTGGATTCGTGCTACCACACCGACCAGTGGATGTGAAGAGCACCTTGGGTAGCCATGCTTCTCGCCGCAGCCATAGAATGGCCTTGGACGCTCAGCGGCGACAGCTGGAATTGGAAATAGCTATGGAGAGAGCGAAGTTGTCGATGGAAAGAACGAAGATAAAGGAGGATGTCTTGGACAGACAGTTGGCAGACAAGATGGCCAACATCGAAGCTGCAGAGGCTGCAGCTGAGGAAGAAGCGGAGGAACGGCGCTCGCTGACGCAGGTTGCCACAAACCAGCGAGTGGAAGAGTGGCTGAGTCGAACGCCGCGTGTGGAAGAAGAGGTGCCTCGTGAACGTGTACTACCGCGCCCTTCTGCCGCCGATGTGAGATTCGACGATACGCAGCTGCGTGCATCGACGCTAACGCCGAGGAGGGAGCGGTCGGAAGAGCGCTCTCGTTGGCGGACTGAGGGACTGGATAAGTTAGCGGATGCGATTATTGGTATGTCTAGACCTAGACCGCGGCAGACATACGAGTTACCAAAGTTTGAAGATGACCCAGCCGACTGGATCACATTCAAGCGCACCTATGAACGCTCAACGGAAATATACAAGTTTGAAGAGTTCGAGAATATGGCAAGGTTGCAGCTAGCGATTGTGGGGCCAGCGAGGCTTGCAGTGGAATACATTTTGAGAGATGCAAGTGATCCTAGTGAAGTGATGTGTGCCCTCGAAGAACACTTCGGTCACCCTGGTGCGATATTGGAATGCGTCTTAAGGAAGATTAAGGCTTTACCGCGTGTGACCGAGACTGGGAAGGAACTGCAAAGTTTTACATTAGTGGTGAGAAACTGTGTATCTTTGCTGAGGAACATAAAAGCTGATGGGTATTTGAATAACCCTCAACTGGTGAGTGAGCTTTTAAACAAACTTACTCTCTCCCAGAGAGATTCGTATAGTGAATTTGTGAAGTGCAAAGACAAAGGGAGTAGTGTGGACTTACGTGTATCGCCAAGCTTGGACATTTTACTTGAATTCTTGGTTGAGAAATCGCGATCGGCATCGTATCTGGTGCCCCTGAACTTAGTTACACCTCCGGTTAGTGCGACTTATAACGCACCGTGTCCGCGAGTGTTACCTGTACATCGTAATGTACACAGAGTCGCGTCTCTAAGCTCCGCACCGGTTGCGTCGAGGAGTGCACCGCGAAATGTAAGCTCCGGAGCAAATGTGTCGAGAAGTATGCCGCGAACCGTAAGCTCCGCACCAGTAGCGTCGAGCAGTGCGCCGCGAGTTATGTGCGCGATGTGTGATGGCAATCACGTGCTGCCAGTGTGCAGAAAGTTTATAGCACTGAACAATAGTGAACGGTGGAACGTGGCCAAAGACAGTAGACTTTGTTTCAAGTGTTTGTGCAATCGGCACAACCGGGAGTTTTGTCGTGCGAAGCGATGTGAACAGTGTAACGCTCCACATCATACGCTACTACACTTCAATGGTGTGCCGGATGAGGAGCGCCCACCCGAGCCGACGCCCTCGGCTCCTGAAGCTGAAGTGAAGCGGGCCTTTAGTGTCGGAGGTGTGTGCACTAAGGCCTTGCTGAAGATGGTGCCAGTCTCTATCAAGAGAGACAACTGCGTGACACAGACTCACGCCTTGTTGGACGATGGTGCTACAGTGTCACTAATGGACAGTAGTTTAGTGACCAGTGATGTTGGTGAGCCGTGCCCTCTCACAATAGTGACCGCGAACGGACAAAGGGTAACGGACAGTGAATCACGAAAAGTGAACATTAGTGTTTGTGGACCTAATGGACTGGAACATTGTGTGAACGTGCGTACTATGGCTCATTTGAATCTGCCTACTCAAACTGTACCAGTGTCGGTGTATGAGAACGCTCATCTTAGTGATTTGTGTGACACCATGGATTGCAGTGAGGATCGCAAGGAGGGAGGGGAGACGAAGCCGCTGCTTTTCCTGGGCCAGGATAACTGGGAGCTCATCGTCGGCAGGGAGATCCGAAGGGGTAAGTCCGGTCAGCCGATCGCTTCCCTTACTCAGTTGGGATGGGTAATCCATGGCCCCTTGGGATACTGTGCATCCACTTCCTCTGATTCTGAAACAGTCCATTGTACAGCTTTAGATAATGAGAGTAGTGTAGATAGTGATGTACATAGTTTGGATGAGGGTGTAGTGGACCCTAGTCAACCTGGCAGGCTTCGTCTTGTGTATGACGCTGCTGCCTCTTATAAGGGAGTTTCGATGAACTCGAAATTGCTCAGTGGACCCGTACCACTGAACTCGCTGTTCGGTGTGTTGACGAGGTTTGGATATGGTAGGATCGCCGTCAAGGGGAACAGGGATGAGGATAAGGGGGCTCAATTGTGTTTATGGTGCGGGCAAGAAAGAGATAGATGCCCAGATCTGTACGCCATGAACTCCATGGTATGTGGAGCCACATCCTCGCCTTCGATGGCGATGTATATATCGAATAAGAATTCTAGGGACTTGGCCGACAAATACTTTAACATTGTAGAGCCTAGTGTGAATGAACATTGTGTTGATGACTGTTTGAATGAGTTAGATTTAGATGTAGATAACTTTAACTTGACTGATTCGCAAACGATGCTGAGGTGGATAGCGTCAGACTCTAAGGACTATCGGAGTTTTGTTTCGCACCGTCTGAGCGAAATCGAATCAGGGAGTGATGGAAGCGATTGGCGCTGACTTGCATCGGCGGATAACCCGGCCGATGAAGCGACCACGTTGGGCTGGCCTCGGGAAAGAAGCATGTGGTTTTCGGGGCCCCCCTTTCTGCGTGATCCTCCGCACCTGTGGCTGAACGCAGTCACCGAGGAAGTGCCTCGAGTTGACCTTGAGCTGAAAGTCAACGTGACAGCTCAGGTGCAGGAGCCTCTGATCAATCATAGGCGGTACTCTGCATGGGAACGAGCGATAAGAGTAACGGCGAAAGCATTGGCCTTCGTCAGTAAATGCAGAGGACGGAAGATTGACGCCTTAGAACGAGATGATCCCAGAAACATGGAATTGATATTGAATCCTCCGGCAGCTCCTCGCATGGGAGTATGTTGGAAGAGACTCGTGCGCTCGATAGAAAACGCGCTCCGAGTCACCTTGCGCCAGAAGGCACCTCGAGAGGAGGTACTGCATACCTTGCTCTTGGAGCCCGAGCTGACTGTTAACAGCCGGCCGCTCAGCTGCGTGCCAGAGGAAGACACAGCAAGTCCCACCGTCCTCACGCCGAACCATCTCCTGATGGGGACGGGACCGGGCGCCGCCTCATTCGAGCCGTCGTGTTCGGCGGACTTAGATATCCGTCGACAGTGGAGGCGTGCAAACGCACTGGTGGATGTCTTCTGGCATCGATGGCGGCGGAAGTATCTGCCGTCGCTCCAGCGACAAGTGAAGTGAAAGTGACTCAGTGAGCGTGCAAGTAGATGATGTGTAGTCATTTGCAATGACTCACTCACTGCCACGCAATTAGTCGCCTAAGGGGCAAATTTGTAAAAAGTGAAGTGTATCCCGATAGAGACGGAAAAGTGTGTGTGGTAGTTGTTAAGACTGGTCACGGTCTATTGAGACGACCGGTAGCGAAAGTCATCGTGCTGCCCACCGCCGATATTGTCCTAGGATAATTTTGTATTGTATAAATGTATCCTCGTACATTTATACAAACAACAATCCTTAAACGATCCGCCGTTGCGGCTAGACATCAAACAAATTCGGCACTTGTGTCATGCTGTAAAAGGCTTTGATCTATCCGCACCCTTTCGCATACTCACTCGGGAGCGGCGCAGCGGGCGGGGGCGTTTGGCGCCCGCGCGCCCTTCGTACAGGTCAGAGGTCAGTTCGCTATGCGCAGCGGTGACGAGCAGGCGTGACGCGAATGTTTTGCACCGCCTGCGCCCCTGTCCGCGAGTGAGATAACCATGTTACCCAAACGTACATACGAATCAAGAGTATCTTGAAATGATACTCTGCTACCGCGATACCCTCTGATCGCGAGTGCAACAACATCCCTGCGCATGCCGTGAATCTGTATGAGCAAGGTTTTGGTGTAAGAGTCAGCCACCAGTATTGTGTTGTGTCATCATCATCAACCGAAAAACGTCCACTGCTGGACTAAGGCCTCCCTCAAGGATTTCCGCACCGACCGGTTCTGTGCAGCTCGCATCCAGCGGCTTCCCGCAACCTTCACCAGGTCTTCGTCGGTTCACCGAGTCGGGGGCCTGCCCACACTGCGTCTTCCAGTGCGCGGTCACCACTCGAGAACTTTACTGTGTTGTACTGTGATGTGTAAAACTTTGTTGTGTTGTGAAAAATTGTAAATAAGGTGATTGACACTCTGCTACCGCGAGTGCAAATAACATCCCTGCTCATGCCGTAAACTCGTATGAACAGAGGTTTGGTGTGAGTCAGCCAGCCACCAGTGTTGTGTTGTGCAAAATCTTGTAAATAAGGTGATTAACTTAGAAACACGCCAAGTTACTTACTGTAATACACGTTCTTATTAATTTTACGCATCTACTCTTGAGTATGAGGTGCTCTTACTCGTGCTCTTCTTCAAGAAGGGTGATAAGTCTCTGCTGAAGAATTACAGACCCATCTCACTCCTGAGCCATGTCTACAAGCTGTTTTCGAGAGTCATTACGAATCGTCTCGCACGCAGGTTTGACGACTTCCAGCCTCCCGAACAAGCCGGTTTCCGAAAAGGCTTCAGTACCATAGACCACATACATACGCTGCGGCAGATTATACAGAAGACCGAAGAGTATAATCGGCCACTATGCTTGGCGTTTGTGGACTATGAGAAAGCCTTTGATTCGATCGAGACCTGGGCTGTGTTGCAGTCTCTCCAACGGTGCCAAATTGATTATCGATACATCGAAGTGTTGAAGTGCTTGTATGAAAACGCCACCATGTCGGTCCACCTCCAGGATCAGAATTCGAAACCTATCCGGCTGCAGCGTGGGGTGAGACAGGGAGACGTTATATCTCCGAAACTGTTCACCGCTGCACTGGAAGACGTTTTCAAGCTTCTGGACTGGAGAGGACTCGGCATTAACATCAATGGCGAGTACATCACTCACCTTCGATTTGCTGACGATATCGTGATCATGGCTGAGACCTTGGAAGACCTAGGCGCAATGCTCGAAGGACTTAGTAGAGTCTCCCAACAAGTGGGTCTTAAAATGAACATGGATAAGACGAAAATCATGTCAAACGTCCGTGTTACACCCACTCCTCTGAAGGTTGGAGACTCTACACTCGAAGTTGTTGACGAATATGTATACCTGGGACAAACAGTCCAGTTAGGTAGGTCCAACTTCGAGAAAGAGATCAATCGTCGAATCCAACTCGGCTGGGCAGCGTTCGGGAAGCTTCGCAATATCTTTACGTCCAAAATACCGCAGTCCCTCAAGACTAAAGTCTTTGACCAGTGTGTGTTGCCAGTGATGACATATGGATCCGAGACATGGTCGCTTACTATGGGCCTTATAAGAAGGCTCAAAGTCACCCAAAGGGCGATGGAGCGTGCTATGCTTGGTGTTTCCCTACGTGATCGAATCAGAAATGAGGAGATACGTAGGAGAACTAAAGTTACCGACATAGCTCTCAGAATCGCTAGACTTAAGTGGCAGTGGGCAGGGCACATAGCTCGTAGAACAGATGGCCGTTGGGGCAGTAAAGTTCTCGAATGGCGACCGCGCACCGGAAGGCGCAGTGTGGGCAGGCCCCCGACTCGGTGGACCGACGACCTGGTAAAGGTTGCAGGAAGCCGCTGGATGCGAGCCGCACAGGACCGGTCGGTGTGGAAATCCTTGGGGGAGGCCTTTGTCCAGCAGTGGACGTCTTTCGGCTGATAGATAGATAGACTCTTGAGTAGATGCCTTACCTACCTAAAACTTTTTATTAACAGATACTTTTCAGTACGTAATTTAACAGTCCAAAGCCTGTCAAAGTGCGATGGTAAGTAAGTTTATCACCTTGTTACGTGAATAAGCCTTTTTAATAACAGGTAAGTTTGTTTATTCTGCTCTACATTTAATTTAAAGACAATCAGCTGTTCACTAAATTAACCTGTAAAAAGAGATACGAGAGTGCGTTGCTTTCATTCAGTGAAATGAGTTCATTCATGACTTCATGACGAAGCGTACGTACTTGACGGACCGTGTTGTGCGAAATTGAATCAAAGTAAAAAAAAAATGTTTAGTCTCCCAAATCAATTTAACGACTCCGGGGCACGAATTTTTTTTACTATTATAATCTATATGTATGTCTCTTACTCCCATTGCAGCGGTGGCATATATTTTGGAAGCACCTTATATAATTATTTTAGAATTCCCTACCTCATCCCCCGCACCCCGAGCCTCACCCCCTCCCGCTTCCCGAGCATCACCCCCTCCCGCTCCCCGAGCCTCACCCCCCCGCCACCCAAAACTCACCCCCCGCACACCACGCTTCACACCCCGCACCGCGCCTCACACCCCGCACCCGCCGTACCCCCAGACTCACCCCCCGCACCCTTAGCCTCACCCCCAGAAACACGAGACTCAACCCCCGCACCGCGCCCCCCCCTCACCCCTTAAATCACATATTATAACATTTATTATGCGATAGTATAATGCGAACCATCCCATAGTACAAAAAAAGTAGAGACGACTCTATTTGTTGCCCTACCGACCTTGTTCTAAAGCAGTAGTTCTGTTTCGTTTTTGCGCGGATCGCGCCTCTGGACGGAGGAGCGGCGTCAGTGTGTGGTACCCAGCGAATCACACTGCGTCGCCATCCGGGAGCGCGGATCCGTCGTGCGAATTGCGCCTCCGGGCGGAGAAGCGGTGCCAGTGTGTGGTAGCCCGCGGTTTTTGTATACAAATCAACATTTTACAGTACAAAGTTTAAATCCGCTCCACCGCGATTCGCCGCGGTGAGCGGAGCAGTGTGTTTTCCGCCTTAATTTCAAAGTAAAAAATAAGGGAATTACATGCCTCAGTAAGTAAATCAGTAACGTTTTTCGATAATAATCAATGTCGTCCCCAGTGTTAGCGCAGATACTTTTTCTGTATGGGGATGGTTATGCCATCCTCATGGACCTCCGATATGGTATAACAAGTTAACAACTGCCTTTCAAAGCACGGAAACAGTCGAGATAAATGCAGTGGCGTAGCGTGGGGGGGGCCGGGGGGGCCATGGCCCCGGGCGGCACATGGATAGGGGCGGCGAGCGGCACATGGATAGGGGCGGCGAGCGCCACATTTTTTTTTACCTCGTGTTATTAGGTGTTTTTAGGCGTTTATGAACTGGACTAGATCACGCTCCTCAAGATATTACTAATAGTGAAGAGTTCAAACTTGAGCGTGTACTTCTTCGTACTTTTGTAGCTGCAACAGACCCAGACTTTAAAAAAGAGATACATAATTATGTCTGGCTCACTGGGCTTACTAAAATATATTATAAAACTTGAAGAGTGTTTACCAAATACTATCATAATGTTAAGAATATTTTTAACAGTTGCCATTAGCAGTGCCAGTTGTGAGAGAAGCATCTCTAAACTAAAAGTAATTAAAAATTACCTAAGGTCGAGGCACATCCAGGGGAGCGGCAAATTGAGCGATCAAAATATATGATAAAAAATATTCAAAGTTACATGACCCAGATAAAACGTCATGAAAACAAATGTTATCGTATGCAGAATGAAACCCGTACAGCAACGGCAGCGCACAGTTACATTTTAAATAGGACCGGCCTTTGCGTCGTGCCACCCGTGCAGAGACACAGGGCGTCGAGCTCATGGGGGTGCCAAGCACCCTGGTAGTTGGGGTACCTACCCTAACTGAAACGGCGCTGAGCGCTCCAAGTAAAAGGGTTTTTGTTGGTTTGACATTAACATTCTTAGATAGCTTAAAAAATTTCGCGCTCGCTACGCTCGCGCTTTTTATTAATTTCATCTATGTTCGTGAGCGCACGCCCACGGAAGAATATATTGCACTCGCTTCACATCAGGAGGTTGCAAGTTCGATGTCCAGCGGGGTTCAATTAGTATTAGGTACGGATTTCGAATTCAGCTACACTAGCAATCGAACGTGATATAACATCGATTGTATAAAAGATTTTGCTTTAAAAAAACACGAAAAGTACATAATTTTTAATTGATTACAGAATTTGGCTGTTTTTTTCGCTCCTGACTCGTGGTCCCACCGCATTGTCCCATTGGTGGGTCGACGAGTAATTGACTGTTTACTCGTAGTCCCACCGATTCACTCTTGGCCAGTAATCGTAGCATACATTATAGTATGTTGACTTTTTTTACTAATGATCAAAACAGAAAGGGGCGCCAAATTTTCGATCAGCCCCGGGCGGCGAAAGCCCACGCTACGCCACTGGATAAATGCCACTTACAGTCAAACCCATCTAGGTTATGACAGTACCTATGTGTAACCAGTTAACCTACATGATCTGATGACCATGACCACTGCACAGTTAACAGCGTGTTTTGACTGTAACGATGAGCATAATCATGATTTTACCTCGATAAGTGGGTATATTTTATTTTATATTTTCATAGGTTACAATTATACTTAGAATTAATTTATGTAATTTTATTGCTTTTTTCTCTTTTTTTTACTATGTTATGTTATTTTAATCGGCTGTATTTGTTGCTTCCATATATGTGTGTATTTGCTGAATAAACATATTTATTTTCTATTCTATATCAAGTACAACCTTTTTCGTTAGGTTATGCCTAATAACTTTTCTTCTGCACGAGATCCAGGTGAGCTGTCATACAAAAAAAGTTAGTACTTTGTGTGACCTATTTTACGATATAGGTCACAATGCGTTACAAGTGTTACAACATATGGGCCAAAATCACCCATTCTCCTTTCAAACATTTTTAGAACAAAATTCCGTTTTTGACATTTGATAAAAAAAGTAACTGAAAATGACTAGCAGTCAACTACCGGATTAAGTTATAATCTTTTATCACAATGTAAGTACTAATTGATATAAGAACTATTTAAAATACCGTTTTGTTTAGAAAATTAACATAGCTATAGTAAAAACGATGTTTTATCCTATATAGTATGTTAGTCAATAGGTTAATAGGGTAATTCGCACCCGCGTTGTGCGACTTCTGAATTCAGTCTTAGGTCACGAGCATACCTACATAGCCTAATATCCGTACACTCAGACGGGGGAACAATAGTAAAATTTTATTTTTTACTGTACGGTACATAAAATGCAATAAAAACAATAGTTATATATATACGGGGTGATAAAAAAAGTGCGTTTGAAATTTTAAGGGGTTACTCAGAATCAAGTACAGAACCCAGAAAAAATATTGAAAAAATCCGCACTTTTTTAACACCCTGTATATTATATCGTCCCTCGCACCACTAAGTCACGTATCTCAGTTTTTTGATGATTTGAGTTAGGACTGCCACTGAGATCCTTGGGTCGTTCTCTATGTTTTCCTTTAACTCACGCTTCTGTATGAATAGTGGTTCTCATGATATTGGTATTTACATAGTTAACGTATCTCATAAAAATCCAGGAAAAAATTCAACTAAGTGACGTAACTCACTTAGGGTTTTTAGTCAAAACCTGTTTTAAGACTTTGATAAAATATTATATCGTATCTCATATCGTCCCTCGCACCACTAAGTCACGTATCTCAGTTTTTTGATGATTTGAGTTAGGACTGCCACTGACTTCCTTGGGTCGTTCTCTATGTTTTCCTTTAACTCACGCTTCTGTATGAATAGTGGTTCTCATGATATTGGTATTTACATAGTTAACGTATCTCATAAAAATCCAGGAAAAAATTCAACTAAGTGACGTAACTCACTTAGGGTTTTTAGTCAAAACCTGTTTTAAGACTTTGATAAAATATTATATCGTATCTCATATAGGATTTTTAGTGAAATGTTATTTACTTAGGCAATGAGATACGATACGATATTATTATACTGTTCTTTATTTTGACGAGAGATAGACGGTTGATATGCTGTTAGGCCGCGGGTGCACTCATCTGATCCGGTCAGATCCGTCAGCCTGTCGGGCCTCTTAAAAACTGTTAGATGTACGCGGGTGCACTGGTCCGGTAAACTGTCGGACGGAAACAGTCATTCCACCGTTTTACAGCGCTGCTGCACTCATCCGATCCGGTCAGATTCGACAGCCAAGCCACGCCTACCTATCGGTTCTGTAAAAACCTGTCGGATGTACGCTGCTGCACTGGTCCGATAACTGTCTGATGAAAACAGATATTCCACAGCTCCGCCCGCTCCGCATAGCAAGCGTCGCCGTCGCTTTGAATAGTGTTGTCTATTGTACGATAGAAAATGTGCTCGACTTTTACACCAACTATTATAATATTATGTAATATTTTTTACTCGTATGTTTAGTTATATTTATAGCCCATAGGCATATTGTATGAATCTATACGTAAGTATTTATTTTTCACTATCTTCCGCCCGCGTGGACTTCAGAATTGTGTCCAAAAAGAAAGAAAATACTAAGATAGTGCCATCTAGTGACGAAGTGAAAATTTAGAGTTTTTAAGCATTCCTACGGGAACTATTAAGTTACCTACCAAATTTCATCCAAATCCGTTTTAGTAGTTTCGGCGTGAAAGCGGAACAAACAAACAAACAAACAAACTGACAAACATACAAACAAATTGACAAACACACAAACATCCATACTTTCGCATTTATAATATTAGTGAGATGAGATTAGTGAGATTAAAAATGCATAACGCTTAAATACTTGGGTGGTAACAGAACCTAAACAAGTAAATATTAAAAACTGAAAATCTAAATATTTTACATAAGTAGATGCTTTACACATTTTCTTAAATAGTATTTTTCACTTAGTACAAAATACTATAATATATTCATACATACATATGCATTTGCATATTCAATAACTATACATTAAACCTTAACATAGTAAGTAAAAACATGTCGATAAATTATGCACAACACTTCTTTTCGTCCGGTAAGAATGTCAGCATCGGACTGCGTCGGATGAGTGCATCATCGTTCATAGAAAATGTACAGCGACTAGTAAGAGCCGATAAAATAAGAGCCGCTTTGAAAGTCATCGGTCCTGTAAACTGTCGATGTCGGATAAGTGCAGTAGTACTCATACCAAATGTACAGCGACTGAATCAGACTGTGACGTCATCTTCTGTCAGATCTGACCAGATCGGATGAGTGCAGCAGCGCTGTTAGCCACAAAGTAAGTGTCGTCGCGTCGTTGTTATTGAATAGTGTTGTGAAAATGCCTCGCTTAGGGAGACGCGGGACGTACATGTGTGCTTTGGGCTTTTAGCCAACACCAATTATTGAAGTTGTTGTTTTTAATAAGGCGTAAAAGTATAAGTATACCTATGCTTGATTTATGATGTATTTATGATTTAGGTAACCAAGTGTTTTAATACATCTAAAATTGTGGTTTTCTCATAAAACTTTTCATATTAAAAATACCATATCATTACATGAAACTGCATATCGTCGGTGAGCAAACAACACCGCACAAGTTGATTTTTGCGTTTCCGATATGAGAGCCTTTGGATGCAGGTTTTAAACGCACTCCTATGTACCTATAAGATTTAGGTAAACATATCGGCCGATAAGAAGCCGTTATTAAAAAATAACACTACCTAAGTATTTTTCTGTGCCACCACTAATCAAATAGTTTTTTTGGGTGACTTGTAAAGTAGGTAAAAATGACATACGCGGTGTTGTTTGCTCACCGACGATATTCTAAAAGTGTATGTTAATAGGTCCAAAGATAAAAACGAACCTTTTATTTTTTATTCAAAACGCATTACATTAAAATAAGAAGAGGCTTGGGTGGCTACAGTACAAAACCTAAATATGTAAATATTATTAAAAATCAAAGTATTTTTATCTAAGTAGATGCTTTACACATTTTCCTAAATCGTATTTTTTTTCTATTAATACAAAATACCATGATAAACATACAAACATATGCATTTTAATATTCTATAAATTTATATTGATTTCTGTAGGTACCTATAAAACATTATCATATTAATATATATGTAAATCGATAACTAAAATCTAAATGTCGATGAAATATGCATAACACTTCATCTCGTCCTGTAAGGATGTCAGTGTCAGACTGTGTCGGATGAGTGCAGCACATTCATTGAAAATGTACAGCGAATAGTGAGACCGATAAAATAAGATCCGTTTTATAAGTCCGGTAAACTGTCGGAGTCGGATGAGTACACCCGCCCTCATACAAAATGTACAGCGACTGAAACGGACTGTGACATCATCTGTCGGATCTGATCGGATTGGATGAGTGCGCCCGCGCCTTTAGGATGTTTGCGGGGGGTGAACGACGGTGGCGCAGGGAAGTTCTGGCTAATTAAACTATAGGACTTGGTGATAAGTAGTTCTTTAATGATTTGTTATATTTTATTACATATAGGTTGAAAACATATATATATTATATACAGGGTGTAAGGGACAGGTTTCCGAAAACTTTAAGGGCTTGCTCAGTAGACGAAACTGAACAACTTTCCACAAGAAATTTTTTCAGGAAACGAAAAAAAAAATCGGCTTCTCATACAAAATTATAAATTTGATTGGACAGTTTGTATGGAGAAGCCGATTTTTTTTTTCGTTTCCTGAAAAAAATTCTTGTGGAAAGTTGTTCAGTTTCGTCTACTGAGCAAGCCCTTAAAGTTTACGGAAACCTGTCCCTTACACCCTGTATATATATACTGTATATATTATGTAACAAACCATGTCGGAAATTTTCATATTTTCATAATAAAACTATGATCACTTTGGAGTGTTTATTTTCATAAACTAGTGTAACTGTAGGATCGTAAGTGGAAAATTATTCGGATATTGAAAAACAAAGTTTTCACAAAGTCACGTATCTGTTTTCAAAAATAAAAAAAAATATTACTAATACAATTAAGTGAGTAGGTAATATATCAAATGAAAGCAGAAACTTTCCTCTATATATAGGTATATTAGTTTTATTTCAGCATGTCTTTGGAATTAAAATATAATTAAAGTTTGAAATTCCCTAACTGAAAAACGGTTGTTTTGAAGAACTTGCAAAAATGAGATACGTGAGTTAGTGGTGCGAGGGACGATATAGGATTTTTAGTGAAATGTTATTTACTTAGGCAATGAGATACGATACGATATTATTATACTGTTCTTTATTTTGGCGAGAGATAGACGGTTGATATGCTGTTAGGCCGCGGGTGCACTCATCTGATCCGGTCAGATCCGTCAGCCTGTCGGTCCTCTTAAAAACTGTTAGATGTACGCGGGTGCACTGGTCCGGTAAACTGTCGGACGGAAACAGTCATTCCACCGTTTTACAGCGCTGCTGCACTCATCCGATCCGGTCAGATTCGACAGCCAAGCCACGCCTACCTATCGGTTCTGTAAAAACCTGTCGGATGTACGCTGCTGCACTGGTCCGATAACTGTCTGATGAAAACAGATATTTCACAGCTCCGCCCGCTCCGCATAGCAAGCGTCGTCGTCGCTTTGAATTTGTGTTGTCTATTGTACGATAGAAAATGTGCTCGACTTTTACACCAACTATTATAATATTATGTAATAATTTTTACTCGTATGTTTAGTTATATTTATAGCCCATAGGCATATTGTATGAATCTATACGTAAGTATTTATTTTTCACTATCTTCCGCCCGCGTGGACTTCAGAATTGTGTCCAAAAAGAAAGAAAATATTAAGATAGTGCCATCTAGTGACGAAGTGAAAATTTTGAGTTTTTAAGCATTCCTACGGGAACTCTTAAGTTACCTACCAAATTTCATTCAAATCCGTTTCAGTAGTTTCGGCGTGAAAGCGGAACAAACAAACAAACAAGCTGACAAACATACAAACAAATTGACAAACAAACAAACATCCATACTTTCGCATTTATAATATTAGTGAGATGAGATTAGTGAGATTAAAAATGCATTAATACTTGGGTGGTAACAGAACCTAAACAAGTAAATATTAAAAACTGAAAATCTAAATATTTTACATAAGTAGATAAAAGCATCTACTTATGTAAAATATTTAAAATATTTATGTGAAAAATACTATAATATATTCATACATACATATGCATTTGCATATTCAATAACTATACATTAAACCTTAATATAGTAAGTAAAAACATGTCGATAAATTATGCACAACACTTCTTTTCGTCCGGTAAGAATGTCAGCATCGGACTGCGTCGGATGAGTACATCATCGTTCATAGAAAATGTACAGCGACTAGTAAGAGCCGATAAAATAAGAGCCGCTTTGAAAGTCATCGGTCCTGTAAACTGTCGATGTCGGATAAGTGCAGTAGTACTCATACCAAATGTACAGCGACTGAATCAGACTGTGACGTCATCTTCTGTCAGATCTGACCAGATCGGATGAGTGCAGCAGCGCTGTTAGCCACAAAGTAAGTGTCGTCGCGTCGTTGTTATTGAATAGTGTTGTGCCCAGTACATGTGTGCTTTGGGCTTTTAGCCAACATCAATTATTGAAGTTGTTGTTTTTAATACAGCGTAAAAGTATAAGTATACCTATGCTTGATTTATGATGTATTAAAACACTTGGTTACCTAGGTAGGTAACCAAGTGTTTTAATACATCTAAAATTGTGGTTTTCTCATAGAACTTTTCATATTAAAAATACCATATCATTACATGAAACTGCATATCGTCGGTGAGCAAACAACACCGCACAAGTTGATTTTTGCGTTTCCGATATGAGAGCCTTTGGATGCAGGTTTTAAACGCACTCCTATGTACCTATAAGATTTAGGTAAACATATCGGCCGATAAGAAGCCGTTATTAAAAAAAATAACACTACCTAAGTATTTTTTCTGTGCCACCACTAATCAAATAGTTTTTTTGGGTGACTTGTGAAGTAGGTAAAAATGACATACGCGGTGTTGTTTGCTCACCGACGATATTCTAAAAGTGTATGTTAATAGGTCCAAAGATAAAAACGAACCTTTTATTTTTTATTCAAAACGCATTACATTAAAATAAGAAGAGGCTTGGGTAGCTACAGTACAGAAACTAAATATGTAAATATTATTGAAAATCAAAGTATTTTTATCTGAGTAGATGCTTTACACATTTTCCTAAATCGTATTTTTTTTCTATTAATACAAAATACCATAATAAACATACAAACATATGCATTTGAATATTCTATAAATTTATATTGATTTCTGTAGGTACCTATAAAACATTATCATATTAATATATATGTAAATCGATAACTAAAATCTAAATGTCGATGAAATATGCATAACACTTCATCTCGTCCTGTAAGGATGTCAGTGTCAGACTGTGTCGGATGAGTGCAGCACATTCATAGAAAATGTACAGCGAATAGTGAGACCGATAAAATAAGATCCGTTTTATAAGTCCGGTAAACTGTCGGAGTCGGATGAGTACACCCGCCCTCATACAAAATGTACAGCGACTGGAACGGACTGTGACATCATCTGTCGGATCTGATCGGATTGGTGAGTGCGCCCGCGCCTTTGGGATGTTTACGGAGGGTGAACGACGGTGGCGCAGGGAAGTTCTGGCTAATTAAACTATAGGACTTGGTGATAAGTAGTTCTTTAATGATTTGTTATATTTTATTACATGTAGGTTGAAAACATATATATTATATATATATTATGTAACAAACCTTTTATGTCGGAAATTTTCCTATTTTCATAATAAAACTAGTGTAACTGTAGGATCGTAAGTGGAAAATTATTCGGATATTGAAAAACAAAGTTTTCACAAAGTCTCGTATCTGTTTTCAAAAATAAAAAAAAATATTACAAATACAATTAAGTGAGTAGGTAATATATCAAATGAAAGCAGAAACTTTACTCTATATATAGGTATATTAGATTTATTTCAGCATGTCCTTGGAATTAAAATATAATAGAAGTTTGAAATTCCCTAACTGAAAAACGGTTGTTTTGAAGAACTTGCAAAAATGAGATACGTGAGTTAGTGGTGCGAGGGACGATATTAGTTATATATATTTGTTGCGCACGTTTTTTTTTTTTTTTTTTTTTTTTTTATGGCAGAGTTGGCAAACGAGCAGACGGATCACCTGATGGTAAGCGATTACCGCCGCCCATAGACACCCGCAACACCAGAGGAGTCACAAGTGCGTTGCCGGCCTTTGATTTGGGAGTACGCTCTTTTCTTGAAGGTTTGAATGTCGTATCGGTCCGGAAATACCGCAGGCGACAATTCATTCCACAGTTTGGTTGTGCGAGGCAGAAAGTTTCTAGTGAAACGCACAGTTGTGGACTGCCAACCATCTATGTGATGGGGATGAATATGTTGTCGCGTAGAACGATGGCGGAAAGAGGCGGCAGGGATCAATCCGAACAATTCCTCGGAGCACTCCCCATTGTACATGCGATAGAGAATGCAGAGCGAGGCTACATCTCTACGCAGCGCCAGGGAGTCAAGCCGATCTGAAATATCCTGGCAGTCGACGATTCGAGTTGCCCTTCGTTGAATGCGGTCCAGAGGGAGAAGCTGGTACTGGGGTGCCCCTGCCCAGAGATGAGAACAGTATTCCATATGAGGCCGAACCTGCGCCTTATAAAGTTGCAGGCGATGCGCCGCAGTGAAATACTGTCTCGATCTATTGAGCACACCAAGCTTCTTCGAGGCTAATTTAGCCTTACCCTCTAGATGGCCACGGAACTGGACTTCACTCGATATGTCGACACCAAGAATTCCGATACTAGCTGAGGCATTTAGGGGAGTGTCCTCAAAACGAGGTGATACGACAAATGGCATTTTCTTGGCAGTGAACGCGCAAACTTGTGTCTTAGTGGGGTTAAATTGGACCAAATTAAGTCGACCCCATTCTGAGACTTTCTTTAAAGAGGCCTCAATTTCCGACACAAGTTTGTTTCGGCTCTCGATGACGCTTTCCCGAGAAATATTGGCACGGCCGGTATAGAAGGCATCACCTGTGCTGTCATCCGCATAACAATGAGTGCTGCTGATTTGCAGCATATCATTGATATGCAGAAGGAACAGTGTAGGCGAAAGCACACAGCCTTGAGGGACACCAGCATTCACAGACATAGAATCTGAGCATGCACCGTCGACTACGACCTTTATGCTTCTGTCTGCAAGAAAACTAGTGACCCATTTGCATAATTCCTCGGGAAGCCCATAAGAAGGAAGCTTCGCAAGAAGTGCTTTGTGCCAGACCCGATCGAAGGCCTTCGCTATGTCCAAACTAACGGCCAAAGCTTCCCCCTTAGTCTCGATCGCCTGTGCCCAACGATGTGTCAGGTAGACAAGAAGATCACCAGCGGACCGGCCCTTACGGAAACCGTACTGTCGGTCACTAAGCAGCTGGCGGTCCTCTAGGTACCGAAGGAGCTGGCTGTTGATAATGGACTCCATTATCTTTGAGAATAAGGAGGTTATGGCTATCGGCCGGTAGTTGGACGGATTCGAGCGGTCACCTTTTTTAGGGATCGGGTGCACCAAAGCTGTCTTCCATGACTTCGGGACTACGCCAGTGGAGTATGAGAGCCGAAAAAGGCGCGTTAAAACTGGAGCCAACTCTGGAGCACACACCTTCAACACGATAGGAGGGATTCCGTCGGGCCCACTCGACTTATGAATGTCGAGGGAAAAAAGTGCTTTACGCACTGAGCGTTGGTGGAACCGGATATCCGGCATACAGCTCGTGCACCGCGGTATGGTCGGCGGCTCGTTTCCCCCGTCATCCAACGTTGAGTTGGACGCAAAGAGTTTGCCTAGAAGATCGGCTTTCTCCTTTGCGTCGTGGGCCAATGAATCATTTCCCATGTGCAGTGGTGGAAATGATGGCGTGCAGAAATTCCCCTGGACAGCTTTGGCCAGAGACCAGAACGCACGAGTTCCCGAAGGAAGACGCTCTAGTCTCTCGCCAATTCTGCCTATGTGCGCTGACTTTGCCCTGGCAATGTCTCTTTTGAAGGACCTGGAGGCAAAGTTAAACTCCTTTTTTAATACGCTGGTCTTTTCATCCCGTACCTTCGCCGCATTTGCCCAGGCTTGGTAACATTCCTGCTTTCGGCGAGAAGCCTTTTTGCAGGACCGACCAAACCAAGGCTGGGATTTGCCGCCAATGGGGACCACTGAGGATGGGATAAAAAGCTCCATACCCTGCAGCACCACATCAGCGACAGAATCGGCAGCGAAGTTGGGATCATCCGGCGTGAAGCAAACCTGCCCCCAAGGGTAGGACGCAAAGAAAGACCGCATCCCATCCCAATCTGCTGACTTGTAATGCCACACACGACGGCGACAGGCGACTCGCGGTCGCGGCGGGCACGTGAGTGGCACCGTACTCCGGATAAGGCAGTGATCCGAAGAGCCGAGTGAGGCGTCAACGGATACTTGGTAGCCGTCCGGATGAGAAGTCAGCAGAAGGTCCAACAGTGAAGGTTCATGGTTCTCCACATCTGGGATTCGCGTGGGCGTAGTAACCAGTTGTGTCAAACCATATGCCAGGGCGAAGTCGTGAACAGATCTCCCCGCATGATCGGTCTTGCTAGAACCGAGCCATTCGGCGTGGTGGGCGTTAAAATCGCCGAGTACCACGATCTCAGCGGATGGGATCTGCTGCTGCACAGTATCTGCAGCCATTTGGATGTGCTCAATGAGTCGGTCAGTTTCGCCATCGCCGGTATGGGACCTATATAGGCACGAATAGACGCGGGGATGGTCATCGCCGTCTACACGTAGCCATATGGTGGAGAGGTCCCTACCTTCAAGGTTGCTGAGACGGCGAGAACTGATATCGTCTCTAACGTACACGCACACTCCAGCCCTAGGCACGAAGGAGTGTTCCAGTCCATACCCAGGGTAGGAGAGGTATGATGTGTCTGCTGGGGACGATATCTGTGTCTCGGTCAGGAAGAGCAAGGCCGGCTTTGCTGTCTCTAGGTGGTAGTGAACAGCATTAATGTTTGAGTGTAAGCCCCTGATGTTGCAGAAGTCCACGGCCAGCGTGGCAGGGGGTGCCAAGGTGTTTTTGCCCTTCCCTTGTGCAACTGGATGATGGAGCGCTGTTATGCCCCCCCAGAGTACGACGAGGGGCGGCCTGGACGTCCAGGCTCAGGCACATTGTATCCTGAGCATGGACGTCCAGAGAGGGATTCTCCAGCGCTAGCGCAGCTGGTACCCTCCTGGGGTAACAAATTTGGTAACTGCGCTATCATTGGGGGGGGGGGGGTTTGGGCCTCCGGTACCCTCACTCACTCGGCGAAACACAACGCAAGCGTTGCTTCACGCCGGTTTTCTGTGAGGCCGTGGTATCACTCCGGTCGAGCCGGCCCATTCGTGCCGAAGCATGGCTCTCCCACGTCCAAGCACAACGGTACAGCAACAGTTACACATTCACCATAGGGTGGTTCAAGGATAGAAGACACTCAGGCAAGCCCATGAAAACACTAAAGTAACAAGGTATAAACACAATTTAATAACACAAAAACACAACACAAGTTAAGTACCAATGTACTAAACAACACTTCAAGTCAACAAACACAATACACTTTCAAAGAATACACGAAGAAATAATAA
This sequence comes from Coleophora deauratella, assembly GCA_958295455.1. Lineage (NCBI taxonomy): Eukaryota > Metazoa > Arthropoda > Insecta > Lepidoptera > Coleophoridae > Coleophora > Coleophora deauratella. Next base: position 3,300,663 of record OY282415.1, on the reverse strand, counting down.
CACAATCGAGACAATGGAGAAGCTGAACTTTCTATTTGAATTACTACTAATAACACTATGACTATTATTACGATCTATACGATATACGTGAAGGTAGTATAACAATTCGAGCAATTATCTAAAAAAATCTAATTTTCATTTTATACCCCTTGGCAATGCTGTAAAGGCGACCCCCAGGCCCTCACTTGGCCTCGGCCTAAAGTTCCCTTTTGAGGTTTCCATTTCCTCTTCATATCTCCTAAACTACTCGACACAAAACAGTCAAACTTTACATTATACAAGCTGACAACATTCTCCAACTATACAAACAATGCTTACTTAGGCTACATACCGCCAACATACTAATAAATTCACAAATACATACAAAAAAGACATATTTTTGTAAAAGTTACACACACATTTCTAATTATTTCCAAAAGTAACAACGTCTACTTATCAAACTTTATTCCACCTAATAGACTTCCCTACGTTCTACAATACTACAATACCAAACACAAACATTCATTGGACATTGAACCCCTAAAGCAGTAAAACTAACAATTCTATAAGCAAATTCACGAACAAAGTGAATACCAACAAAACTAGCTATCGCTCGAAACAAAAAACATGTATATACTGAGGGCGCTAACAAGCTGGACATACATACAAAGTTACATCACTGACATCATCGTAATTACAGAGCTATTCATTAATTTAACATTTTTCCCTGATAAAGCAGTAATAGCACACAAGATATCTTTTATCCCTTTCTAACGATTAGAGGAGTGCGACAACTGGCGACATATACACTGTCTCACTCTAACGTTAGATATAGTCTAACACATTTTAAACAATTTCAATAAAAATCAAGTGCAAGTCATTAGCTATTACTTATTGCATACATATACATATAAGTACAATGCTAAGATAATCGGCTGCCCGTAACATTCCACCCCCCGTACGAGGATACATTTATACAATTCAAAATTATCCTAGGACAATATCGGCGGTGGGCAGCACGATGACTTTCGCTACCGGTCGTCTCAATAGACCGTGACCAGTCTTAACATCTATCACACGCACTTTCCCGTCATTTCCGGGATAAACTTTCACTATTTTGCCTTTAGGCCACTGATTACGTGGTAGTGAGTCGTCACATATGACAACGACATCATCTACTTTCACGTTCACTGGGTCACTATTCCACTTTACTCGACGCTGGAGTGACGGCAGGTATTCCCGCCGCCATCGATGCAGGAAGACATCCGCCAGTGCGTTTGCACGCCTCCACTGTCGACGGACCTCCAAGTCCGCCGAACACGACGGCGCGAATGAGGCGGCGCCCGATCCCGTCCCCAACAGGAGATGGTTAGGCGTGAGGACGGTGGGACTTGCCGCATCCTCGACAGGAACATACCTGAGCGGCCGGCTGTTTACAGTCAGCTCGGCCTCCAGCAAGGTATGCAGTACCTCCTATCGAGGCGCCTTCTGGCGCAAGGTGACTCGAAGCGCGTTTTTTATTGAGCGCACGAGTCGTTCCCAAATTCCCCCCATGTGAGGAGCTGCCGGAGGATTAAATATCCACTCAATGTTTCTAAGAGTTATGGCTTCGGCAAATTTCTCATGATCAAATTCTTTCAATGCCGCTCGCAGTTCTCTCTCAGCTCCAACAAAATTAGTTCCTCGGTCACTTCTGATGGTCTGTGGTTGACCTCTGCGTGCGATTAGTCTTCTCACAGCCAAGATTGCCGAGTCAATGTTCAGGGATGTTGCCAATTCCAAGTGCACCGCCCGTGTAGATAGGCAGGTGAACAATACACCCCATCTTTTCTCTCGTCTTCTTCCCATCGTCACCTCCATCGGTCCGAAGTAGTCGATGCCGCAATGTACAAATGCGCGCCTTGTTGACTGCACGCGTGAAGATGGGAGATCAGCCATTTTCGGTACAATAGGATTACCACGTAAATGTTTACACGTTACACATGCTCGTATCAATTTTTTTATTGTACTCCTTATATTTGTGATCCAAAATCTCTCTCTTACTGCATTCACAATATGTTCCGTTCCAGCATGCGCAGCTTTGTGGTGGAAGTACTTCACTATCAAATGTGCCGCCCATCCGCGGCCATCAATGATGATAGGGTGCCTTTCGTCAAATGACAATTCTGTTGACGCACCAATCCGACCTCTCACCCTCAACAATCCATCTTCATACAGCATCGGATCCAAAGCCTTCAGCTTGCTGTCCGCTGGTAGGTTTTTACCAGCTTGAAGTGCCTGGATTTCTTTATCGAAATACTCCTTTTGAGCTTCCTTCAAAATCAATATCTCCGCATCTCTGAGATCATCTCGTTCTAAGGCGTTAGTCTTCCGTCCTCTGCATTTTCTGACGAAGGCCAATGCTCTCGCCGTTATTCTCACCGCTCGATCCCATGCAGAGTACCGCCTAAGATTGATCACAGGCTCTTGGACCTGAGCTATCACATTGACTCTCAGCTCAAGGTCCACCTGAGGCGCTTCCTCGGTAACTGTGTTCGGCCACAGGTGCGGAGGATCGCGCAGAAAGGGGGGCCCCGAAACCCACATGCTTTTATCCCGAGGCCAGCCCAACTTGGTCGCTTCATCGGCCGGATTATCCGCCGATGCAACCCAGCGCCAATCACTTCTATTACTCCCCGATTCGGTTTCGCTCAAACGGTGCGAAACAAAACTCTGATAGTCCCTAGAGTCCGACGCTATCCACCTCAGCACCGTTTGCGAATCAGTCCAGTAAAAAATATTTACACCTAATCCTAACTCATTCCTAATACTACGTCCTAACCTACAAGCTAAGACTGCAGCTTGCAACTCTAATCTTGGGATGCTCACCACTTTCAGTGGGGCAACCCGTGCCTTTCCGGCCACTAACGAGCACTCACGTTCATCATTATCGTTCACACTTACGAGGTACGCTACTGCAGCGTACGCTCGCTCGCTCGCATCACCAAACACATGTAATTCTAGGTCTTTACGTAGGTCTAAACCATACCACCTAGGAATCCTAACACTACTAATTTTATTTACATTACCTAACCAAGTGAGCCAACTTCTAGCTTCACTCTCTAGCAGCTTGTCATCCCACCCGATGTTCGATTTCCAGATCTGCTGTAACAGAATCCTAGTGGGGATGACCGCTGGACACAAGAACCCCAACGGGTCAAACACAGACATTTTTTTTTTTTTTTATTCATGATAAGGAACAAACAGTCTCACACTTAAATATATAGCTATTTGAGTAAAACTAGACCTTTGAAGTTCCCTTAAATAACATTGTACATACTTTTTACGAGTATTGGATATAGTTTTTATATAATCCTAATGAAGGCAATTTGATAATACAATTCGTAACAAAATGAGCAGAGTACAATCAAGCTTTTTATTAATAATATATAAAACATCAGTCAACATCTGTTTCCGACAAAGCTTCCAAACATTGTTTCTTAAATTTGGCCAAACTGCAATTGAAGATATCGACTGTGCTTAGTTTGTTGTTTAGCAAGTTACATGACCGCTTTAAGAAATTATTTGCAGCATAACAAGTCCGGCTACGAGCGATAGAGAAAAGTGCCTTACTGCGACACGTTCTTTCTTGTCTGCGAGGAACACGCAATGAGATCTCATGTAGTAGTGAGGGTACGTCTATTAAATTATTCATAATTTTGTAAATAATAACCGCATCGACACAGTCACGACGATGATTAAGTAAGCAGATTGTGACGAGCAGCAGAGAGTTTATAATCAGTATAAATGTGTCCAGTCCTATAGTCAAGCGACTTTACAAATTTACGTTGAATTCTCTCCAGCCTATCAATGTGAACCTTACAGTGAGGATGCCAGACAGAACAGGCGAACTCCAAATTGCTTCGAACATAACTATTGTACAGAAGTTTATAAGTTAATGGTTTTTTAAAAGGTTTAGAGACACGTAAGATAAAGCCCAATTGCTTGTAAGATTTCTCTACAATTTTGTCGATATGTGGAAGAAATGTCAATTTCGAGTCCATAATTACACCTAAATCACGTATTTGTGTCACTCTAGTTAAAATGGAATTACAAAGACTGTATAAATAATGAATAGGATTTCTTTTTCTGGAAAAGCTTATGACAAAACATTGGTTGGGGTTTAAGAATAATTTGTTGTCAGAGCAAAACTTATCGAAATTATCGAGATCATTTTGGAGAAGAACACTGTCCTCTGGTTTTCTTATAATTCTAAATATCTTTGTATCATCTGCATACAGTAATACATTAGAGTGATTTATAACGGAGGTAATATCGTTTATGTACAATGTGAACAAAAGTGGTCCTAAATGGGATCCTTGAGGAACACCAGATGGAATATCTTTATACTGGGAACAGTATCCACCAAGAACTTCCGCCTGACTTCTGTTTTCGACATAGGACTTAATCCATCTGAACAGGTCACCGTGGATACCAAGAGTCCATAGTTTATTAAGAAGAGTTGTATGGCAAATTTTGTCAAAGGCTTTGACAAAGTCCGTATATACTGCATCTACTTGAAAATTGTTGTCCATTGCGTTTAGTATAATATCAACAAAACTCAACAAATTAGTATCCACACTACGTCCCCTAAAGAAACCGTGCTGGTTAGGGATAATCTTACGAATTACGACGTTAAAGACTTGACTGGTAACAATTTTTTCAAATATTTTGGCAAATTGACATAGTTTCGATATTTGGCGATAATTTTCAATGTTTTGACTAACAGTTCCTTTAGGTATCGGAGTAATCCAAGCTTTCTTCCAAATTTTAGGAACACAGCCTTCATTCATAGATTTCTTAAACAAAATAGTTAGGGGTATAGTTAAAGCTGAAGCACAATTACTTATTAATATTAGGTGGACATCATCAGGACCAGCGCCTTTAGTTATGTTTATATTTTTCAAAAGTTTAAATACTATTTCGTAAGTAATCTCAACAGCATTCAGATCTATGACGGAGTCTGGTGGAGAATTATTAAAATTATTGTTTAAGACATCGGTCTGGGCACGGTTTTCGAATACTGAATGAAAGTGAGTATTGAATAAATTGCAGATCTCCTCCCCGTCAGTAGAGGTGCAGTTTTTATAAGACATTGTCTGCGGTAACCCGTTACTCGAAAATACGGATTTAATGTACGTCCAAAAAAATTTTGGATTTTCTTTTATTTTTATTTCAGTAAAATGCATGTACTCATAGTAACATTTTCTTTCCATTTTGTTCGCCCTTTTTCTTATGATTTTGAAACTTTCGTAATCAAGAGGGTTTTTGTAAAGTTTCCATAGGATATGGTATTTTCGTTTTTCATTCAACAGCTTTTTCAAGGATTTACTGTACCAGACGGGAACTGAAGCTTGCGACCTCGACAATCGGCGTGGAACAAATTTTATTATTAAATCATTAAGTGTTTTATAAAATTCTAAGATACTGCTCTCCATATCCAAATTATGGAATAATTTATTCCAATCAATATTATCTAACCCATTGGAAATGTTTTGAAAATCAGCAGCATGAAAGTTATATACATAAAATTTAGCAGGTTGAAGTGTTGGAATGAATCTAATTAATAAATCTATCGTTAAGGAACCATGGTAAGTATCCTCAGGTGTCAAAGGGCAGCAGCAGCGTGAAACAGTACATTTTGCCGATTCGTTACAAATAATGAGGTCTAAAATATGATTGTTTTTATTGAAAATATTTGTTGCGCACGTCCTAGCACAACGGTACACAACAGTTAAACATTCACCATAGGGTGGTTCAATAGGATAGAAGACACTCAGGCAAGCCCACGAAAACACCAAAGTAACGAGGTATAAACACAATTTAATAACACTAAAACACAACACAAGTTAAGTACCAATGTACTAAACAACACTTCAAGTCAACAAACACAATACACTTTCAAAGAATACACGAAGAAATAATAACACAATCGAGACAATGGAGAAGCTGAACTTTCTATTTGAATTACTACGAATAACACTATTACTTATTTTTACGATCTATACGATATACGTCAAGGTAGTATAACATTTCGAGCAATTATCTAAAAAAATCTAATTTTCATTTTATACCCCTTGGCAATGCTGTAAAGGCGACCCCCAGGCCCTCACTTGGCCTCGGCCTAAAGTTCCCTTTTGAGGTTTCCATTTCCTCTTCATATCTCTTAAACTACTCGATACAATACAGTCCAACTTTACATTATACAAGCTGACAACATTCTCCAATTATACAAACAATACTTACTTAGGCTACATACCGCCAACATACTTATAAATTCACAAATACATACAAAAAAGACATATTTTCGTAAAAGTTATACACAAATCTCTAATTATTTCTAAAACTAATAACTTCTACCTATCATGCTTTATTCCACCTAATAGAATTCCCTACGTTCTACAATAAAACAATACCAAATACAAACATTCATTGGACATTGAACCCTAAAAACAGTAAAACCAACAATTCTATAAGCAAATTCACGAACAAAGTGAATACCAACAAAACTAGCTATCGCCCGAAACAAAAAACATGTAAATACTGAGGGCGCTAACAAGCTGGACATACATACAAAGTTACATCAATGACACTATTGTAATTACAGAGCTATTCATTCATTTAACAATTTTCCCTGCTAGAGCAGTAATAGCACACAAGATATCTTTTATCCCTTTCCAACGATTAGAGGAGATCGACAACTGGCGACATATAAACTGTCTCACTCTAACGTTAGATATAGTTGTTGCGCACGTCCTAGCACAACGGTACACAACAGTTAAACATTCACCATAGGGTGGTTCAATAGGATAGAAGACACTCAGGCAAGCCCACGAAAACACTAAAGTAACAAGGTATGAACACAATTTAATAACACTAAAACACAACACAAGTTAAGTACCAATGTACTAAACAACACTTCAAGTTAACAAACACAATACACTTTCAAAGAATACACGAAGAAATAATAACACAATCGAGACAATGGAGAAGCTGAACTTTCTATTTGAATTACTACGAATAACACTATGACTTATTATAACGATCTATACGATATACGTGAAGGTAGTATAACATTTCGAGCAATTATCTAAAAAAACCTAATTTTCATTTTATACCCCTTGGCAATGCTGTAAAGGCGACCCCCAGGCCCTCACTTGGCCTCGGCCTAAAGTTCCCTTTTGAGGTTTCCATTTCCTCTTCATATCTCTTAAACTACTCGATACAATACAGTCCAACTTTACATTATACAAGCTGACAACATTCTCCAATTATACAAACAATACTTACTTAGGCTACATACCGCCAACATACTTATAAATTCACAAATACATACAAAAAAGACATATTTTTGTAAAAGTTACACACACATTTCTAATTATTTCCAAAAGTAACAACGTCTACTTATCAAACTTTATTCCACCTAATAGACTTCCCTACGTTCTACAATAAAACAATACCAAATACAAACATTCATTGGACATTGAACCCTAAAAACAGTAAAACCAACAATTCTATAAGCAAATTCACGAACAAAGTGAATACCAACAAAACTAGCTATCGCCCGAAACAAAAAACATGTAAATACTGAGGGCGCTAACAAGCTGGACATACATACAAAGTTACATCACTGACACTATCGTAATTACAGAGCTATTCATTCATTTAACAATTTTCCCTGCTAGAGCAGTAATAGCACACAAGATATCTTTTATCCCTTTCCAACGATTAGAGGAGATCGACAACTGGCGACATATACACTGTCTCACTCTAACGTTAGATATAGTCTAACACACATTCTAAACAATTTCAATAAAATTCAAGTGCAAGTCATTAGCTATTGCTTATTGCATACATATACATATAAGTACAATGCCAAGATAATCGGCTGCCCGTAACAATAGTCTAACACACATTCTAAACAATTTCAATAAAATTCAAGTGCAAGTCATTAGCTATTGCTTATTGCATACATATACATATAAGTACAATGCCAAGATAATCGGCTGCCCGTAACATTCCACCCCCCGTACGAGGATACATTTTATACAATACAAAATTATCCTAGGACAATATCGGCGGTGGGCAGCACGATGACTTTCGCTACTGGTCGTCTCAATAGACCGTGACCAGTCTTAACATCTATCACACGCACTTTCCCGTCATTTCCGGGATATACTTTCACTATTTTGCCTTTTGGCCACTGATTACGTGGTAGTGAGTCGTCACATATGACAACGACATCATCTACTTTCACGTTCACTGGGTCACTATTCCACTTTACTCGACGCTGGAGTGACGGCAGGTATTCCTGCCGCCATCGATGCCAGAAGACATCCGCCAGTGCGTTTGCACGCCTCCACTGTCGACGAACATCCAAGTCCGCCGAGCACGACGGCGCGAATGAGGCGGCGCCCGATCCCGTCCCCAACAGGAGATGGTTAGGCGTGAGGACGGTGGGACTTGCCGCATCCTCGACAGGAACATAGCTGAGCGGCCGGCTGTTTACAGTCAGCTCGGCCTCCAAGAGCAAGGTATGCAGTACCTCCTCTCGAGGCGCCTTCTGGCGCAAGGTGACTCGAAGCGCGTTTTTTATTGAGCGCACGAGTCGTTCCCAAATTCCCCCCATGTGAGGAGCTGCCGGAGGATTCAATATCCATTCCATGTTTCTGGGATCATCTTGTTCTAAGGCGTCAATCTTCCGTCCTCTGCATTTACTTACGAAGGCCAATGCTTTCGCCGTTACTCTTATCGCTCGTTCCCATGCAGAGTACCGCCTATGATTGATCAAAGGCTCCTGCACCTGAGCTGTCACGTTGACTTTCAGCTCAAGGTCAACTTGAGGCACTTCCTTAGTGACTGCATTCGGCCACAGGTGCGGAGGATCACGCAGAAAAGGGGGCCCCGAAAACCACATGCTTCTTTCCCGAGGCCAGCCCAACGTGGTCGCTTCATCGGCCGGGTTATCCGCCGATGCAAGCCAGCGCCAATCGCTTCCATCACTCCCTGATTCGATTTCGCTCAGACGGTGCGAAACAAAACTCCGATAGTCCCTAGAGTCTGACGCTATCCACCTCAGCACCGTTCGCGAATCAGTCCAGTTAAAAATATCTACATTTAATCCTAATTCGTTCAACCCGTCATTCACACAATGTTCATCCACAACAGGCTCATCAAATATCTCATTCAAATAGTCATTAACACAACGTTCATTCACAATAGGCTCTACAATGTTAGGGTATTTTTCAGCCAAATCCCTAGCATTCTTATTCGATATACACATCGCCATCGAAGGCGAGGATGTGGCTCCGAATATCATGGAGTTCATGGCGTAGAGATCTGGGCGTCTATCTCGTTCTTGCCCGCGCCGTAAACACAACTGAGCCCCCTTATCCTCATCCCTAATTTTCACACGCAAAAACATATCAGCTATATCACCTTTGACGGCGATCCTACCACATCGGAACCTCGTTAACACACCGAATAGCGAGTTCAGTAGTACGGGTCCGCTGAGCAATTTCGAATTCATCGAAACCCCTCTATATGACGCCGCAGCATCATATACAAGACGAAGCTTTTCAGGCTTATTAGGGTTCACTACCCCAAAATGAGGCAAGTACCACTTAGGGTGTACTTCCCATGCATCTGGTACCTTTTCAGCGTAACCCTCGTTCAGAAGCCTGTCGATCTGAGCTTCGTATGTCATGCCAAATAACGGATCTTTATCCATGCGCCGTTCAATTCCCTTCAACCTCGTTAAAGCCTGATTATAGTTATCAGGAAAGATAGGGTTTTCATCCCTCCATAACAAACCACACTCCCATCCACTTTCGACCCGGCGACTAGTGCGTTCTAAAATCATGTTGGCTCGTTCAACATCCGCGTTCTTGCGCTCGACCTCAGCTATACCTATGCTATCTAATTCAAATTGTGCCTTAACTAAACTATGTAAATCCCTATCTAACCTACTCTTATTAACTAAAGCTGTACAATGGACTGTTTCACAATCAGAGGAAGTGGTTGCACAGTATCCCAAGCGGCCATGGATTACCCATCCCAACTGAGTAAGAGAAGCGATCGGCTGACCGGACTTACCCCTTCGGATCTCCCTGCCGACGATGAGCTCCCAGTTATCCTGGCCCAGGAGCAGCAGCGGCTTCGTCTCCCCTCCCTCCTTGCGATCCTCACTGCAATCCATGGTGTCACACAAATCACTAAGTTGTCTCTCTTGATAGAGACTGGCACCATCTTCAGCAAGGCCTTAGTGCACACACCTCCGACACTAAAGGCCCGCTTCACTTCAGCTTCAGGAGCCGAGGGCGTCGGCTCGGGTGGGCGTTCCTCATCCGGCACACCATTGAAGTGTAGTAGCGAATGATGAGGGGCGTTGCACTGTTCACAACGCTTCGCACGACAAAACTCCCGGTTGTGCCGAGTGCACAAACACTTGAAACACAGTCGACTGTCTTTGGCCACGTTCCATCGTTCACTATTGTCCAGTGCTATAAACTTTCTGCACACTGGCAGCACGTGATTGCCATCACACATCGCGCACATTACTCGCGGCGCACTGCTCGACGCTACTGGTGCGGAGCTTACGGTTCGCGGCACACTCCTTGACGCTATTGCTCTGGAGCTTACATTTCGCGGTGCATTCCTCGACGCAACCGGTGCGGAGCTTAGAGACGCGACTCTGTGTACATTACGATGTACAGGTAACACTCGCGGACGCGGTGCGTTATAAGTCGCACTAACCGAGGGTGCAGCCATGTTCGTGGCTACCAGAAACGATGCCGATCGCGAGCGTTCAACCAAGAATTCAAGTAAAATGTCCAAGCTTGGCGACACACGTAAGTCCACACTACACACATTGTCTTTGCACTTTAAAAACTCACTATATAAATGCTTCTGGAGAGGCGTAAGCTTGTTCAGTATCTCACACACCAGTTGAGGGTTATTCAAGTACCCATCAGCCTTGATGTTCTTCAGCAATGACACACAATTTCTCACAACTGAAGTAAACTTTTGCATTTCCTTGCCACTCTCGGTCACACGCGGTAAAGTCTTAATCTTCCTTAAGACACAATCCAAAATCGCACCAGGGTGACCGAATACTTCCTCAAGAGTACACATAACTTCTTGAGGATCACCTGCACCTCTCAAAATATCCTCCACTTCAATCTTCGCTGGTCCCACAACCGCTTGCTGCAACCTTGCCATGTTCTCGAACGCTTCAAACTTGTATATTTCCGTTGAGCGTTCATAGGTGCGCTTGAATGTGATCCAGTCAGCTGGGTTACCATCAAACTTTGGTAACTCGTATGTCTGCCGCGGTCTAGGTCTAGACATACCAATAATCGCATCCGCTAACTTATCCAGTCCCTCAGTCCGCCTACGAGAGCGCTCTTCTGACCGCTCCCTCCTCGGCGTTAGCGTCGATGCACGCGGCTGCGTATCGTTGAACCTCACATCGGCGGCAGAAGGGCGCGGTAGTCCACGTTCACGAGGCACCTCTTCCATACGCGGCGTTCGACTCAGCCACTCTTCCACTCGCTGGTTTGTCGCAACCTGCGTCAGCGAGCGTCGTTCCTCAGCTTCTTCATCAGCTGCAGCTTCTGCAGCTTCAATGTTGGCCATCTTAGCTGCCAACTGTTTTTGTAAGACATCTTCCCGTGTCTTCACTCTCTCCTTCGCTATCTGCAACTCCAACTGTCGCTCATCCTCCCTTGTCTTTGCTCTCTCCCTTGCTAGCTGCAACTCCAACAGTCGCTCATCCTCCCTTGTCCTTGCTCTCTCCTTCGCTAGCTGCAACTCCAACAGTCGCTCATCCTCCCTTATCTTCGCTTTTTCCATAGCCATTTCCAGTTCTAGCTCTCGCCGCTGTGCATCCAAGGCCATTCTATGGCTGCGGCGAGAAGCATGGCTACCCAAGGTGCTCTTCACATCGAACGGTTGATGTGGTCGCACGAATCCACGAGGATCAACCAGCACGCGGCCCTCCGGGTCACCGGGTATCCGCAGTGGTGGCGGCCGTTGATCATGTTGAAGATCGACTTCATCGGGCTCCTTCTGATCCCGATGATCAATGATTCGTCCCTACGGAAGAGTGGGCACGAGCGATGACGACGGCGGGATCATTCGTTGCAAGGCCGCCGCCCCGTCCGCATCCACCGACAATTCCAAGTCCGCAGGCACATCTCCCAAGTCGTCTTTAGTGAGCTCAGCTTGCTCCTCCGTCAACTTCTTCGCACTCCTCGTTACTCTCGACATGGTAACTTATAAGTGTCTTATCTATCCGGATCTGAAGGACCAAACTGTTGCGTACGTCCTAGCACAACGGTACACAACAGTTAAACATTCACCATAGGGTGGTTCAATAGGATAGAAGACACTCAGGCAAGCCCACGAAAACACCAAAGTAACAAATATAAAATACACTTTAATTCACAACAACACAACACAAGTTAAGTACCAATGTACTAAACAACACTTCAAGTCAACAAACACAATACACTTTCAAAGAATACACGAAGAAATAATAACACAATCGAGACAATGGAGAAGCTGAACTTTCTATTTGAATTACTACGAATAACACTATGACTTATTATAACGATCTATACGATATACGTGAAGGTAGTATAACATTTCGAGCAATTATCTAAAAAAATCTAATTTTCATTTTATACCCCTTGGCAATGCTGTAAAGGCGACCCCCAGGCCCTCACTTGGCCTCGGCCTAAAGTTCCCTTTTGAGGTTTCCATTTCCTCTTCATATCTCTTAAACTATTCGATACAATACAGTCCAACTTTACATTATACAAGCTGACAACATTCTCCAATTATACAAACAATACTTACTTAGGCTACATACCGCCAACATACTTATAAATTCACAAATACATACAAAAAAGACATATTTTCGTAAAAGTTATACACAAATCTCTAATTATTTCTAAAACTAATAACTTCTACCTATCATGCTTTATTCCACCTAATAGAATTCCCTACGTTCTACAATAAAACAATACCAAATACAAACATTCATTGGACATTGAACCCTAAAAACAGTAAAACCAACAATTCTATAAGCAAATTCACGAACAAAGTGAATACCTACCAACAAAACTAGCTATCGCCCGAAACAAAAAACATGTAAATACTGAGGGCGCTAACAAGCTGGACATACATACAAAGTTACATCAATGACACTATTGTAATTACAGAGCTATTCATTCATTTAACAATTTTCCCTGCTAGAGCAGTAATAGCACACAAGATATCTTTTATCCCTTTCCAACGATTAGAGGAGATCGACAACTGGCGACATATACACTGTCTCACTCTAACGTTAGATATAGTCTAACACACATTCTAAACAATTTCAATAAAATTCAAGTGCAAGTCATTAGCTATTGCTTATTGCATACATATACATATAAGTACAATGCTAAGATAATCGGCTGCCCGTAACAATATTATTAATCTGTTTCGAGTTGGTAAATGATAAAAACTCATTAATAATCTGCACTGCGAAATTCCCAGTAGACAACAGACATGGAGGAGTTATGTCGTCGAAAACTACCCAATTCGCTTCCCATATATTAAAATCTCCTGTAAGTAAGAACAAGTCATCCGGACGATCAATAATAAGTTGACCGGCGATTTCGAAGAAAGATTCAAGTACCTCACGATAGCGCTGCCCTCGAGGTATATAGACACATGCTATATTTATGTACGCGCCTGTATTCAGTGGCAGAGAAACCCATACACATTCAAAGCCCGCGCGGGAGGGGCACGGCCAGTCGCGGCGCACGGGCCGCAGTGCGCTGCGGGCGGCGACCAGCACCCCACCTCCCCGCTCCGCGCCCGCCTCCTGCATACAGCGATCGCTTCGGTGCACAACGTACCTACTGTCAAAGTACTCACGGTCATAAAAGTCTGCCGTCAACCAACTCTCGGTTATACATATAAAATCAAAGTCTGACTGCATAACCTGCGAAATAAATTCATGAGACTTCGTTCTCAATCCCCTCACATTTTGATAATAACCGCTAAATGATTTATTGTATTGATCCAGTTTGGATGACAAAGGAAAAACACGTAAATATAATTAAATAATTTGTAATAAGCGTTCCCCGCAGACAGGACCGAGACAACAGCAATACAAAAATATACATAAGATGCTTAACACAAGTAACAATATTTGCATAATAATAGAACTGACTTATTATTCTAAATTGTACATTGAAACAATCATCTGTCGTATTAACTTGCGGAAATATACATTTTAAACGCATGCCATACATAAGCCAAGTAATGTAGAAAAAAATAAGTCACTTTATTTTAGCCAGATCATAATCGTTGTTTATGCGCACTACCCTCGCGTTATCGTTCTTTCGCAGAAAGATCTTGCAGTCCCTTACCCACAGATAGGCATAGTTTAACTCAGATTTAAGTTGCCTGGCGCGTTTCAAGAGAAGCTTGTTCCCTGGAGTAAGGTGGTCACCCAGGTACAGGTTCGACGCAGGTCCAGCCAGGCCGATGTCGGCAGAAGAGAGGCCTCGGCGCGCTCGCACAGCTGCTAACAGCTGATCCTTAGCTATGCGTCGCGTAAACTTTACCACGATAGCTGCAGGGCGATACTTCGTGCTAGAATCTTGAATATTATCGGCGCCGCCAGAGTCCTCACCACCAGGAGGTCCACCGAACCGACGCACACGGTGAACCGAGTCGATATCTCTGTCGTCATACTGCAGACCGACTTTCTCGTATATTGAGTGCAATATATTTTTCAAGTTTTCACCCTTTGAAGTGGGAACGCCCGAAATTTCAACATTGTTTAAACGGGAGTATTGTTCCCGCGAATTATTTTCAGTCTGTAGATGTTCAATAGTTGCCCTGGCTTGAATGAGATCAGTCTGCAGTTTAGAGAGCGATGAAACTTTTTCTTCTACGGCAGTGATACGATCGTCGAAACCAAGGAAACGCGACTCAATTTCTCTCCAAGTAGTTTGAAATTCAGTTTTCATGGTAGTAAATTCCATTCGGAGTGCCTTTATTTCTTTAAGTACATCTAGGATAGTCTGATTCGCCGCCGGTACGTACGCGTCGGTCGCCTTCTCTGTGACTTCAGGTGCAGAGCTAGACATCGACAAGGAGCCCCCACCAGTAGTTCGGCACTGAGGACAGCGCCAGGCAGCCTTCTTTTCAGGACCCATCCGACGATACGTAGCTTCGGCCAGCCCAGAACAAATATAATGCAGGCGACCCCGACAAGCATTGCACTCCACATAATCAGTCAGGTCCTCGTTACATTTTGTGCACTTCATTTTAGTGATGTATTTGTGTAAAAAAAGACAGCACGTAAATAAACAAATCAAACTGCGTCTAATAGTCTCACGAGCACGGAAAGCTTACGTAGGTAGGTAAATAAATAATGCGATATGTTTTAAATACGGGAACCGGTTCGCAACGCGCGCGCGCTCGGATTGACGCTCAAGCGGTAACTGACATAACAAAAACATAACAAACCTAAGATATTCTCTCTTTGTGGGCGGCACCTCGATGTACTTAATCGTAGTGGAGTGGAATGAAACCAGGGGTGTTGATTTTCCGCAGCCGGGGGAGCGAGAGAACCGACCAAGCGAGCCTTTTCCGCCTTTTTCTATTTTACTTTTTCCGAAGCTACTAGCTTGCCGCTTGTCGAATGACTGAACGGATCGCTGACCAACGAGCTCATATTTATATCAAAATTTGCTGGCCAGCGATCCGTGTATTTTCCTTATATAGGCAAACTCGCTTGGTCAGCCCCTCACCCCCGGAAATGCATTTATTAATATTTTAAACAAAATTACAATTTTTCTTAAATAAAAACATACCATTAGATGGGTTACATTATTTCGCATGCCGTTATCGTAACACAACCGCCCGCCAGGCCGTCGTCTCGTTCTGGCGAGCGATTTTTGTTTGGTGCGTATTTATATGGCTCCGCCTCCCGCCCCCCTCATATAAAAGCTACACGGCTTGTATGGGGAGCGGGAAAATTCGCACAAATTCCTATTTCCCGTGGCTTTTCCGGGTTTGTGCAATCGGATTGTACTTTCTACTAATGAAACGCACACAAATGACATATTTTAATTAGGGGCAGCTTAATAACTAAGGTAAAAATCAACTTTATATGTAAAAAACCTAAATACCTAATTTTTACCTAGATTACTTATTTCTACTTAATTCTAACGACTTTATTGAATGAATACTATCAAAACTTAACTAATAAATACAAAAGGAAACTTATGACTATCTTAATTAATTATTTATAGACTAAAGTCTTACAAAAAAATGTTACCTAATACCTAGCCTAAAATACCTATGTCTACTTAAACTACTAATCTTTATTTAATACAGGTAGACATAGGCTATCTAAATCACAAATAACATTCAGGCCAACTATTAAAACAAAAAAGTTATTAACAAAACACTTATAAAATTTCAACTTATTGCTACGACTTAGTCTAACTAACTATAGTTATATATTTACATGTCATGTTTATCGTTTTTCGTTCTGTCGTGATCATTCTCCCGCCGTCGCGTGAGCGATCACTCCTGGATCACGACCACCTTCTTTGTCGGTCTTCTCAGGACATGTCTTCCGCTGGTGACGACGTCGACGACTCGGGTCACTCCGTCGTTGCCCGGGAACACCTTCTGGACTCGTCCTCGTGGCCAGGTGTTGCGAGGCAGGTTGGGGTCGCAGATCACCACCAGGTCTCCTTCTTTCGGTGGCACGCCAGTCGTGCGAGGCTCCCGCCGGTGTTGGAGCAGAGGAACGTACTCACGTACCCAGCGCTGCCAAAAGACGTCGGCGAGGACCTGAGCGCGCTTCCATTGCTGTTTCGGCGTGACGTCTCGTTCCTCGTACCGTTTGAAGGTAGGAACCCTGGTGTTCGGCCCGATGAGGATGAGGTTGGGCGTGATCCCTTCTGGATCTGCTGGTTCCGTGCCGACGTGCGTCAGGGGTCGAGAGTTCACAGTGTTCTCGACTTCGGCCAGGAGGGTCATCAGGGTCTCGTCGCTCGGGTACTTCTCGTGCAGCGTGACTCGTAGAGCTTCTTTTACCGCTCGAACCATGCGCTCCCAGGCTCTGCCCATGAATGGAGCTCCAGGGGGTATGTAGCGCCAGGTGATCTGATGGTTCGCGGCTTCTTCCTGCAGGGCTTCTACTGCTGCTTCGCTGAGCTCTCTTTCGGCGGCCTTGAAGCAGGTGGCGTTGTCGCTCCAGAGCTCCGTGGGGCACCCTCTTCGTGCCATGAACCGCCGGAGAGCTGCTATGGCGGAGTCTGCGCTCAGCGAGTAGACCACCTCGATGTGGATGGCCCGGCAGGTCATGCAGGTGAAGAGAGCTCCGTAGCGCTTCTCACGGTGACGGCCCACGGTTACCTCGATTGGCCCAAAGTAGTCCAGCCCCGTGTAGGTGAAGGGCCGCTCGTGATGGGCTAGCCGTGCTGCTGGGAGGTCTCCCGTGGCCGGAGAAGCTGGCTTCTTCCTCTGGAGCTGGCACGAGATGCACTTTTTGATGAGCTCCTTCACAGTCGGTCGTATCCTCAAGATCCACATCTGCTGGCGGAGCTCGTTGACCACCAGCTCCACCCCTCCATGGTGTAACTTCTCGTGTACGTGCTGGATGTAGAGACGGGTGTATGGGTGTCTCCCGTCCATGAGATGTGGGTTGGCGGCGTCCTCGCCTATCTGATGTGCAGATGTGACTCGTCCCTTGAGCCGCAGTATTCTTTCCTTGTCGACGAACACACTGAGAGCGGCGAGCCGATCGCTCCCATGTGGTTGAGCTCCGCTGAGTACCCGTTTGATTTCGGGCCCGAAGCTTTCCTCCTGCGATGCTCGTATCCAGAGCTCTTCTGCTCTCCTCATGAGGTGTGCTGGTATCACGCGGAAAGGGACTTTCTTGTTTTCGTTCTGTTGTGGTCGCTGTGTCTTCTGGACCGTCTTCTTATTGTGGCGCCAGTCTGGGTCCTTCTCTCGGTTTTTCAGGGTCCTCTTCCTTTTGGCTGCAGCGACCGTCGCCTTCTGTGGACGACAGAGTTCGACGAACTGGAGGACTCTGGCTGTTGTCCTGATGAGTCGCAGCCACCGTGAGAACTTTGAGACTTCTGGAAGATGACTGTGATTTCGTGGTTCTTGGACACCGTGGCACCTCTCCCTTTCTTCTCCAGTTTCAGCTTCTTCTGGCAGCTTCTTTTCCTCTGGCCATTCTTCCTCTGGGAGGTACAGGAAGTCTGGCCCGTTGTACCACCGGTGCTGGAAGTCGAAGCTGTGAGGTGTGCCTCGAGTCGCGTCGTCAGCCACGTTCTCGCTGGACGGCAGCCATCTCCACTCGTTTTTCTTGGTGGTGTCTTCAATCTCCGCCAGCCTGTGAGCCACGAAGGTTTTGAAGGCTCTGGGTTCTGCCCTTATCCAGGCCAAGGCGGTTCTGGAGTCCGACCAGTAGGTCTTGCTGGCCACCTCGAAGTCGTGTTCTAGCAGGACGGTGCTGGCCAGCCTCGCGCCGAGTACAGCTGCTTGGAGTTCCAGCCTGGGTATGGAGATGGGCTTCAGTGGAGTCACCCGGCTCTTTGCTGCCGCTAGGGCCACGTGGACGCTGCCATCGTTCCTGATCGTGCGCCAGTAGACGGCTGCTGCATACGCCTCTTCGCTGGCGTCTACGAAAGTATGCAGCTGACGCGTGATGGCAGGTCCGTAGCCGTAGCACCGAGGGATCTTCATGTGCTCCACAGCTTGGAGTGATGCGATCCAGGCACTCCATTTTGGCTGCAGCTCTTCTGGAAGGTCTTCGTCCCAGTCTGTCTTGTATCGCCATGTGTCCTGAAGGATTCGTTTCGCCGGGGTTGTGACAGGCGAAATCAAACCCAACGGATCGAAGAGCGACATTACCACGCTCAGGGCTTCTCTCTTCGTTGGTGGCCTCAGGTCTTCCAAGATTTCGGGTGGTGTCTTCCTTCCGTTGATGTGGAAGCCAAAGCAGTCTTCTCTGATGTACCATTGGAGTCCCAGAGTCTTCTCGGTTTCACTCGCCCCAATGTTGACTGATGTGGTTCCCAGACATGTGCATGTGGTTTTCTTAGCTATGAAAATTACATACAAGTTCTTCAAAAAATACAAAATAAATACACTCAGAACTCAATCCAAATACTTCATTCCAATGTCTAGCTGGGTAACAGAGTTACAAAAAATGGAAGGGCCTCCCGTACGCAAACTAAAAGAAACCCACGGGCATCTACCAAACGAAGATACTCCAGATTACTTAACCATAAAGGCTTTGCCACACCAAAAGCAGGTCAGTAGCAGCGCAGTTTAAATGCGGGCCCGCGCATGTTGTAATACAAGAAATTATATGAAGTACGTCACACCTAATTTGAACGCGGGCCCGCGCTCAAACTGCGCTGCGCCGCGCCGCTCTGCAACTGCCGGACGACAAACCGGGCAGCTCGAGCGCGGGTCAGAAGCAGCGCAGGCGCGGCGCGGCGCAGTTTGAACGCGGGCCCGCGCTGCTGTATAACTATGGCAACCATGTTAGCATGCCACACCGGGGGCGGGGCGGTCGCAGTGCAGCGCAGCGCGGCGACGCGGTTACACAGCAGTTGTATTTTTTTACAACCGCTTGATGGATTTAAACGAAAAAAATATCGAATTAATGCGTGGGAACAAAAATATATACGATTTTCGAGACAAATATTATAGAAATGTAACATTCAAGTAAAATTCTCTTTTTTGACTTAGAGCCAAAAGCAGCAAGAATCCGTTGGACATCTTGCAGCCAACTAACCTCCACCCGTCAACGTCACACTGAACGCGGTTTTAACGCGGGCCCGCGTTAAAACCGCGTTGGAACTGCCGTCTGCATTCAGTGTGCCGTCTCCCGCGCTGCTACTGACCTGCTCCGCGTCTGACCTGCCTTTGGTGTGGCAAAGCCTTTAGACTAATAATTTGCAAAATGCGTAATGGCTCTCAGTGCCAGGAACGGACCAAATTGTACCGGAGTTATATAAAGCGGCCCCAGATAAATTCATAGACCAAGTAGTCAAGTCAATGCAATACGCGTGGAAAAACAACAAAATCCCTGTTGAATGGAGGTTGACCAAACAGGTCCCTATAAAGAAAACGGCCTACCCCAAACAAACGGGAGATTTTAGGAAAATATCTATATGTAATTTAGGGTACCGAATATACGCAAACTATGTCCTGCAAAAAGTAGACGAAAAAACCAGCTTAGGCAGCTACCAAGCAGCTTTCCTCGAAAATAGATCCACGGACGACCATATTTACACAATAAGGCGGGTCCTAGACACCAACTGGAAAGAAGGAATAAAAATATACGTAGCAGCGCTGGACCTTGAAAAAGCCTTTGACACCGTCAACTTAGAAGCCCTGAGAGATATCCTGGCGACGAGACTTAATATACCTCTAACAAACAGGATAGTAGAGGCATGTATGAACGAAAAGACGTTTATATCATGGTGCGGCCAAACTACAGAAACGATATCTAAGGGCAAGGCAGTCAAATAAGGCTGTCCACTATCGCCCAGGCTCTTCACCATTCTTATGGACGACGTCCTGAGGACATTAGAAGAAGAAGATATAGATGTTAAGCTAGATCAAGACCAAAGAATATCTCTACCTCTCATTCTCTCATTCGCTGACGATCTCATTATCGTAGGTCTAGACATTGACGTCCTTAACAGAATAGTCATAAAACTCAAAAATCTGCTCAAAACGGTAGGATTGATAATAAACGAAAGCAAAACAAAGCTTGTCATAAGGGACCCGCTGTCCAGACTAACCGACAAGGATCAGCCAGTGCTCATGGGTGGCATTCTCATTAAACCCGTGAATGAAATAAAATATTTGGGCACATACATTACTTCCAAACACGACAGACGAACCTCCATCAAAACAAGATGTGAAAAAGCCATAAAAAACACTAAAGCAATTATGCCATTCATAAAAGAAAATAAAATAGAATGGAAAATCTCACGCCTCCTGTATAAAATGGTCATAAGTCCAACGATGACATACGGCCTAAACGTAGCTTCCCTAACCAAAGCAAATAGGTCACGCCTACGGAGATACGAGAGGCACATCTTGAGGGAAATACTAGCAAACTCTAGAGACAGTCCTAAAACGAGAAAAATTAAAGATATACTAGAAGGAAAAACCATAACAAAAATCCTCAAAGTAAGAAGAATCTCGTACCTAGGCCACATCCTAAGACGCGAGAAACCACACGTCCTACACGCAGCAAGGGACTATAAAGAGAAAAAACGAAAAGTCGGTCGACCTATCCTTACATGGGAAGACTCACTGACCCAGGATATATTCAAATATACAAATAGGCCTGTGGAATACTGGGAAAATATAGCAGGCCACAGGGACATACTGTAAACCGCAGCCGAAGACATAATATTCAAATCCATCGAGACAGACACAGAGTCAGAGCCAGAACCAGAAACCACGGATACCTGAACCGAAGAAAATAACAGCGCAAGTTACAATCAGACATCACAATAGGACAAGCAAATATCGGATTGACACGGATGCAAGACCAGAATCAAAAGAAAACGAAGAACCACCTCTCAAGACAACTGAAAATAATGCAGTCTAACTCCCCCCCTGTATCTATTACACACCAAGTATAGTATCTATCATCCTAATATGCTGGCTCGTTGCTAGAATACTTGTCGGTTCAACCTCCTGCCTCTCCTATCCCGACTGCGAACGCCCTACACTCCTGATCGCATCTACGTGGCCACTGGTGTCTTGGGTAGATATTAGCCGCATAACGGTCGATCATCGATGTTGTCCCATCACAGATCTTTACAGTGTGGCCACCGCCGGGCGTGACTAGTAGGCGACAACGGGAATCTAAGGCAGCAAACCGCTACCACCTCAGAACACCGTCGCATGCTAGCCACCATCACGGGGGCCACGCTCATATGACCGTGTGGCCCAACCTGGACGGTCCTCTTGTATGCCCTAATATCAATGCCCTTGCAGAAGAACTTCTGGTCAGTGCGCCACCGGAACGGAACGGTGTAAAGTGTTGTTAGTCGACTTTTACTCAGCTTGTATTTCTCTTACAGTGCTTTAAAAAGATTTACAGCACAACTCCGGCCATTTTGTAGCATCGATTAGGTTAGGATAGGTTCTTGTTGGTTTCATCCACAAGGTTGTCATGGAGGAGATGGCCTTCACCAGAGCCTGCTTCGCAGGAATTGAGGACCGGCTCTTGCCGGAGACGCGTCTTAGACCGCCGCTCGCGGCGGATAAGACACCGAGCAGGCCCGGGCCGTCTTCGGCGACCCCCACGCTACTTCCGCAGGAACAGCCCCTGGCCCCAAAGCCCTCCAAGGGCAAGGGCAAGGGCAAGAAATCGGGGACAGCGCCACCGGTCCCCTCCACGAGCGCAGTTATGGAGACTGAACCTGCTGGCACTCCAGCGGCCCCTCAGGACCTCCGGATGGAGGATGCCCTTCTGCCCTCCACCACCCCGTCCAATCAACCATGGACGGAGGTGGTCAGGAAAGGTAAGAAGGGCAAACCTAAAAAGTCCACACCAGCCGCCTCCACCAGTTCCGCCTCTCCCGGCCAGTCCACAGCGACTGGCAAGGGAAAGAGGAGGAGAGGTGGGAAAAAGTCGGCCGCCAAGCCCTCCACCGCTGCCCCGGCAGCTCAAAGGGCGTCCGCTGGCAGGAGGAAATTAATTCCTCCCAAAACCGCAGCCGTCGTGGTGACACTCACCCCAGAGGCCGCGGAGCGGGGCGAGACATACGAGTCCGTGTTGAGGCGGGCTCGTACAAATGCCGATCCTACCCAACTGGGGATCGGCACAGTCACGTGCCGCCGAACCCTAACCGGAGCTCGAATCTTCGAGTTTCCGGGGGCTCAAGGCGGCACAAACGCGGACCTCTTCGCAACGAAGTTGCAAGAGGTCATCGCGGACGCGGCAAAGGTGGTGAGGCCTGTTAAGTCCGCGGCCTTGGAGGTGACCGAACTTGACGACTCGGTCACCAAAGAGGAAGTGGTGGCGGCGGTCGCGGCGGCAGGAGGCTGTGACGTCGCAGCGGTACAGGGCCGGGCCATTAGGCCCGGCCGCCGCGGCTTGGGCACCATTCGTCTTGAGTGCCCAGTCGCCGCGGCGAAAGCCGTCCTCACTAAGAGGCGGCTACAAGTGGGACTTAGCTCGTGTGTGGTCCGGGCACTTGAAGACCAGCCTCTGCGCTGCTTCAAGTGCTTCGGCATTGGCCACGCACGGGCTCTCTGCCCGTCCAAAGTGGATAGGGCAGACGCTTGTTACCGCTGCGGGAATGACGGGCACAAGGCCGCCTCCTGCCAGGCCGCCAAGCCGCACTGTGCGGTCTGCGCGGCCAGTGGGAGACCTGCGGGCCACGCCATGGCGGGGTCCAAATGCAACCCCCCACCACAGAAGGGCAAAGCGCAGGTGCCAACCCGCCCTGCCGCCGCCGCCGCCGTTGAAGCTCCAGCTCCAGCGCCGGCCGACGAGGAGTGTGCGATGGTGACCGAGTAATGCCGGTACAACATCGCATACTCCAAACGAACACCAACCACTGCAAAGCGGCCCAGGACCTGCTGGTTCAGGTCATGGCCGAGTGGTTGGTGGACGTGGCGGTGGTCGCCGAGCCGTACTCAGTCCCTGGCCGCTGGCTGGGTGATAGAGACGGCTTGGTGGCAATAGTGGCGCGGTCTTCCACAGACTCCCCTCCCCTCTCGCTCTTAGAGAGGGGACCGGGATACGTGGCCGCCGCGTGGGGAGACATAGCCCTTGTGGGGGTCTATTTCTCCCCAAATCGCCCTCTTTCGGACTTCGAGAGCTATCTCGAGGTCCTCGCCGCTGTGGTCGGCAGGGCGGCGCCGCGTCAGGTCTCCCAGGAGGGAGACCCTCCTGGGAGACCTGAATGCCAAGTCGGTGGTCTGGGGAAACCCAGCCACCGATGTCCGGGGACGCGCCGTCGAAGCGTGGGCTGCGTCGTCCGGTCTGACACTCTTGAATAGAGGGACAGATCACACGTGTGTGCGGCGGCAGGGGGGGTCGATAGTGGACCTCACTTTCGCCACCCCTGCCTTAGCCGCCCACGTCACGGACTGGCGGGTGGAGCAGGTGGAGACTCTATCGGACCACCGATACGTGCGGTTCGATATCTCCACCCAGAGCCCCCGGGGGATGGCACCCTCGGGTCAGTCCCCGTTCCCACGATGGGCTCTCACCCGCCTAGACCGAGAGGCAGCCGGGGAGGCAGCCTTTCTCCAGGACTGGCTGTCGCCCCCTGTCGATGGTCTGGACGTGGACGCCGCGGCATCCCAACTGAAGGGGTCCTTGACCGAGGTGTGCAACTCAAGCATGCCTCGGTCCTGCCGTCCGCCTCCCCGACGCGCCGTCTATTGGTGGTCGGAGGAGCTGGCTGAACTCCGGGCCGCCTGTGTAGCGGCCAGAAGGTCCTACACGCGGAGCCGGCGGCGGCGCCCGCGTGACCAGGACAATGAGGACCGCCTCTACGATTTATACGTAGAGGCAAGGACGGTCCTCAGGTCGGCAATGGGCGCCGCCCAGGATTCGGCGAGGGCCGAGATGTTGGAGGGTCTCGACAACGACCCGTATGGGAGGCCATATAAGGCGGCGCGCAACAAGCTGCGCCCCTTTGGTCCCCCAGTTGCCGAGACCCTCGAGCCGGCATTGCTGGATGGGGTGGTCCAGTCCCTGTTTCCCCGCAGGGACAACTTCACCCCACCAACAATGGATCCCCCGCGAGGGGCGGCCGCGCTGGAGGAGGAAGTCCCTCCAGTCACGGAGGCGGAGGTGGAGGCGATGGTCCTTCGTCTCCGCCCCAAAAAGACCGCCCCCGGTCCAGACGGAGTCCCCGCAAGGGTGGTGGCCATCGCCGCCACCCAAATGGAGGAAAGGTTTCGGGAACTCTTCAGTGCGTGTTTCGCATCGAGGAGGTTCCCGAAACCATGGGAGGAGGGACAGTTGTGCCTCCTTCGGAAGGAGGGGCGCCCGGCGGATTCCTCCTCGGCATACCGACCCATCGTTTTGCTCGATGAGGTCGGTAAGATGTTCGAGGGGATCATCGCCGCCCGCCTCAACAACCACCTGCGGGGGGTCGGGCCGGACCTGTCCGACGCTCAGTTCGGATTTCGGGCTGAGCGTTCGACAGTGGACGCCCTGGCCCGGCTCAAGGGCCAGGTGAAGGAGGCTATGGGAGCGGGGGACGGATTGTTGGCCGTGTCATTTGACATAGCCAACGCCTTCAACTCCGTCCCCCACTCAACCATCCTAGAGGCACTCCGGTTCCATGGAGTACCTCATTACCTGCGGTGCCTCCTGGCCAGCTACTTGGAGGACCGGGCGGTCCTCCTCGTGGATAGGTCTGGTCGACTCCGTCGGTTCAGCGTCGAGTCTAGTGTTCCACAGGGTTCGGTCCTAGGACCACTCCTGTGGAACGTCGGATTCGACTGGCTTCTGAGGGGAACCCTCCTCCGTGGCACGAGTGTCATCTGCTATGCGGATGACACTCTCCTCACTGCCCGGGGGAGCACATTTGGGGAGGCGGCCAGTCTGGCCTCGGCAGGTGGATCCTTGGTCGCAGGGAGGATCCACCGCCTAGGGTTGAGGGTGGCGCTGCACAAAACCGAGGCCGTGTTCTTTCACGGACCTCGGCAGCGCACCCCGCCTGACGCCCACATATTCGTGGAGGGCGTCAGGGTGGAGGTTAAGGCCCAGATGAAGTATCTGGGCCTTATACTTGACAGCAGGTGGCGCTTCGGCCCGCATTTTAGCGGGCTGTCGTCGCGCCTGCTGAAAACCGCGGGTGCCCTGTCGTGGCTCCTCCCCAACCTGGGGGGGCCTAGCGCGCGATGCCGGCGTCTTTACGCCGGCATTCTGAGAAGCATGGCCCTCTACGGGGCCCCCATCTGGGCGGACTCCCTCTCCAGGAGGGAGAACGCTGCCGCCATCCCTCGGCCCCAAAGGGCCATTGCACAGCGGGTGGCGAGGGCCTACCGCTCGGTGGGCTTCGCGGCGGCGTGCGCTCTGGCCGGCACCCCTCCTTGGGAGCTCGAGGCGTGGGTGCTAGCCAGAGTGTACGAGTGGACGGCGGGTCGGAGAGCGCTTGGGGAGCGCCCGGCCCTAGAAGAGCGGGAGGCCGTTCGGCGGCAGGCGAGGGACGCCATCGTCCAACACTGGGCGGAGGACCTCGCCACCGCCAACTTCGGCCGCCGAACGCTGGACGCGCTCGGGCCAGTCCTGGAAGACTGGCTCGAGCGGTCCCAAGGATTCCTCTCTTTCCGTCTAGTGCAGGTATTGTCCGGACACGGCTGCTTCGGATCGTACCTGCACCGAATCGGAAGAGAGGAAAACCCGTCTTGCCATGACTGCGGCGCGGCTATGGACACGGCGCAGCACACTCTAGAAGTGTGCCCGTCGTGGTCCGAGCAGCGCCGTAGCCTGGTCGCGGCAGTGGGGCCGGACCTCTCGCTTCCCAGCGTGGTCAATGCCATGTTGGGGGGCGAGAGGGCATGGGCGGCGGTCGCCTCCTTCTGTGAAGAGGTCATCTCACAGAAGGAGGCAGCGGAGCGCGAGCGGGAGGATGATCCTCTCGCTCCAGCGCAACGCAGGCGGAGAAGGGGAAGGAGAAGGCGGTTGCACGACCGCCTTCACCCTCCCGGTGGTGGGTAGCGGGCGACAAGCGCGGGGGCGCTTCCGCCCGCATTGCACTACTCACCACCTAGCCGGGCGGGGACGACCGAGCACTCACGGTCGTTCCCGAACCCCTCCCTCAGTGGAGGGGAGTGAAGGGCCCGCCGTGAAGGTGGGCTTCGCCGGCGGGGGACTGGACGTAAAGGCTCTGCCGGTTTCCCAGTCCCCTGCCACTAAGGCGATGCGGGAGTGCCGCTGGGATGTTTAGTGGGTATACCGGAAACTCGTTTCCGGGGAGTCCCACATAACCCACTCTGTCCCCCGACAGGGTGGGTATGCGTAATGCATTTTACCCAGCGTCAAAAAAAAAAAAAAAAAAGGTTCTTGTTGATTTTGTTTGCAAAATGGATGAAAATAAGTGGAAGAAACTGAAACGAAGTGGTTCTTTTCGTACCTACGTTTAAGAAGATGAAAAATTCTGCTAAGTTCAATGAGCCAAATTTAGAATCAAGTGCAAACTATAGTCATGTTTTAAAGGGTTCCGTAGGCTCAAGTTTTAATATCAGTGACGGCGAACATAAAGACAATTTTGAATCTGTACCAGGGACGAGTCAAGCATATACTCTGTGTAAGCCAAGTGCACTTATTGCAATCGTCAACACTTGATTGTGGTCGAAAGAGATGGAAATGTGGAACTCTGATTATTGCAAACGGTGCGGCATGCAGTCAGAAAATTTGGCATTAAAATGTCAAAAACTCAAAATCTTGCACGGTTGTCTTCTATGCCATCGATATTATTTGCTCGTTTGCCACCTGTCACATAAAAAAACAGATTTTTCCCAGAGTAACCAGCTATCTTATTTACTAGGTTGTATAGAAATATGTTATTTTAAAAGTTTCATCAAAATCGTTACAGCCACTTTTGAGCAAAAAAAGTGTTTTTTGCTATGGTGGCAACCCAAAAAAAAATTACGGTGTTAAAAAAAGGCTGGAGATATAAACAAAATATTGCCCTAACCCAAATTTCACCCAAATCCATCCAGTGGTCTTGTCGCTAAAGCCCGGCACGGACAAACACATACATTCATTTTTCATTTTTTTGTTTTTTTGGACTCGTTGAGTGCAAGAGAATCGATCCGGGATAAAACCTCGAATTCGTTTTTTTTTGCCATGGCAATACTTCCTTTATTCCTTCGTCGCTCGAAAGTAAAAATGCACTGTTACGCCAGTCATCGTAGACATAAAAATCGCGTTAGGTCGCATTGGTTGCAATAGTTCTGATTTTTTGGTATGTTGTTAGCGTTGATAACAGTAGTGTAAAACTAATTTTTCAGCTTCGAAAGACTTGTGCTAACTGCGTGGTGCTCCAAAAACATCGAAATTTTCGGACTTTTTTCAGATTTTGGTTTATAACTTCTAAAAGGGGCATCTTACGGAAAAAGTCATTATACACACTTATAAGAAGACACAATTTCCTATAATTTAAGTGCAGGTGCAGCTCTGTAGATCTAATAGAACCCAAGATACAGCGCTTCAAACATTGGCAATTATCCCTAAAAAGTTGGAAATTGTAGTTTTGCCGCCTTCCGAGCAGAATTATCGGCTATAATACTCATTCTACGAGGAAAGTTATTAAAAAGAAAGTTATAGAGGAATTATTTAGCTTAAATTTAAGTAGAACACATTAAAACACATTAAGTACTAACTGAAGTTTGTAAGACCGATATTTCCCTTGTAATTTGGACAAAGCGAAAAATTAAGGAAATCAGATTTTTCAAAAAAGGGAGCCTGACAAATTGCAGGACTTCTGTAAAGGATAAGAAAGACATAAATCGGTGTAAAATTATTTATACTGATATTATAAAACTTAAATTATATCACTTAGTGATGGCGGGACCTCAGTTGATACCTGCGACAGAAATATACATGAAATATAGAACAAAATGACAATTCATATTAGGGTTTCTGATTTCTCGACCTTTTTTATTTCTCGAGTTTCGAGAATTCTCGAGGCCAATTTCTCGAGTTTTCTCGGGTCTCGACTCTTTTCAACCGACTTCAAAAAAAGGAGGAGGTTCTCAATTCGTCGGAATCTTTTTTTTTTTTTTTTATGTATGTTCACCGATTACTCGAAGACGCCTGAACCGATTTCGAAAATTCTTTTTTTGTTTGAAAGGGTATACATTACAGGTGGTCCCATATAAATTTTATCGAAATCGATTTAGCGGTTTTTGAGAAAATCAACAAAACATAGCAAAATTGGAGTTGTTGCGATTGAAGTCGGTTGTTTTTAACGTATTCAGCGTGGTCAATTATTATATAAACCGTTGAAATTTGTTGAAATTAATTTTAAAAAAGCAATTTTTTTATCGGATAGTTTTTTATTGCACCATTATTATTATTTTGTAGTATTTGGTACCTCTTATTTAAGGAAGGAAAGGAATAAAAATTAAAATCTTACATAATAAAATAGATATACTCTAAACAAAACAACTAAAATCAAAACTTAACACTAAAAGCCATGAAAACGCGTGCAGTTATCTGCAACTACAAACACCAAAAACAAAGAAATTACGAAAATGATGTGAAAACGTAATCAAATTAATAGGTACTCTACTAACTTGTAGTAACTAGTAGTCTGATTTTCCAGTCTTTCAATCAGTCAGTCATACGACATAGCATAGGTAGAGGCGCCACTATGTTAAAACAAAAAACGTGTTCTCTTGTCTGTGTGTGAAAACTATCATCATTATCAGCCGAAAGACGTCCACTGCTGGACAAAGGGCTCCTCCAAGGATTTCCACACCGATCGGTCCTATGCTGCTCGCATCCAGCGGCTTCCCGCAACCTTCACCAGGTCGTCGGTCCACAGAGTCGGAGGCCTGCCTATACTGCGTGTTCCGGTGCGCAGTCACAACTCGAGAACTTAGTAAAGTAGCCCCAACGACCATCTATTCTACGAGCTATGTGGTGGTAGCTTTAGTCCTCCTACATATCTCCTCATTTCTGATTCGATCACGTAGGGAAACACCAAGCATAGCACGCTCCAGCGCCCTTTGGGCGACCTTGAGCTTTCTTATGAGGCCCATAGTAAGCGACCATGTCTCGGTTCCATATGTCATCACTGGCAACACACATTGGAAAATTAAAACTACTCCTACCAGTTCATCTATGGGATAAGCTTTGTGTAAAGGAACTCTATTACGAAGTGTGCACGAAGCGCGGGCACTGTTACGCGGCGAAAAATAGTCGCACGGCGCGCTTGGTGCAATTCAAATTAGGAACTCGAGAATTCTCGAGTTTCAATAATTTTTTTCTCGTCTCGAATGAAGCCAAATTTCTCGAGTTTTCTCGAGTTCGAGAAAACTCGAGCAGAAACCCTAATTCATATTTATTATAATGAATTACAACGAAGGGGTAGGTATGTAATATTAGGTTTACCTTTAAGTGCTTAGCGACGAAACAATCGTGTACTTTTGAAAGGTATAGGTTCATCTGACAGTTCTTCCTGGAGCTTCGGAGACTGCTCTGTTGCTTGTTGTAAAGGGCAGGTCGTCGAAGTCGTCCTCTTCATTCAACTCAGTAAAGGCTATGGACGGAGTGTTGAGGCAGGCAGGTCTTCCCCTGACAAACTTTGCAGAAAATTTCAGCCCTGTTGTCTTGCCGGACCATCTTGCTTTACCACACCCATTCTTACACCTGCATGAGAGGAATTTGATAAAAACTTGTTACAAATAGTTTAAACACAGAGCCCAGGATAGACCTACGAATGGATTACCTTACTAGTCCAGCCATCGAGGAGGTTGAGGTATGCATTAACTCCTCTGTCCGTAAAACTCTGCAGTATGATTAAGTAGGTTCCATAGATGAGGTGTGACAAGGTATCCCGGAGATGTATGTTTTGGAAGTAGGTATTTTATACCTAAACATGAATATTGCTAATAACTCTTACCGAATAATTTCTCAATCTATTATTCCAACGCGATATGTTAGTGCTAGGTTTTTATTATATGTATGTAAAACTGTCCAAAACTTTTTCTAACTTTTTAACTTCGATATTTATCAAAATTTGTTATTTTGCTATAATTACCAAGGTATAATTTCTCGGTTAATTTTTATTTTTTATTATGGTTTCATACCTCATAAGACTTTTCTATGTGTAAGTATCCAAAACATTTTCCTATAGGAACGTAATGTTATAGTTTCCGTAAAAATGCTCACGGCTCATAATTTCTCAGTCCAGTTTTATTCCTTTAGAGGTCACAATTTACAGAAGTAAACAGTTTTTTAAAACTATCCAATGAAATTTCGGTAAAATAGTAGTTTTAGAATTTCTTTAGATAATACGTTTATTAAACATTTACGGCTCACGGAGCGGCGGCGAACGTAGACGCGATGCGCGCGGCGCGTACCGCATCCGCTCAAGGTCAGACAATGACGCGATACATACATCTACATTCATTTGAAAAACATTCGATATACTTTGCTTTGCTAGGAAGGGTGCCGATATTTTTTTACTGTAAAGGATAATTGACCACGCTGAATACGTTAAAAACAACCGACTTCAATCGTAGCAACTCCAATTTTGCTATGTTTTTGTTGATTTTCTCAAAAACCGCTGAATCGATTTCGATAAAATTAATATGGGACCACCTGTGAAGTATACCCTTTCAAACAAAAAAAGAATTTTTGAAATCGGTTCAGGCGTCTTCGAGTAATCGGTGAACATACATAGAAAAAAAAAAAAAAAGATTCCGACGAATTGAGAACCTCCTCCTTTTTTTGAAGTCGGTTGATAAAGAGTTTAGATTTTTCCTTGACTATTGAATATATATAACTAATATAATATACAGGGTGTTAAAAAAAGTGCGTTTGACAGTTTTTGCATTTTATGTACCGTACAGTAAAAAATAAAATTTTACTATTGTTCCCCCGTCTGAGTGTACGGATATTAGGCTATGTAGGTATGCTCGTGACCTAAGACTGAATTCAGAAGACGCACAACGCGGGTGCGATTTACCCTATTAACCTATTGACTAACATACTATATAGGATAAAACATCGTTTTTACTATAGCTATGTTAATTTTCTAAACAAAACGGTATTTTAAATAGTTCTTATATCAATTAGTACTTACATTGTGATAAAAGATTATAACTTAATCCGGTAGTTGACTGCTAGTCATTTTCAGTTACTTTTTTTATCAAATGTCAAAAACGGAATTTTGTTCTAAAAATGTTTGAAAGGAGAATGGGTGAATGGGCTCACCTGGATCTCGTGCAGAAGAAAAGTTATTAGGCATAACCTAACGAAAAAGTTTGTACTTGATATAGAATATGATCACGACAGAACGAAAAACGGCAAACATGACATGTAAATATATAACTATAGCTAGTTAGACTAAGTCGTAGCAATAAGTTGAAATTTTATAAGTGTTTTTGTTAATAACTTTTTTGTTTTAATAGTTAGCTTAAATGTTATTTGTGATTAAGATAGCCTATGTCTACCTGTATTAAATAAAGATTAGTAGTTTAAGTAGACATAGGTATTTTAGGCTAGGTATTAGGTAACATTTTTTTGTAAGACTTTAGTCTATAAATAATTAATTAAGATAGTCATAAGTTTCCTTTTGTATTTATTAGTTAAGTTTTGATAGTATTCATTCAATAAAGTCGTTAGAATTAAGTAGAAATAAGTAATCTAGGTAAAAATTAGGTATTTAGGTTTTTTACATATAAAGTTGATTTTTACCTTAGTTATTAAGCTGCCCCTAATTAAAATATGTCATTTGTGTGCGTTTCATTAATAGAAAGTACAATCCGATTGCACAAACCCGGAAAAGCCACGGGAAATAGGAATTTGTGCGAATTTTCCCGCTCCCCATACAAGCCGTGTAGCTTTTATATGAGGGGGGCGGGAGGCGGAGCCATATAAATACGCACCAAACAAAAATCGCTCGCCAGAACGAGACGACGGCCTGGCGGGCGGTTGTGTTACGATAACGGCATGCGAAATAATGTAACCCATCTAATGGTATGTTTTTATTTAAGAAAAATTGTAATTTTGTTTAAAATATTAATAAATGCATTTCCGGGGGTGAGGGGCTGACCAAGCGAGTTTGCCTATATAAGGAAAATACACGGATCGCTGGCCAGCAAATTTTGATATAAATATGAGCTCGTTGGTCAGCGATCCGTTCAGTCATTCGACAAGCGGCAAGCTAGTAGCTTCGGAGAAAGAAAAATAGAAAAAGGCGGAAAAGGCTCGCTTGGTCGGTTCTCTCTCTCCCCCGGCTGCGGAAAATCAACACCCCTGGTTTCATTCCACTCCACTACGATTAAGTACATCGAGGTGCCGCCCACATTTGGTCCTTCACGAGCCGCATTGAAGATTTTGAAGATATCAGCATGGTGATAACACGCAGCCGAGCGGGGGACGCGCCGCCAAGCGAGCTGCCGGCGCCTGGATCTGAAGCGGACCAGAACCCGAATGCTACGCCTACTACGGGTGCTACGCCTACTACGGGTGCTACGCCTGCTACGCCTACTACGAGTACTACGCCTGCTACGAATACTGAAGCCACTACTGCCGCACGTACTACGCCTGCTACGTCATCGACTACGACGGACGGTGCTACGCCTGTTGCTACGACAAGCAGCGAAGCAACAACAGATGAAACGGGAACAACCGGAACAGTTTCGGGAACAATCAGACCCACCAGCATCTCGTCGAAGAGGTCGTCGAAAAAGAGAAGAATGAAAATAGCAGAGGCAGAAGCAGAAGAAAAGCTTGCAGCTCTGAAAATAAAGCAACTGCAAGCAGAAGCGGAACTAGAACGAGCACGCCTACGAAGAATAAGAACAGAAAATGAAGATACCTCATCAGAAGATGAAATAGAAGATGACTACGCTTCAGTAAGAATCAACGATTGGCTGAATAAAGAAACAACTGCAGTGCCACCACCTCCTGCAGTGGCTGCCTTCCTCCAAGAAAAAAGAAATGAAGATGTTCCAGTAGAAAACAGCAACCAAGATACAATAAAGAAGACAACTGGGCCAATAGCAGACCATCAAGTCGCTACATCCAGAGAAGCTACTCAACAGGAAGAGAAGACAAGGGAAGAACATCAATTCATCCCGCCTGTTCAGCAAGCTACAGTCGACGTTGCTACGCTGGCAGCTGCCCTTCATGCGGTAGCAAGAGGAAGTCCAAAGGAACCACCCAGATATGTGCAAGATCTACCAAGTTTCGGCGGACACTGCAGCGAATGGCTGACATTCAAATCAGCCTTTAAAGAAACTCAGCACTACTTCGCAAAAGCAGAAAACATTGCAAGATTAAGAAGAGGACTACGAGGTCCAGCATTAGAAGCAGTTGCCTGTCTTCTCATCGGGGAACCAGAACCAGACAAAATCATAGAAGCCCTCGAGAGAAGATTTGGCCGTCCAGAAGCACTGATCCTGATGGAGATGGAAAAGTTGAAGACACTACACAAGCTCAGTGACAATCCACGGGACCTGTGCATCTTCGCCGGAAGAATCGCGAACGTCGTCGGCACTGTGGAAGCATTAAAGAAACCACAGTATCTACATAGCCCTGAGATGATGAGGGCAATCATTGAGAAGCTCACTCCAATAATGAAGAACAAGTGGTACGACTATGCAGCACTCAAACAAGAAGACACCCCAGAATTGAAGAGGATCTCACTCTTCCTCAATGAAGAAGCAGACAAGTGTGGGGCATACGCGCTACCAGAGAGCGTTGCAGAAGATAAGGAGAGAGCAAGAAAGAAAATAGAGAGAGCCTTTACCACTATAGAAGCAAGGCCAAGGGAAGACCAGAGATGTCCACTCTGCAAACAAGAACACAAGCTACCAGATTGCAAGCAGTTTCAGAACGCTGATGTCAACGCACGCTGGGACATTGCAAAGAAGAACCACATCTGCTACCGCTGTCTCAAGGGAAGGCACCGCAGGTTCACATGTAGAGCTCGACCATGTGGACAAGACGGTTGCCCAATGAGACACCATCGCCTGCTTCACCACATCAGGAAGCCAGAAGCCACACCACCACCAGCAATAGAAAAGGCTTCCATCGCCTCAACAATTGAAGTGGCTGCATCAGCAAAAGAACACGTGGGTCGCCGAGCCTACCTGAAGATAGCTCCGGTCATCTTGAGGGGGCCTCACACCAGCATCGAGACCTACGCCTTGCTCGACGAAGGCAGCACCATAACAATCATCGACGCTTCAATCGCAGAGGTGCTGGGGGTAGATGGACCACAAAACACCATGTGGATCCAGGGGGTGGGAACTGAAGTGAAGCACGAAGACAGCAAGGTGGTCTGCTTGAAAATCAGAGGAAGACACTCACAACAGGAGTTCAACCTGGAACAAGTCAGAACAGTGGAGAGGCTGAACTTCGCATCCCAAGACATAGATGAAGATGACCTCGAGACCTGCACTCACCTCGAGGGGATCAAGCATGAGTTCATCTACGAACGAGCTACTCCGAAGATCCTCATTGGCCAAGACAATTGGCATCTCATTGTCACCAGAGAAGTCCGCTCCGGAAGACGCGACCAGCCAGTCGCATCCCTGACTGAACTTGGTTGGGTGCTCCATGGCTGCAGTTCATCTCTCACGAACATCGTGGCCTTCTGCGGACACCTCACAATGAAGAAAGAAGACCAAATTGAGGAACAAATGAAGAACTTCTTCAAGCTCGAGTCGCTCTGCATTGAACCCCGAAAACCAAAAGAAGATCCCGAGGAGAGAGCCCTGAAAATTCTCGAGACCGAGAGTCACCGACTTCCCGATGGAAGATACGAAACTGGACTCCTCTGGAAAGAAGAAAACAAGAAGATCCCTAACAACTTCAGGGATGCTGAGAAGCGACTCATTAGCCTTGAGAAGAGGCTGGACAAAGACGAAGCGCTGAAGACCCAATACAAAGAGCGCATGAACAATCTCTTCGCATCGGGCTACGCAGAGAAGGCTACAACACCACCAGCAGAAGACCGAACATGGTACCTGCCGCACTTCCCGGTGGTGAACCCTGCCAAACCGCACAAGCCGCCAAGATTGGTTCATGATGCAGCTGCGAAGTATGAAGGTCTCAGTCTGAACGACATGCTGCTTCCCGGTCCAGATCTTCTCCAGTCGCTCCCTGGCGTCATCATGAGGTTCCGGCAATACCCAGTCGCCGTGTCTGCAGACATCAAAGAAATGTTCATGCAGATCAAAATCAAAGAAGAGGACAGGGACGCACTGAGATTCCTGTGGAGAGGCGACCGGCGGGAGGGTCCCCCAGAAGAGTTCCGGATGACATCGGTCATCTTCGGCGCATCATCATCGCCTTGCACTGCGCTCTACATCAAAAATCGAAATGCCGAAGACTTCGCATCAGAATACCCAGAGGCGGCAACTGCAATAAGGAAAAACCACTACATGGACGACTACCTCCAGAGCTTCAGAACCAAAGAAGAAGCTCAGAAAATATCAAAGGAGGTGGACCACGTGCACAAGAAGGCGGGCTTCGTTTTGAATGGTTGGGCTTCCAACGAAAAGAAAATCACAGAAGACTTCGGTGGAACAAGTCTGGGAACCACATCAGTCAACATTGGGGCGAGTGAAACCGAGAAGACTCTGGGACTCCAATGGTACATCAGAGAAGACTGCTTTGGCTTCCACATCAACAGAAGGAAGACACCACCCGAAATCTTGGAAGACCTGAGGCCACCAACGAAGAGAGAAGCCCTGAGCGTGGTAATGTCGCTCTTCGATCCGTTGGGTTTGATTTCGCCTGTCACAACCCCGGCGAAACGAATCCTTCAGGACACATGGCGATACAAGACAGACTGGGACGAAGACCTTCCAGAAGAGCTGCAGCCAAAATGGAGTGCCTGGATCGCATCACTCCAAGCTGTGGAGCACATGAAGATCCCTCGGTGCTACGGCTACGGACCTGCCATCACGCGTCAGCTGCATACTTTCGTAGACGCCAGCGAAGAGGCGTATGCAGCAGCCGTCTACTGGCGCACGATCAGGAACGATGGCAGCGTCCACGTGGCCCTAGCGGCAGCGAAGAGCCGGGTGACTCCACTGAAGCCCATCTCCATACCCAGGCTGGAACTCCAAGCAGCTGTACTCGGCGCGAGGCTGGCCAGCACCGTCCTGCTAGAACACGACTTCGAGGTGGCCAGCAAGACCTATTGGTCGGACTCCAGAACCGCCTTGGCCTGGATAAGGGCAGAACCCAGAGCCTTCAAAACCTTCGTGGCTCACAGGCTGGCGGAGATTGAAGACACCACCAAGAAAAACGAGTGGAGATGGCTGCCGTCCAGCGAGAACGTGGCTGACGACGCGACTCGAGGCACACCTCACAGCTTCGACTTCCAGCACCGGTGGTACAACGGGCCAGACTTCCTGTACCTCCCAGAGGAAGAATGGCCAGAGGAAAAGAAGCTGCCAGAAGAAGCTGAAACTGGAGAAGAAAGGGAGAGGTGCCACGTTGTCCAAGAACCACGAAATCACAGTCATCTTCCAGAAGTCTCAAAGTTCTCACGGTGGCTGCGACTCATCAGGACAACAGCCAGAGTCCTCCAGTTCGTCGAACTCTGTCGTCCACAGAAGGCGACGGTCGCTGCAGCCAAAAGGAAGAGGACCCTGAAAAACCGAGAGAAGGACCCAGACTGGCGCCACAATAAGAAGACGGTCCAGAAGACACAGCGACCACAACAGAACGAAAACAAGAAAGTCCCTTTCCGCGTGATACCAGCACACCTCATGAGGAGAGCAGAAGAGCTCTGGATACGAGCATCGCAGGAGGAAAGCTTCGGGCCCGAAATCAAACGGGTACTCAGCGGAGCTCAACCACATGGGAGCGATCGGCTCGCCGCTCTCAGTGTGTTCGTCGACAAGGAAAGAATACTGCGGCTCAAGGGACGAGTCACATCTGCACATCAGATAGGCGAGGACGCCGCCAACCCACCTCTCATGGACGGGAGACACCCATACACCCGTCTCTACATCCAGCACGTACACGAGAAGTTACACCATGGAGGGGTGGAGCTGGTGGTCAACGAGCTCCGCCAGCAGATGTGGATCTTGAGGATACGACCGACTGTGAAGGAGCTCATCAAAAAGTGCATCTCGTGCCAGCTCCAAAGGAAGAAGCCAGCATCTCCGGCCACGGGAGACCTCCCAGCAGCACGGCTAGCCCATCACGAGCGGCCCTTCACCTTCACGGGGCTGGACTACTTTGGGCCAATCGAGGTAACCGTGGGCCGTCACCGTGAGAAGCGCTACGGAGCTCTCTTCACCTGCATGACCTGCCGGGCCATCCACATCGAGGTGGTCTACTCGCTGAGCGCAGACTCCGCCATAGCAGCTCTCCGGCGGTTCATGGCACGAAGAGGGTGCCCCACGGAGCTCTGGAGCGACAACGCCACCTGCTTCAAGGCCGCCGAAAGAGAGCTCAGCGAAGCAGCAGTAGAAGCCCTGCAGGAAGAAGCCGCGAACCATCAGATCACCTGGCGCTACATACCCCCTGGAGCTCCATTCATGGGCGGAGCCTGGGAGCGCATGGTTCGAGCGGTAAAAGAAGCTCTACGAGTCACGCTGCACGAGAAGTACCCGAGCGACGAGACCCTGATGACCCTCCTGGCCGAAGTCGAGAACACTGTGAACTCTCGACCCCTGACGCACGTCGGCACGGAACCAGCAGATCCAGAAGGGATCACGCCCAACCTCATCCTCATCGGGCCGAACACCAGGGTTCCTACCTTCAAACGGTACGAGGAACGAGACGTCACGCCGAAACAGCAATGGAAGCGCGCTCAGGTCCTCGCCGACGTCTTTTGGCAGCGCTGGGTACGTGAATACGTTCCTCTGCTCCAACACCGGCGGGAGCCTCGCACGACTGGCGTGCCACCGAAAGAAGGAGACCTGGTGGTGATCTGCGACCCCAACCTGCCTCGCAACACCTGGCCACGAGGACGAGTCCAGAAGGTGTTCCCGGGCAACGACGGAGTGACCCGAGTCGTCGACGTCGTCACCAGCGGAGGACATGTCCTGAGAAGACCGACAAAGAAGGTGGTCGTGATCCAGGAGTGATCGCTCACGCGACGGCGGGAGAATGATCACGACAGAACGAAAAACGGCAAACATGACATGTAAATATATAACTATAGCTAGTTAGACTAAGTCGTAGCAATAAGTTGAAATTTTATAAGTGTTTTTGTTAATAACTTTTTTGTTTTAATAGTTAGCTTAAATGTTATTTGTGATTAAGATAGCCTATGTCTACCTGTATTAAATAAAGATTAGTAGTTTAAGTAGACATAGGTATTTTAGGCTAGGTATTAGGTAACATTTTTTTGTAAGACTTTAGTCTATAAATAATTAATTAAGATAGTCATAAGTTTCCTTTTGTATTTATTAGTTAAGTTTTGATAGTATTCATTCAATAAAGTCGTTAGAATTAAGTAGAAATAAGTAATCTAGGTAAAAATTAGGTATTTAGGTTTTTTACATATAAAGTTGATTTTTACCTTAGTTATTAAGCTGCCCCTAATTAAAATATGTCATTTGTGTGCGTTTCATTAATAGAAAGTACAATCCGATTGCACAAACCCGGAAAAGCCACGGGAAATAGGAATTTGTGCGAATTTTCCCGCTCCCCATACAAGCCGTGTAGCTTTTATATGAGGGGGGCGGGAGGCGGAGCCATATAAATACGCACCAAACAAAAATCGCTCGCCAGAACGAGACGACGGCCTGGCGGGCGGTTGTGTTACGATAACGGCATGCGAAATAATGTAACCCATCTAATGGTATGTTTTTATTTAAGAAAAATTGTAATTTTGTTAAAAATATTAATAAATGCATTTCCGGGGGTGAGGGGCTGACCAAGCGAGTTTGCCTATATAAGG
The DNA here is from genome assembly GCA_958295455.1 of Coleophora deauratella. NCBI lineage: Eukaryota > Metazoa > Arthropoda > Insecta > Lepidoptera > Coleophoridae > Coleophora > Coleophora deauratella. The sequence continues at coordinate 3,260,986 of OY282415.1, read as the reverse complement.
AAAATACACGGATCGCTGGCCAGCAAATTTTGATATAAATATGAGCTCGTTGGTCAGCGATCCGTTCAGTCATTCGACAAGCGGCAAGCTAGTAGCTTCGGAGAAAGAAAAATAGAAAAAGGCGGAAAAGGCTCGCTTGGTCGGTTCTCTCTCTCCCCCGGCTGCGGAAAATCAACACCCCTGGTTTCATTCCACTCCACTACGATTAAGTACATCGAGGTGCCGCCCACAGAATAGAAAAGAAATATATTTATTCAGCAAATACACACATATATGGAAGCAACAAATACAGCCGATTAAAATAACATAACATAGTAAAAAAAAGAGAAAAGAGCAATAAAATTACATAAATTAATTCTAAGTATAATTGTAACCTATGAAAATATAAAATAAAATATACCCACTTATCGAGGTAAAATCATGATTATGCTCATCGTTACAGTCAAAACACGCTGTTAACTGTGCAGTGGTCATGTTCATCAGATCATGTAGGTTAACTGGTTACACATACGGTCATAACCTAGATGGGTTTGACTGTAAGTGGCATTTATCTCGACTGTTTCCGTGCTTTGAAAGGCAGTTGTTAACTTGTTATACCATATCGGAGGTCCATGAGGATGGTGTACAGGTTGTAACAAGAGTAGCTAAGGGAAGAAGCTAAGGGTTGAAGCTAGGGGGGCGGCGGCACTCCAAAGGAGAGATAAATGACCGAACCCGATGAGTGCTAAACGTATACTAATTTATTATATCCACAAAATTGATGAATTTACAAAATGCATCGAACGATACATAACGCGAACGTGGCTATTTTAAATATGTATAATAAAGTTAAGATATAATGTATGTTAGAATGTACATCTTGTACATCTTGCACACCCAAAGGCTCGTCAAGCGCCCCAGAGACACCGTTTGTCCATAAGAGATAACTTTCTGACGCGTCCTAGTGACGACGTCTGTCCATAAGCGAAATGGCTGATTGTCAGCCATATCTTCTGTTTCTTATTATAGTTAGAAGTTTAAAAAATATGAACAGTCAATAAGAACTCTTCCTTTTTTATTTTAAATTTATTTCCACCAATAAAATGGAGTGATTTTGGAGGAAAAAAATATTTTGTGTGGTAAGGGGACGCGGTCGATTCATTTACAATTTCTCGTGCGCGAACGTAAAATCTATGTGAAATAAAAATGTCTAAAGCTTTTAAAAGGTACGTGTTTACTGTATGTATTATACATGAAATGACTGGAAATTGAGTACAGAATCTGTTCTATATATTTGTTTTAGACTTACTATAAATTTTAACAGTGAAAAAACGTTAGAACTTTGGTGATGCAACGTTTTCAACGGCCAACCATTTGTTTGTACGTGTGTTGTGCCCTATATTTGTTGAAAATGATATTAAAAAAATACATTAACTTGTTAGAAATTTACTCAAGAATTTATTTTTACTATTAGTTTGGTCATAAATTCAATAGTTTTGGTTAGATCATCATAATTGTTCAATAACGGCTCAAAATTGTGACAAAGTACAGTTGACAAGAAAATATATGAGATTACGCAATATGAACATATTTTTATATAAACAGTGTTATTTTCGATTTGACAAAACAGTGTAAACTTTTTATAACAAACGAAAGATTTTATAGGTGTAAAGCATTTTTTTGTTGTATAGAAAGTTTCCGTTAAGTGGTGTGAAGAAATAAAAATAACAAAATTTCACAATTCAAAATATTGTTTAATATTTGTTTCAATATAAAAGATAATAAAATTATAAATACTTACATATAATCTGTTAACTTTGCCTAAACTTTTTGCTATGCCAGTGTTTGTCTTGTGTATTTTATTCATGTCTTGGAATCAAGTGGGATCATTGTAATTGAATAGTAAGATAGTTAATTTTCACAGAGCATTGAATCGCCATGCGCCGCCCGCTACTAGAGACGGCAGTAATAATAATAGTCGTGCCATGCATCAGCGCCAGGCTCTATTGAGCGCGCAAGCGGCCGCCAGTTACCTTTCGCACGTCTTGGAGTGAACTTTATCAAAAAAACGATATTAATGCCACATTGTGCTGCGATTTCATGTAGTAATTAAAGTAAATCCACGAATAAACAAAATTCTGGCGTATCGTGCCACACATAAGTAATTAAAAGCAATTTTGAGCTTCTTAAAAATTCGAGCCGAGATGGTCTTGGAACACGAAACCTCAACCGAATGTAAGCTAAGAGTCCATCTGTGAGAGCAATAGTGAGGTGATGCGTTGGTTGGGGTTATGTCGATAATGTGTAATTGTTATTTGCATTGCCCTTGACATTGGGGTTATCTAGTAGAGTGAGTGTTTATTTGAATTTATTTTTAATAGGGATAAATTAGTGATGCAAATGATGGGAAAAATATCCCCATTTTATCAGCTTTTCAGCAATTGTGTTTGAGATGCGGGGGTGAGATGCGGGATGCGAGAGGTGCCACCGGGGGGTTCAATAAAAAACATACGTCTTAGATTTTAAACTTTTCTGTTTATTCCAACCACCACACGATCTCATATTAAGACTGTTGTTACGGACAGACGAGCGGCCTGATGTATTTAAGCATAGAGTTGATTTTAGTTTTGTAAAGATGTTTAAAGTTTAACATGATTTTGTGACTAGAGTTTTATATGTATAACGTTTTTAATATGCTTGTATAATGTGTTTTTATGGTATAAAAGTAATTAGAGTGTTTTGAATTGTGAATTACAATGTTTGGGAAAAACCGTAAATTCATTAAGTAAATAAGGAAATTGGCGCATTAGCATTGGCCGATGTGTCACTTGAATTGTAACTAGTTGCGATAGGTAACTTTTACCATAAATATAACCGGCCTGCGAGCCGAATGTGGTTTCGATAATTTTGGTTTCGTCAGTTTTAAGTTCCTATTACTTTGAGTATTGTATGTTTTCGATCTCAATAAAGTTCATGGTAGCGATCCTACCACTTTGTCACCTCAAATCAGCGTTTTCATTCAAATACAGTCCACTTGACCAATACATTTGGTCCATCGTTAGCCGGATCTGAAGTGGCGAAGAAGTTGGACTTCGAAGATTTGTTGCCGTCTGCCGCTGTACGGGACCTGCTAGCCTGCTGGGTTGAAGCCGTCCTGCAAGTGGAAGCTGTCGGTCCAATCTTCGAGATCGAAAAGCGGATAATTGGAACGGAGAAGACTGGAGCCGTCTATCGCTGTACGAGGCCTGCTAGCCAGTTCGGGTTGAAGCTGCCTACAAGTGGAAGCCGCCGTTCCAGTCATCGAAATGCCAACGACGAGGAGCCAGTCGGGTCAGAAACCGAAGGCCAACGAGGCACTCGTCATCGATATGCGGGCGCCGCGTGTATTCCGGACGCCGCCCGCATCCCCATCCGCGTCGCGTTCGATGCCGCCCGCGAGCGTGCAGGTCACCGAGGACCTTGGCTTTGCGTCGGGATCCGCGTTAGCCACCGCGACGCCGCGAACGGAAGCGCCGCACTCTCGCTGTGCGCCGCCTGCTTCCGAGGCCGCCGCGACGGCGCACCGGGACACCGTGTCCACGCGCTCAGCGCCGACGGTCCGCGGTGGACCCCCCGCCCCCGCGCCCGCGCTGCGCGGCTCGCGTTCGGTCCGCGAGGCGAGTACGCGCTACGACCGCGCGTGCGAGCGAGAGCGCGCGACCCGCGACGACGCGTGCGAGCGAGAGCGCGCGGCCCGCGACGACGCGTGCGAGCGAGAAGGCGCTATCGGTGGCGCTCCGCGAGAGCGCACGGCTGGCGTAGCAGCTACGCGCTACGACTACGCGTGCGAGCGGGAGCGCGCGGTCCGCGACGACGCGTGCGAGCGAGAAGGCGCTATCGGTGGCGCTCCGCGAGAGCGCACGGCTGACGTAGCAGCTACGCGCTACGACGACGCGTGCGAGCGAGAACGCGCGGCCGGCGGTGACGCGCTTACGCCCTATGCGTGGGAGCGAGAGCGCGCTATCGGTGACGTACTTGCGCGGTACGGCGGCGCTCCGCGAGAGTCCGCGGCCGGCGTAGCGACTACGGGCTACGCGTGCGAACGAGAGCGCGCGATCGGAGACGCGACGGCGCGATATGACGCTCCGCGAGAGCGGACGGCCGGCGTAGCGACTACGGGCTACGACTTGCTACGAGCTGCTGACGTAGCGGCTACGCGCTTCGATATAGCGCCCGCGCTCGGTAACCGCGATGCGCATTCGCGCGATGGAATGCTGCCGCCGCCGCTGCTACGTTCCCGCGCCGGTTCGGTTCGTTCGGTGCGTACTACTGCGAGTATCACGGCGCGTAGACGGCGGGCCGAGTACGAGGCCGAGCAGAAGCTTGCAGAAATCAAACGAAAGGAGCTAGAAATGGAAGCTTCTTTAGTTCGTCGAAAGCTTGCTGCAGAAATGGCTATGATGGATGAAGAATGCAACGCCAGCTTAGTGAGTGTTAGGCAACGGGAGACAGACCGGTTGCGAGTTAACAACGAGATGCGAGGCGTGAATGCCGTTACTTCGAAAACTGCATACGTCGCTGGGATTGAAGTTGAGGCTTCTCGTCCGAACACAGAAGCACATAGATTTCAGCGAGCGAATATGGAGGAGTATGAAACCCCTGCTGCTGCGTACCCTGCGCACTTGGATGAGCCGCGAAGGAACATGCTTGCGGTTCGGCCAAGGTCACCCGATGGGGATCCGCTACGGGGGGAGGATGGCAGGCAACTGGAACGCGAAAAGGCACATCGTGTGGAAGCATGGCTGGACAGGAGCGTCAATCAGCTGCGAGATGGCCACCAGTTTCAAGGCGTACCTCAGACCGCCGCTGCACTGCCACCAGATGAGGCAGGGTGGAAGAGACATGACCAGCAAATGAGTGGTGTACCTCTTGCCACTTTGAATGCTGTACCTGCACAGGCGTATGGATATCAACGCAGAGACGTACCTCCTGCCGCCACACATCTGATGAGCACACAGTTACGCCGGGATGTGGGAGGCTTGGGCGGAGAACCCGATGCAACGATGAGAATGAGATCACCATCGCCGTGCAGTGAGGATCACAGACGACGGTCACCTGAACACAGAAGAGGGAGTGAACGTGGCGTCGATCGGCTGGCAGACGCGCTGGAGAATATGTTGACGCGAAGACCACCGCCACGTCAAGCGCAGGAGCTGCCGCTGTTTCACGGTGAGACTGAGGAGTGGCTGCCGTTCAAGGCCGCCATGGAGGATTCCACAAAGCTCTTCAGGTATACGGCGCATGAGAACCTGGCGCGATTACGGAGCTGTCTACGAGGGGAAGCGCATAATGCCGTATCTGCGCTACTGTACACAGCGGCCGATCCAGACGTGATCATGAAGACACTGGAGCAGCGTTTCGGTCGTCCAGAGATGATCATGGACAGAGCCCTTGAAGCGATCAGGAAACTACCGCGTGTTGGAGCTACCGCCGAGGAACTCAATGACTTTGCGGTGAGACTTCAAAACTCGGTGTGTGTATTGTCGAGCATTGATCACAAGGACTATCTGTACAATCCGATGCTGACCAGGGAAGTCATTGAGAAGCTGAGCCCACACTTGAAAGCCCGATGGTGCGATTACGCCGAAGAGCACGCGGCTGCTGGTTTTACCACGGTCAAGAAGGAGCCGGGAATCATGATATTGTCGCGGTTCCTCATGCGAGAAGCAGGCAGAACACTGCGTCACGCCTACTCTTACTCGTCAGCGCCGAAGACAAGAGAGATGCCGGCACAGAAGTCGAGGCCAACTCTACCGCTGAGGAGGAACGAGGTTTTGGAGAGGAGAGGCGGCGCAGTCTACACCACCATAGCAGCAGAGACAGAGAATCGGTGCTTGTGCTGCGACGGAGACCATGAGCTGGAGAAATGTGAAGGGTTCCTCGCGATGAACGCAGAGGACCGATGGAGCTCGATCAAACAGTTTAAAGTATGTTTTAACTGCCTTCACCAAGGACATCGGCGTTTCCTCTGTAAGAGTAAACGATGCGGCGTGAATGACTGCAGCCTGAAACATCACGCCTTATTGCATGTTGAGAGGAAAGCCGAGGAGAAGTCAGAGCCAGTGAAGCCAGTGGAGCCCCAGGAGGAACGAGTGATGTCAGCAACGATCTCGACAGCCATCCAGGGAAACAGACAGATACTACTCAAAGTGTGCCCGATAACGGTAACAGGGCCTGGAGGAGTGCAGATTACTACTCACGCGCTCCTGGATGAAGGCTCTACTATCTCACTGGTCGATGAGGAATTTGCGCGGATGCTGAAAGCCGAGGGTCCGGAGCAGCCGCTACACATACATTCGATCACTACTTCAAAACGAGCCATCAGTCAACGCGTGAAGCTCAAGATACGCGGACGAGCTAGCGAGGAGGAATTCCCTATAGAAGCCTTCACGATGAGGAATTTTTACGCCGGAGCACAGTCGGTCGATCGGGAATGTCTGGCTTTCAGTCATCTGAAAGGGTTGCCGATTGAAGATATGACCTATGAAAAAGCTAGACCGCGGCTGCTGATAGGTGCCGACAACTGGCCACTCATCGTGTCAAGGGACTTGCGAGTTGGCGAGAGTAACGAGCCAGTTGCTTCGCTGACGTTGTTAGGCTGGACTCTTCATGGGACACTGTCCCATAGACAGGCCGACGCGGAAGGCAGAGTTCTGCATCTGCACACCACGAGATACGAGGAGAGCAACGTGCGAGAGATCATCAACGAAGGCGAGAGGCGGAAGATGCAAGATAGCCAGCCAGTCGACACGATACCAAAGTCGAAAGAAGACATCTACCTCGCTAACTTCAAGAAGAAGACACGGAAACGGAGGAGAAAGTTTGAGATGGACGGCGTCAGTGTTACCACAACCACCTCCAAGCTAATCGGCGGTGATGAGGACAGCGGTCGCACGAGGAATGACTACGCCATCCATACAGAGAAACCAATCGGTGAACGGTGTGAAGACGAACTGCCACGGAATGGCGAGGAGTCGAAGTTGCCGCCCAGTAATAATACGGCACAGAATAGTTTGGACTCCATCGTGAAGATGACGAAGCCGTTCGAGGACATCGACACGGACTTAAAAGAGGATAAGATGCTGCAGAAGCAGGTACAGAAGCCGTTCCAAAACCTGAACGCGAAGAAACAGCGCCTGAGAAAGCAACAGCTGAAGAAGCAGCAGCTGGAGAAGCAGCAGCTGGAGAAGCAGCAGCTGGAGAAGCAGCAGCTGAAGAAGCAGCAACCGAGGAAGCAGCAGGAGAGGAGATTTGAGGCGGAACTAACGTCGCTTTTGCAAGCGCACGAAGCAGACTTACAAACTGTTGCGCGAGCGCTACGAGCGGCCACCGAGCGAGCAGAACAACAGCTCGAGAGCGAATTTCAAGCTGTCGCCAAGCGCAGATCACGTAGAGCGCGAGCGAGATTCCGCAAACACTCGGGCGGAAGCGAGCGACACTCTCTTGCGACGCATACGCGAGAACCACGGAGTCAGGGAGGCGTTGGTAAACCCACAGTACCTGCAGCAAAGAAAGCAGATAATGTATACCTGCGAAGCCACCATCTGGGAGCTGGAGTAAAAGCAGAACCACGAGCGGAACCAATTCGCCGAGCTACAGCTGAAGGAACAGTTCCTGCTGTGGAGGCACCAGATTCTAATGCGGTGCGACAAACAGGTGCCACAGATATGGAAATAAGAAGGCCAAGAGATCCTGGTCGACAAGATGTGTCGCGTGCGAGGCAGGATTCACGTAGCCAGCGCGAGAGAAGATACCCTGCGACGGCCGGTGAAGAAACTCGTCGTCCTCCGAGTAGAAGATTAGTCTGCGAAGATCTGCGACGGGGGGAGGATGTTACGGACAGACGAGCGGCCTGATGTATTTAAGCATAGAGTTGATTTTAGTTTTGTAAAGATGTTTAAAGTTTAACATGATTTTGTGACTAGAGTTTTATATGTATAACGTTTTTAATATGCTTGTATAATGTGTTTTTATGGTATAAAAGTAATTAGAGTGTTTTGAATTGTGAATTACAATGTTTGGGAAAAACCGTAAATTCATTAAGTAAATAAGGAAATTGGCGCATTAGCATTGGCCGATGTGTCACTTGAATTGTAACTAGTTGCGATAGGTAACTTTTACCATAAATATAACCGGCCTGCGAGCCGAATGTGGTTTCGATAATTTTGGTTTCGTCAGTTTTAAGTTCCTATTACTTTGAGTATTGTATGTTTTCGATCTCAATAAAGTTCATGGTAGCGATCCTACCACTTTGTCACCTCAAATCAGCGTTTTCATTCAAATACAGTCCACTTGACCAATACAACTGTTTTGCATAAAAACAAAACAGTTATTATTTAAGTGGAAAAACACACGGCATTGGTTGAAGATGCAATTGTAGTTTTCCTCTTTATTTAAGCTAGATTGTCTCGAAAAGCTTGTATCTCTCCTGTAATTCTCTTAAGAAACGTGTTTTTCCAAACGCGCACTCCTCAGCAGTTGCGTTCATCTGAACGCACTTGTCAATTGACTGTCATAGTCTTCATCAACCACCAGCAAGCACCTTGCTGCAATGCCGTGTGTTTTTCCACTTAAATAATAACTGTTTTGTTTTTATGCAAAACAGTCTTATTATTTGCGTTTTCAAAACACACGGCATTGGTTGAAGACGTGTTTGATATCTGCTGGTGGAGGAGCACAACGCTATGTGATGAAAGGTAGCAATCCTTCTGATGAAATCTTTACATAAGCAATATCCATTACATCCTGTTTTAAATTATTTCCTCTTACTTACATCTGAAGACCAAAAAAACAAATATCATTTCTGATCTATCAACTGAAAGCATCACTTGTTTCAGAAATACTTAATAAGATAATATATCTTTTTTTATTTTTATATATTTAATAACTATAAAAAGCAGAGTTCAGTAAATCACAAATCTAGATTTAAAATTTCAATATATTACTTGCCACATAACATGACTGTTAACTTAAAAAATAATAAAATTTTTGATTATATAAAACCTCTGATAACAAGTTCCTAGGTATCACTTGTAGGTCTTATATCATCCCATTACTACAACATTGCCTATCCCTCCAATGACTTCAGTTTATTCAATAGGCGACTTCTAGATGCTGCTGCACTGAACACCTATTGTCTTACAGACTTGCATGGTCAACTTACAGTATGCAATAAATGTTCTGAATTTTTCATATGAGTAGGAGGAACTATGTGTAAACCCTGTCTTCAGGACCTCATAATGCATAAGACATAACTTGAATGACTTGGATATAAGACATTCGCAAGTCTTTCCAGTCCAGTGTCCTTAAAAAATGTAGTTATTTAAAAGTAAGGTGCCTCATATTTCCAAAGTTAAAGTAAGACAACCTGATTGTATGCTAACTCATCCTTAACTGTTCCTTTTCTGAACCGTAATATTCTAAGATTATGTATGTATAACAATTTGTATTGTTAAACACCATGGTTTAAAATAGAAATTTTCAGAATTTCTTCATCTGCGCAGTGCAATTATGCGCAATAAATTAATTATTTACTGGAATAAAAATGCATCAATATTTGAATTTCATGAAAGTCCATGAAAACGCATATATAAGGACATCTGTAACTTCAAAAGAAATAACATTTTGTCTCACATGACAAAAGAACACAAATATCATTGTACCCGGACACTGACGTGTGGGTATAATGAGATGTAAAGTAACTCAAACACTGGATAAGTAAGTAGTAGGATAGCTAAACTCCTCTTGTTATTACCACTCTAGGTATTATTCTTATATGCAAACTGCATCTACAATATTATACTTATATTTGTTTTATTTATTTATTTATTATACAAATAAATTATGTATATAAAAATATTTAGCAAGTAATATTCAATTATGAGGCAATTCATCCTCATTTCTGTAACTCAACTGACTGACAGTTTGTAATGATATGGTCAGACCTGACCTAGGTAAATACATTCCAAGGTATAATATCCAGTTGTATTTTCCACAATTACTTATAATATTTAAGCTGTAATTAATTTCACACAAATGATATGTTATGCCTCATAGCAAATATAAGTTATTTTTATGGTGATAAATGACACTCCTTGCCTAAGAATAATATCAAAGACAATGCATACTTGATTAAAAAATAGGCATTATAAAAAATATCAGAGGACTCTCTGTAGCTGGTATATTCTGTAACCAGGGGAAAAATATCTACGTATATAGTGAAAAGATCTCCCAATCGAAGTAGATATATTTGGAGGCCTTGCTAGGGCCAAAAAAGCTTTAAGCTTTCCAATAATATAAATATTTAAAACTCTTTAAATTGATTGATTCTGAACATGCCTTACAGGCAGGTGGATATCATTACCCTGATGCAGAGGTTTAGTTTGTTTATGACCTCTCACTTTACAAATTTTAGCTCAGTACAATTATTAATTGCATACCAATACGACCAATTGATGACTAATTAATATACAGACTTCTTGATGAGTAGGTACTTTCAATTGGGTAATAGTTACGGTTGAATATCATCAGTTCTTCATGGGGGGGTCAAGGAGCCCCTAGGACAGATGACTGCCCCCCCCCCCTGCTTTTTGCAAAAAGAAAATCAAATTAAACGAAGTTGGACATGGCTATCTCATTAGTACACTAGCAACTCTGTGGAATGTTGCATGTACCCATGTCATTGAAGCCTTTCAGAGCCCCAGTTATAACTCCTTACAGTTAAATTGTTACAGCTTCAGCCTTTAATCTACCACCAAGAAGTACGTTCTTTAGTAAAGCTGTGTGATCTTTGACACCGCTTACATGTGGTTTTACCAACTGTAACATGGTGGTGAGGTACTTAACTCTGACTACTAACAGAGTGGTTGAACAACCCTCTTAAGTTGTTTTGCATGGTAATCTCGCCATTGCAGTACATGGCAGAGCAGACCATACATTCAGCTATCGTCAGACACTAAAGTTTTGTTGCTGACAAAAATTAACACTATTAACCTCTCTCTGAAATTCCATTACTTATACATAATTAGAGGTATATAGTATAGATAATCAAGCACTTCTTTTATATGAACTGTTAGATATTATCTCATTATGGTGACCCCTCTTATTGTACAGCCACCGAGGCCGGGGGTAACAAGTACTGTTCCAGCACAGATATAGAAATTTGTATAGAAAATCTAAGTATGGTGACCCCTATTATTGTATAGCCACCGAGGCCGTGGGTAACAAGTACTGTTCCAGCACAGATATAGAAATTTGTATAGAAAATCTGAGTATGGTGACCCCTATTATTGTACAGCCACCGAGGCCGGGGGTAACAAGTACTGTTCCAGCACAGATATAGAAATTTGTATAGAAAATCTGAGTATGGTGACCCCTATTATTGTACAGCCTCCGAGGCCGGGGGTAACAAGTGCTGTTCCACTGTTCCAGCACTGATATTTTAATATAAAAAATCAGATCTATGATACACCATTACACAGCAGTAACATCACGTGCTGTCTCCTTATACAAGCAAATGTATATTATCCAGCGAGTCCCAATACAGAATACAGCCTCCGAGGCCAGCCTCCGAGGCCGGGGACACAAGTGCACTTTCCAGCACAGATTTTACCATAAGTCGCCAAGGCTTCCGACTTTCTACAGTTCTGCCTATGGATGCATTTATTGATATAACGCACTGTAGGAGTGAGAAAGCAGACCCATATACCTATGGGAGTCTGATTGACTAGCACTAACTTACTTATAACCAGGTTTTAGGCATCTTGATATTATACAGGGCACCGTCTGATCTGGTCCCAAATTGAATGTCCGGTTTAACTGACATACAAGGTATTTTTTTTTTTTTATAATATGTAATTGCAATAAATAAAAAACCTTTCATGCAGGCTAATACAAACAAACGTCTCTCCGAGATCAAAGCCTGTTTTAATTATAATCTGCATAATCCTCAGTGTCACTGCATAATAAGTGTACTATGAATGTTTTCGGCTTCTGCTACCAAGAAAAAATTGCTTCCTTCATAAAATTTCTTTACTTCACTCTATTTATTTCCTCCAAAAAATTTCTTTACTTCACTCTATTTATTATTTTGCTCATTTAATCTTGTGATAACAGAAATGTACCTTTCAGGTCTCTATTATCATCTTAAAGTTCAACATTCAAAAAGTAATGCCTCAATTTGTAGAGGAATAAAAAAGAAACGGTACGCCTGCCTCTATCAGTCTCGATCTTGCTTTATCCATTTCAAAGAAGGAAGTAAGTATATAGGTAGATAAGTCAGAGCCATATGTAACAGGAACAGGCTTGAGAGTTTCTCAGTTCCTAGATTAGTGACACTCAGGTAGCATCTGAATGCTACCCACCCAGACTGATTGTTAATTTTATTACTACTGGGTGGCACCCTTTGCACGGAACAAGCAGAGGTCAGAGGCACCTGGTGCTGGTGCAATTATTGACTGTGTACAATATTTATTTAAAAGGTTGTACTAAACCTGTTTGCCCAATTATAGCATGATTCAGAAAATCATAACCCACAGACCTCTATAGTAAACAACAATTATGTCAGAGTTAAAAATCTAAATTATTTGAATTTCAACATTCATCACACTCCATGTGGACCACAAATAATAAACACCAAAAATACATTAACCTGGAGCACTTAGCATCATTACTACAAAGTATGTTTAGTATTGGTACATTCATCTGCGAGATACTTTTGCTCAGTATAGGCCTATTCAGGCAATTAATAAATGTTTGATTTAAAATGTGCCCCGTGACCCGTGCACTATAACACTGTAGGTAACTAAGTATATTCAGTTAGCCCTACCCGGCTAACTGAAAGCACGAAAATAATCTCAAAGTGGTTAACTCATGCCTTGCTGGTAAGTAGGGCCCAGCAGGCTCTAAGTAAAAAAGGAAGGAAACATACCTCTGCTTTGCCTTTGTTATATATAACAGTGTACTTGCCAAAACTGCTGATGGACAGTGGAGAGGAGGTTCGAGCCCCTGGTCCTCTTCCAAATATGAATAAAGTTACTGCCAGTGAAACGAAAAAATATGCCATGTTTACCGCTCTCTTCTGAAAAGAGCGGCATCGTCGGCTATTTACAACTTACGCAAATCCGTCTAAAAATGCACGCTGCGCGTGGTTATTGTGTTTTATGGCAAGCATTGTTCTAAATTGACCGAAAACACTTGTTTTTTGTGTGTTATTGGATTATTTCACAGGTTTTTTGTTACGAAGAAAGATTTTGCAAGCTTCTCGTACGAAAAACCACAACGCTATGACAGTCAATTGACAAGTGCGTTCAGATGAACGCAACTGCTGAGGAGTGCGCGTTTGGAAAAACACGTTTCTTAAGAGAATTACAGGAGAGATACAAGCTTTTCGAGACAATCTAGCTTAAATAAAGAGGAAAACTACAATTGCATCTTCAACCAATGCCGTGTGTTTTGAAAACGCAAATAATAACTCCCTGAGCGAAGCCGGGTACACTAGCTAGTATTATGTTATTATAAAAGTAATATTATACATAGGCTCTTGTATTATAGTATAGTGACAAAATTAATTAATTGCCAAAGTAGGTATTATCCAAAAATTAAATCAGACATTATTCCAATGTCTGCTTACAAAAATGTCGGTATCGACTAAATATCGTAACAGCCGCAGCACTTTTTATTACAGCTAAGTCAATACCGATACACCATCTGTGTAGTGGTTCGTGTACTGGTGTGAGTAATTGGTGACGCCCAGTGACACGCTTGATTTGTATGGAAAGTGTTGACCATGCCGTCTCTAGTAGGGAGCGGCGCAGGGCGATTCAATTCTCTGTGTTAATTTTAGTTAGTTCTATTAGTTTTACAGTATGAAAGGTGACTAGTGTATTTAGTAACTGAGACCAAAGTTTCCAGACAATGCAATCGTAATGGCACACGTGTTCCAGGCAATTTACAATAACAAAAGCAACACGACTGTTTACGACCTCAGGTATCTTTCTTAGAAATGTCGGCACCTCAAAGATATTGTTGGAACCTTTTCTTAACTGATAAACAATAATACTAATAATAAATATTTACGGACGTCTAAATATAAAGAGTGTATCAATGTATGGGTTTGAAGGTAAGCTAACCAAACTAGAAAACTTTCTACGTTATGTTAATTTTTCGTTTAAATTAAAGGACTTGTAAAGAGTTTACACTGTATTTTTTTAAACCTGTACGTTTAATGAAACCTTTATTTTCCGTCACGTTAGATGTACTATCTTTTAGTTTACATAATTATAACAATAAATAATTAATATTTTTTAGGAAAGCATGCGATCTGCGGCGCATGTCAATTTCTCGATGTAAGTCCCGATTCCGGTCTAGATCCAGATCGGTAACACCAGGATCGGTGACGAGCCATCGACGCCTTCTCCGTGGTATAGCCCATGGCTCGCCATGTTGACTTCTATTTAAAACACAATTTTTCGAACATCCTTATTAAAATATTTCATAACATAAACTTTTTTAATTTCCAAATATACTTTTAGCCCATTGCATTCATACAACTTTTTATTCATTATTAACATAAGATAATAAGTTATTTGCAAAAGCATTTACTCAGTACTTGTTACGGGCAGCCGATTATCTTAGCATTGTACTTATATGTATGTGTATGCAATAAGCAATTGCTAATGACTTGCACTTGATTTTTATTGAAATTTTTTTTTTTTTTTTTTTTTTTTTCGAACGGACATGTTTGTTGTTGGCCGTTGGGCCTTTACAACTTCACCGGACAGGGAAGGCGAGTACGTAGGGTACTCAGCCTAAGCAAAAAGATGCAACTGCCTAAGGGCGCCCAGGTGGGCACGGACCTCGGCTTAGGACGTTGCTTGGACGGGGAGGATCGGAGAGAATCGGCCCGGTATGTGCCGATAGCGCTGGTAGGCGCGAGAAGCGGGGGGACGCCGCCCTCGCCGGCGAGGGCAGTATGTCGGTGTGGTGTTACTCTGTGGTTGGGGCGGGGGGGTCATGGCTGCTACGGCTAGCGTGATAGGATCATCGGGATCCTCGAGTACGTGCCGGGGGCGTCGGATCACGCGTATGGGATTCGCGGGGAGGTCGTAAACTGCGGAGCTCACGAATAGGGGGTTGGGGTGATGGGGGGCGGAATCGAAGTAGCGTTTTGACGCTTGCTTCAGGTATTGAGCTATGGTGGGAAGCTCTAGATCGCAATGGAGATTTTCATTGCGCACGAACCATGGGGCGCCCGTGGCTCGGCGCATGAAGCGATTTTGGATGACCTGAAGTCGGTGGATGAGACTGGGCTTTGTATGGGCGAACGCTACGCCGGCGTAGGTGAGAATGGGACGGATGCAAGTTTTGTAAAGTGTCACCTTATTTCTAAGGGACATTTTACTTTTCTTGTTCGTGAGGGGGTAGAGACGGCCTAAAACAAAGGCTGCTTTGTTTCGGACTCGTTTGATGTGGTCTTTGAACGTCAGTCGGTCATCTAGGGTGACGCCTAGATATTTGACAGAGCGTTCCCACGGGATGGGGCGATCGAACAGTTTAATGCTGCGATCGATGGGATTGGTCTCGGTACTGAGCCGTTTGAATGAAAAGAGCATGGCTGCACTTTTCTCGGGGTTCACTTCGATCCTCCAGTTCCTAAACCATTTGCCCAGGGCACTGGCAGAGGATTGGAGGTTTCGAAGGATGAGGCCCGCTGAGCGGCTGGATAGATAGAGGGCTGTGTCATCTGCGAAAAGCGCAAGGTTGACATTTGGGAATCGCGGCATGTCGCTCATGTAGAGCGAGAAGAGTGTGGGGGCTAGAACGGAACCCTGAGGGACTCCGGCTCTGATGGGTCGGGGGGACGAGTAGACTCCTTCTATGCGATAGCGAAAGCTCCGATTCGTGAGGAAGTCTCGTAGTATGAGTACGAGCCGGTCTGGCAGTCCCAGCTGATATAGTTTGTATATCAACCCGTTGTGCCAGACTTTATCGAAAGCTTTCGCCACATCAAAGAAGAGAGCTCCTGTGAACTGTCTGCGGGCGAAGCCGCTTATAATGTGCTCCGTTATGCGGTGCACCTGTTGGACGCACGAGTGTCTGGCTCTGAAGCCAAACTGCTCGTCTGGTAGAAGGCCTTTGGACTGGACAATGTCCTTTAGGCGGGCGAGGAGAATGCGTTCGTACAGTTTACCCAAGGCCTTGAGGAGGCGTAGCTGGAGGGTTCAGAGCGGGGCTTATTGGATTTGTGGAAGCCTATGACGTCTGCACTTTTCCACGTGTCGGGAAAGGTGCAGTTGTCGATGGCTGCATTGAAGATGCACGCTAGAAGAGCAATGAGATTCGGGGAGAAGTACTTGAGTACTTTGTTGGTGATGCCGTCAGAGCCGGGGGCCTTCACACGGGGTGACTGGGGCAAGAGACTCGGTCGGGGGGAGGGCTACTCGCCGTTCGACTTCCTCATCCACCTTCTGGAGCTGGATGGGCTCGATTGGGAGTGTACTGGGGGAGCATTGGGCCTCTAGGCTGTCGGCCAGGCACTCGGCCTTTTCGGAGTCGTCAAAGGCATCCGGAAGGTTGGGGCGTTTGAGAGGGGGCATGGGGGACTCGACATCCTTCTTGAGGGCTCTCGCCAAGCTCCAATACGCGACGTGAGATGGCGAGATTCCCCCAAGAAGTTCATCCCAACGGGTCTGCTGCAGCTCCTGCATGGTCTGCTTTACGTCCCTCTGTAAAGCTCGCATGCGAGTGCGGTTTTCCTCGTTTGGGAAGCTGTCGTAGGCACGGATGGCTGCATTTCTTGCGGTCAGCAGCGACCTCGCGTCTTCCGGCAGTCTCCAGCGGTGCTGGGGCAGCACTGGAACCTGCCGGGAGCAGTCTTTTACGACTGATTGAGTGTGGCTGCTGAGGGCATCGATTGCGCATCGGACGTCATCTAAAGACTTAATGTCGTCGGGTATGTTGTCAAGGTCCGGTGAACTGGTAGCTTTGAGTTTGTCCTCAAGGCTGTCCCAGTCAACTATCGTCTTGGTGGGCGGGGCCGTGGGGGTTGGGGGACCTAATTGTAACAGGACCGGCTGGTGGTCGGAACACAGAGTTTGAAGCACTTCTATCGAGCACAACTGAAGGTTGATGTTCTTTAGAAGTGCTATGTCTAGAATGTCTGGGGTGTGATTGACATTGTACGGAAAGTGAGTGGGGGTCATTGGGGCAATGATGTCGAAGTTGAGTCGGTCAACGAGTCTGTCAAGGGCTCTACCTCTGGTATTGGTGGATACGCAATTCCACCGTTCGTGTTTGCTATTTAGGTCGCCAGCCAGAATGACTGCGCCTCCTAGATTGAAAAGGGCCTCGATGTCGATTCCGATTAGTGGTTTGTCGCCACTACAAGGGAGATAGACCGAAGCTAGGGTAATGGGTTGGTGGCCGGTCATGGCTAGCCGACAGACAGAGGCCTCAATTCTCGTGAGAGGGGGGGTGTCGATGGGTATACAGTGCAAGGACCTTTTGTAATAGATGAGAGTGCCGCCCTTTGCGGAGTTCACTCTATCGTTACGCACTAAATCGTAGTTGGGGATTTTAGGCCCGCGAGTGCAAGGTTTAAGGTGTGTTTCTTGCACTAGTAGGACATCGATTTGGTGTTCGCGAAGGAAATCTATGATTTGCCAACGCTGGGGGAGGATACCGTCTGCATTATAGAATGCGACGGTAATAGATCGGGGCTTGAGTCTACCTTTGGAGGGGTTTAAATCCATTATGGAGAATTAACATTGAACTCCGAGATGGCTGCGATGAGTCGCGAATGCTTAAGCATTGCTATGCAACGCTGTTCAGTGTTATGCTGGGTTGCTCTGAGCTCCCTAGCCAGGTCGCGGACCTGCTCCATGTTAATGGCGCTGGCAAAGCGGATGACAAGGCTAAGATCGTCTTCCTCCACCGTGTCTGGGACAGGCGCTGGAGGGGAGACCTTAGGGGGAAGGGGCGCTTTGCTGATCTTAGCTGGTTTGGTGGGGGGCTTGGGGGTCGGCTTGAATGCCGTGGGCATGGAAACTGGAGTTTCCATGAGTGGAGGTGGTGAAGCCAAGACTGCTTGGCTTCTCCAGGCGGGTTGCAGCTCCTGAGAGGCTGCGATGTTGGGGGTGAAGGCGGGTGTTTTGGTTGGACGTAGAGGTGGAAAATCCTCAGTACGTGGGACAGCGCGGCGTGCGGGCCGGGGTTCCGAGGTGGAGGGCGCGGGGCCTTTTTTGCCAGGCCTATGACTAGCGCGTGGTGCCTTGGGGCATCCGCGGTAGTTCGCTGGATGTCCCAGGGCACCGCAGAGTACGCAACCAGGGGGTTCCGTACACTCGTTCTTGTCTTTGGGGCGGGGGCAGTCAGGGGTGCCGTGATTGCCTAGGCATTTGACGCACCTAGGCTTGGCGTAGCAGTTTCTGGCCGAGTGGCCATAGAGTTGGCATCTATGGCACTGGCCAGGGGGACCCTTTTTGTGGGGCATCTCGATGCGTATGCCGGATAGTTGGCATACGGTGGTAAGCGTATTTATGATACGCTTTCCGGCGGGGGATAGGTCTAGTGTGACCAGCACTAGATCGAAGGGGGCTTTTGTTTTTCCGCTATGCATGCGGTGTACTTCGTGGGCGGGGTATCCTTGGGACTTAAGGTCCTCGAGGATATCATTGGAGTTAAGCTCCTTGGGGACACCTCTGATGACGACGCGCAAAATAGGGCGTAGGTGTGAAAGCCGATGCGTTCGGCTTTCAAGACGGTCGTGAGGCGACGATGGTCGTTGGGGGTGGGGACTTGGACCTTGATCCCTTGTTGGGTGGTCCGAGCAGAGGTGAACGCGATTTTGCGTTCGTTAAGGAGAAATGAAACATTGTTCCATTTCTCCTTGTCCTGAATGAAGAGGGGCGGGGGGCGTTCGATGCGGGGGGGTTGAGATGCAGGGCAGATTGGGAGGACTCCTGGTCAGAGTGCTCGGGTGGGGGGGTCGTCACTGAGGTCGCGGCGGTGGCGGCCTTTTTGGACGTTTTCGTGGGGACGGGGACTTTGCGCTTCCTCTTCTTTGAGTTTTTGGAGTCGACGGTCGTAAAGCCGTCGCCGTCCTCACTCTCCGAAGAGGAAGATACGCGGTCTTGGACTTGGTAGTCCATGGGGTTAGTCGCGGGGGCAGGGGTTAGTGGTCGAGAAGCGATCGTCGGAGGTTGGGATAGAGGTGAAGCCTCTTCGGTGGGCTGGGGCGAGAGGGGAGAATCGCGGCGATTTAGGGCGGGCAGCAGGGCGACCATGACCTCGGGTGGGATGCTCAGAAGGAGCTTATCGAGAAACCCGGGTTTCTCGTGTATGAGGCGGAGGGCCTCCAGGAGGGCGGGGGACAACTCTGAGTTGGAGGTCCCAGAGGTGTGTGCGGGTTGGTGGGTACCTAGGGTGTCCATCCTACATGTGGTGTGTAGTGTGCCGCCAGTAAATCTTATTGTACTGACGGGTGAGTGCCTAAGTCCCTAGCAGCCTGAGACGCAGAGGGTAGTAGTGAACCGAAGCTCAAGCTACGCCCAAACAACGTTACAGGAATGGATGGTAGGGAAGGGCAAGGGTGGGAGGGAGATGACTGGCGTCGGCTAGGAGACCCCCCAAGGCCGGTGGTTCCAGTCCCATCCGCTGTTTACGTTTCCCAGAAGGGGAACCGCGAGCGCACGGGGCACGCTCTACCTAGCTTCGTTGGCACCGTTAAGTATCCACTAGGTAACCACTAAAGCGTGGATTTACAAAAGACAGGACGGATCCCGTTAGAAACAAGCCTGGCCGCGCAGTGAAAACTACACTCGGTTCGGCTGGGAGCGGTTCGATGACACGGTGCACGTAGGCAGCGGCGACGACAGCGGCAGGAGACACGATGCACGTCGGCAGGGGCGACGACAGCGAGCAGGAGCGGAGCGCGACGCGAGACGTCCGACCGGGGCGGCGAACGAGAGCGAACTGCCTTTTTTGTGAAATTGTTTAAAATGTGTTAGACTATATCTAACGTTAGAGTGAGACAGTATATATGTCGTCAGTAGTCGCACTCCTCTAATCGTTGGAAAAGGATAAAAGATATCTTGTGTGCTATTACTACTTTAGCAGGGAAAAATGTTAAATGAATGAATAGCTCTGTAATTACGATAGTGTCATTGATGTAACTTTGTATGTATGTCCAGCTTGTTAGCGCCCTCATTATTTACATGTTTTTTGTTTCGGGCGATAGCTAGTTTTGTTGGTATTCACTTTGTTCGTGAATTTGCTTATAGAATTGTTGGTTTTACTGTTTTTAGGGTTCAATGTCCAATGAATGTTTGTATTTGGTATTGTTTTATTGTAGAACGTAGGGAAGTCCACCTAATAAGGTGGAATAAAGTTTGATAAGTAGACGTTGTTACTTTTGGAAATAATTAGAAATGTGTGTGTAACTTTTACAAAAATATGTCTTTTTTGTATGTATTTGTGAATTTATTAGTATGTTGGCGGTATGTAGCCGAAGTAAGCATTGTTTGTATAGTTAGAGATTGTTGTCAGCATATGTTATGCAAAGTTGGACTATATTGTATCGAGTAGTTTAGGAGATAGGAAGAGGAAATGGAAAACTCAGATGGGAACTTTGGGCCGAGGCCAAGTGAGTGCCTGGGGGTCGCCTTTACAGCATTGCCAAGGGGTATAAAATGAAAATTAGGTTTTTTTAGATGATTGCTCGAAATGTTATACTACCTTCACGTATATCGTATAGATCGTTATAATAAGTCATAGTGTTATTCGTAGTAATTCAAATAGAAAGTTCAGCTTCTCCATTGTCTCGATTGTGTTATTATTTCTTCGTGTATTCTTTGAAAGTGTATTGTGTTTGTTGACTTGAAGTGTTGTTTAGTACATTGGTACTTAACTTGTGTTGTGGTGTTGTGTTATTAAATTGTGTTTATACCTTGTTACTTTAGTGTTTTCATGGGCTTGCCTGAGTGTCTTCTATCCTATTGAACCACCCTATGGTGAATGTTTAACTGTTGTGTACCGTTGTGCTAGGACGTACGCAACAGTTTGGTCCTTCAGATCCGGATAGATAAGACACTTATAAGTTACCATGTCGAGAGTAACGAGGAGTGCGAAGAAGTTGACGGAGGAGCAAGCTGAGCTCACTAAAGACGACTTGGGAGATGTGCCTGCGGACTTGGAATTGTCGGTGGATGCGGACGGGGCGGCGGCCTTGCAACGAACGATCCCGCCGTCGTCATCGCTCGTGCCCACTCTTCCGCAGGGACGAATCATTGATCATCGGGATCAGAAGGAGCCCGATGAAGTCGATCTTCAACATGATCAACGGCCGCCACCACTGCGGATACCCGGTGACCCGGAGGGCAGCGTGCTGGTTGATCCTCGTGGATTCGTGCGACCACATCAACCGTTCGATGTGAAGAGCACCTTGGGTAGCCATGCTTCTCGCCGCAGCCATAGAATGGCCTTGGATGCACAGCGGCGAGAGCTAGAACTGGAAATGGCTATGGAAAAAGCGAAGATAAGGGAGGATGAGCGACTGTTGGAGTTGCAGCTAGCTAGGGAGAGAGCAAAGACAAGGGAGGATGAGCGACAGTTGGAGTTGCAGATAGCGAAGGAGAGAGTGAAGACACGGGAAGATGTCTTACAAAAACAGTTGGCAGCTAAGATGGCCAACATTGAAGCTGCAGAAGCTGCAGCTGATGAAGAAGCTGAGGAACGACGCTCGCTGACGCAGGTTGCGACAAACCAGCGAGTGGAAGAGTGGCTGAGTCGAACGCCGCGTATGGAAGAGGTGCCTCGTGAACGTGGACTACCGCGCCCTTCTGCCGCCGATGTGAGGTTCGACGATACGCAGCCGCGTGCATCGACGCTAACGCCGAGGAGGGAGCGGTCAGAAGAGCGCTCTCGTAGGCGGACTGAGGGACTGGATAAGTTAGCGGATGCGATAATAGGTATGTCTAGGCCTAGACCGCGGCAGACATACGAGTTACCAAAGTTTGATGGTAACCCAGCTGACTGGATCACATTCAAGCGCACCTATGAACGCTCAACGGAAATATACAAGTTTGAAGCGTTCGAGAACATGGCAAGGTTGCAGCAAGGAGGATATTTTGAGAGGTGCAGGTGATCCTCAAGAAGTTATGTGTACTCTTGAGGAAGTATTCGGTCACCCTGGTGCGATTTTGGATTGTGTCTTAAGGAAGATTAAGACTTTACCGCGTGTGACCGAGAGTGGCAAGGAAATGCAAAAGTTTACTTCAGTTGTGAGAAATTGTGTGTCATTGCTGAAGAACATCAAGGCTGATGGGTACTTGAATAACCCTTAACTGGTGTGTGAGATACTGAACAAGCTTACGCCACTCCAGAAGCATTTATATAGTGAGTTTTTAAAGTGCAAAGACAATGTGTGTAGTGTGGACTTACGTGTGTCGCCAAGCTTGGACATTTTACTTGAATTCTTGGTTGAACGCTCGCGATCGGCATCGTTTCTGGTAGCCACGAACATGGCTGCACCCTCGGTTAGTGCGCACCGCGTCCGCGAGTGTTACCTGTACATCGTAATGTACACAGAGTCGCGTCTCTAAGCTCCGCACCGGTTGCGTCGAGGAATGCACCGCGAAATGTAAGCTCCAGAGCAATAGCGTCAAGGAGTGTGCCGCGAACCGTAAGCTCCGCACCAGTAGCGTCGAGCAGTGCGCCGCGAGTAATGTGCGCGATGTGTGATGACAATCACGTGCTGCCAGTGTGTAGAAAGTTTATAGCACTGGACAATAGTGAACGATGGAACGTGGCCAAAGACAGTCGACTGTGTTTCAAGTGTTTGTGCACTCGGCACAACCGGGAGTTTTGTCGTGCGAAGCGTTGTGAACAGTGCAACGCCCCTCATCATTCGCTACTCCACTTCAATGGTGTGCCGGCTGAGGAGCGCCCACCCGAGTTGACGCCCTCGGCTCCTGAAGCTGAAGTGAAGCGGGCCTTTAGTGTCGGAGGTGTGTGCACTAAGGCCTTGCTGAAGATGGTGCCAGTCTCTATCAAGAGAGACAACTGCGTGACACAGACTCACGCCTTGTTGGACGATGGTGCTACAGTGTCACTAATGGACAGTAGTTTAGTGACCAGTGATGTTGGTGAGCCGTGCCCTCTCACAATAGTGACCGCGAACGGACAAAGAGTAACGGACAGTGAATCACGGAAAGTGAACATTAGTGTTTGTGGACCTAATTGACTGGAACATTGTGTGAATGTGCGTACTATGGCTCATTTGAATCTGCCTACTCAAACTGTACCAGTGTCGGTGTATGAGAACGCTCATCTTAGTGATTTGTGTGACACCATGGATTGCAGTGAGGATCGCAAGGAGGGAGGGGAGACGAAGCCGCTGCTGCTCCTGGGCCAGGATAACTGGGAGCTCATCGTCGGCAGGGAGATCCGAAGGGGTAAGTCCGGTCAGCCGATCGCTTCTCTTACTCAGTTGGGATGGGTAATCCATGGCCCCTTGGGATACTGTGCATCCACTTCCCCTGATTGTGAAACAGTCCATTGTACAGCTTTAGTTAATAAGAGTAGGTTAGATAGGGATTTACATAGTTTAGTTAAGGCACAATTTGAATTAGATAGCATAGGTATAGCTGAGGTCGAGCGCAAGAACGCGGATGTTGAACGAGCCAACATGATTTTAGAACGCACTAGTCGCCGGGTCGAAAGAGGATGGGAGTGTGGTTTGTTATGGAGGGATGAAAACCCTATCTTTCCTGATAACTATAATCAGGCTTTAACGAGGTTAAAGGGAATTGAACGGCGCATGGATAAAGATCCGTTATTTGGCATGACGTACGAAGCTCAGATCGACAGGCTTCTGAACGAGGGTTACGCTGAAAAGGTACCAGATGCATGGGAAGTACACCCTAAGTGGTACTTGCCTCATTTTGGGGTAGTGAACCCTAATAAGCCTGGAAAGCTTCGTCTGGTATATGATGCTGCGGCTTCATATAGAGGGGTTTCGATGAATTCGAAATTGCTCAGCGGACCCGTACTACTGAACTCGCTATTCGGTGTGTTAACGAGGTTCCGATGTGGTAGGATCGCCGTCAAAGGTGATATAGCTGATATCAATATACAGTTATCAATATTTTATTCAATACCTACTTATTACATACCGTAGTTAGAAAAATATAATCATAAGCACCAGTTTTAATAATAATAATAATAATATCTTTATTTGCAACAAATTTTTAAATACAAAAACAATTTGAGCCCTGATATCCACACTAGGATGCCCTGTATTGTGGATATCAGTCTCTTCCGCCTTAAAGTACACAAAAAGTAATTATCCTAGAACAGTTCATTTATTATTTCACATTAAAGGTTGTGTTAAGGTCGTGTTACAGTAAAAGGAGTGAGTGGTGTGAGTATGTGTGTGTGTGTGTATGTGTGCGTGTGCGCGTGTGTGTGTACGCATGTGTGTGTGTACGCATGTGTGTGTGTACGCGTGTGTGTGTGCGCGTGTGTGTGTGTGCGTGTGCGTGTGCGTGTGTGTGTGTGGGTGTGTGTGTGTGTGTGTGTGTGTGTGTGAAAGAGATATATTTTTAGCGTCACAAGCGTGTATTTTGAGAATAGTTTAATGTTTCTTAGCCATGATATGTTCCGTCTCCATGTAGTTTAAGTTAAGGAGGTAATTTTTAACTTTACACTTACATAGATGCCTGCTGTCGTTGAAGATATTCAGTTCTTTGTCTAATTTACTGTAAAGGAAAGGACCGAGATGTTTGTAATTTCTTTGTGCAAAGTCAGTTCGTGTCCTTGGGAACTCCCATTTTCTATGACGTTGAGAGCGAGAAGTTACAATATTGAGGAGGGATATTTTATGAAATTTAAGAATTGTTTGTATTATGAAGAGCTGCCGGACTGTAAGGTATTTACACTCTTTATACAGGAGCTCAGTGGAGTAGCGATACGGTTTTTTGTGAGCAACTTTGATTATGGAACGTTGAGCTCGTTCCAGCTTTATAAGGTAAGTTTTACATGCAGCTCCCCAAGCAGTTACACAATAGGTTAAAAGTGACTGACATAGTGCCGTGTAGATAAGGTTTGTAATTTCTGATAATGCCAAAGTCCCTAGCTTTTTGAAGATGTACAACAGTTTTCTCATTCGGCTGCAAAGGTTATTTATGTGGTATTGCCATGTTAGGTTTTGGTCAAATTCAACTCCTAAGTATTTGATACTGTTTACTCTTTCCAGAAGTGGGCAGTTACAATTAGTGTCCTCTTTTTTACAGCAGTGAAGAGTGACTTGTGTTGTTTCACGTGGAGCTGTTTTTTCAGTTATACGAAATGCTACATATTTGGTTTTGTTAGTATTCAAGGTTAAAAGGTTATTTTTAAGCCAGGTGGATACATCACGCAGCCCCTCCTGAGCTACCTCAACAACCTCTGCCCAAGATTTTGCTCTGAAAATTATAGCTGTATCATCAGCGTAGGCCAGAAGCTTAGCTTGTTTGAGCAGCTTTTTACAGAGGTCGTTGACGTAGATCAGGAAGAGCGTCGGACCAAGCACGCTCCCTTGTGGGACACCATAGGTCACCTCACTATAGTCACTGGATAGACCTTCTAGGCAAATACGCTGCTTACGTTGTGATAAGTATGATATGAACCAATTAAGTGCGATACCCCGAATGCCAAATGCTTCAAGTTTTTTGATAAGGATCGGTCGGGATACGGTATCGAAGGCTTTGGCTAGATCGAGGAAGATGCCGATGCATTTGTCTTTACTATCAAGTGTTTCAGTGATGTAATTTACAAGCTGTGCAACGGCATCTTCCGTTGATCTGCCTTGCCGAAAACCAAATTGATTTTCTGCCAATAATCCCCGCGTTTCTAGAAGATTAATCAGTCTCTTATTTACAACTTTCTCCAAAATCTTCGATATACAAGTAAGAAGAGAAATTGGACGGTAGTTAGATATCAAAGTCGGGTCTCCAGCTTTAAATACTGGGCAAATGTTCGCAAGTTTCAGTTCGGCAGGTACCATTCCACTAGACATGCTTAAATTGCAAAGGTAAGTGATTGGAGATGCAAGAATGTGTTTAAATTTCTTAATAAGTGTATTATTAATACCATCCCAACCGGGAGCAGATTTTGATTTAAGTTTTGATATAATTTTTAAAATTTCAACTTCATCAGTAGGGTCAAAGAAAAAAGAATCAGGACAGGAACAGTTTTCATTCGTACAGGATATTTCGTTAGCTAATTGAGATTCCGATTTCTGTAGGTCTGATAAGAGGTTATTTGCCAGTTTCTCACCTACTGATCCAAAGTATTCATTTATTGTATTGAGACAAATATTGGGGTCACAATCACTGCCAAGTAAAAGCCTACTATGGTTTTCATCCTTATTTTTATCATTAATATGGCATATTTCCTTCACGGTTTTCCAAGTTCTCTTGCTATCTCCAAAACTATCTATTAACATTTCCCTCTCATAGTCATTTTTCAGATT
Organism: Coleophora deauratella; assembly: GCA_958295455.1. Taxonomy (NCBI): domain Eukaryota; kingdom Metazoa; phylum Arthropoda; class Insecta; order Lepidoptera; family Coleophoridae; genus Coleophora; species Coleophora deauratella. The sequence goes on along the minus strand of OY282415.1, from coordinate 3,234,459 downwards.
TTGAATAATGTTGATGTTTTTGCGTGTGAAAATTAGGGATGAGGATAAGGGGGCTCAGTTGTTTTTATGGCGCGGGCAAGAACGAATTAAACGCCCAGATGTGTACGTCATGAACTCCATGATATTCGGAGCCACATCCTCGCCTTCGATGGCAATGTATATTTTAAACAAGAATGCTAGGGATTTGGCTGACAAATACCCTAACGCTGTAGAGCCTATCGTAAATAAACATTATGTTGATGACTATTTGGATAGTTTCGACGATGAGGTTACCGCTAGGAAGATAGTTGAGGAAGTGACACAGTCTCATGCTGCAGGGGGCTTCCATATTAGGGGGTGGGTGTCAAACTCTCCTACCATGTGTGAAGGGGTAGAGGGTTCGACACAGGTTGCTCAGAACGTGGAATTCGGGAAAGGACTAGAGCAGATACCGGTAGAGCGTACCCTAGGCTTAATTTGGAACCCTTATTTAGATGACCTCACGTTTGACTTGTCATTCAAGAAGATTCCAGTAGAGATCGCTAGCGGTGATGTGATACCTACAAAGAGAGAATATCTTAGGTTTGTTATGTCTGTGTTTGACCCATTGGGGTTCTTGTGTCCAGCGGTCATCCCCACTAGGATTCTGTTACAGCAGATCTGGAAATCGAACATCGGGTGGGATGACAAGCTGCTAGAGAGTGAAGCTAGAAGTTGGCTCACTTGGTTAGGGAATGTAAATAAAATTAGTAGTGTTAGGATTCCTAGGTGGTACGAATTAGACCTACGTAAAGACCTAGAATTACATGTGTTTGGTGATGCGAGCGAGCGAGCGTACGCTGCAGTAGCGTACCTCGTAGGTGTGAACGATAATGATGAACGTGAGTAGAGATGTAAAAAAACCGTTCTTTTTCTGAGATGAAAAAAAACGTTGAAAAAAAACATGAAAAAAAACGGTTTTTTTTCTGGCGTAGGTTTTTTTTCAAGCGTAAGAAAATAAAAATATATCAGGATAATTATCGTTAAATACCTGTTAGTTGGTTTATAAATGGTATATTTAACAACTTGAACATTTGAAACTAGGTACCTTTTTTGTTTTTTATGAACATATTTTTTAAATGATGAAAATGGACATGTTTCTTTTTACATATTTGGAATGTGTATAAGCTTCTTTTTCACCTCCTCAAATACGACCGTTGATTTATCAGTTACTCTGTATGGTAGTTATTTAACTTGAAAAATATGTTAACATTCACTGATCAATGGAATGGAGGAATACCAAGAAGCTTATAACCAAACTGGAGGAAACACTTAGAACAAACAAGTGAAGACCAAAAATATGACCTTGAATGTGCTGTGTCTTTCTCGAGGGGTTTTGTTTCTGCTGTTAAAATTCCAGACGTCAATGAGGATACAGTACTTGCAGAGCTTGCAAATTACATTGCAAAACAGGATTTTTTTTCCAAGTGTTTTTTGTGGTCAACGTTGAACAAATTGACTCCCATTGCTTGGTGGGCAGGACTATGCAAATCAACTGATTTGTCTAAAGTAGACGTTAAATTTCTGTCGCTTCCTACTACATCGGCGGCGTGCGAGAGAACATTTAGTACTTACAGCGAAATTCACAGCAAAAAGCGCAACAAGCTGAAGAATGACAGGGCTAGAAAGATAGTTTACATTGCTCACAATTTAGGGTTCCAATCACAAGCCCAGTATTACATTCCAGTATCATCACAAGCAGAAGAAGATAGAGTTCTTGATAGCATCGTCGATTCGGACGAAGACACAGAAGAAAATGAAACTTCTTGCTCTGATGATGACAAAACAAGCGTAGGCAGTAGGCAGCTCTACTAATTGTGATTATAAATACTGATTCAGAATAAAAATTATTACATTTTTAATAAAAAAAACTTGTTTTTCTAAAGACATGTTATTATTGATTTTATCTATTAAAATAATAATTATTACATTTTTCAATGTGTTATTCCATTTCAGTTATTGGGTTTTAGTTTTTCTGAAAAAAAACCAAATTTTGAAAAAAAACAATGGTGCCATGTTTTTTTTCATGTTTTTTTTTCAAAATTGTGAAAAAATACATTTTGTTTTTTTTCTATTTACATCACTAAACGTGAGTGTTCGTTAGTGGCCGGAAAGGCACGGGTTGCCCCACTGAAAGTGGTGAGCATCCCAAGATTAGAGTTGCAAGCTGCAGTCTTAGCTTGTAGGTTAGGACGTAGTATTAGGAATGAGTTAGGATTAGGTGTAAATATTTTTTACTGGACTGATTCGCAAACGGTGCTGAAGTGGATAGCGTCAGACTCTAGGGACTATCAGAGTTTTGTTTCGCACCGTTTGAGCGAAATCGAATCGGGGAGTAATAGAAGTGATTGGCGCGGGGTTGTATCGGCGGATAATCCGGCCGATGAAGCGACCAAGTTGGGCTGGCCTCGGGATAAAAGCATGTGGGTTTCGGGGCCCCCCTTTCTGCGCGATCCTCCGCACCTGTGGCCGAACACAGTTACCGAGGAAGCGCCTCAAGTGGACCTTGAGCTGAGAGTCAATGTGATAGCTCAGGTCCAAGAGCCTGTGATCAATCTTACGCGGTACTCTGCATGGGATCGAGCGGTGAGAATAACGGCGAGAGCATTGGCCTTCGTCAGAAGATGCAGAGGACGGAAGACTAACGCCTTAGAACGAGATGATCTCAGAGATGCGGAAATATTGATCTTGAAGGAAGCTCAAAAGGAGCATTTCGATAAAGAAATCCAGGCACTTCAAGCTGGTAAAAACCTACCAGCGGACAGCAAGCTGAAGGCTTTGGATCCGATGCTGTATGAAGATGGATTGTTGAGGGTGAGAGGTCGGATTGGTGCGTCAACAGAATTGTCATTTGACGAAAGGCACCCTATCATCATTAATGGCCGCAGATGGGCGGCACATTTGATAGTGAAGTACTTCCACCACAAAGCTGCGCATGCTGGAACGGAACATGTTGTGAATGCAGTAAGAGAGAGATTTTGGATGACGAATATAAGGAGTACAATAAAGAAATTGATACGAGCATGTGTAACGTGTAAACATTTACGTGGTAATCCTATTGTACCGAAAATGGCAGATCTCCCATCTTCACGCGTGCAGTCAACAAGGCGCGCATTTGTACATTGCGGCATCGACTACTTCGGACCGATGGAGGTGACGATTGGAAGAAGACGAGAGAAAAGATGGGGTGTATTGTTCACCTGCCTATCTACACGGGCGGTGCACTTGGAATTGGCAACATCCCTGAACATTGACTCGGCAATCTTGGCTGTGAGAAGACTAATCGCACGCAGAGGTCAACCACAGACCATCAGAAGTGACCGAGGAACTAATTTTGTTGGAGCCGAGAGAGAACTGCGAGCGGCATTGAAAGAACTTGATCATGAGAAATTTGCCGAAGCCATAACTCTTAGAAACATTGAGTGGATATTTAATCCTCCGGCAGCTCCTCACATGGGGGGAATTTGGGAACGACTCGTGCGCTCAATAAAAAACGCGCTTCGAGTCACCTTGCGCCAGAAGGCGCCTCGAGAGGAGGTACTGCATACCTTGCTCTTGGAGGCCGAGCTGACTGTGAACAGCCGGCCGCTCAGCTATGTTCCTGTCGAGGATGCGGCAAGTCCCACCGTCCTCACGCCTAACCATCTCCTGTTGGGGACGGGATCGGGCGCCGCCTCATTCGCGCCGTCGTGTTCGGCGGACTTGGAGGTCCGTCGACAGTGGAGGCGTGCAAACGCACTGGTGGATGTCTTCTGGCATCGATGGCGGCGGGAATACCTGCCGTCACTCCAGCGTCGAGTGAAGTGGAATAGTGACCCAGTGAACGTGAAAGTAGATGATGTCGTTGTCATATGTGACGACTCACTACCACGTAATCAGTGGCCAAAAGGCAAAATAGTGAAAGTATATCCCGGAAATGACGGGAAAGTGCGTGTGATAGATGTTAAGACTGGTCACGGTCTATTGAGACGACCGGTAGCGAAAGTCATCGTGCTGCCCACCGCCGATATTGTCCTAGGATAATTTTGAATTGTATAAATGTATCCTCGTACGGGGGGTGGAATGTTACGGGCAGCCGATTATCTTGGCATTGTACTTATATTTATATGTATGCAATAAGCAATAGCTAATGACTTGCACTTGAATTTTATTGAAATTGTTTAGAATGTGTGTTAGACTATATCTAACGTTAGAGTGAGACAGTGTATATGTCGCCAGTTGTCGATCTCCTCTAATCGTTGGAAAGGGATAAAAGATATCTTGTGTGCTATTACTGCTCTAGCAGGGAAAATTGTTAAATGAATGAATAGCTCTGTAATTACGATAGTGTCATTGATGTAACTTTGTATGTATGTCCAGCTTGTTAGCGCCCTCAGTATTTACATGTTTTTTGTTTCGGGCGATAGCTAGTTTTGTTGGTATTCACTTTGTTCGTGAATTTGCTTATAGAATTGTTGGTTTTACTGTTTTTAGGGTTCAATGTCCAATGAATGTTTGTATTTGGTATTGTTTTATTGTAGAACGTAGGGAAGTCTATTAGGTGGAATAAAGTTTGATAAGTAGACGTTGTTACTTTTGGAAATAATTAGAAATGTGTGTGTAACTTTTACAAAAATGTCTTTTTTGTATGTATTTGTGAATTTATAAGTATGTTGGCGGTATGTAGCCTAAGTAAGTATTGTTTGTATAATTGGAGAATGTTGTCAGCTTGTATAATGTAAAGTTGGACTGTATTGTATCGAGTAGTTTAGAAGATATGAAGAGGAAATGGAAACCTTAACAGGGAACTTTAGGCCGAGGCCAAGTGAGGGCCTGGGGGTCGCCTTTACAGCATTGCCAAGGGGTATAAAATGAAAATTAGATTTTTTTAGATAATTGCTCGAAATTTTATACTACCTTGACGTATATCGTATAGATCGTAATAATAAGTCATAGTGTTATTCGTAGTAATTCAAATAGAAAGTTCAGCTTCTCCATTGTCTCGATTGTGTTATTATTTCTTCGTGTATTCTTTGAAAGTGTATTGTGTTTGTTAACTTGAAGTGTTGTTTAGTACATTGGTACTTAACTTGTGTTGTGTTTTTGTGTTATTAAATTGTGTTTATACCTTGTTACTTTAGTGTTTTCATGGGCTTGCCTGAGTGTCTTCTATCCTTTTGAACCACCCTATGGTGAATGTTTAATAGTCCAGTAAATAAAAGATTTGAGGTCGCATTAAAGACACCTGACTAAAATGGTTTGGAAATAAAAGAATTGGTGTTTTACTAAGCATTCGTGGTAATTTTGTGATTGTAAGGGCGTTCAACCCTTGGAAATACCTAAAGACGCCTTTTAACTTGTATACGCCAAACAATAAATGCACTTTTGGGGAAAACTGAGATTTATAACTATAGTTACCTTATAAATATGGTACTTAAGTTGTCTCTAGTTTAAATCAATAAATTCTTAATATTACGATATTTTTTATATTATTGCGTGAAAAATAATACTTACAAAATGGAGCCTTCGGAGATTTTTATGTTTTTTAAGTCTATTTGTAAGGCTTGAACATGTGTTAAGTTTTCACCTAGGTGACTATTTCAGAACCCAGTTAAAAATGATTTTTTAAAGATTTCTGTAGTACATATTAAAGACACTACAAATATTTTCTTGGCTGTGCCGTAACACTAATATTATCTATTGGAAATCATCATCGTCCCTTGTACAAACAAAGAATTTTCTTCTTAAAACGCATTTTATCTAAAATGTATTAGACATTATAATTATATTTCAAACGCCGTGAAGGTGCGTCAGCTGCCACGTACGCATAACCAGTGTGCGACAGAGACGGAGCTATTGGGTGTGAAAAAGACAAGTGCGCGGATAGCTAGATGGAAAGTGCGAAACGCAAATGTTATAAAATGCACAATATGATAGGTACTTAGGTAGTAGTTATTTAATAATAATTGTGTCATCCTCATTGGATTGTGGGCATCCAAACGTGATCATAGTACTACCGTCCTACTGATTTACCACATAGATATACCTACTGTAAATTCAATTCAAAAGAAGATACTTTGTCCTATTGATTCGCCGAACATTTAACTCCAAAAATTATACATAATTATTATATTGTCATGACATGAGTGTCATCGCCATTTTTCCATGACTTTCCATGAGCCTGCCAAAGCAACCCCACTTCCAATGCCAGTGGGCCTGTTCTTATGAAGTAAAAGTAGGTAGGTATTTACGCTAAATTTCACGAACTAGATGCGACATATCGTCGTTGCGATTTACCGTAATTTTGGATCAAGAATCAAGACCTCAAACTTGGCATAGTTGTTCCTTAGGTGGTCTTAAGTGGAATAAGCCCGGGAGGCATCAGGGGTGCATCATGGTGGCGGCGTTATTATACCGCAATAGCTGTTCACTTTGCTTTCGCTTGCCCTCTTGAAGCTCTCAGTAACTGACACGTTTCGTAACCCAGCATACGAGTCACAAGACCACACCAACGTAATTTTCTTCGCTTAAGGTACGCCTCAATTCCGTATACGTTTGCACGGTGTAGAACCTTTGTATATCTTATATAGTTGGACCAGTCGATGTTCATGATATCACGGAGGCACTCCACGTAAAATCTATCGAGGCAGCGTATTTCTTTCCTATTAGACTGGTGGCGAAAATAATAAAAGTGCTCTATTTACCGAGTTTGTTTCTCTGGCTCCTATATAGCTACAACAATTATCAATATTTTCGTCTTGATTCGTAGATCATCAAATAGCCAGTCATAAGAAAGGGGGAGGGGGGCCGATATAGCTATGACGAAACAAACGACCTTACGACAGGCTATTTCGTAATATCTGTACCAAAATGAATCCATCGATCTATACCTGTCATAGCTCTATATAAACACTATGTCTCTCACGAATTGAGGAGGTTTGGAATTACTTTGGACATATACACCAAGATCTTAGTAGCTAATATCATGCGACCGGAAAACTGCTAAAGCTGAACCAATTCCAATGATCTCAGGGTCGAGGTCACATTTGAATGTTATTGCACTTCCCAAATACTTAAACTTCTCCACATGCTTCATGACGTTCTAACCGAGATACATTTGGAGTTAGATTGTTCAGTTGTCTCCCAACATACATAACATCGATCTTACTTACACTGTCAGTACTCAATTTTTTTTAATGACTCGTCAAAACTGGTCATCAGTTTTTGCAGAGATATTAGGACATTCCGCTGTAAAACATAAGTCGTCCACGTACCTTATTGCTGTAACTATATGCCATTAAACTTTGTTACGTGCCTTCATTCGGTCTAGGTTGAAAAATTTACCGTCAGTTGTTAGTACGGACTACGGAAGTGTATAAAGATGCCTTTTGGGATGTTATGTGTGTGGCTCATAAAGTGTGTTAACAACCCATTACGTCCCCACTGCAGAGGCACGGATCTCTTCCCATAACTCGGGAAGGTTAGGCCATACTCCACACACGGGGGCCAAGTCCGGATTGGTGGAGGTTGTGGGGCTAGTGGCCAACCCCAGTGTCAGAAAATGTCAAGCCGCCTATAAGGACTTCAACGTGGCTTAACAACTGCCATCTAGCGATAGCAGCGGGCACCAACGGCTTAACGTGCCTTGTGAAGCATGGACACGGTCGAGATAAATGCCACTAACAGTCATACCTATCCAGGTTATGACCGTGTCTGTAGTCAGTTAACCTTCGTGATCGACGCGACCACGCAAGCCGCACTGAGTCACGACCGCTTCTCATATAAAGTATATTTACTAAAATTAACATAAATTTGCTTAAATATATTATTGAACATAGCTTTTGGTCATACCCAATCATGGCAATTTAGTAGATCCTATCCATTGCTTTTATTAAACAAGTCATTTATGGATCAGATTTGTGTTCCAAAGTACCGACGGATTATTTGTTTTCGATGTAAATAATATTTTCCTTCACGATTATAAATAATTTTAGTACTTATATTGCATTTCTTAAGTTAAGTGAATTTGTAATTCTTTTTGAGAAATAAATATCTCAAACCGTGTATGGATTTTACAGCTCATAATTTTATTGCTGACATGATTTTTAATAGAAATTAAGTGTTAAAAAAATATGTGCTGAAGTGAGTTTCTTCTGGACTCAACGTTTCTTCTCGCTTCGCAAACATTTCCTGAAACGTTGAGTGTACAAATTCCGCGTGGTAAGGACTTTGTGCTAGATAGAAAAACTATTTTGTACTAGATAAATAACATTTTTTTTTAAATATGTTGTCCACGTTATTCGGATTTTATGAATTTGTTATATTTTTTTTAGTGAAAGAACTTGAAAGAAGCCTTTATTTAATCAGAAATGAATTAGTCTTCCTTGAATTATCCGAAAATGATATCACACTTGACCTAGTACATAAAGTTATGGACGTATTAGCTCGAAAGAGGAGCGCGGTCGCTCAATCAAACTTTCCTTGCCTCTCCTCGCCACTTTTGTGATGCCTCTCGATGTCAATAGTATAAGGAAGACTGTTTTATATGGGGGGATTAGTTAAAAAAGTGTCCAACTGTAAGCAGTAAATAATAGTTCAAGAATCCATCAGAGTGGCGCTAATGTAGACAAGGATTATGAAAATAATATATGAAAAAAAAAATTCTTATTTTATGTTTTTTTGTTTTAAAGTGCGTTATAACAAAGCTGATTCTTTCCTTGTTTTCTTCTCTGTTTCTAATAACATTTCTCGCTTTCTTTAAAATTTACCCTGTTTAGGGTTCCGTAGTCAACGAGGAACCCTTATAGTTTCGCCATGTCCGTCTATCTGTCCGCGGCTTAGCTCAGAGACTATTAGTACTCCAGAGCTGTAATTTGGTAAGGATATGCATATTAATCCTTATATACTTCCAGCCTCCCGAACAAGCCGGTTTCTGAAAAGGCTTCAGTACCATAGACCACATACATACGCTTCGGCAGATTATACAGAAGACCGAAGAGTATAATCGACCACTAAGCTTGGCGTTTGTGGACTATGAGAGAGCCTTTGATTCGATCGAGACCTGGGCTGTATTGCAATCTCTCCTAACGGTGCCAGATCGATTATTTGAAGTGTTTGTATGAAAATGCCAGCATGTTGGTCCACCTCCAGGATCAGAATTCGAAACCTATCCGGCTGCAGCGTGGGGCGAGACAGGGAGACGTTATATCTCCGAAACTGTTCACCGCTGCACTGGAAGATGTTTTCAAGCTTCTGGACTGGAAAGGACTCGGCATTAACATCACTGGAAAGGACTCGGCATTAACATCAATGGCGAGTACATCACTCACCTTCGATTTGCTGACGATATCGTGATTATGGCTGAGACCTTGGAGAATCTAGGCGCAATGCTCAAAGGACTAAGTAGAGTCTCCAAACAAGTGGATCTTAAAATGATACATGGATAAGACGAAAATCATGTCAAACATTCGTGTTACACCCACTCCTCTGAAGGTTGGAGACTCTACGCTCGAAGTTGTTGACGAATATACAGGATGTAACAGAAGTGTGTGACAATACTTCAAGGTTGACTTTTAGCCATCAAACTGAACAACTTTTGTTCTACAACTTTGTTGAAATCGCAAAAATTTTTTTGGACTTTTCATACAAACTTGGTTCGCCAGCTGATCGATTTGTATGAAAAGTCCAAAAAAAATTTTGCGATTTCAACAAAGTTGTAGAACAAAAGTTGTTCAGTTTGATGGGTAAAAGCCAACCTTGAAGTATTGTCACACACTTCTGTTACACCCTGTATGTACCTGGGACAAACAGTCCAGTTAGGTAGGTCCAGCTTTGAGAAAGAGATCAGCCGTCGAATCCAACTTGGCTGGGCAGCGTTCGGGAAACTTCGCAATATCTTCACGTCCAAAATACTGCAGTGTCTCAAGACTAAAGTCCATGACCAGTGTGTGTTGCCAGTGATGACATATGGATCCGAGACATGGTCGCTTACTATGGACCTTATAAGAAGGCTTAAAGTCACTCAAAGGGCGATGGAACGTGCTACGCTTGGTGTTTCCCTACGTGATTGAATCAGATATGAGGAGATACGTAGGAGAACTAAAGTTACTAGCTCTCTTTGAATTTTTTTTCTCTCGACTATCCCAGGATGTGGGGTATCGTTGAATAGGTCTTTCAAAAATATTGTGGGTTTGCGAAACCTATTTTTCGAGTCATGGATTCGTTTTCGAAATATCAAGCTTTAAAGTGCAATTTTTTGTTAAAGTCATGTGCCCCCCCCCCCCCCCCCCCGACAGCTAAATGGTTATTTCTAGAAATGTGAAAAAATTCACGGCAGTAGTAGGTAGGGTGGGCAACAATGAGCCAGGCGTATACAATGAGCCAGCTTGTCTATCGGTAAACGCGACGTTGCCGCTCTGTGCCTTTGAGGTCTATGGAACATATTTCCAACAGCGACTCTTTCTATCCAGTTGCGATGAAGATCTCAGTGACAACGCCGGTTTGCCGCGCAAAAAATACTTTTAGTGCTCAAAATCCAAAAAAATTGGGTGAGTATTTTTTCTTTTCATATTTTTGTCCTTAATATTAATCACGATTAGGGCCTGCAATCGAATATTCGAATATTCGAATAATTCGAATATTCGCCTCATTTTAATATTCGAATAATGTTTACGAATATTCGAATATTCGATTATTTTTAAAGACATTTGAACTGACTAATAAACGAATTTTATACAATATTTGATCCATAGTGGTAACGAGTTTATTTATTTCATCACATTAAATATTAAAAGACAGTATTACAATTATTTAAAAAAAAAATCTAAAAAAATGTTTTTAACATATTTCATCAAACGCATCTTGCGGGAACGCACCCAAAAGAAGGATCGTGCGATTCCAGCGTGAGCGCTCGCCGGGCAAACTGCCATATATTAATTTACCTGGATTAAAATTGTTAAAGTATTTTCATTTGTTATATTTTCCAATAAGGACTACTTTTATGCATGTGATCTCAGAAAGTGATTGTTTCTATTTAGGTTACTGCCAAGTTAACAGAAATTGTTTAATTTTGTTTTCATTACTTTATTTTAGATAATCAATGATAATTGATGATCTCATTTATGATAGGTTTATTATCTATCTATCTATCTATCAGCCGAAAGACGTCCACTGCTGGACAAAGGCCTTCCCCAAGGATTTCCACACTGACCGGTCCTGTGCGGCTCGCATCCAGCGGCTTCCCGCAACCTTCACCAGGTCGTCGGTCCATCGAGTCGGAGGCCTGTCCACACTGCGTCTTCCGGTGCGCGGTCGCCACTCGAGAACTTTACTGCCCCAACGGCCATCTGTTCTACGAGCCATGTGCCCTGCCCACTGCCACTTAAGTCTAGCGATTCTGAGAGCTATGTCGGTAACTTTAGTTCTCCTACGTATCTCCTCATTTCTGATTCGATCACGTAGAGAAACACCAAGCATAGCGCGCTCCACCTTTTGGGTGACTTTGAGCCTTCTTATGAGGCCCATAGTAAGCGACCATGTCTCGGATTCATATGTCATCACTGGCAACACACAATGGTCAAACACTTTAGTCTTGAGACACTGCGGTATTTTGGACGTGACGATATTGCGAAGCTTCCCGAACGCTGCCCAGCCGAGTTGGATTCGGCGATTGATCTCTTTCCGAAGTTGGACCTACCTAACTGGACTGTTTGTCCCAGGTATACATACTCGTCAACAACTTCAAGTGTAGAGTTTCCAACCTTCAGAGGAATGGGTGTAACACGGACGTTTAACATGATTTTCGTCTTATCCATGTTCATTTTAAGACCCACTTGTTGGGAGGCTTTACTGAGTCCTTCGAGCATCGCGCCTAGGTCCTCCAAGGTCTCAGCCATGATCACGATATCGTCAGCAAATCGAAGGTGAGTGATGTACTCGCCATTGATGTTAATGCCGAGTCCTCTCCAGTCCAGAAGCTTGAAAACATCTTCCAGTGCAGCGGTGAACAGTTTCGGAGATATAACATCTCCCTGTCTCACCCCACGCTGCAGCCGGATAGGTTTTGAATTCTGATCCTGGAGGTGGACCGACATGGTGGCGTTTTCATACAAACACTTCAATACTTCGATGTATCGATAATCGATTTGGCACCGTTGGAGAGACTGCAACACAGCCCAGGTCTCGATCGAATCAAAGGCTTTCTCATAGTCCACAAACGCCAAGCATAGTGGCCGATTATACTCTTCGGTCTTCTGTATAATCTGCCACAGCGTATGTATGTGGTCTGTGGTACTGAAGCCTTTTCGGAAACCGGCTTGTTCGGGAGGCTGGAAGTCGTCAAACCTGTGTGCAAGACGATTCGTAATGACTCTCGAAAACAGCTTGTAGACATGGCTCAGGAGTGAGATGGGTCTGTAATTGTTCAGCAGAGTCTTATCACCCTTTTTGAAGAAGAGCACCACCACACTCCTGTGCCATGCTGTAGGCGTTCGTCCCTCGAGCATGACGGAATTGAATAGCTTCTGAAGAGCTATAAGTACCGGTTCTCCACCTGCTTTCAGAAGCTCAGCTGTAATTCCATCATCACCCGGTGCCTTGTTGTTCTTAAGTTGTTTGAGAGCCATTCTTTTCTCGCACAGGCTGACATCTGGGATATCTTCGGTATAATGTCGGGTCAATCTGGCTCTCGGGTCTTCAGCTTGATTACTGACAGGTAAGCGTGTAGTCGTGTATAATTGTCCGTAGGACTTCTCAACCTCTTCAAACAGCTCGGGCTTGGACGACACGACTCTTCCATCCTCGGTCTTCAGCTTTGTCAGTTGGCTTTGACCAGCAGACAGATCCCCTGCGAATACTTTTGACCCTTTATTACGCTCGTAGCCTCTTTAATACGATTTGTATTAAATTGACGTATATCGCTAGGACTTCTCAACCTCTTCAAACAGCTCGGGCTTGGACGACACGACTCTTCCATCCTCGGTCTCCAGCTTTGTCAGTTGGCTTTGACCAGCAGACAGATCCCCTGCGAATACTTTTGACCCTTTATTACGCTCGTAGCCTCTTTAATACGATTTGTATTAAATTGACGTATATCGCGGGTCAAGGACTTGGGGATCTGTCTGTTTAATCGCCGATACTGACAAGCATCTTGAGGATTTTAGAATCAGGCTTCGTCTTTCCTCCATGAGCTTGCTGGTGGGGTTTGAGATACGAGATGTTCTTTTTGAACGTCTGGTTTTGAAAGCTTTATTCTCAGCCGTTTGGATAATTTCCACGAAATTGTCGTTGTAATTGTCCACATTTTCGCATTGCCCTAGGCATTCGAAGCGGTTGTGCAACTCGATCTGAAAGCTTTCGGGGTTTTGGAGTTGGATAGGCGCTGGTCGGAGCGTGGATTTCATCAGTCGACATCTTTCCAGCTTTGTTTTTAGGTTCAATGTGCCTCTTACCATTCGGTGATCGCTTCCTGTCTATATCCATGGGGGGGAGTTGCCGTAATCGCCACGCTTGGCATGCGGGTTGGCGATCGCAGTGTGGCGTGAGCCGAGATGGTATGCGGAAAAGACGCTGCTGCCCATCTTCCGGTTTATGGATCCCTTAGTCGCCTTTTACGACACCCACGGGAAGAGATGGGGTTTATTAAGTTAAAACTAATTACCTTGTTTCTTTTATTTGAAGTAGGTAGTTGTTTGATTTTATAATTTTTTAACATGTTGTCGCAAATAAATATGATTGATTTTAGAAATTTTAATGAGTCTATTTTATCTAATTGCAAAATAGTGTCCTACAACGTAAAATCCTATTTTATTTGACTTTATAACTTTTCGAATAATATTCGAATATTCGAATATCTCAGGCAAAAATATTCGAATATTCGAATACCAAAATTTTCGAATATTTGCATGCCCTAATCACGATCTTCGATAATTTAATAAATAAAGTGTATATCGGAGATTATTTTGCAATCATATTGAATTTATTCACGTGTTTCTTTTAAAAGCTACATAACCTCAAAAACTTTTTGACAGGGGGTGTACACAGTGAGTAGGGCCTGCAATCGAATATTCGAATATTCGAATAATTCGAATATTCGCCTCATTTTAATATTCGAATAATGTTTACGAATATTCGAATATTCGATTATTTTTAAAGACATTTGAACTGACTAATAAACGAATTTTATACAATATTTGATCCATAGTGGTAACGAGTTTATTTATTTCATCACATTAAATATTAAAAGACAGTATTACAATTATTTAAAAAAAAAATCTAAAAAAATGTTTTTAACATATTTCATCAAACGCATCTTGCGGGAACGCACCCAAAAGAAGGATCGTGCGATTCCAGCGTGAGCGCTCGCCGGGCAAACTGCCATATATTAATTTACCTGGATTAAAATTGTTAAAGTATTTTCATTTGTTATATTTTCCAATAAGGACTACTTTTATGCATGTGATCTCAGAAAGTGATTGTTTCTATTTAGGTTACTGCCAAGTTAACAGAAATTGTTTAATTTTGTTTTCATTACTTTATTTTAGATAATCAATGATAATTGATGATCTCATTTATGATAGGTTTATTATCTATCTATCTATCTATCAGCCGAAAGACGTCCACTGCTGGACAAAGGCCTTCCCCAAGGATTTCCACACTGACCGGTCCTGTGCGGCTCGCATCCAGCGGCTTCCCGCAACCTTCACCAGGTCGTCGGTCCATCGAGTCGGAGGCCTGTCCACACTGCGTCTTCCGGTGCGCGGTCGCCACTCGAGAACTTTACTGCCCCAACGGCCATCTGTTCTACGAGCCATGTGCCCTGCCCACTGCCACTTAAGTCTAGCGATTCTGAGAGCTATGTCGGTAACTTTAGTTCTCCTACGTATCTCCTCATTTCTGATTCGATCACGTAGAGAAACACCAAGCATAGCGCGCTCCACCTTTTGGGTGACTTTGAGCCTTCTTATGAGGCCCATAGTAAGCGACCATGTCTCGGATTCATATGTCATCACTGGCAACACACAATGGTCAAACACTTTAGTCTTGAGACACTGCGGTATTTTGGACGTGACGATATTGCGAAGCTTCCCGAACGCTGCCCAGCCGAGTTGGATTCGGCGATTGATCTCTTTCCGAAGTTGGACCTACCTAACTGGACTGTTTGTCCCAGGTATACATACTCGTCAACAACTTCAAGTGTAGAGTTTCCAACCTTCAGAGGAATGGGTGTAACACGGACGTTTAACATGATTTTCGTCTTATCCATGTTCATTTTAAGACCCACTTGTTGGGAGGCTTTACTGAGTCCTTCGAGCATCGCGCCTAGGTCCTCCAAGGTCTCAGCCATGATCACGATATCGTCAGCAAATCGAAGGTGAGTGATGTACTCGCCATTGATGTTAATGCCGAGTCCTCTCCAGTCCAGAAGCTTGAAAACATCTTCCAGTGCAGCGGTGAACAGTTTCGGAGATATAACATCTCCCTGTCTCACCCCACGCTGCAGCCGGATAGGTTTTGAATTCTGATCCTGGAGGTGGACCGACATGGTGGCGTTTTCATACAAACACTTCAATACTTCGATGTATCGATAATCGATTTGGCACCGTTGGAGAGACTGCAACACAGCCCAGGTCTCGATCGAATCAAAGGCTTTCTCATAGTCCACAAACGCCAAGCATAGTGGCCGATTATACTCTTCGGTCTTCTGTATAATCTGCCACAGCGTATGTATGTGGTCTGTGGTACTGAAGCCTTTTCGGAAACCGGCTTGTTCGGGAGGCTGGAAGTCGTCAAACCTGTGTGCAAGACGATTCGTAATGACTCTCGAAAACAGCTTGTAGACATGGCTCAGGAGTGAGATGGGTCTGTAATTGTTCAGCAGAGTCTTATCACCCTTTTTGAAGAAGAGCACCACCACACTCCTGTGCCATGCTGTAGGCGTTCGTCCCTCGAGCATGACGGAATTGAATAGCTTCTGAAGAGCTATAAGTACCGGTTCTCCACCTGCTTTCAGAAGCTCAGCTGTAATTCCATCATCACCCGGTGCCTTGT
This sequence comes from Coleophora deauratella, assembly GCA_958295455.1. Lineage (NCBI taxonomy): Eukaryota > Metazoa > Arthropoda > Insecta > Lepidoptera > Coleophoridae > Coleophora > Coleophora deauratella. The sequence continues at coordinate 3,218,415 of OY282415.1, read as the reverse complement.
TGTTCTTAAGTTGTTTGAGAGCCATTCTTTTCTCGCACAGGCTGACATCTGGGATATCTTCGGTATAATGTCGGGTCAATCTGGCTCTCGGGTCTTCAGCTTGATTACTGACAGGTAAGCGTGTAGTCGTGTATAATTGTCCGTAGGACTTCTCAACCTCTTCAAACAGCTCGGGCTTGGACGACACGACTCTTCCATCCTCGGTCTTCAGCTTTGTCAGTTGGCTTTGACCAGCAGACAGATCCCCTGCGAATACTTTTGACCCTTTATTACGCTCGTAGCCTCTTTAATACGATTTGTATTAAATTGACGTATATCGCTAGGACTTCTCAACCTCTTCAAACAGCTCGGGCTTGGACGACACGACTCTTCCATCCTCGGTCTCCAGCTTTGTCAGTTGGCTTTGACCAGCAGACAGATCCCCTGCGAATACTTTTGACCCTTTATTACGCTCGTAGCCTCTTTAATACGATTTGTATTAAATTGACGTATATCGCGGGTCAAGGACTTGGGGATCTGTCTGTTTAATCGCCGATACTGACAAGCATCTTGAGGATTTTAGAATCAGGCTTCGTCTTTCCTCCATGAGCTTGCTGGTGGGGTTTGAGATACGAGATGTTCTTTTTGAACGTCTGGTTTTGAAAGCTTTATTCTCAGCCGTTTGGATAATTTCCACGAAATTGTCGTTGTAATTGTCCACATTTTCGCATTGCCCTAGGCATTCGAAGCGGTTGTGCAACTCGATCTGAAAGCTTTCGGGGTTTTGGAGTTGGATAGGCGCTGGTCGGAGCGTGGATTTCATCAGTCGACATCTTTCCAGCTTTGTTTTTAGGTTCAATGTGCCTCTTACCATTCGGTGATCGCTTCCTGTCTATATCCATGGGGGGGAGTTGCCGTAATCGCCACGCTTGGCATGCGGGTTGGCGATCGCAGTGTGGCGTGAGCCGAGATGGTATGCGGAAAAGACGCTGCTGCCCATCTTCCGGTTTATGGATCCCTTAGTCGCCTTTTACGACACCCACGGGAAGAGATGGGGTTTATTAAGTTAAAACTAATTACCTTGTTTCTTTTATTTGAAGTAGGTAGTTGTTTGATTTTATAATTTTTTAACATGTTGTCGCAAATAAATATGATTGATTTTAGAAATTTTAATGAGTCTATTTTATCTAATTGCAAAATAGTGTCCTACAACGTAAAATCCTATTTTATTTGACTTTATAACTTTTCGAATAATATTCGAATATTCGAATATCTCAGGCAAAAATATTCGAATATTCGAATACCAAAATTTTCGAATATTTGCATGCCCTAACAGTGAGTCATTATTTTTACGTCTACAGTGAGCCAGGCTCATTGTGTACCACCTTGTTAAATACATATGACTTAGGAAATCATAAGAAGTACCTTTTATTTAAGTGCTTTTTTTATTCTTTTTTTTGTGAGTCTTTATAAAGTGCACATATGAAAGGGGGTGAAATAAGACCCAATTTTAACGCCCAGAAAAATTGGAAAAAAATTAAAAATGTAAAATTTTTTTTTTTGATGTTTACTTTTTTTATATAGCATTTGTTGTCCCCAAGTTAACAAAACGTTGTAACTTGTAAATTAAGCAGGCTAAAATGTGTAACAAAAAAGTAAGCATTGACAGTAGATGGCCGTGCGACTGAAATAAAGAAAACCCAAAACTAGCATTTAGAGCAAAAGTGTATTAAAAAAATTGCGTATTTGAAATACCACAGTTTAATAGCTCATAGAAAACGTTGTGTGTTGGTTAGAAACTTGGGGTTTTTATTATTTGTAAGCTAAACTAATGTAAAAAGTAATAAAAAACTAGGGTTAATAGGTATTATTTTATATTTTTTGCAATTAAACACAAAAAATGGGAAAAAATCTGTAAAATAAATGCTTATATTTAATAATAATAATAATAAAGACCTTTAATAATAATAAAGACTTTAATTAATTTAATTGATAGTGTTTTTTTTTGTGTAATTTTTTATTTCAGTGACACAGCCATCTACTACCAAATATATATTTTGTAATGAGAAATATTCGTTAATACAAAGCTTTTTAATTTCAGCATGGGTCGCCACAGCGCTGTTACTACGGGGGGCCGGAAAAAGGGGTGTACGTTGCCAGATACTATGCAAAGGGCCATAGATTTGCATGTGCTACATAAAAATCAATCAGAACTGCTGCTAAAGAAACTGGTGTACCGTATCCAACACTTCAACGGTACGTTACAAACTTTAAGATGGGCAAATTAAGCAGACTTGTACCGAACTACGATGTCAACAAAGTTTTTACGCATGAGCAAGAATTAAGCCTTCACGACTATATTATTGAGTGCGCTGAGAAATTTTATGGCCTAACCACTAAAGCATGTCGTCGCATTGCTTACCAAATGGCAAAACTAAATAATATTAAGATGCCAAAATCTTGGGAGGACAACGAGATGGCCGGAAAAGATTGGCTTAGAGGCTTTAAGAAGAGGTTCCCAGACCTGAGAGTCAAAAAACCTGAAGCATGCAGTATTGCACGTGCAACAGCTTTTAATAAAACAAATATTGAATCATTTTTCAAAAACTTGAAAAATGCATTAAAAAGACATGCTTCTTTTGGTAATGGCACCAGAATATATAATCTGGACGAGACTTCGACGACGACTGTGCAACGCCCTCAGAAGGTAGTGGCGGCAAAAGGCCGTAGTGTGTGCAAAGTAACGAGTGGTGAACGTGGTGTTCTCGTCACTACCTGTTGCATAGTCAATTCACTTGGGCAAGCTCTACCACCAGTAATGATATTCCCGAGAAAAAAATTTCAACCCCATATGCTTCATGGTGCACCACCAGGGACTCTGGGACTAGCCAATCCAAGTGGTTGGATGAATGCCAGTCTGTTTACGGAGGTAATGCGGCATTTTATCACGCATACATCGGCGTCAAAATCCAATCCCGCGCTATTAATAATGGATAACCATGAGAGCCATTTGTCCATAGAAGCTCTCGATTTAGCAAAGGACAATGGAGTTACGGTTTTGACACTCCATCCGCATACAACAGATAGAATGCAACCATTGGATGTTGGATTGCTAGCACCATTTAAGAGATACTACAATGCAGCAGTTGATTCTTTTCTTATGCGCAATCCTGGAAAGAGCATGACAATTTACAATGTTGCGGAGTGTGTTGGAGTAGCTTATTTGAAATCTATGACACCGGTTAACATAATAAACGCCTTTAGAAAATGTGGCATCTTCCCGTTCGATGACCAAATATTTGATGAAATAGATTTTTTGCCGAGCAGTGTAACGGACAGGCCTTTTGCAGACGAAGCAGTGGACAGAAACGATAATGCTGTAGATAGCGAAATTCCCTGCAAATCTTCATCCATCCGTATTGTGGCTCAAACAGACGATGAAACAGATGCGGAAGAAGTTTCTTGTGACTCTCCCTCTCTCTTGAATGATCTGGAACTAAACCAAAAACTTACAATGAACCCCCCACTTCTTCAAACGTTGGCTTTTCAAACTGTTCTGCCGGCTCTAACTAGCACAATGAAAACTCCAAATACCGAAGTAGAAAACGCCACCGTAACTGCTAAAATACAACAGTCAAACATAAATACTGGACACGATGTTCCTGGACCAAGTAAATTTATAACGCCACAAGAATTCAGACCTGCTCTTAAAGCTCAACCAAGAAAAAAGAGACATCAAAGAAAACGTGGGAAAAGCATGATCGCCACAGATACCCCTGAAAAAGAGGCTCTAAAGGCAAAGAAAATAAAGGTTACTAAAGCTGCTAAAACCAATCCTAGAAAAAATATTAAAAAAGTCAAACACGATTTATTTAATGACAGAAAAAATATATCTAAGAAAACGTCGGCTGTCGCTTCAAGTTCCTCAGATGATGAATACGAAGAATTTAAAGCTAGCGGATCATCATCTGGGGGCCAAGAGTTTATAAGTGAGTCCGAAGATGAAGAATTTTGCATGACAGACAATTTTCCGCCGCTGGAGAGAGAACCCAAAGAAAAAGACTACGTTCTTATCCGCTTTACATCCAAAAACGACGTCTACTATGTTGCTGAAATATTGGAAAAGCTAGAGGATGATGATGAATGTGATTTTTTCGTGTCTTATTTAAAACTTAAAAGTAAAATGCAGCAAAAATTTACACTTCCGCTTATTCCTGACACAGCAGGGGTGAGAAGGGAGGATGTTAAATATATTTTACCACCTCCAACAGAAATAGGCACAAGTCGACGCACATCGACATTCAAATTTCCGATCAACATGTCTCTCATAAACTTACGTTATTAAAATTTGTTATTTTCTGTGTAAGTAAGTAATTTGATGTTTTTATTTCTGTATTTTGTTATTAAAAAAAATCGTTACTATGTCTATGAGACAAATTTATGTTTTGTTTGTTTTAAGAAAAGTTTGATTTTGTTTTTTTAGTTTATTAGAAATAAAACTGACTGCTCGAGGAGATTAAAAAATACTTAATTTAAGGCTGTGATTTTGAGACTAAAGTTATAACTGTAATGCTACTTTATTTGAAATAAAACACGTTCGGAAAACCAACTGACTTGTTATTTAAGTTTATTTGCAAGTAATGGGAATATTTCATAATTATTTAATACGATTGGCTCATTGTGTACTCACCTGGCTCATGGTGTACCACCCCCCGGCTCATTGTGTACCACGGGGTGTGAACAATGAGCCGTTTCTCCCACACAAAGAAATCGTATTTTACACCTTATATATTTTTTTTGTGATATATTAAAGAACATCAAATGAAAGTTATTGAAATTCTCGATATAACAAAATAAACAAGATATTGATTGGACATACCGGGACCACATCAGAGTGATTTTAAAAAAAAGTGGCTCATTGTCGCCCACCCTATATATTTAACGAAGTTAAAAGGAAAACTATCACAGCTAAGTAGGCTTTACAAGTTAACGAGTAGTAGTCAGTTTTGTAAGACGGGAGGTTTTCCCCTTGAAGCAGTGTTTGTCGAAGTACTAAACAACCCTACACTGCGCGTGGTCCGACACGCACTTTACCGCTTTTTATACAATAACACCACCCTTACTTAACGCGTTTTGATGGACACTTTTGTACACAGAGACAGATCTCCTTACATGTACCCTCCATAGCCAATTTTTTTTCTAGCGATGGAAGCAATTATTTGTTCCAAATGAATTGGTATTCCTTTAATTGTCCGATAATTATCACACTTGCCCCAGTACATATAGTTATGGAGATATAAGCTCGAAAGAAGAGCGCGGCCGAATAAAACTTTCTAGTCCAGTCAATCTACGAATTTTTGTATGGATTAGGTCACATTTAATGCACTTTGGGTGAAAATTTAGAATATGTTACTTAAATAATTGCAAAATGAAAATTCATGAAAATCTCTTATGAGTATTTGATAATTTTTCGGTAATTAGCCCCTAAAGAAACAAAATTAAATTTAAATGTGAACAAAAAATAGAAAACTGGTGATTTTTTACATGAGGGCTTCTTATAAGACGTTTTATTTATTTTTATAATCGTCCCCGATCGAGATCAAAACATTGAGTAGATATTGAATATAATATATTTAAAAATTTATAACTTGAAAAGAAATACTGCAAGGTGAGTGATATTTTGTCTTAGGGGGTACATAACCACTGTCAATAACCATGAGAATTATCTCCAAGGCGACTTCGTTATTTATTTTTTTATTAAGTTTTATTCCATTTTAACCCTTGCACATTAAAGACACTACGAATATTTTCATGAAATCTAATAGTAATATTTTTTTTAAACTAAGACTAAGAAAAATCCCCGGTCAATCTGTTGCACAGTTTCTGTAATAACATATCTAAATATAATAATATAATAATAATAATAATCTAATAACAATTATAATTCGCGAGCGGGCTGAGCGGGGGGCGCGGGCGGGGGAATGCGGCATGCGCGGCGGCCGCGCTACCCCGCGAGTTCTTTATTCAGCTAAGCTATAGCTGGGGATTTCATGCAACATCTTGTATGAGAACTGTTTTTAATTTTGGATCAATATTTCTCTCTCTCTTTCTTTTCTTTTCTTAGGTTTTTTTAGATAATTGCTCGAAATGTTATACTACCTTCACGTATATCGTATAGATCGTTATAATAAGTCATAGTGTTATTCGTAGTAATTCAAATAGAAAGTTCAGCTTCTCCATTGTCTCGATTGTGTTATTATTTCTTCGTGTTTCTTTGAAAGTGTATTGTGTTAGTTAAATTGAAAGTGTTGTTAAGTGCATTGGTACTTAACTTGTGTTGTGTTGTTGTGAATTAAATTGTATTTATACCTTGTTACTTTGGTGTTTTCGTGGGCTTGCCTGAGTGTCTTCTATCCTATTGAACCACCCTATGGTGAATGTTTAACTGTTGTGTACCGTTGTGCTAGGACGTGCGCAACAGTTTGGTCCTTCGAGCCGGATAGATAAGACACTTATAAGTTACCATGTCGAGAGTAACGAGGAGTGCGAAGAAGTTGGCGGAGGAGCAAGCTGAGCTCACTAAAGACGACTTGAGAGATGTGCCTGCGGACTTGGAATTGTCGGTGGATGCGGACGGGGCGGCGGCCTTGCAACGAACGATCCCGCCGTCGTCATCGCTCGTGCCCACTCTTCCGCAGGGACGAATCATTGATCATCGGGATCAGAAGGAGCCCGATGAAGTCGATCTTCAACATGATCAACGGCCGATTCGTGCTACCACACCGACCAGTGGATGTGAAGAGCACCTTGGGGAGCCATGCTTCTCGCCGCAGCCATAGAATGGCCTTGGATGCACAGCGGCGACAGCTTGAGCTGGAAATAGCGATGGAGAAAGCGAAGATATCCATGGAAACAACCAAGATAAGGGAGGATGTCTTAAACAAACAGTTGGCAGCTAAGATGGCCAACATCGAAGCTGCAGAAGCTGCAGCTGATGAAGAAGCGGAGGAACGACGCTCGCTGACGCAGGTTGCGACAAACCAGCGAGTGGAAGAGTGGCTGAGTCGAACGCCGCGTATGGAAGAGGTGCCTCGTGAACGTGGACTACCGCGCCCTTCTGCCGCCGATGTGAGGTTCGACGATACGCAGCCGCATGCATCGACGCTAACGCCGAGGAGGGAGCGGTCAGAAGAGCGCTCTCGTAGGCGGACTGAGGGACTGGATAAGTTAGCGGATGCGATAATAGGTATGTCTAGGCCTAGACCGCGGCAGACATACGAGTTACCAAAGTTTGATGGTAACCCAGCTGACTGGATCACATTCAAGCGCACCTATGAACGCTCAACGGAAATATACAAGTTTGAAGCGTTCGAGAACATGGCAAGGTTGCAGCAAGCGGTTGTGGGACCAGCGAAGATTGAAGTGGAGGATATTTTGAGAGGTGCAGGTGATCCTCAAGAAGTTATGTGTACTCTTGAGGAAGTATTCGGTCATCCTGGTGCGATTTTGGATTGTGTCTTAAGGAAGATTAAGACTTTACCGCGTGTGACCGAGAGTGGCAAGGAAATGCAAAAGTTTACTTAAGTTGTGAGAAATTGTGTGTCATTGCTGAAGAACATCAAGGCTGATGGGTACTTGAATAACCCTCAACTGGTGTGTGAGATACTGAACAAGCTTACGCCACTCCAGAAGCATTTATATAGTGAGTTTTTAAAGTGCAAAGACAATGTGTTTAGTGTGGACTTACGTGTGTCGCCAAGCTTGGACATTTTACTTGAATTCTTGGTTGAACGCTCGCGATCGGCATCGTTTCTGGTAGCCACGAACATGGCTGCACCCTCGGTTAGTGCGACTTATAACGCACCGCGTCCGCGAGTGTTACCTGTACATCGTAATGTACACAGAGTCGCGTCTCTAAGCTCCGCACCGGTTGCGTCGAGGAATGCACCGCGAAATGTAAGCTCCAGAGCAATAGCGTCAAGGAGTGTGCCGCGAACCGTAAGCTCCGCACCAGTAGCGTCGAGCAGTGCGCCGCGAGTAATGTGCGCGATGTGTGATGGCAATCACGTGCTGCCAGTGTGCAGAAAGTTTATAGCACTGGACAATAGTGAACGATGGAACGTGGCCAAAGACAGTCGACTGTGTTTCAAGTGTTTGTGCACTCGGCACAACCGGGAGTTTTGTCGTGCGAAGCGTTGTGAACAGTGCAACGCCCCTCATCATTCGCTACTCCACTACAATGGTGTGCCGGCTGAGGAGCGCCCACCCGAGTTGACGCCCTCGGCTCCTGAAGCTGAAGTGAAGCGGGCCTTTAGTGTTGGAGGTGTGTGTACCAAGGCCTTGCTGAAGATGGTGCCAGTCTCTATCAAGAGAGACAACTGCGTGACACAGACTCACGCCTTGTTGGACGATGGTGCTACAGTGTCACTAATGGACAGTAGTTTAGTGACCAGTGATGTTGGTGAGCCGTGCCCTCTTACAATAGTGACCGCGAACGGACAAAGGGTAACGGACAGAGAATCACGGAAAGTGAACATTAGTGTTTGTGGACCTAATGGACTGGAACATTGTGTGAATGTGCGTACTATGGCTCATTTGAATCTGCCTACTCAAACTGTACCAGTGTCGGTGTATGAGAACGCTCATCTTAGTGATTTGTGTGACACCATGGATTGCAGTGAGGATCGCAAGGAGGGAGGGGAGACGAAGCCGCTGCTGCTCCTGGGCCAGGATAACTGGGAGCTCATCGTCGGCAGGGAGATCCGAAGGGGTAAGTCCGGTCAGCCGATCGCTTCTCTTACTCAGTTGGGATGGGTAATCCATGGCCCCTTGGGATACTGTGCATCCACTTCCTCTGATTGTGAAACAGTCCATTGTACAGCTTTAGTAAATAAGAGTAGGTTAGATAGGGGTTTACATAGTTTAGTTAAGGCACAATTTGAATTAGATAGCATAGGTATAGCTGAGGTTGAGCGCAAGAACGCGGATGTTGAACGAGCCAACATGATTTTAGAACGCACTAGTCGCCGGGTCGAAAGTGGATGGGAGTGTGGTTTGTTATGGAGGGATGAAAACCCTATCTTTCCTGATAACTATAATCAGGCTTTAACGAGGTTAAAGGGAATTGAATGGCGCATGGATAAAGATCCGTTATTTGGCATGACATACGAAGCTCAGATCGACAGGCTTCTGAACGAGGGTTACGCTGAAAAGGTACCAGATGCATGGGAAGTACACCCTAAGTGGTACTTGCCTCATTTTGGGGTAGTGAACCCTAATAAGCCTGAAAAGCTTCGTCTTGTATATGACGTTGTTGCCTCTTATAAGGGAGTTTCGATGAACTCGAAATTGCTCAGTGGACCCGTACTACTGAACTCGCGGTTCGGTGTGTTGACGAGGTTCGGATTTGGTAGGATCGCCGTCAAGGGGAACAGGGATGAGGATAAGGGGGCTCAATTGTGTTTATGGCGCGGGCAAGAACGAGATAGACGCCCAGATCTCTACGCCGTGAACTCCATGATATTCGGAGCCACATCCTCGCCTTCGATGGCGATGTATATTTTGAATAAGAATGCTAGGGATTTGGCAGACAAATACCCTAACATTGTAGAGCCTAGTGTGAACGAACATTGTGTTGATGATTGTTTGAATGAGTTAGATTTAGATGTAGATATTTTTAACTGGACTGATTCGCAAACGGTGCTGAAGTGGATAGCGTCAGACTCTAGGGACTATCGGAGTTTTGTTTCGCACCGTCTGAGCGAAATCGAATCAGGGAGTGACGGAAGCGATTGGCGCTGGCTTGCATCGGCGGATAACCCGGCCGATGAAGCGACCATGTTGGGCTGGCCTCGGGATAGAAGCATGTGGTTTTCGGGGCCCCCCTTTCTGCGTGATCCTCCGCACCTGTGGTTGAACGCAGTCAACGAGGAAGTGCCTCAAGTTGACGTTGAGCTGAAAGTCAACGTGACAGCTCAGGTGCAGGAGCCCCTGATCAATCATAGGCGGTACTCTGCATGGGAACGAGCGATGAGAGTAACGGCGAAAGCATTGGCCTTCGTCAGTAAATGCAGAGGACGGAACATTGACGCCTTAGAACGAGATGATCCTAGAAACATTGAAAGGATATTGAATCCTCCGGCAGCTCCTCGCATGGGAGCAAGTTGGAAGAGACTCGTGCGCTCGATAGAAAACGCACTTCGAGTCACCTTGCGCCAGAAGACGCCTCGAGAGGAGGTACTGCATACCTTGCTCTTGGAGCCCGAGCTGACTGTTAACAGCCGGCCGCTCAGCTGCGTGCCAGAGGAAGACACAGCAAGTCCCACCGTCCTCACGCCGAACCATCTCCTGATGGGGACGGGACCGGGCGCCGCCTCATTCGAGCCGTCGTGTTCGGCGGACTTGGAGGTCCGTCGACAGTGGAGGCGTGCAAGCGCACTGGTGGATGTCTTCTGGCATCGATGGCGGCGGAAGTATCTGCCGTCGCTCCAGCGACAAGTGGAGTGAAAGTGACTCAGTGAGCGTGTAAGTAGATGATGTGTAGTCATTTGCAATGACTCACTCACTGCCACGCAATTAGTCGCCTAAGGGGCAAATTTGTAAAAAAGTGAAGTGTATCCCGATAGAGACGGAAAAGTGCGTGTGGTAGTTGTTAAGACTGGTTACGGTGTATTGAGACGACCGGTAGCGAAAGTCATCGTGCTGCCCACCGCCGATATTGTCCTAGGATAATTTTGAATTGTATAAATGTATCCTCGTACGGGGGGTGGAATGTTACGGGCAGCCGATTATCTTAGCATTGTACTTATATGTATATGTATGCAATAAGCAATAGCTAATGACTTGCACTTGATTTTTATTGAAATTGTTTAGAATGTGTGTTAGACTATATCTAACGTTAGAGTGAGACAGTGTATATGTCGCCAGTTGTCGATCTCCTCTAATCGTTGGAAAGGGATAAAAGATATCTTGTGTGCTATTACTGCTCTAGCAGGGAAAATTGTTAAATGAATGAATAGCTCTGTAATTACAATAGTGTCATTGATGTAACTTTGTATGTATGTCCAGCTTGTTAGCGCCCTCAGTATTTACATGTTTTTTGTTTCGGGCGATAGCTAGTTTTGTTGGTATTCACTTTGTTCGTGAATTTGCTTATAGAATTGTTGGTTTTACTGTTTTTAAGGTTCAATGTCCAATGAATGTTTGTATTTGGTATTGTATTATTGTAGAACGTAGGGAATTCTATTAGGTGGAATAAAGCATGATAGGTAGAAGTTATTAGTTTTAGAAATAATTAGAGATTTGTGTATAACTTTTACGAAAATATGTCTTTTTTGTATGTATTTGTGAATTTATAAGTATGTTGGCGGTATGTAGCCTAAGTAAGTATTGTTTGTATAATTGGAGAATGTTGTCAGCTTGTATAATGTAAAGTTGGACTGTATTGTATCGAGTAGTTTAAGAGATATGAAGAGGAAATGGAAACCTCAAAAGGGAACTTTAGGCCGAGGCCAAGTGAGGGCCTGGGGGTCGCCTTTACAGCATTGCCAAGGGGTATAAAATGAAAATTAGGTTTTTTTAGATAATTGCTCGAAATGTTATACTACCTTCACGTATATCGTATAGATCGTTATAATAAGTCATAGTGTTATTCGTAGTAATTCAAATAGAAAGTTCAGCTTCTCCATTGTCTCGATTGTGTTATTATTTCTTCGTGTTTCTTTGAAAGTGTATTGTGTTAGTTAAATTGAAAGTGTTGTTAAGTGCATTGGTACTTAACTTGTGTTGTGGTGTTGTGAATTAAATTGTGTTTATACCTTGTTACTTTGGTGTTTTCGTGGGCTTGCCTGAGTGTCTTCTATCCTATTGAACCACCCTATGGTGAATGTTTAACTGTTGTGTACCGTTGTGCTAGGACGTGCGCAACACCTAACCTTCCCGAGTTATGGGAAGAGATCCGTGCCTCTGCAGTGGGGACGTAATGGGTTGTTAACATACTTTATGAGCCACACACATAACATCCCAAAAGGCATCTTTATACACTTCCGTAGTCCGTACTAACAACTGACGGTAAATTTTTCAACCTAGATCGAATGAAGGCACGTAACAAAGTTTTATGCCATATAGTTACAGCAATAAGGTACGTGGACGACTTATGTTTTACAGCGGAATCCCCTAATATCTCTGTAAAAAGTGATGACCAGTTTTGACGAGTCATTAAAAAAAAATTAGTACTGACAGTGTAAGTAAGATCGATGTTATGTATGTTGGGAGATAACTGAACAATCTAACTCCAAATGTATCTCGGTTAGAATGTCATGAAGCATGTGGAGAAGTTTAAGTATTTGGGAAGTGCAATAATATTCAAATGTGACCTCGACCCTGAGATCATTGGGATTGGTTCAGCTTTAGCAGTTTTTGGCAAACGTAGACCTACATTCTTCCGGTCGCATGATATTAGCTACTAAGATCTTGGTGTATATGTCCAAAGTAATTCCAAACCTCCTCAATTCGTGAGAGACATAGTGTTTATATAGAGCTATGACAGGTATAGATCGATGGATTCATTTTGGTACAGATATTACGAAATAGCCTGTCGTAAGGTCGTTTGTTTCGTCATAGCTATATCGGGCCCCCTCCCCCTTTCTTATGACTGGCTATTTGATGATCTACGAATCAAGACGAAAATATTGATAATTTTTGTAGCTATATAGGAGTCAGAGAAACAAACTCGGTAAATAGAGCACTTTTATTATTTTCGCCACCAGTCTAATAGGAAAGAAATACGCTGCCTCGATAGATTTCACATGCAGTGCCTCCGTGATATCAAGACTGATCCAACCATATAAGATATACAAAGGTTCTACATCGTGCAAACGTATACGGAATTGAGGCGTACCTTAAGCGAAGAAAATTACGTTGGTGTGGTCTTGTGACTCGTATGCTGGGTTACGAAACGTGTCAGTTACTGAGAGCTTCGAGAGGGCAAGCGAAAGCAAAGTGGACAGCTATTGCGGTATAATAACGCCGCCACCCTGATGCCTCCCGATGCCTCCCGGGCTTATTCCACTTAAGACCACCTAAGGAACAACTATGCCAAGTTTGAGGTCTTGATTCTTGATCCAAAATTACGGTAAATCGCAACGACGATATGTCGCATCTAGTTCGAGAAATTTAGCGTAAATACCTACCTACTTTTACTTCATAAGAACAGGCCCACTGGCATTGGAAGTGGGGTTGCTTTGGCAGACTCATGGAAAGTCATGTAAATGGCAATGACACTCATGTCATGACAATATAATAATTATGTATAATTTTTGGAGTTAAATGTTCGGCGAATCAATAGGACAAAGTTTCTTCTTTTGAATTGAATTTGCAGTAGGTATGTCTATGTAGTAAATCAGTAGAACGGTAGTACTATGATCACGTTTGGATGCCCACAATCCAATGAGTATGACACAATTATTATTAAATAACTACTACCTACCTATCATATTGTGCATTTTATCACATTTGCGTTTCGCACTTTCCATCTAGCTATCCGCGCACTTGTCTTTTTCGCACCCAATAGCTCCGTCTCTGTCGCACACTGGCTATGCGTACGTGGCAGCTGACGCACCTTCTCGGCGTTTGAAATAAAATTATAATGTCTAATACATTTTAGTTAAAATGCGTTTTAAGAAGAAACTTCTTTGTTTGTACAAGGGACGATGATGATTTTCAATAGATGATATTAGTGTTACGGCACAGCCAAGAAAATATTTGTAGTGTCTTTAATGTGTACTACAGAAATCTTTAAAAAATCGTTTTTAACTGGGTTCTGAAATAGTCACCTAGGTGAAAACTTAACACATGTTCAAGCCTTACAATTAGACTTAAAAATCATAAAAATCTCCGAAGGCTCCATTTTGTAAGTATTATTTTTCACGCAATAATATAAAAAATATCGTAATATTAAGAATTTATTGCTTTAAACTAGAGACAACTTAAGAACCATATTTATAAGGTAACTATAGTTATAAATCTCAGTTTTCCCCAAAAGTGCATTTATTGTTTGGCGTATACAAGTTAAAAGGCGTCTTTAGGTATTTCTAAGGGTTGAACGCCCTTACAATCACAAAATTACCACGAATGCTTAGTAAAACACCAATTCTTTTATTTCCAAACCATTTTAATCAGGTGTCTTTAATGCGACCTCAAATCTTTTATTTACTGGACTATTCCCCGTTTTCCCTCGCCACCTTTGTGATGCCTCCCGATGCCTCCTGGGCTAACACTCAAGACCACCTAAAGAACAACTATATACCAAGTTTAAATCCTTGATAACACACACAAAACCCAATAGGTAGACACGTGACCGCGGATGATGCTAAGTGGAACATCAGGCAACTGCCATCTATATCTTGTGAATAGTAAAAAAACGTGCCACACGAAAAGAAAAGAAAGAGAGAGAGAAACATTGATCCAAAATTAAAAACAGTTCTCATACAAGATGTTGCACGAAATCCCCAGCTATAGCTTAGCTGAATAAAGAACTCGCGGGGTAGCGCGGGCGCCGCGCATGCCGCATTCCCCCGCCCGCGCCCCCCGCTCAGCCCGCTCGCGAATTATAATTGTTGTTAGATTATTACAGAAACTGTGCAACAGATTGACCGGGGATTTTTCTTAGTCTTAGTTTAAAAAAAATATTACTATTAGATTTCATGAAAATATTCGTAGTGTCTTTAATGTGCAAGGGTTAAAATCGAATAAAACTTAATAAAAAAATAAATAACAAAGTCACCTTAGAGATAATTCTCATGGTTATTGACAGTGGTTATGTACCCCCTAAGACAAAATATCACTCACCTTGCAGTATTTCTGTTCAAGTTATAAATTTTTAAATATATTATATTCAATATCTACTCAATGTTTTGATCTCGATCGGGGACGATTATAAATATAAATAAAACGTCTTATAAGAAGCCCTCATGTAAAAAATCACCAGTTTTCTATTTTTTGTTCACATTTAAATTTAATTTTGTTTCTTTAGGGGCTAATTACCGAAAAATTATCAAATACTCATAAGAGATTTTCATGAATTTTCATTTTGCAATTATTTAAGTAACATATTCTAAACTTTCACCCAAAGTGCATTAAATAGAACCTACTCCATACAAAAATTCGTAGATTGACTGGACTATAACTGTTGTGTACCGTTGTGCTAGGACGTGCGCAACAGTTTGGTCCTTCAGATCCGGATAGATAAGACACTTATAAGTTACCATATCGAGAGTAACGAGGAGTGCGAAGAAGTTGGCGGAGGAGCAAGCTGAGCTCACTAAAGACGACTTGAGAGATGTGCCTGCGGACTTGGAATTGTCGGTGGATGCGGACGGGGCGGCGGCCTTGCAACGAACGATCCCGCCGTCGTCATCGCTCGTGCCCACTCTTCCGCAGGGACGAATCATTGATCATCGGGATCAGAAGGAGCCCGATGAAGTCGATCTTCAACATGATCAACGGCCGCCACCACTGCGGATACCCGGGGAACCGGAAGGCAGCGTGCTGGTTGATCCTCGTGGATTCGTGCTACCACACCGACCAGTGGATGTGAAGAGCACCTTGGGGAGCCATGCTTCTCGCCGCAGCCATAGAATGGCCTTGGATGCACAGCGGCGACAGCTTGAGCTGGAAATAGCGATGGAGAAAGCGAAGATATCCATGGAAACAGCCAAGATAAGGGAGGATGTCTTAAACAAACAGTTGGCAGCTAAGATGGCCAACATCGAAGCTGCAGAAGCTGCAGCTGATGAAGAAGCGGAGGAACGACGCTCGCTGACGCAGGTTGCGACAAACCAGCGAGTGGAAGAGTGGCTGAGTCGAACGCCGCGTATGGAAGAGGTGCCTCGTGAACGTGGACTACCGCGCCCTTCTGCCGCCGATGTGAGGTTCGACGATACGCAGCCGCATGCATCGACGCTAACGCCGAGGAGGGAGCGGTCAGAAGAGCGCTCTCGTAGGCGGACTGAGGGACTGGATAAGTTAGCGGATGCGATAATAGGTATGTCTAGGCCTAGACCGCGGCAGACATACGAGTTACCAAAGTTTGATGGTAACCCAGCTGACTGGATCACATTCAAGCGCACCTATGAACGCTCAACGGAAATATACAAGTTTGAAGCGTTCGAGAACATGGCAAGGTTGCAGCAAGCGGTTGTGGGACCAGCGAAGATTGAAGTGGAGGATATTTTGAGAGGTGCAGGTGATCCTCAAGAAGTTATGTGTACTCTTGAGTAAGTATTCGGTCACCCTGGTGCGATTTTGGATTGTGTCTTAAGGAAGATTAAGACTTTACCGCGTGTGACCGAGAGTGGCAAGGAAATGCAAAAGTTTACTTAAGTTGTGAGAAATTGTGTGTCATTGCTGAAGAACATCAAGGCTGATGGGTACTTGAATAACCCTCAACTGGTGTGTGAGATACTGAAAAAGCTTACGCCACTCCAGAAGCATTTATATAGTGAGTTTTTAAAGTGCAAAGACAATGTGTTTAGTGTGGACTTACGTGTGTCGCCAAGCTTGGACATTTTACTTGAATTCTTGGTTGAACGCTCGCGATCGGCATCGTTTCTGGTAGCCACGAACATGGCTGCACCCTCGGTTAGTGCGACTTATAACGCACCGCGTCCGCGAGTGTTACCTGTACATCGTAATGTACACAGAGTCGCGTCTCTAAGCTCCGCACCGGTTGCGTCGAGGAATGCACCGTGAAATGTAAGCTCCAGAGCAATAGCGTCAAGGAGTGTGCCGCGAACCGTAAGCTCCGCACCAGTAGCGTCGAGCAGTGCGCCGCGAGTAATGTGCGCGATGTGTGATGACAATCACGTGCTGCCAGTGTGTAGAAAGTTTATAGCACTGGACAATAGTGAACGATGGAACGTGGCCAAAGACAGTCGACTGTGTTTCAAGTGTTTGTGCACTCGGCACAACCGGGAGTTTTGTCGTGCGAAGCGTTGTGAACAGTGCAACGCCCCTCATCATTCGCTACTCCACTTCAATGGTGTGCCGGCTGAGGAGCGCCCACCCGAGTTGACGCCCTCGGCTCCTGAAGCTGAAGTGAAGCGGGCCTTTAGTGTCGGAGGTGTGTGCACTAAGGCCTTGCTGAAGATGGTGCCAGTCTCTATCAAGAGAGACAACTGCGTGACACAGACTCACGCCTTGTTGGACGATGGTGATACAGTGTCACTAATGGACAGTAGTTTAGTGACCAGTGATGTTGGTGAGCCGTGCCCTCTCACAATAGTGACCGCGAACGGACAAAGGGTAACGGACAGTGAATCACGGAAAGTGAACATAAGTGTTTGTGGACCTAATGGACTGGAACATTGTGTGAATGTGCGTACTATGGCTCATTTGAATCTGCCTACTCAAACTGTACCAGTGTCGGTGTATGAGAACGCTCATCTTAGTGATTTGTGTGACACCATGGATTGCAGTGAGGATCGCAAGGAGGGAGGGGAGACGAAGCCGCTGCTGCTCCTGGGCCAGGATAACTGGGAGCTCATCGTCGGCAGGGAGATCCGAAGGGGTAAGTCCGGTCAGCCGATCGCTTCTCTTACTCAGTTGGGATGGGTAATCCATGGCCCCTTGGGATACTGTGCATCCACTTCCCCTGATTGTGAAACAGTCCATTGTACAGCTTTAGTTAATAAGAGTAGGTTAGATAGGGATTTACATAGTTTAGTTAAGGCACAATTTGAATTAGATAGCATAGGTATAGCTGAGGTCGAGCGCAAATGTTGGCTCGTTCAACATGATTTTAGAACGCGGTCGTGCGTTCTAAAATCATGTTGAACGAGCCAACATGATTTTAGAACGCACTAGTCGCCGGGTCGAAAGTGGATGGGAGTGTGGTTTGTTATGGAGGGATGAAAACCCTATCTTTCCTGCTAACTATAATCAGGCTTTAACGAGGTTAAAGGGAATCGAACTGCGCATGGATAAAGATCCGTTATTTGGCATGACATACGAAGCTCAGATCGACAGGCTTCTGAACGAGGGTTACGCTGAAAAGGTACCAGATGCATGGGAAGTACACCCTAAGTGGTACTTGCCTCATTTTGGGGTAGTGAACCCTAATAAGCCTGGAAAGCTTCGTCTGGTATATGATGCTGCGGCTTCATATAGAGGGGTTTCGATAAATTCGAAATTGCTCAGCGGACCCGTACTACTGAACTCGCTATTCGGTGTGTTTACGAGGTTCCGATGTGGTAGGATCGCCGTCAAAGGTGATATAGCTGATATGTTTTTGCGTGTGAAAATTAGGGATGAGGATAAGGGGGCTCAGTTGTTTTTATGGCGCGGGCAAGAACGAATTAAACGCCCAGATGTGTACGTCATGAACTCCATGATATTCGGAGCCACATCCTCGCCTTCGATGGCAATGTATATTTTAAACAAGAATGCTAGGGATTTGGCTGACAAATACCCTAACGCTGTAGAGCCTATCGTAAATAAACATTATGTTGATGACTATTTGGATAGTTTCGACGATGAGGTTACCGCTAGGAAGATAGTTGAGGAAGTGACACAGTCTCATGCTGCAGGGGGCTTCCATATTAGGGGGTGGGTGTCAAACTCTCCTACCATGTGTGAAGGGGTAGAGGGTTCGACACAGGTTGCTCAGAACGTGGAATTCGGGAAAGGACTAGAGCAGATACCGGTAGAGCGTACCCTAGGCTTAATTTGGAACCCTTATTTAGATGACCTCACGTTTGACTTGTCATTCAAGAAGATTCCAGTAGAGATCGCTAGCGGTGATGTGATACCTACAAAGAGAGAATATCTTAGGTTTGTTATGTCTGTGTTTGACCCATTGGGGTTCTTGTGTCCAGCGGTCATCCCCACTAGGATTCTGTTACAGCAGATCTGGAAATCGAACATCGGGTGGGATGACAAGCTGCTAGAGAGTGAAGCTAGAAGTTGGCTCACTTGGTTAGGGAATGTAAATAAAATTAGTAGTGTTAGGATTCCTAGGTGGTACGGTTTAGACCTACGTAAAGACCTAGAATTACATGTGTTTGGTGATGCGAGCGAGCGAGCGTACGCTGCAGTAGCGTACCTCGTAGGTGTGAACGATAATGATGAACGTGAGTGTTCGTTAGTGGCCGGAAAGGCACGGGTTGCCCCACTGAAAGTGGTGAGCATCCCAAGATTAGAGTTGCAAGCTGCAGTCTTAGCTTGTAGGTTAGGACGTAGTATTAGGAATGAGTTAGGATTAGGTGTAAATATTTTTTACTGGACTGATTCGCAAACGGTGCTGAGGTGGATAGCGTCAGACTCTAGGGACTATCAGAGTTTTGTTTCGCACCGTTTGAGCGAAATCGAATCGGGGAGTAATAGAAGTGATTGGCGCTGGGTTGCATCGGCGGATAATCCGGCCGATGAAGCGACCAAGTTGGGCTGGCCTCGGGATAAAAGCATGTGGGTTTCGGGGCCCCCCTTTCTGCGCGATCCTCCGCACCTGTGGCCGAACACAGTTACCGAGGAAGCGCCTCAAGTGGACCTTGAGCTGAGAGTCAATGTGATAGCTCAGGTCCAAGAGCCTGTGATCAATCTTACGCGGTACTCTGCATGGGATCGAGCGGTGAGAATAACGGCGAGAGCATTGGCCTTCGTCAGAAGATGCAGAGGACGGAAGACTAACGCCTTAGAACGAGATGATCTCAGAGATGCGGAAATATTGATCTTGAAGGAAGCTCAAAAGGAGCATTTCGATAAAGAAATCCAGGCACTTCAAGCTGGTAAAAACCTACCAGCGGACAGCAAGCTGAAGGCTTTGGATCCGATGCTGTATGAAGATGGATTGTTGAGGGTGAGAGGTCGGATTGGTGCGTCAACAGAATTGTCATTTGACGAAAGGCACCCTATCATCATTGATGGCCGCGGATGGGCGGCACATTTGATAGTGAAGTACTTCCACCACAAAGCTGCGCATGCTGGAACGGAACATGTTGTGAATGCAGTAAGAGAGAGATTTTGGATCACGAATATAAGGAGTACAATAAAGAAATTGATACGAGCATGTGTAACGTGTAAACATTTACGTGGTAATCCTATTGTACCGAAAATGGCAGATCTCCCATCTTCACGCGTGCAGTCAACAAGGCGCGCATTTGTACATTGCGGCATCGACTACTTCGGACCGATGGAGGTGACGATTGGAAGAAGACGAGAGAAAAGATGGGGTGTATTGTTCACCTGCCTATCTACACGGGCGGTGCACTTGGAATTGGCAACATCCCTGAACATTGACTCGGCAATCTTGGCTGTGAGAAGACTAATCGCACGCAGAGGTCAACCACAGACCATCAGAAGTGACCGAGGAACTAATTTTGTTGGAGCCGAGAGAGAACTGCGAGCGGCATTGAAAGAACTTGATCATGAGAAATTTGCCGAAGCCATAACTCTTAGAAACATTGAGTGGATATTTAATCCTCCGGCAGCTCCTCACATGGGGGGAATTTGGGAACGACTCGTGCGCTCAATAAAAAACGCGCTTCGAGTCACCTTGCGCCAGAAGGCGCCTCGAGAGGAGGTACTGCATACCTTGCTCTTGGAGGCCGAGCTGACTGTGAACAGCCGGCCGCTCAGCTATGTTCCTGTCGAGGATGCGGCAAGTCCCACCGTCCTCACGCCTAACCATCTCCTGTTGGGGACGGGATCGGGCGCCGCCTCATTCGCGCCGCCTCATTCGCGCCGTCGTGTTCGGCGGACTTGGAGGTCCGTCGACAGTGGAGGCGTGCAAACGCACTGGCGGATGTCTTCTGGCATCGATGGCGGCGGGAATACCTGCCGTCACTCCAGCGTCGAGTGAAGTGGAATAGTGACCCAGTGAACGTGAAAGTAGATGATGTCGTTGTCATATGTGACGACTCACTACCACGTAATCAGTGGCCAAAAGGCAAAATAGTGAAAGTATATCCCGGAAATGACGGGAAAGTGCGTGTGATAGATGTTAAGACTGGTCACGGTCTATTGAGACGACCGGTAGCGAAAGTCTTCGTGCTGCCCACCGCCGATATTGTCCTAGGATAATTTTGAATTGTATAAATGTATCCTCGTACGGGGGGTGGAATGTTACGGGCAGCCGATTATCTTAGCATTGTACTTATATGTATATGTATGCAATAAGCAATAGCTAATGACTTGCACTTGAATTTTATTGAAATTGTTTAGAATGTGTGTTAGACTATATCTAACGTTAGAGTGAGACAGTGTATATGTCGCCAGTTGTCGATCTCCTCTAATCGTTGGAAAGGGATAAAAGATATCTTGTGTGCTATTACTGCTCTAGCAGGGAAAATTGTTAAATGAATGAATAGCTCTGTAATTACGATAGTGTCATTGATGTAACTTTGTATGTATGTCCAGCTTGTTAGCGCCCTCAGTATTTACATGTTTTTTGTTTCGGGCGATAGCTAGTTTTGTTGGTATTCACTTTGTTCGTGAATTTGCTTATAGAATTGTTGGTTTTACTGTTTTTAGGGTTCAATGTCCAATGAATGTTTGTATTTGGTATTGTTTTATTGTAGAACGTAGGGAAGTCTATTAGGTGGAATAAAGTTTGATAAGTAGACGTTGTTACTTTTGGAAATAATTAGAAATGTGTGTGTAACTTTTACAAAAATATGTCTTTTTTGTATGTATTTGTGAATTTATAAGTATGTTGGCGGTATGTAGCCTAAGTAAGTATTGTTTGTATAATTGGAGAATGTTGTCAGCTTGTATAATGTAAAGTTGGACTGTATTGTATCGAGTAGTTTAGGAGATATGAAGAGGAAATGGAAACCTCAACAGGGAACTTTAGGCCGAGGCCAAGTGAGGGCCTGGGGGTCGCCTTTACAGCATTGCCAAGGGGTATAAAATGAAAATTAGATTTTTTTTGATAATTGCTCGAAATGTTATACTACCTTGACGTATATCGTATAGATCGTAATAATAAGTCATAGTGTTATTCGTAGTAATTCAAATAGAAAGTTCAGCTTCTCCATTGTCTCGATTGTGTTATTATTTCTTCGTGTATTCTTTGAAAGTGTATTGTGTTTGTTAACTTGAAGTGTTGTTTAGTACATTGGTACTTAACTTGTGTTGTGTTTTTGTGTTATTAAATTGTGTTTATACCTTGTTACTTTAGTGTTTTCATGGGCTTGCCTGAGTGTCTTCTATCCTTTTGAACCACCCTATGGTGAATGTTTAACTGTTGTGTACCGTTGTGCTAGGACGTGCGCAACACTTATATAGTGAGTTCTTAAAGTGCAAAGACAATGTGTGTAGTGTGGACTTACGTGTGTCGCCAAGCTTGGACATTTTACTTGAATTCTTGGTTGAACGCTCGCGATCGGCATCGTTTCTGGTAGCCATGAACATGGCTGCACCCTCGGTTAGTGCGACTTATAACGCACCGCGTCCGCGAGTGTTACCTGTACATCGTAATGTACACAGAGTCGCGTCTCTAAGCTCCGCACCGGTTGCGTCGAGGAATGCACCGCGAAATGTAAGCTCCAGAGCAATAGCGTCAAGGAGTGTGCCGCGAAACGTAAGCTCCGCACCAGTAGCGTCGAGCAGTGCGCCGCGAGTAATGTGCGCGATGTGTGATGGCAATCACGTGCTACCAGTGTGCAGGAAGTTTATAGCACTGGACAATAGTGAACGATGGAACGTGGCCAAAGACAGTCGACTGTGTTTCAAGTGTTTGTGCACTCGGCACAACCGGGAGTTTTGTCGTGCGAAGCGTTGTGAACAGTGCAACGCCCCTCATCATTCGCTACTCCACTACAATGGTGTGCCGGCTGAGGAGCGCCCACCCGAGTTGACGCCCTCGGCTCCTGAAGCTGAAGTAAAGCGGGCCTTTAGTGTTGGAGGTGTGTGTACCAAGGCCTTGCTGAAGATGGTGCCAGTCTCTATCAAGAGAGACAACTGCGTGACACAGACTCACGCCTTGTTGGACGATGGTGCTACAGTGTCACTAATGGACAGTAGTTTAGTGACCAGTGATGTTGGTGAGCCGTGCCCGCTCACAATAGTGACCGCGAACGGACAAAGGGTAACGGACAGTGAATCACGGAAAGTGAAAATTAGTGTTTGTGGACCTAATGGACTGGAACATTGTGTGAATGTGCGTACTATGGCTCATTTGAATCTGCCTACTCAAACTGTACCAGTGTCGGTGAATGAAAACGCTCATCTTAGTGATTTGTGTGACACCATGGATTGCAGTGAGGATCGCAAGGAGGGAGGGGAGACGAAGCCGCTGCTGCTCCTGGGCCAGGATAACTGGGAGCTCATCGTCGGCAGGGAGATCCGAAGGGGTAAGTCCGGTCAGCCGATCGCTTCTCTTACTCAGTTGGGATGGGTAATCCATGGCCCCTTGGGATACTGTGCATCCACTTCCCCTGATTGTGAAACAGTCCATTGTACAGCTTTAGTTAATAAGAGTAGGTTAGATAGGGATTTACATAGTTTAGTTAAGGCACAATTTGAATTAGATAGCATAGGTATAGCTGAGGTCGAGCGCAAGAACGCGGATGTTGAACGAGCCAACATGATTTTAGAACGGGTCGCCGGGTTGAAAGTGGATGGGAGTGTGGTTTGTTATGGAGGGATGAAAACCCTATCTTTCCTGCTAACTATAATCAGGCTTTAACGAGGTTAAAGGGAATCGAACTGCGCATGGATAAAGATCCGTTATTTGGCATGACATACGAAGCTCAGATCGACAGGCTTCTGAACGAGGGTTACGCTGAAAAGGTACCAGATGCATGGGAAGTACACCCTAAGTGGTACTTGCCTCATTTTGGGGTAGTGAACCCTAATAAGCCTGGAAAGCTTCGTGTGGTATATGATGCTGCGGCTTCATATAGAGGGGTTTCGATGAATTCGAAATTGCTCAGCGGACCCGTACTACTGAACTCGCTATTCGGTGTGTTAACGAGGTTCCGATGTGGTAGGATCGCCGTCAAAGGTGATATAGCTGATATGTTTTTGCGTGTGAAAATTAGGGATGAGGATAAGGGGGCTCAGTTGTTTTTATGGCGCGGGCAAGAACGAATTAAACGCCCAGATGTGTACGTCATGAACTCCATGATATTCGGAGCCACATCCTCGCCTTCGATGGCAATGTATATTTTGAACAAGAATGCTAGGGATTTGGCTGATAAATACCCTAACGCTGTGGAGCCTATCGTAAATGAACGTTGTGTTAATGACTATTTGAATGAGATATTTGATGAGCCTGTTGTGGATGAACATTGTGTGAATAACGGTTTGAACGAATTAGGATTAAATGTAGATATTTTTAACTGGACTGATTCGCGAACGGTGCTGAAGTGGATAGCGTCAGACTCTAGGGACTATCGGAGTTTTGTTTCGCACCGTCTGAGCGAAATCGAATCAGGGAGTGATGGAAGCGATTGGCGCTGGCTTGCATCGGCGGATAACCCGGCCGATGAAGCGACCACGTTGAGCTGGCCTCGGAAAAGAAGCATGTGGTTTTCGGGGCCCCCCTTTCTGCGTGATCCTCCGCACCTGTGGCCGAACGCAGTCACCGAGGAAGTGCCTCAAGTTGACCTTGAGCTGAAAGTCAACGTGACAGCTCAGGTGCAGGAGCCTCTGATCGATCATAGGCGGTACTCTGCATGGGAACGAGTGATGAGAGTAACGGCGAAAGCATTGGCCTTCGTCAGTAAATGCAGAGGACGGAAGATTGACGCCTTAGAACGAGATGATCCCAGAAACATGGAATGGATATTAAATCCTCCGGCAGCTCCTCGCATGGGAGTATGTTGGAAGAGACTCGTGCGCTCGATAGAAAACGCGCTTCGAGTCACCTTGCGCCAGAAGGCGCCTCGAGAGGAGGCCGAGCCGACTGTTAACAGCCGGCCACTCAGCTGCGTGCCAGAGGAAGACACAGCAAGTCCCACCGTCCTCACGCCGAACCATCTCCTGATGGGGATGGGACCGGGCGCCGCCTCATTCGAGCCGTCGTGTTCGGCGGACTTGGATGTCCGTCGACAGTGGAGGCGTGCAAACGCACTGGTGATGTCTTCTGGCATCGATGGCGGCGGAAGTATCTGCCGTCGCTCCAGCGACAAGTGAAGTGAAAGTGACTCAGTGAGCGTGTAAGTAGATGATGTGTAGTCATTTGCAACGACTCACTCACTGCCACGCAATTAGTCGCCTAAGGGGCAAATTTGTAAAAAAGTGAAGTGTATCCCGATAGAGACGGAAAAGTGCGTGTGGTAGTTGTTAAGACTGGTTACGGTGTATTGAGACGACCGGTAGCGAAAGTCATCGTGCTGCCCACCGCCGATATTGTCCTAGGATAATTTTGAATTGTATAAATGTATCCTCATACGGAGGGTGGAATGTTACGGGCAGCCGATTATCTTAGCATTGTACTTATATGTATGTGTATGCAATAAGCAATTGCTAATGACTTGCACTTGATTTTTATTGAAATTGTTTAAAATGTGTTGGACTATATCTAACGTTAGAGTGAGACAGTATATATGTCGTCAGTAGTCGCACTCCTCTAATCGTTGGAAAGGGATAAAAGATATCTTGTGTGCTATTACTGCTTTAGCAGGGAAAAATGTTAAATGAATGAATAGCTCTGTGATTACGATAGTGTCATTGATGTAACTTTGTATGTATGTCCAGCTTGTTAGCGCCCTCATTATTTACATGTTTTTTGTTTCGGGCGATAGCTAGTTTTGTTGGTATTCACTTTGTTCGTGAATTTGCTTATAGAATTGTTGGTTTTACTGTTTTTAGGGTTCAATGTCCAATGAATGTTTGTATTTGGTATTGTTTTATTGTAGAACGTAGGGAAGTCTATTAGGTGGAATAAAGTTTGATAAGTAGACGTTGTTACTTTTGGAAATAATTAGAAATGTGTGTGTAACTTTTACAAAAATATGTCTTTTTTGTATGTATTTGTGAATTTATAAGTATGTTGGCGGTATGTAGCCGAAGTAAGCATTGTTTGTATAGTTAGAGATTGTTGTCAGCATATGTTATGCAAAGTTGGACTATATTGTATCGAGTAGTTTAGGAGATAGGAAGAGGAAATGGAAAACTCAAATGGGAACTTTGGGCCGAGGCCAAGTGAGTGCCTGGGGGTCGCCTTTACAGCATTGCCAAGGGGTATAAAATGAAAATTAGGTTTTTTTAGATAATTGCTCGAAATGTTATACTACCTTCACGTATATCGTATAGATCGTTATAATAAGTCATAGTGTTATTCGTAGTAATTCAAATAGAAAGTTTAGCTTCTCCATTGTCTCGATTGTGTTATTATTTCTTCGTGTATTCTTTGAAAGTGTATTGTGTTTGTTAACTTGAAGTGTTGTTTAGTACATTGGTACTTAACTTGTGTTGTGGTGTTGTGTTATTAAATTGTGTTTATACCTTGTTACTTTAGTGTTTTCATGGGCTTGCCTGAGTGTCTTCTATCCTATTGAACCACCCTATGGTGAATGTTTAACTGTTGTGTACCGTTGTGCTAGGACGTACGCAACAGTACTATAAGATATACTAAAAGAAAACTATAATAAAATAATAAACGAAAGGCATTGAAATATGAAATGAAAATAACAATAACCAATAATCTAACGTTGAGCATTTTGCTTGTCAACTGTACTTGCGGACCACTTCGTTGTCAGTTGGGCGTGGTGCAAGCATGGCGGCCGGCCGTTATTTTGATTGTTGCGTAAAAAAGAATGATTGTGGAGTAATTATATGTTCTGTGACGATGAAATTAGGCTTAATAGATGCGTAAATAACAAATATTTAAATAAGTGTTTGTGTTATATTGCAAATGGTTATAAATTTTGTGCAAGAAGTATGTGAAGTGCGATGAGAGGAACGAAAAAATGTATGAAATACGAAAACCTTCGAAAGATTATTTTTTTGTCCTTGTTACAAGTAAGTGATATCATTTTGCTATATTTAATCATGTAGAGAATCTAATCCCCTTTCTAACGATATATAACATGTTAAATATAATGATACAACAAACCCATAATTTCGATCTATCTATGTGAAGCCAGGAAAAAAGTCTTTGTATGGGACGCTACCGGGTAAAAATTTGCTATCTCTTTGGCGCGGGACGGGTTAAGACACAGAGCATTCCCCGCCTGGAGTTACAAGCGGCTCTTATATGGACCAGATTGTCCGATTCGATTATCAGTGAACACCGTGGTAAGCCGGACCGGACAATTTATTGGACAGACTCCACCACGGTGTTACAGTGGATCAGAAATGATGAGAAACGATTCACTCCCTATGTGGCGAATAGGCTGGGGGAAATTGCGGAGAAAACGACGAACAATCAATGGCGCTGGACACCAGAGAGAACGTCGCCGATGAGGCAACGAGAGCCAACGCCATTTCGAGAACCGCTACAGATCGCTGGTTCACTGGACCTGCATTTTTATATAATGAAGAGGAAGCTTGGCCGAAGGAAGAAAGGCCTATTCAAGAGATTCTATCTTTCGTCAGAGAGGAGAAGAGCCAAGACGGATGGCTGCCCGAGGTGGAACGCTTCTCTTCCTTTGAGCGTCTCATAAGGGCGGCGGCTCGGGTACTGGCATTCCTTGACATATGTCGCCGGCGAGCTCGTCAGTTAGAGTTGCGGCATGTCGAGGAGGCCGAACGACTTTGGATCGCGAAATCACAAAGAGATAGTTTCAACGAAGAAATCATCAGATTAGGGAGAGATCAGCCTGTAAATTCCACCAGCAGAATAATGAGGCTTGACCCCATCCTGGTGTTGCGCGTGCGAGGTCGTATTGATGCTGCCAACGCGGGAGGACACATAAAGAGGCCCGTCATCCTCGATGGGAAACACCCAATCGTCAGATTGCTGGTGGAAAGTCACCATCGGAAGGCGCTACACTTGAATCGTGAACGAGTAGTAAATGACCTAAGACAAAAGTACTGGATAACCTCCCTGAGACCGACGGTGAGAGACGTTGAAAAAAGTTGCAGGCTGTGCCAGGTAAGACGAGCGAAGCCGGTTGGGAGCGTACGCAAGGCCCTTCAGTCACTGCTGCGTGGAAGGAGAGCCGTGGCAGCCAGATCGAGTACAAGGAAGGCGAGCTGGTGATCATCGCAGATGAGACTCTGCCACGCAACGTGTGGCCGCGCGGCGTGATAACACGCATCTTCCGCGGCCCGGACGGGATAGTGCGGAATGTGGAAGTCCGCACTAAAGGAGGCATTCTGCGACGGCCAGTGAGAAAACTCGTCGTCCTCCGAGTAGAAGATTAGTCTGCGAAGATCTGCGACGGGGGGAGGATGTTGCGGACAGACGAGCCAAGCTGCTAAAATTAATAATTATTGATTGTTTGTTAGTTAGGATCAATATTAACCTTAGTTAGATACACTCTGAGTCGATTTACTTTTGTTGAAATGTATGTGTCTTACTAGAATAGGATGGAGAGATGTGTTGATTCACTCTTACAATGGATATAAAGTTAAAGTGAGACGGAAAATATTGCCATTCCCTTCTCCGGATAAGGAAAACTTGTTAATTAATTAATAGCTCCTAAAGTACGCTACCTAGCTTTGATTTTAGATTATATAGCTGTAGAATAAGTAAGAATCTTTAATAATTCGGTTTTAAATTTAAGTACACTTGCTTAGTTTAGTCAGTATTAGTTCTAAATTACAAATAGGTTTTTTGAGATTAAAGGAAAAACTAGTAGCGTCCGGCTGCATTTAATAGGTATTACTTGTGAAGCGTGCTATAGTCTTTTAGGATTTATAAGTAAAATAAATATATATAGATCTATAATGTAGTTTTTGTTATGTAAAGATGACTAAAGTTTAACATAATTTTGTGACTAGAGTTTTTTATGTATAACGTTTTTAAGATGCTTGTATAATGTGTTTTTATGGTATAAAGGTAATTAGAGTGTTTTGGATTGTGAATTACAATGTTTGGGAAAAACCGTAAATTCTTTAAGTAAATAAGAAAATTGGCGCCTTAACATTGGCCGATGTGTCACTTGAAATGTAACTAGTTGCGATAGGTAACTTTTACCATAAATATAACCGGCCTGCGAGCCGAACGGGTTTTTCAAATTTGACCAGATTAAGTAGCATTAAGTTTGCTAATAAGTTTTACTTGTTTCGATCTCAATAAAGTTCAAGGTAGCGATCCTACCTATTGTTACCTCAAACCCAGCGTTTTCATCATACAGTCCACTTAACCACCACACCTTCAAATAAAATGTTTTTTTACTAATAGGTTGGGTTTGTAATACAATATTTATACTATATCATATGAAGTACAAGGACACCTGCCACTAAGCTTTCCTGTGCAGCAGTATTGACTGTATGCTGGAGGGTAGACGCACGCGCAGTTACTAGACTCATCGTCCTTACATCCATCAGCCTCGGTGCATTCACATTTGGCCACCACTTTTGGGTCTTTACTCTTAGCTCTACAGCAACATGTCTCTAATCTTTTTTTTTCTTTTCCGTTTTCTATTCTGTATTCTTTTCCTTTTTCTTTCTCCTTTCCTTTTTCTAGGCCCTGTTCTCTTCCTTTTTCTCGCACCTTATCTTTTTCTTTATCTTTCGCTGAGTTCTTGGACATGAAGCTGCAGTAACTGTAAATGGGTGGTTGCATTTGAACGTTGTCATCAGAACTTTTTCCTTTCGCACAAATGCAAACTACCTCGTCCTCTTGGCTACAAGACATGCACTTTCCGGTGTTCCCTTGGCCGTCCTTTTTTGAACATAAACAAGTAGTCGTTTCATATGTTTGATTGTTGTCATCGTCATCTTGGTCCAAACCATTGGTGCAGTTATTTCGGTCATTGCAAAAAGTAAAGTTAGGGCCTGAACGTTTTCTACTGTTTGATAAGCAACAAGAAGACATCTCAAAAGAGACACTTTTTCTACTGGCTAAGCACGACGTGTTCGTTGTGAATGGTTCAGTATTGCAAGAAGCGCACGAGGATTTGGTTGGCTCAATACATGTCCTCTCGTCGCATGTCACGGTCCCGGCTGATGTGGATGCCTGCTGGCACGGTACGATGTCACCAGCGTAAGGCGGCAGACATACTTGAACAGTTTGGTTTATCACGTCAGAGCTTGTACTCGTGCATTCCTCAGCAATCATCTTATCAGTAGCTGTGCACACTGAGATCTCAGGGGTATCGACGCAGATCTTTTCAGTTTGCGAAATACATGGGACAAGTTTTTTAATCTTGTTTGAATATTTTCGGCACTTTCTTGGCTTTTTTTCTTGTGGTTCATTACAACATGATGACGATGAAAGCGGGCAAAGTCGAGCCGTGATTGTGGATTTAGCGACCATAGGCACGCATGGTTCAGTCATAGCGGCACAGTCTTGGGTTTTACATATGTTTTTCTTTCGATTGTTTTTACAAGAAAATCTTGTCTGCGTGCAGCAGTCTATTACCTCATAGTCATCTTCCCCAGAATCATTCCAATCAGAATCCGGGCAAGTATCGTCCTGGCACTCTCTTTGATTTTTTGCTCTGGAATATGGACAGATATCTTGGCATGTTGGCGGTTGTTTTATGTTCGGGCATGTTTTTCGGTGGTGACTACAGGTGATTTTTTTATTGGTTGAGCAAACGGGGTCCCCGTCAAAGCATCTGGCGTGAATGCGCGGGCACCGGAGGCTGTGTGGGCATGGCGCGGGCGCTGGTAAACGCGCGCGCGCCGTCGCCTGCACGCAAGTCGATCGCCGTCCCATCGTCATGCTCTCGACGCATCGCCGAGGCGATCTTCGACGGTAGCATCGATCACAAGGTGGCATTGAGTTTAAATAACTGTTGATTTCCTATGTTTAAGGTTACCACCAATCCATATCGATATATTTGTCCATGCTTCGGTCGTTTCATTAGTCATTCATTACCATCTGCAGTTTTCATCACTTAGTCATTTGATTAATTGATAAGAGGTCCATATTAGATCCCTAATTGGTATGCAAGATGCTATAAGTACACTTATTTTGATTAATTTACATTTTACATCCGTTTATCTATGTATAATAAACTCTAGATCCATTACCTATTTCAATTTGCTTTCTTCCAAAACTACATTCAATCGAAAAATCCAGTGAGTTGTTATCTTTTTTCTAGAGTGCTGCCACACTGCCTGGCCCAGGTTTTTGGTCTGGCCTGAGTCGGCCCGTTACGAGAGAGGGTACGACACGGAGAATAAAACGTATGAAATGTACGTGTACCTTCTCAGTATCTGGCGCAGCACTTGCCAGCCAGGCATTTATTCAAATACCATATCACAGATATTTGTTTGTTTGTGAATTCTTATTTGTACTAAAAATAAAGTTACATAAAAAATAAATAAAAGCATACCCATCCATACAGCAATCTATAGTAGCGGTTACGACTCCACTCGACACTTTTTGTTTCGAAACAGCACTTTTCTGTAACATTATTTGGTGACATTACGTTGTCGTGTCGACCTTTGTTCCGTCGACGTTTCAAAAAGTGGGGAAGAGCCGACACAGTAACTTACAGTCACATTGTGTTGATACCATGTTGATACATTGTTACTGAATGTGTTCACTTCTACCACAAATTCAATCATTTCATTCGTTCATTTCATTCATTCTTTGTATTTCTCCTGGGATCAAAATTATATTTCGTGACAATTATTTTACTGAAGAAGAACTGTCAAATAACCGCAATCAGAATAAATAATATTTGAATATCGCTTTTTCTGTGAAATGTTTTGTGCTCAGATCCAAATTACTCTGCGAAATAAAATTCATCGTGCGATTTGATGTCATTTAAATAAATTTACCGATGCGCCCTAAAGATTCGTAATGTAAACAAAATGATTTTGTTATTGTTTGTATTTTCCCTACAAAAATATATTTTTAAAATGCATTTTCGAGTAATTCAATAAATAAATAAGGGCAACAGTGAATATTATATAATAATTAATGAAATGTATGGAAAAATATTCATCGACTTGCAAACAAAACTCAACATAATGTTTCGTTACTGCCTTCAAAAGTGTGAACTGTTCATAATATTTTTTATGTAAACATACTCTAAAATGGATATCACTCAGAGAGGGCAAAGATTCTGGAAACATCATTTATTATATGGTATAAGTTACGGATATCTGTTTAAGTCTTTTCTAAAGTTGAAGTCTTAATGTCTACTTTTCTGTAAAAGGACGCAGAGTGACGAAAACGCTTCGGTTGTTTATCGCAAATTTAAAAAATGAGCAAATAAAAAAATCTGTATCATAACAGCAATGTTGAGAACCTGCAGCGATTTTGTTTGGTCAAATCTAACACATAAGTTTTGTAACATTTACTACACTTGTGTACGCAAAATTCGTTCGTAACTTAGTGTCGATAATGTTTCGACAACTTTTTAAAAAAATAACTCAAGTATACACAATGTGTCGAGAATATATTTCGAAACATCCATGTCGTTACTTTTCGTCACAGCGCCAGCGCACCGTTACGGAAAGGAATTTCCGTGGAAATTGTTGACACAGTTACTAGGCGCAGCGGCCAGAATCTACACAGATTTCAACTAACCTACGTTACTGTTACGGTATATTTCGAATCTGCGACTATCTGCAAAATTTTGTGACTGGAAATTGTTGTATAGGTAGTACAAAGGCGGACTATAATAATCACAGTACAGGTTGAAATATTAATTGTTTCTTCTAGACATGATGACACTGAATAACTTTTTTTCCTCTTAAGCGGACCAGACACTATCAGTAATAATGACAGTATTTTCAAGTAATGACAATATACTGACATTATACTGACAGTGTAGTGGTTAGAATGATGGTCTGACGCATACTTAACAATGGAATGTCAGTATACTAATGTAAAAATACCAGGGTTCGAAAATATCCGATATTTATAATAAATATCAAAATATCAGATATTTTTGATATATATCCGATATTTTCGATATCTTTGATATTTTTGATATTTATCAAAATTACATACTAATTTCAATTTCTTACTTTAATACATGATTTTCAAAATAGCTTAATTTAAAATGTAAGTATGTTTGATAATTTGAAGATTTTTATTAAAATAACATTCAAATTTTATACTCTGATATGTTTTTTCGAAAAAACTGAATCTAAAATGTATATTTTTTTTTTTGCAAATTTGAAGATAGTTAATTAAACTAAACTCATTTATTTATTATTGTGATAATCATATCTTTATTCTTTGCATTTGGCACATTCATTCGTAAGAAGCAGCTCTTAGAAACTAGGAAAATATAAATATCAATATTGATATATATATCAAGCATAAATATCAATTGATATATATCATACGAACCCTGAAAAATACTGGCATTATTACTGATAGTGTCTGGTCCGCTTTGGGAACCGATGCAATCAGATCAAATAAAATTGGACTGTTGCTTTAAGGACCGTAAGAAAGGAAATAGTGAAAGACGTGGTTCGTTTGGTCAAGATAGAGGTAAATATAATACCAACGAAAGATAAACATAGATTTATAAAAAAAATATAAAAAACCACAAATTAATAAAAATACTATAAAAAGATGATGTGATAACATGGACTTTCCATACAAAGTTGACTACTCAGGGCATCGATTGATGAAGTGTCCAAATTTTTGTTGCTCAGATTGAACGCACGAATTTGTTTAATATCAAGTTGTGCATGCGACCAAGACCACTGGACGTATTTAGATGGGTTAGGGTTTAGGATAATATTATGTTAATGTCTAAGATCACATCTCTAATGCGGGTGCTGCTGCACTAGGACGACGATGGGGTGCGGCGCGGAGAGAGGGCGGCGGGGCCGCCGGAGCTGTCAGATCGCAACGAACACACGTTCGAATAAGAATTAGCATACGACCATACAATTTTTAAATGGTGTTTTAACTACAATTTATTCATATAGTTCATTCTAATCAAAAAAAGTAAAACGTTAACAAACTTAGTATGGAACACACACATTGACACATGTCAATGTCATCTGCATACTATGTTTGTTTACCTTTTGCTTTTTTTTGGTTGGAATGTACTATAAATATACTTCTTTCGATGAAATTTGGAGTCAGATTAATCAATCGCAAACAGTTAATATCTCTAGCCATTTATTTTTTTTTATTAATTATTTGTGTAGGGTTTTCTGTCACCATAGTAAAAAACAAAGATTTAGTTATTTTTTTCTAAAAAAATGGTTTAATGATTTTGATGTTTTTTTTTTTCAATAGGTACCATATTTTTATTGTTGGTGTACTACACTAGATAGTTGGGTAGGAAAAATCTGATTAGGGTATCTCCGATACAAACCAAAGTTCTTTGTTATTTTTCTCAAAAATGGCTGTAACGATTTTAATTTTTTTTTTACGTTTTTTTTACGTTATTGGCACTTTATACGGCCTACTGTAATTAGCTAGTTTATTATACCCGACAATATCCGAATAAGGTACCTCCCATACAAACCCACATTTAAGTTTATGGCTACCATCCCTATTCTTTGCCACCACAAATTATAAATGTTTATTACTTAATTTTGTTTAGAAATGACAATCATGTGTATGATGATATGAAAGACAGTAAAAACAGATTCGCGAGAAAGTATGCACAGCGAGCCTGTACAGTTTATTTTCTGGTATCGGCTATAGAGTTGGTGTCGTGCCGGTAAGTTCCGATTTTCGGCTGGACAGTCTGATAGAGCTCTGAGCCGACGTCAACGCTTATCCACATCGGATCATTCCAAAATACAAAAAAGTTTTATATCGTCGCTCCAGAGCGGGGTGCAAGTTTAGTCTGTTTCAAAATAATGCCCAGACTAAGACTAAAAAGTTTTATTTCACAAAAATGCTAGTTTAATGACAGCTAAATTAAAAACCGGGCAAGTTATATAACCGCCTCCGTAGCGTAGTGGCTTGCCGCTCGCTTCACATCAGGAGGTCGCGGGTTCGATTCCCGGCGGGGTCCAACTTTGTGGACTCGGTTTGGTTGGTGGTAGGGCATTTTCTGAGCCCGCCTGGCTAGCTACCACCATCTTATCTAAGTCTTGCCGCCAAACATCAATGTTAACAGCATTGATGTGTTCCGGCATGAAGATAAGATAGCCAGTTCCCCATTGCGTTGGGGAATCTTGGTAAGCCCGCTTCCATCTTCGGCATCATCGTCACTTACCATCAGGTGAGATGATGCCAAGGGCTTACCAATTGAGGGTAAAAAAAAAACAAAAGTGCGAGTGTAAATTGCGCACCGAGGGTTCCGTACAAACAAACAATATTAGAATAGAACAGAAAACATTTGATGATTAAACGAACTTACCTGTAAGCCGAAGAGATTAGCATTATGTGACACTTTTCGTGAAATATATAACCTGAGAAGTAATAAATAGTAACTTTGAAGCATTTGCACAAACTGCTTAATATTTGCTTGCATGAAAATATCCATCAGCAGGAGAAGACAATTAACTAAGATTATTGTTTAATTGCTTAAATAGTTTTCGTTCTTGTAGAACCTAAAAATTAATTAATTTAATATTATAATTAAAATGAGAAATGAAAACAACAGGTATCAATATGTATGAGCCGGTGGCCTTTCAGGCAACATTGAGCCTACTCTGAGGAGGCAATTGGGAGATGACTACATGAAAAATAAATTATAAACTATCGTTCACTAAATTCATCTCGCAAAAAAAAAATTTGAAAATCCTTATTAGTTTTGTTTTTGATTCCAACTTCAATTTTTTATCAACAAAAGTTATGAAATGAGTACCCCAATGACGCCGAAAGACTGTGACGTCACGTCTATGTATTAGAACATTTTTAGAACAAAATATCGTTTTTGACAGATGTTAAAATGTAGCTTAAATGACTAGCAGTCATATTTCCTATTCAATTTTTGAATTGTCTGTCAGCGTGTACCTATGTATGTATGTATGTATGTATGAACACTTTATTGCAAACAAGGAGAACATTACAAAATAAAAATGACTAAGACTATGTGTACCTATATTATTTTTTAGTTCTTTATAGTGTAGCAAATTATTGTTTAATTATTTGTTTACTCTTTGACGTGTTTATCACATGGACATTTATGAATTCTCCAACTCATAATTTTTCTGTCGAAATTAATTGTAATAAAAACTAAGACTTTCTTTTGAAATAAAAGCGGCCAAGTGCGAGTCGGACTCGCCCATGAAGGGTTCCGTAGCAGCAAGTAACATAATATAAAAGTTCTTGTAGTTTGTTGTAGGTAAATTGCGGTTTACGGTTTATGACGTACCTGTGGGCGTCGATCAACCCACATAAGCGTCGAACGATGTGGACTGTATTTCCTCTTTCGATGACGAACGGCAACTATGGTTGTGACTGGCCGATTTCTTTTAGGAGCAGGCTTGGAGGGAGAGAAACACTTTGCTTTCGGAGGTACAAAGTAGCGGGTGGTTGGCTTCCAGATGGACGGTGACAGAGGCACACCAAGAAACTATGATCTGACGAGTTGATCCGTTTAGTAAGACGAACTGATTCGAACTGAGCACGCTACATATTTTTTTTTTTTTTTTTTTTCGAACGGACATGTTTGTTGTTGACCGTTGGGCCTTTACAACTTCACCGGACAGGGAAGGCGAGTACGTAGGGTACTCAGCCTAAGCAAAAAGATGCAACTGCCTAAGGGCGCCCAGGTGGGCACGTACCTCGGCTTAGGACGTTGCTTGGACGGGGAGGATCGGAGAGAATCGGCCCGGTATGTGCCGATAGCGAAGCGGGGGGACGCCGCCCTCGCCGGCGAGGGCAGTATGTCGGTGTGGTGTTACTCTGTGGTTGGGGCGGGGGGGTCATGGCTGCTACGGCTAGCGTGATAGGATCATCGGGATCCTCGAGTACGTGCCGGGGGCGTCGGATCACGCGTATGGGATTCGCGGGGAGGTCGTAAACTGCGGAGCTTACGAATAGGGGGTTGGGGTGATGGGGGGCGGAATCGAAGTAGCGTTTTGACGCTTGCTTCAGGTATTGAGCTATGGTGGGAAGCTCTAGATCGCAATGGAGATTTTCATTGCGCACGAACCATGGGGCACCCGTGGCTCGGCGCATGAAGCGATTTTGGATGACCTGAAGTCGGTGGATGAGACTGGGCTTTGTATGGGCGAACGCTACGCCGGCGTAGGTGAGAATGGGACGGATGCAAGTTTTGTAAAGTGTCACCTTATTTCTAAGGGACATTTTACTTTTCTTGTTCGTAAGGGGGTAGAGACGGCCTAAAACAAAGGCTGCTTTGTTTCGGACTCGTTTGATGTGGTCTTTGAACGTCAGTCGGTCATCTAGGGTGACGCCTAGATATTTGACAGAGCGTTCCCACGGGATGGGGCGATCGAACAGTTTAATGCTGCGATCGATGGGATTGGTCTCGGTACTGAGCCGTTTGAATGAAAAGAGCATGGCTGCACTTTTCTCGGGGTTCACTTCGATCCTCCAGTTCCTAAACCATTTGCCCAGGGCACTGGCAGAGGATTGGAGGTTTCGAAGGATGAGGCCCGCTGAGCGGCTGGATAGATAGAGGGCTGTGTCATCTGCGAAAAGCGCAAGGTTGACATTTGGGAATCGCGGCATGTCGCTCATGTAGAGCGAGAAGAGTGTGGGGGCTAGAACGGAACCCTGAGGGACTCCGGCTCTGATGGGTCGGGGGGACGAGTAGACTCCTACTATGCGATAGCGAAAGCTCCGATTCGTGAGGAAGTCTCGTAGTATGAGTACGAGCCGGTCTGGCAGTCCCAGTTGATATAGTTTGTATATCAACCCGTTGTGCCAGACTTTATCGAAAGCTTTCGCCACATCAAAGAAGAGAGCTCCTGTGAACTGTCTGCGGGCGAAGCCGCTTATAATGTGCTCCGTTATGCGGTGCACCTGTTGGACGCACGAGTGTCTGGCTCTGAAGCCAAACTGCTCGTCTGGGAGAAGGCCTTTGGACTGGACAACGTCCTTTAGGCGGGCGAGGAGAATGCGTTCGTACAGTTTCCCAAGGCCTTGAGGAGGCTTATGGGTCTGTAGCTGGAGGGTTCTGAGCGGGGCTTGTTGGATTTGTGAAAACCTATGACGTCTGCACTTTTCCACGTGTCGGGAAAGGTGCAGTTGTCGATGGCTGCATTGAAGATGCACGCTAGAAGAGCAATGAGACTCGGGGAGAAGTACTTGAGTACTTTGTTGGTGATGCCGTCAGAGCCGGGGACCTTTCGGGGTTTGAGCTGTTTAATGGCTTTCTCTACTTCACATGGGGTGACTGGGGCAAGAGACTCGGTCGGGGGGAGGGCTACTCGCCGTTCGACTTCCTCATCCACCTTCTGTAGCTGGATGGGCTCGATTGGGAGTGTACTGGGGGAGCATTGGGCCTCTAGGCTGTCGGCCAGGCACTCGGCCTTTTCGGAGTCGTCGAAGGCATCCGGTAAGTTGGGGCGTTTGACAGGGGGGCATGGGGGACTCGACGTCCTTCTTGAGGGCTCTCGCCAAGCTCCAATACGCGACGTGAGATGGCGAGATTCCCCCAAGAAGTTCATCCCAACGGGTCTGCTGCAGCTCCTGCATGGTCTGCTTTACGTCCCTCTGTAAAGCTCGCATGCGAGTGCGGTTTTCCTCGTTTGGGAAGCTGTCGTAGGCACGGATGGCTGCATTTCTTGCGGTCAGCAGCGACCTTAATGTCGTCGGGTATGTTGTCAAGGTCCGGTGAACTGGTAGCTTTGAGTTTGTCCTCAAGGCTGTCCCAGTCAACTATCGTCTTTGTGGGCGGGGCCGTGGGGGTCGGGGGACCTAATTGTAACAGGACCGGCCGGTGGTCGGAACATAGAGTTTGAAGCACTTCTATCGAGCACAACTGAAGGTTGATGTTCTTTAAAAGTGCTATGTCTAGAATGTCTGGGGTGTGATTGACATTGTACGGAAAGTGAGTGGGGGTCATTGGGGCAATGATGTCGAAGTTGAGTCGGTCAACGAGTCTGTCCAGGGCTCTACCTCTAGTATTGGTGGATACGCAATTCCACCGTTCGTGTTTGCTATTTAGGTCGCCAGCCAGAATGACTGCGCCTCCTAGATTGAAAAGAGCCTCGATATCGCTCCCGAGTAGTGGTTTGTCGCCACTGCAAGGGAGATAGACCGAAGCTAGGGTAATGGGCTGGTGGCCGGTCATGGCTAGCCGACAGACAGAGGCCTCAATGCTCGTGAGAGGGGGGGTGTCGATGGGTATACAGTGCAAGGACCTTTTGTAATAGATGAGAGTGCCGCCTTTTGCGGAGTTCACTCTATCGTTACGCACTAAATCGTAGTTGGGGATTTTAGGTCCGCGAGTGCAAGGTTTAAGGTGTGTTTCTTGCACTAGTAAGACATCGATTTGGTGTTCGCGAAGGAAATCTATGATTTGCCAACGCTGGGGGAGGATACCGTCTGCATTATAGAATGCGACGGTAATAGATCGGGGCTTGAGTCTACCTTTAGAGGGGTTTAAATCCATTATGGAGAATTAACATTGAACTCTGAGATGGCTGCGATGAGTCGCGAATGCTTAAGCATTGCTATGCAACGCTGTTCAGTGTTATGCTGGGTTGCTCTGAGCTCCCTAGCCAGGTCGCGGACCTGCTCCATGTTAATGGCGCTGGCAAAGCGGATAACTAGGCTAAGATCGTCTTCCTCCACCGTGTCTGGGACAGGCGCTGGAGGGGAGACCTTAGGGGGAAGGGGCGCTTTGCTGATCTTAGCTGGTTTGGTGGGGGGCTTGGGGGTCGGCTTGAATGCCGTGGGCATGGAAACTGGAGTTTCCATGAGTGGAGGTGGTGAAGCCAAGGCTGCTTGGCTTCTCCAGGCGGGTTGCAGCTCCTGTGAGGCTGCGATGTTGGGGGTGAAGGCGGGTGTTTTTGTCGGACGTAGAGGTGGGAAATCCTCAGTACGTGGGACAGCGCGGCGTGCGGGCCGGGGTTCCGAGACGGAGGGCGCGGGGCCTTTTTTGCCAGGCCTACGACTAGCGCGTGGTGCCTTGGGGCATCCGCGGTAGTTCGCTGGATGTCCCAGGGCACCGCAGAGTACGCAACCAGGGGGTTCCGTA
The DNA here is from genome assembly GCA_958295455.1 of Coleophora deauratella. NCBI lineage: Eukaryota > Metazoa > Arthropoda > Insecta > Lepidoptera > Coleophoridae > Coleophora > Coleophora deauratella. The sequence continues at coordinate 3,178,318 of OY282415.1, read as the reverse complement.
CACTCGCTCTTGTCTTTGGGGCGGGGGCAGTCAGGGGTGCCGTGATTGCCTAGGCATTTGACGCACCTAGGCTTGGCGTAGCAGTTTCTGGCCGAGTGGCCATAGAGTTGGCATCTATGGCACTGGCCAGGGGGACCCTTTTTGTGGGGCATCTCGATGCGTATGCCGGATAGTTGGCATACGGTGGTAAGCGTATTTATGATACGCTTTCCGGCGGGGGATAGGTCTAGTGTGACCAGCACTAGATCGAAGGGGGCTTTTGTTTTTCCGCTATGCATGCGGTGTACTTCGTGGGCGGGGTATCCTTGGGACTTAAGGTCCTCGAGGATATCATTGGAGTTAAGCTCCTTGGGGACACCTCTGATGACGACGCGCAAAATGCGCTCATCCTCGAGGGCGTAGGTGTGAAAGCCGATGCGTTCGGCTTTCAAGACGGTCGTGAGGCGACGATGGTCGTTGGGAGTGGGGACTGGACCTTGATCCCTTGTTGGGTGGTCCGAGCAGAGGTGAACGCGATTTTGCGTTCGTTAAGGAGAAATGAAACATTGTTCCATTTCTCCTTGTCCTGAATGAAGAGGGGCGGGGGGCGTTCGATGCGGGGGGGTTGAGATGCGGGAGGGGCAGATTGGGAGGACTCCTGGTCAGAGTGCTCGGGTGGGGGGGTCGTCACTGAGGTCGCGGCGGTGGCGGCCTTTTTGGACGTTTTCGTGGGGACGGGGACTTTGCGCTTCCTCTTCTTTGAGTTTTTGGAGTCGACGGTCGTAAAGCCGTCGCCGTCCTCACTCTCCGAAGAGGAAGATACGCGGTCTTGGACTTGGTAGTCCATGGGGGTAGTCGCGGGGGCAGGGGTTAGTGGTCGTGAGGCGATCATCGGAGGTTGGGATAGAGGTGAAGCCTCTTCGGTGGGCTGGGGCGAGAGGGGAGAATCGCGGCGATTTAAGGCGGGCAGCAGGGCGACCATGACCTCGGGTGGGATGCTCAGAAGGAGCTTATCGAGAAACCCGGGTTTCTCGTGTATGAGGTGGGCGGGGGACAACTCTGAGTTTGAGGTCCCAGAGGTGTGTGCGGGTTGGTGGGTACCTAGGCACGCTACATACAAAACCTTGCTCTTTTTATACTATTTTTCAAGGACATTAGAAAGAGACGGCACGATCCCTACGGCGGAGGTGACCCTATCCGAGCAATACCAACACGACAGCCACCCCCGCCGTGTGAATGAGAGATCGGTGTGCGAGCGAGATAGCGATAGCCCCCGTGGTAAGCTTAACTACCTCGGAGCAATACCACGGGGACGACCGCTTACACCGATCTCTACTCTAGCCTAACTAATTCCCTATCAACGATGCGACCTATTTTGCCTCTAGACCGCCCAAATGAAAGACAAACACATTAAATCTTTATTTACACACAAATAGAGATACAACGATATACGAAAAACTATAAAAGACACGTACAAACGACTTATAAAACGACTTACAGCTAACTTAAATAACACGATCGAAACAACTAATTGAGCTACACATAATAACGACACAACATAACGCGATATATCTATAAGTACTATAACACGAAATAACGATTCACTATTGCACAGACACGAAACGAACACTATTTACAGTTTTGTCGCGAACATATCTCCCGCCGCAGCTTCTAGCTGGAGTACGATTCCGCGTTCGCGACATCGGTCTTCTCCTCAGGTCCAGGCAGGAGTACCAGCTTCTTCGTCGGTCTTCGGAGCAGGCCCTTGTTGGTGCGCACGTCCACTGCGCGTACCTCGCCGTCGGGCCCCGGGAACACGCGCACGACGACTCCTCGCGGCCACTGGTTGCGAGGAAGGGTGCCGTCTGCGATCAGCACCAGGTCCTCGACTCCCAGGGGGCGACCTTTCGCCCGCGGCTCCCGCCGGTGTTGCAGCTCCGGCAGGTACTCCTTGACCCAGCGCGACCAGAACATGTCGGCTAGGCGTTGGCTGGTCCTCCACTCCTTCCTCCCGGCGACGTCTCCTTCGGTGAAGGTGCCTGGCAGCGGCACTCTGGAGGGGCCCCCAAGCAGGAAGTGGTTGGGGGTGAGCGGCTCGTCGTCGTCGGGTGATGTCGACACGTGGGTGAGTGGCCGACTGTTGATGGTGTGCTCCGCTTCAGCCATCAGGGTGGTGAGCACCTCCTCCTTGGGTGCTCTCTCTCGCAGGGTGACTTCGAGTGCCGTCTTCACGCTTCTGACGAGGCGCTCCCACGCGCCTCCCATGAACGGCGCGCTGGGTGGGATGTAGCGCCACTGGATCCCCCGGATGGTGGCCTCGTCTTGGACGGCTTCGGCTGCGGCCCGCTGGAGCTCGATGTCGGCACCCTTCAGGTTGGTGCCTTGGTCGGACCACATCTCGGTAGGGCACCCCCGGCGCGCTATGAAGCGGCGGAGTGCCATGATAGCCGAGTCGGTACTCAGGCTCCCGGCGATCTCGATGTGGACGGCGCGCGTGGTCAGGCAGGTGAACAGCGCGCCGTACCTCTTCTGTTTGCCCCTCCCCACGGTGACATAGAGGGGACCGAAGTAGTCGATGCCCGTGTAGGTGAACGGGCGCTGGTGGTGCGCTAGGCGCCCCACGGGATGGTTGCCTGTGCTCGGGTGCGTCGGCGCGGCGCGCCGGACGCGACAGGCGAGGCAGCGTTTGATAACACTGCGCACGGCGTAGCGCAGCCGCAGTACCCAGTACTGCTGCCGCACCTCGGTTGTCGTCGTCTCGAAGCCGGCGTGGTGGAGCTGGGCGTGGACCCAGGCGATGTAGAGGCGGGTCCACGGGTGCTCCCCGTCGACGATGGCCGGCTCGCTCTGGCAGGCCGTGATGTCGGCCGCCTTAGCGACCCTCGATTTCAGGCGGAGGATGCCGTCGCCCCCCAGGGCAACGGCCAGCGATGACAGGCGGCTGGCGGCGGGCAGAGGGGCCCCCCGTCTCAGGGCCGCGATGTCCGATGTGAAGGCGTCTTCTTGTTGCGAGCGAACCCACAACTCCGTAGCTCGATGTAGGTGGCGCACCTCCAGCCGCACATAGGAGTGCGCGGGCGGGGGCGCCGCAGCTACTGCGATGCGTTTCTTCTTTTTTCGTTCGGCTTGAGGCTTCCACGTCGCGTCGGCGGCGGCGCCCGCCGCGGTACGCTTATAGGCGACTGCGCACCGCTGGCGCTCTCGTAGCAGCTCGATGAACTGGACCACCCTTCCGGTGGCCCTGATGACGCGCTGGTAGCTCGAGAAGCGCGTGATGTCGGGTAGCGCCTCGGCCAGGCGCGTCGCTGCGACCGCGACGTGCGTTCGCTCTTCGGCGGTTGCCTCTTCGTCAGGTGGGTTCGGTTCCTCCCGCGGCCACGCCTCTTCCGGTAGGTATAGGAAGGCGGGCCCGCGGAACCACCTGTGCTCCGACGTGAAGTCCCTGGGTGTCTCGCGGGTGGCGTCGTCCGCGACGTTGTCCTTAGTCGGGACCCAGCGCCACTCCCTTATTTTTTTTATTTTTTTTTATTTCTTTCGGAAAACTTACAGCTTATGTTAACAAATGATAAGTACTTGGATATTAGGTATCAATAAAGCCATTAACAAGTTTTCACATAATAAATATCTATGAGACAGACGCATAAGCAGTATAACAAACAAACAAAAATGAAACTTAATAAAATAATTTAGTTCAAGGAATCGAAGAAACCAGTGGATAGGGTTCTTTTCAAAGAACTTAATTTTGTGTGAAACAGATCGATATCGGGGTTAACAGATACTAGATTGTTAAATCGTGATGGGGCTCTGTAGAAAAAGGAATGTCGACGGTAGTTAGTTTTTGCAAAATAGGTAAAAAGCAATGGTCTCATTCTGAGGTATCGTGATGGGATGTTGATATTTATTTTACAGAGTAAATCGGGAGAATCTATTATGTTATTTGCAATTTTATGGAGAAATGATACATCAGCAATATTTCTACGAGATTCTAAGGGGAGAAAGTGATACCTTCTACACCTAGCTTCATAGCCAATATCTATACATTTGGCCTTAAACTGTAAATACCTCAAAAATCTCTTTTGGATGGATTCAATTCTAGAAATATAAATATTATAAGATGGATTCCACACTTCAGAAGCGTACTCGAGGATACTGCGTACATAGCTGCAATAGACAGTTTTAATTGATTTGATATTCGTAAAGTCCTTACATGATCGGATAACAAACCCTAATGTTTTTGAAGCCTTTTTGACAATATAATCGATATGTTGATTAAAACTTAATTTGCAATCCTCAAATATGCCTAAATCTTTTATACAGCTCACCTTATTCAATTGCTCTTTCTTTAGAAAATAGTTATTGTTCACAACATTTACTTTCCTCGTGAAGGTTATTGCATAACATTTTGTAACATTTAGATCAAGCTTATTTTTGTGGCAGTATTCTTCAAATCTAAATAAGTCATCCTGTAACAATAAAGAGTCAGAATCGTTCTTAATTTTTCTATAAATTTTCATGTCATCAGCATATAGAAGAAATTCAGAATTACAAAAACAGCTACCAATATCATTAATAAAAATAACAAAAAGGAGAGGCCCTAACAAGGACCCTTGCGGAACGCCGGATGGAATTAGGTTCCATGAAGATATGTATCCATTTATAGCTACAGCCTGGGAACGATTCGATATATATGACGAGAACCACCTGAACTCCATGTATGCCAGCGAAATACAACTTTTGTAAGAGTAGGGTGTGATCAATCCGATCGAACGCTTTACTGAAATCTGTAAATATAGCATCACCTCACCTGGCTCACCGGATTCCATGCCAGAAGTAACAAAATCGTTAAATATTAAAAGATTAGATACTGTGGATCTGCGTTTAAGAAAGCCATGTTGCTGAGGAATGAACGAGGAACAAAGTTCGGAATATACATTATTGTAGATAATTCTTTCTAACATTTTTTGCAAAAATACATAGTTTTGAGATAGGCCTGTAGTTCTTTACGTTATTCTTATCTCCACTTTTAAAAACAGGCGTTATGAATGCCGCTTTCCACAAATTTGGGACGGTGCTTTCTTTTAATGATCTCTGGAATAAAATACTTAACGGTGTGGCTAGACTTTTGGCACACATCTTTATTAACACGGGATGAACTTGATCCGGACCGGCTCCCTTACTTGTATCTATGGTTTCAAGGAGTTTTAAAACATCAGCTGCATTAATTGTTATGTATCCTAGACCATGAGTGTTATTGTCAGTCGACGGTGAAACGGGAGTTGGACCTTGAGCTGAAGCGGTTGGGGTAAGGAATGTAGACTGAAAATATGATGCAAAAATATTACACACAGCCTCACTGCTATCAGCAGTAGTATCATTATAGTGCATAGTAGAAGGATAATTATGCGAGGATTTACTCAGCGATTTTGTATACGACCAAAAGTTTTTCGGATCCTTAGTGATTGAGTCTTCAATTTTATTAATATAAGATGTATAACACACTGATTCAAGCACTTTGGCACGCTTTCGTAGTAAAGAAAACGTTAAATAATCTTCTTTGTTACTGTATATTTTATATTTAGTCCAAAATTTATGTTTTTCTTTCAGAAGTTTCCTTAAGTTATAGCTATACCAAGGTGGAAATAAATTTGGAACGATAGTTTTGTGTGGAATGTAAGCGTCTTGGCAGGCACGTATTTTATTGTAGAAGAGAGCAACTACATCTTCAAGGGGCCCATCCATTAAAACGGTTTCCCAGACCATCTCATCGAGTGCTGAACACATAGCGTCATAGTCACCCGAGTCATAAAAATATTTTATTCTTGAATTCGATTTTAAATACGATGGTATTGAGAACTTTAAAAGCAGTTCAAGGGGCTTATGATGTGAGTCCTCGGGTACAAGGGGGTCGGAGCATATCTGTACTTCAACATCATCATTAGAAAAAATTAAGTCTAAAGTTCTATTATTAATATTTAATGCATAATTAAATTGATTTAAACAACATAAGTTAATTGTGTCGAAAAAATAATGCTGGGCAGTACCGGACATGCCCGACGGCTCAAGAGAGTTTTCCTGTAAGTCCCAAGTTACATTTGGGAAATTGAAATCTCCCATGATAATATACTTGTCATTTGGATTTGAACTAATTATGTCAAACATTTTATCGGTAAAATTTTGTAACTGGGCTGAGTAGGAGTTGCCTTCATTTTCGTTGCAAAGATATAAATTACAGAGATGGATCTTTATTGGGTGACCTTTATCGTTTTTTAAAGTAATCGTAATCCAAATATCCTCGGCAGATGACATCCATTCCGATCGCTCCGTCGTAGCTAACTCGCGGCGAACTGCCAATAACACTCCTCCACCATAAACCTGGTTCGTCGAAGTATAATTACGATCGCGTCTCCAAACTAAGTACCTACTATCAAATAATTCCTGGTCGTGAATTCCGTCTACCAACCACGTTTCAGTGATCGCAATTACATCATAATCATTCAATAGAACATTTCTTTTAAATACACTAGTTTTGGTACGTAGACCTCGAGCGTTCTGATAGTAGATATTAAGTGTTGAGGGATCCATTTTTATTTTTATTTGTAGGTAAAACACTGTGTATGTAACTGTTATTAAAATTGAATTTAAAATAAAATCTTATTAATCCATATTTGTTGAGATAAAATAGCAGTATTGAGGTATTTGTTGTATTAAAATAGGATTTAGTTAAATATTTACGTCTAGTAACAAAAATATAAATGTATCTCAGCAATTTAATAAACAAGGTATATTTATAAAAGACCATTGTATTCAACTCCGGCATCGTTTTTACCTCCCGGTTATGTAAATGCAAATTTTTACTAACGTTATAGAGATAGCAGTGCAATATGTACCTTATCGTAATGAGCCCGTCGATCGTATTCACACAAAAGCACTCGAGCAAAACAGGTGCAATCCCTTCAATGACTATATAGATAATAGCGTGTCGTTCACACAAAAGCCGGCCTGCGATTCTTAAACTATTTTTAACTTTAAAACACAAATTAAGCAATAAAAATATTAAAGTCCATATGAGCTTCAGATAATTTTTTGAAGATCGACTTCGGACTTGATACGAAACGTTTCTGAAGTTATCGACTTTCTGGCCATTATTTTGCAGTGTTTTACCCAGATGAACTGAAAATTGTTTTCATGCGCTAGGGTTTTCGCTTTCGAAAGTAAACTTTTGTTGAATGGAGTCAAGTGATCGTTTACATAGAATTTGCCGTCACTCTGGTAACCAAGCGATTTCAAGTTGACATCTTTCTTCTTGCGAGCTGCAGCTACGAACTCTTCCTTTAGGTAGCGGTTATTAAGCGCTACAACTATAGGTTTGTTGTCCGATTGCCGACTGGGGACTCGGGCTATGTAACTGATATCCTCTTTTTTCAGAGGACATTCAATTTCACTTGCAACCCTGTGAATAACGTCATAGAGATTTTCATTTTTCTGAAGTGGTATTCCCTTGATCTCGATGTTGTGTGCACGAGCCCACTGGTCCCTATCATGCAGAAGTTGGTCTAGTCTAGATATTTCAGATTGGAGGGTGGGGAGTACATTACAGCTGTTACGGGCAGCCGATTATCTTGGCATTGTACTTATATGTATATGTATGCAATAAGCAATAGCTAATGACTTGCACTTGAATTTTATTGAAATTGTTTAGAATGTGTGTTAGACTATATCTAACGTTAGAGTGAGACAGTGTATATGTCGCCAGTTGTCGATCTCCTCTAATCGTTGGAAAGGGATAAAATATATCTTGTGTGCTATTACTGCTCTAGCAGGGAAAATTGTTAAATGAATGAATAGCTCTGTAATTACAATAGTGTCATTGATGTAACTTTGTATGTATGTCCAGCTTGTTAGCGCCCTCAGTATTTACATGTTTTTTGTTTCGGGCGATAGCTAGTTTTGTTGGTATTCACTTTGTTCGTGAATTTGCTTATAGAATTGTTGGTTTTACTGTTTTTAGGGTTCAATGTCCAATGAATGTTTGTATTTGGTATTGTATTATTGTAGAACGTAGGGAATTCTATTAGGTGGAATAAAGCATGATAGGTAGAAGTTATTAGTTGTAGAAATAATTAGAGATTTGTGTATAACTTTTACGAAAATATGTCTTTTTTGTATGTATTTGTGAATTTATTAGTATGTTGGCGGTATGTAGCCTAGGTAAGCATTGTTTATACGGATAGAGATTGTTGTCAGCTTATGTTATGCAAAGTTGGACTGTATTGTATCGAGTAGTTTAGGAGATATGAAGAGGAAATGGAAACCTCAACAGGAAACTTTGGGCCGAGGCCAAGTGAGTGCCTGGTGGTCGCCTTTACAGCATTGCCAAGGGGTATAAAATGAAAATTAGGTTTTTTTAGATAATTGCTCGAATTGTTATACTACCTTGACGTATATCGTATAGATCGTAAAAATAAGTAATAGTGTTATTCGTAGTAATTCAAATAGAAAGTTCAGCTTCTCCATTGTCTCGATTGTGTTATTATTTCTTCGTGTATTCTTTGAAAGTGTATTGTGTTTGTTAACTTGAAGTGTTGTTTAGTACATTGGTACTTAACTTGTGTTGTGTTGTTGTGAATTAAATTGTGTTTATACCTCGTTACTTTGGTGTTTTCGTGGGCTTGCCTGAGTGTGCATCTGTCCGTGAACTTTACTGTTGCGTATTGTTGTGCATTGCCGTGCGCAACAGTTTGGTCCTTCAGATCCGGATAGATAAGACACTTATAAGTTACCATGTCGAGAGTAACGAGGAGTGCGAAGAAGTTGGCGGAGGAGCAAGCTGAGCTCACTAAAGACGACTTGAGAGATGTGCCTGCGGACTTGGAATTGTCGGTGGATGCGGACGGGGCGGCGGCCTTGCAACGAACGATCCCGCCGTCGTCATCGCTCGTGCCCACTCTTCCGCAGGGACGAATCATTGATCATCGGGATCAGAAGGAGCCCGATGAAGTCGATCTTCAATATGATCAACGGCCGCCACCACTGCGGATACCCGGGGAACCGGAAGGCAGCGTGCTGATTGATCCTCGTGGATTCGTGCTACCACACCGACCAGTGGATGTGAAGAGCACCTTGGGGAGCCATGCTTCTCGCCGCAGCCATAGAATGGCCTTGGATGCACAGCGGCGACAGCTTGAGCTGGAAATAGCGATGGAGAAAGCGAAGATATCCATGGAAACAGCCAAGATAAGGGAGGATGTCTTAAACAAACAGTTGGCAGCCAAGATGGCCAACATCGAAGCTGCAGAAGCTGCAGCTGAGGAAGAAGCTGAGGAACGACGCTCGCTGACGCAGGTTGCGACAAACCAGCGAGTGGAAGAGTGGCTGAGTCGAACGCCGCGTATGGAAGAGGTGCCTCGTGAACGTGGACTACCGCGCCCTTCTGCCGCCGATGTGAGGTTCGACGATACGCAGCCGCGTGCATCGACGCTAACGCCGAGGAGGGAGCGGTCAGAAGAGCGCTCTCGTAGGCGGACTGAGGGAATAGATAAGTTAGCGGATGCGATAATAGGTATGTCTAGGCCTAGACCGCGGCAGACATACGAGTTACCAAAGTTTGATGGTAACCCAGCTGACTGGATCACATTCAAGCGCACCTATGAACGCTCAACGGAAATATACAAGTTTGAAGCGTTCGAGAACATGGCAAGGTTGCAGCAAGCGGTTGTGGGACCAGCGAAGATTGAAGTGGAGGATATTTTGAGAGGTGCAGGTGATCCTCAAGAAGTTATGTGTACTCTTGAGGAAGTATTCGGTCACCCTGGTGCGATTTTGGATTGTGTCTTAAGGAAGATTAAGACTTTACCGCGTGTGACCGAGAGTGGCAAGGAAATGCAAAAGTTTACTTCAGTTGTGAGAAATTGTGTGTCATTGCTGAAGAACATCAAGGCTGATGGGTACTTGAATAACCCTCAACTGGTGTGTGAGATACTGAACAAGCTTACGCCACTCCAGAAGCATTTATATAGTGAGTTTTTAAAGTGCAAAGACAATGTGTGTAGTGTGGACTTACGTGTGTCGCCAAGCTTGGACATTTTACTTGAATTCTTGGTTGAACGCTCGCGATCGGCATCGTTTCTGGTAGCCATGAACATGGCCGCACCCTCGGTAAGTGAGACTTATAACGAACCGCGTCCGCGAGTGTTACCTGTACATCGTAATGTACACAGAGTCGCGTCTCTAAGCTCCGCACCGGTTGCGTCGAGGAATGCACCGCGAAATGTAAGCTCCAGAGCAATAGCGTCAAGGAGTGTGCCGCGAACCGTAAGCTCCGCACCAGTAGCGTCGAGCAGTGCGCCGCGAGTAATGTGCGCGATGTGTGATGGCAATCACGTGCTGCCAGTGTGCAGAAAGTTTATAGCACTGGACAATAGTGAACGATGGAACGTGGCCAAAGACAGTCGACTGTGTTTCAAGTGTTTGTGCACTCGGCACAACCGGGAGTTTTGTCGTGCGAAGCGTTGTGAACAGTGCAACGCCCCTCATCATTCGCTACTACACTTCAATGGTGTGCCGGATGAGGAACGCCCACCCGAGCCGACGCCCTCGGCTCCTGAAGCTGAAGTGAAGCGGGCCTTTAGTGTTGGAGGTGTGTGTACTAAGGCCCTGCTGAAGATGGTGCCAGTCTCTATCAAGAGAGACAACTGCGTGATACAGATTTACGCCTTGTTGGACGATGGTGCTACAGTGTCACTAATGGACAGTAGTTTAGTGACTAGTGATGTTGGTGAGCCGTGCCCTCTCACGATAGTGACCGCGAATGGACAAAGGGTTACGGACAGTGAGTCGCGAAAAGTGAATATTAGGATTTGTGGACCTAATGAACTTGAACATTGTGTGAATGTGCGTACTATGGCTCATATGAATCTGCCTACTCAAACTGTACCAGTGTCATTCTATGAGAACGCTTACCTCAGTAATTTGTGTGACACCGTGGATTGCAGTGAGGATCGCAAGGAGGGAAGGGAGACGAAGCCTCTGCTGCTCCTGGGCCAGGACAACTGGGAGCTCATCGTCGGCGGGGAGATCCGAAGGGGTAAGCCCGGGGAGCCGATCGCTTCCCTTACTCAGTTGGGATGGGTAATCCATGGCCCATTGGGATGCGGTGCTTCCACTTCCTCTGATTGTGAAACAGTCCACTGTACAGTTTTAGTTACTGAGAGTGGTGTAGATAGTGATGTACATAGTTTGGATAAGGGTGTGGTGAGCCCTAGTGAACCTGGCAGGCTTCGTCTTGTGTATGACGTTGCTGCTTCTTATAAGGGAGTTTCGATGAACTCGAAATTGCTCAGCGGACCCGTTCTACTGAACTCGCTGTTCGGTGTGTTGACGAGGTTCGGATTTGGTAGGATCGCCGTCAAGGGGAACAGGGATGAGGATAAGGGGGCTCAATTGTGTTTATGGCGCGGGCAAGAAAGTGATAGACGCCCAGATCTGTACGCCATGAACTCCATGGTATGTGGAGCCACATCCTCGCCTTCGATGGCGATGTATATTTCGAACAAGAATGCTAGGGATTTGGCAGACAAATACCCTAACATTGTAGAGTCTAGTGTGAATGAACATTGCGTTGATGACTGTTTGAATGATTTAGATTTAGATGAAGATACTTTTGACTGGACTGATTCGCAAACGGTGCTGAAGTGGATAGCGTCAGACTCTAAGGACTATCGGAGTTTTGTTTCGCACCGTCTGAGCGAAATCGAATCAGGGAGTGATGGAAGCGATTGGCGCTGGCTTGCATCGGCGGATAACCCGGCCGATGAAGCGACCACGTTGGGCTGGCCTCGGGAAAGAAGCATGTGGGTTTCGGGGCCCCCCTTTCTGCGCGATCCTCCGCACCTGTGGCCGAACACAGTTGCTGAGGAAGCGCCTCAAGTGGACCTTGAGCTGAGAATCAATGTGATAGCTGAGGTCCAAGAGCCTGTGATCAATCTTAGGCGGTACTCTGCATGGGATCGAGCGGTGAGAATAACGGCGAGAGCATTGGCCTTCGTCAGAAAATGCAGAGGACGGAAGACTAACGCCTTAGAACGAGATGATCTCAGAGATGCGGAAATATTGATCTTGAAGGAAGCTCAAAAGGAGCATTTCGATAAAGAAATCCAGGCACTTCAAGCTGGTAAAAACCTACCAGCGGACAGCAAGCTGAAGGCTTTGGATCCGATGCTGTATGAAGATGGATTGTTGAGGGTGAGAGGTCGGATTGGTGCGTCAACAGAATTGTCATTTGACGAAAGGCACCCTATCATCATTGATGGCCGCGGATGGGCGGCACATTTGATAGTGAAGTACTTCCACCACAAAGCTGCGCATGCTGGAACGGAACATGTTGTGAATGCAGTAAGAGAGAGATTTTGGATCACGAATATAAGGAGTACAATAAAGAAATTGATACGAGCATGTGTAACGTGTAAACATTTACGTGGTAATCCTATTGTACCGAAAATGGCTGATCTCCCATCTTCACGCGTGCAGTCAACAAGGCGCGCATTTGTACATTGCGGCATCGACTACTTCGGACCGATGGAGGTGACGATTGGAAGAAGACGAGAGAAAAGATGGGGTGTATTGTTCACCTGCCTATCTACACGGGCGGTGCACTTGGAATTGGCAACATCCCTGAACATTGACTCGGCAATCTTGGCTGTGAGAAGACTAATCGCACGCAGAGGTCAACCACAGACCATCAGAAGTGACCGAGGAACTAATTTTGTTGGAGCCGAGAGAGAACTGCGAGCGGCATTGAAAGAATTTGATCATGAGAAATTTGCCGAAGCCATAACTCTTAGAAACATTGAGTGGATATTTAATCCTCCGGCAGCTCCTCACATGGGGGGAATTTGGGAACGACTCGTGCGCTCAATAAAAAACGCGCTTCGAGTCACCTTGCGCCAGAAGGCGCCTCGAGAGGAGGTACTGCATACCCTTGCTCTTGGAGGCCGAGCTGACTGTGAACAGCCGGCCGCTCAGCTATGTTCCTGTCGAGGATGCGGCAAGTCCCACCGTCCTCACGCCTAACCATCTCCTGTTGGGGACGGGATCGGGCGCCGCCTCATTCGCGCCGTCGTGTTCGGCGGACTTGGAGGTCCGTCGACAGTGGAGGCGTGCAAACGCACTGGCGGATGTCTTCTGGCATCGATGGCGGCGGGAATACCTGCCGTCACTCCAGCGTCGAGTGAAGTGGAATAGTGACCCAGTGAACGTGAAAGTAGATGATGTCGTTGTCATATGTGACGACTCACTACCACGTAATTAGTCGCCTAAGGGGCAAATTTGAAAAAAAGTGAAGTGTATCCCGATAGAGACGGAAAAGTGCGTGTGGTAGATATTAAGACTGGTCACGGTCTATTGAGACGACCGGTAGCGAAAGTCATCGTGCTGCCCACCGCCGATATTGTCCTAGGATAATTTTGAATTGTATAAATGTATCCTCGTACGGGGGGTGGAATGTTACGGGCAGCCGATTATCTTGGCATTGTACTTATATGTATATGTATGCAATAAGCAATAGCTAATGACTTGCACTTGAATTTTATTGAAATTGTTTAGAATGTGTGTTAGACTATATCTAACGTTAGAGTGAGACAGTGTATATGTCGCCAGTTGTCGATCTCCTCTAATCGTTGGAAAGGGATAAAATATATCTTGTGTGCTATTACTGCTCTAGCAGGGAAAATTGTTAAATGAATGAATAGCTCTGTAATTACAATAGGGTCATTGATGTAACTTTGTATGTATGTCCAGCTTGTTAGCGCCCTCAGTATTTACATGTTTTTTGTTTCGGGCGATAGCTAGTTTTGTTGGTATTCACTTTGTTCGTGAATTTGCTTATAGAATTGTTGGTTTTACTGTTTTTAGGGTTCAATGTCCAATGAATGTTTGTATTTGGTATTGTATTATTGTAGAACGTAGGGAATTCTATTAGGTGGAATAAAGCATGATAGGTAGAAGTTATTAGTTGTAGAAATAATTAGAGATTTGTGTATAACTTTTACGAAAATATGTCTTTTTTGTATGTATTTGTGAATTTATTAGTATGTTGGCGGTATGTAGCCTAGGTAAGCATTGTTTATACGGATAGAGATTGTTGTCAGCTTATGTGTTCACGCTTGTGAGACATAAAAGAAAAGAGATTTTTTTAGTTTAAAGAAAATATTATAATAAATAAGGCAAAAATTACATTTTGACTTTTTCAAAAAATTTGCACGTCAGATCGCTCTCAGAAAAGTAAAGTAATGGTGTGAAGTTAGTGACAGCTATTTTCTCTGAAGTTGGTTGCGACTTGCAGTGTGACCATTTTGGCGCAGACATAATTCTCCCCCCCTTTGAAAGCGTCGGTAGCTTTCAAAGCTCCTCATCCGCCGTTGGCAGCTTGCAGATTTTGTTGATTGCCCGCCGGACAATTCCTTTGACGGTGCAGACATCGACGACACGAGAAATTCCATCTGTTCCAGGAAACAACTTGCAAACTCTTCCCAAGCGCCAGTTGAGTGGGGACACGTTCTCTTCTCTGATCAAAACCAAGTCATTTAGCTGAAGGTCTTTCTGTTTGACACGCCACTTTGTGCGTTGTTGTAATTCTGACACATATTCTTGAGACCAGCGCTTCCAGAAGTGCTGTTGAATTTGTTCGAGGCGCTGATATCTGTCTAGGCGGTTTGGGTTGAAGTCCATGAAGTCTGGCGAAGGAAGCGATCGCAGTGGTCTGCCGATTAAAAAGTGACCCGGGGTGAGGGGACTGTAGTCATTGGGAGAGGTACTTAGGGGGCAGAGAGGGCGGCTGTTTAGGATAGCTTCTATTTGATAGAACAGAGAAGACAGTTCCTCGTACGTTAAATGGGAGTTGCCTAGTATTCTTTTAATGTGAAATTTGGCTGACTTTACACCGGCCTCCATCAGACCATTGAAGTGAGGAGCGTATGCAGGTGAAAAGCGAAATTCAATGCCTTCCCCGGTAGCAAAATCAGATATATCATTTTTGTTTAACTTTATGAAGTTTTTGATTTCTGTAGAAGCTCCAACAAAATTTTTACCATTGTCGCAAAAAATTTGTTTCGGAACTCCTCTGCGTGCTATAAACCTTTTTAAAGTTAGGATAAATGCGTCCTTTGAGAGTTCGCTTACAGCTTCTAAGTGTATACACTTATATCTAAAGCATACAAATATACACAAGTAACATTTTGTTATTTTGCACCCACGACCCTTTCTATCGGTTATCATAAATGGCCCAGCGAAATCAGTACCCACAGTAAGAAATGGAAAGTCAGGCATTAACCGTTCTGTAGGTAGATTTCCCATTATGTTTTTCATAGCGTGACCTTTGAACTTACGGCATGTAATGCAAGATCGCGTAACGCGACGGGCCAAGTTTCTGCCGCCAATCGGCCAAAAACGGGATCTTATCGAGGACAACAAAAGCTGTGGCCCAGCATGTAATAGACGTTCATGTTCTTGTTGGAAAATGAGTTTAGTGAGATGGTGATCTGATTTTAACAACATGGGATGTTTAGTTTCATAGCTGTATTCAGAAGCTTGAATGCGACCACCTACTCTCAGGATTCTATTACTGTCTAAGAATGGAGTCAAGGAAGAGATATTCGATTTGGGGTTAAGACACTTATTTTTGTTCAAAAGAGTGATCTCTTTTTCAAAACAATCACCTTGAGCTAATTTAACCAGAGAATTGAGAGCTTGATCTGTTTCATGAACTTTTAGTGGGCCTAGGATTTTACTATTAGGATTTCTGGTGTTGTATATGAAACGTAATATATACGCATACACATTTTGTAGATTTCTTAGTTTAGAAAATCTTTTTATATCGATTATCGGAGGGTCATTCATTACAATAGCGGAATTAACCTTGATTTCAGGTAACTGTGGTTCTGGTACTGGTTCTGTTGAACTTGAGGGCCACGTAGGCTCTGGTTGAAGTAAAAATTCAGGACCATGCCACCATAAAGCAGAGTTTTTTATATTTTGGGGTTCTACGCCACGAGACAATAGATCTGCTGGATTTTTGTTTGTAGGAACGTGAAACCAGTCCTTGCGATCGGTGAGCTCAGTGATGGTAGCTACTCTGTTGGCAACGAAACTTTTTAATTTATTAGCATTAGTTTTTAACCAGCCTAATACTACAGTAGAATCAGTCCAGTAGACCCGGCGTGATATCTCGAGACGCAGAGCTTTTGCAATCGTATCACATAGTTGTGCGGCGAGTAATGCGCCGCAGAGCTCTAGTCTGGGGATAGTAGTAGGCTTAATAGGCGCTACGCGAGATTTTGCACATAGTAAGTGCGAAATGGCTTCGTTATCGGAGTTAATGGATCGCAAATAGACGCAAGCGCCGTAAGCGCGCTGAGATGCATCACAAAAACAATGCATTTCTATATATTTAATATTTTCAGATAAAACCCATCGGGGTATATTTAAAGATGTGATACTAGATATGTTATAGATAAATTTCAACCATTTATTTTTTATATTTTCAGGAGATGGCTCATCCCAATCTAGATTCAAGGTCCATAATTCTTGAATGATCATTTTTGGTATTATTGTGCAAGGAGATAAAAGACCCAGTGGGTCGAATATTTTGAAGGCCGTAGACAAAATACTACGTTTCGAAATAATATCACTAGGAGCGATATTTATAGGGAATTGAAGCGTATCTGAGTTGGGGTTCCAGTCGAGACCGAGCGTGTTTGTAGATTCGCTCAGTATGAGATTACCTTCTGCATGAAGTAAGTTTTTGAAAACTGAAGTAGGTAAATTTGATCTGTACTTTCTCAAATTGAATCCTCCTGCGGTTAATGTATCTGAAAGTAACTGTTGAGTGGAAATTAAGCTGGACTCATCTTCGAAACCTGTTAAGAGATCGTCCATGTAAAAGTCGTTTTGTATTATGGTTTTTAAAAATTCATTATTTGTTTCCTCTCCTAACTCATATAAACATCTAGTGGCGAGAAAGCTCGCACTTGAGAAACCATAGGTGACAGTATTCAACTGCAGCGTTTTTAAAGGCTGTGTAGGTTTGTCACGCCAGAGTATAAGACTCAAATTTCGGTCAGACTTATCAACCCATATCTGTCGGTACATTTTTTCTATGTCTGCAGAGAGAATGTAGCGATGTTGTCTAAATCGTAAAAGGATATCGAATATAGGATCTTGAATCGTAGGACCTGTTAGTTGAATATCATTTATAGATAGACCTGAAGACGTACGAGCGGATGCGTCAAAAACGACGCGAAGACGTGTGGATTCGCTATTTTCTCTAATCACTGGATGGTGTGGGAGAAAGTAAGCACACTCAGTGCGTTGGATGGTAACTTCTGAAAGATGACCAAGTTGGGCATACTCGTCGATGAATTCCTTGTAAGGAGTAGCTATCTCTGGTTGCTTCTTAAAGCGGCGCTCTAAATTAAGGAATCTTTTTTTAGCCATATAGTAAGAATCGCCTAAGCAATCAGGTTCATCAATGAGGGGCAGTTTGACTGAGAAGTGGCCATCTTCGCAGCGCTTAGTATTCGCCTGAAAATGAAGTTCACATAGTCGTTCGTGTTCGGTGAGTACAGTTTTTTTAGGTACGCTTTCTAGTTCCCAGAACTTAGTAAGCTCATCATTTAAACTTACAAAATTACATTGAACATCCTTTGGTTCTGAAGCGTAATTTTGCATGGGTCCTGCAATAATCCATCCTAATTTAGAGTCACGTAGTATAGGATTTCCTTTTCCTAAAGAATGCTGTTTGGAACCAATGATATCCCAAAAGAGATCAGCACCGATGAGCATACCTATATCGGATGGTTCATTAAAGGTGGGGTCCGCTAGTTGAAACTTAGACAAATTCAAATGTTTAGAATCAATGAACGACTTAGGGACCTTCCCTGATATTTGTGGCAATACCAGGCAGAATATTGTCGCCTTGAATGGAGTGGATTTGGAATGAAGACTTACAGCGCAACGATCAGTTTTTATTTTTAGAGGGGTGTTCCCAATGCCCGTGACACTGTGAGTATTGGAATGCTCAACCGAAAGATCTAATTCTTTTTTTAAATTTTCAGTAATGAAGGACATTTGACTACCACTATCTAAGAGGGCTTTAGTAGTCACCATTTTTTTCGATTTAGGGTTCATCAGCTGAACTAAAGCTGTACATAGTAGTGTTTCTGAAGAGGAGGTTGCTGACATGGAAATAGATTGTGAAGTGTTGCCATTTTCGGTTTCAGTATTTGCGGGCTTATGTAAAAGGGAGTTATGACGTTTTCTACAAACCCTACAAGCACCAGGTAGTCTACATGAGCGAACATCATGACCGCTTCGTAAGCAGTTGTGACATAAACGTAAGGAAGAAACTTGAGAAATCCTTTCGTCGGGCGTCTTCGATTTGAAAACAGTACAATCATATATTCTATGATCACCATCACATACAAGGCAAGGTTTGCTTTTAGGTAGCGAATTGGTATCGCTAGAGGATACTACAAAAGATTTGGACTGAAATTTAGGACGTGACGCGTTAGGAACCTCTGCGACACGTTTGACAATTTTTTCCTGCTTATTACGGTAAACTGTTTCTAGAACATCAGCTCGGTTTTTCAAAAATCCCATAAAATCTTCTAAGGAAGGCATACCCATCACCGTGTTCCTAAACTCTTCCCATTTCATGCAAGTATTGTTGTCTAATTTCGCTGAGACCATAAATATGATAATAGTATCCCACTGATTTGTAGGCTGGCCTAATGTGTTAAGAGCCCTTAAGTTTTTTGTGACGTGATCAATTAGGTATCTAATGGACTTATCAGATTCGCGTGCAGGCTCAATGTTGAACAAGGATTTTAAGTGATAATTTACTAATTGGCGAGTATTATCATAACGCTCGCATAAAAGTTTCCATGCCTGAACGTAATTAGTTTCAGTTACTTCTAAGTTACTGACCACGCGTGCGGCTTCACCCTCTAGGTATGAATTTAAATAGTGGAACTTATGAATATTTTTTATTTTATCATTATTGTGGATTAAAGATTGGAATGTATCTCTAAATTCCAGCCATTTATAGTAAGTTCCATCGAAATTATGAATTTTTATAACAGGTAAGCGAAATCCCAAAACGTCATGGTCATTTTGTGAATTGATATGTGAACTATTTTGAGAACTTATGTCGCATTGACTTCCGTTATGTTTTTCAATGTTGGAATGTTTAGAAATAATATCATTTGCAACTGCGATGCAATGATAAAAATCCCGTTCAATGGAATCTCTCTCGTTTAATTCTGAATCTAAATTTTCTTCATTCAATGATTCTATCTGATCCTGCACCGAATCGAATTCAGGGAATAACGCTTCGAATTTAGACAACTTGTTACTTAGTTTGCCAATCTCTAATGTAGTTATTTTTGTTTCACTTTGCAATTCATCTAAGTAGTTTCTAAACTTAGTTAGTCGTCCTTTTATAGACTTACGTTTGATTCTAATCTCCTTTAAATCGGACATTGTATAGATATTAGCAAACCAACGTAAACAAGACCCGTTATCTATTTAGTTGCGTAAGTAAAAATGCATACGATACGCTCCTCGCTTCGATGTGATCAGCTGATGCGATGGCTGCCGGTGCGCGGTCAAGGTCAGCGTGCTGCCGGGCAGTACGCGAGACGACACGGAACGGGCAGGTAGTGAATGCAGCTGGCCGCTCTTATCGCGGTACACTGGAACTGAGAAATAGGACGACTTGAATTTGTGGGAAAATACAAGAAATGGTGAAAATAAGGGGTTATATGAAAGATGCGGAATGATTGCTTATGCAAAAATATTTTTAGGTATTCGGCAATAGTGCGTAATTGAAGTTGCAAAATGTAGTGACAATAATGCGCGGGAAACAGCGGGTTTGTTGCAATGAATCGCTAAGATATAGGCGAGTATGTTTATGGCTATTTCTTTTTAATCTTTAGGCAAGTGAAGTTGCTTAAATATGTAGGTAGAGTAGGCGTTTGAAATGTAGGTTTCTAGGCATAAAGATAGCACAAAAACGTAAAATATAGGTTGCAAGGTGATGTCTTTGCTGCAGCACAAAAATATTTATGAATTGGGCTTAAGTGAGTAAGTATAATAAGCGTGCAGTTGCTAGACTCGATAAAGGCCTTGCAAAAATGGGTAGGTAGTGACTTTGTGCAAAAATGATAAGAAATTAAGAAGAATTTGTCTCTCGGACCATACAAATTGAAGTGGGTGGATAGTAGGAAAGAAGACAAAGGAACGGGCTCACTCTTTTATCTGGCAGAACCGGTGCGATGCTTCGGTGCCCTTGGCTTGACCTCTGCTTGACCGCTCGTATCGATGTTTGCGCCAAATGGTGATTATTCCTCCTTGATTCTTCTTAATGCGGCATCTCGAAGGGAGTTGAAGCCAATTTTGAAGTCCGCCGCTCGATTGAAGTGGATCGCGGAATTTGATGATCGCGGAATCCGTCGACGCGGCAGTTGACCCCAGCTTAACCTTCAGCGCCCTGCAATCAGTACCCAAAGTGCAGGTCCTGTCACGGTCGCCACTTTTTATGTTCACGCTTGTGAGACATAAAAGAAAAGAGATTTTTTTAGTTTAAAGAAAATATTATAATAAATAAGGCAAAAATTACATTTTGACTTTTTCAAAAAATTTGCACGTCAGATCGCTCTCAGAAAAGTAAAGTAATGGTGTGAAGTTAGTGACAGCTATTTTCTCTGAAGTTGGTTGCGACTTGCAGTGTGACCATTTTGGCGCAGACATTATGTTATGCAAAGTTGGACTGTATTGTATCGAGTAGTTTAGGAGATATGAAGAGGAAATGGAAACCTCAACAGGAAACTTTGGGCCGAGGCCAAGTGAGTGCCTGGTGGTCGCCTTTACAGCATTGCCAAGGGGTATAAAATGAAAATTAGGTTTTTTTAGATAATTGCTCGAATTGTTATACTACCTTGACGTATATCGTATAGATCGTAAAAATAAGTAATAGTGTTATTCGTAGTAATTCAAATAGAAAGTTCAGCTTCTCCATTGTCTCGATTGTGTTATTATTTCTTCGTGTATTCTTTGAAAGTGTATTGTGTTTGTTAACTTGAAGTGTTGTTTAGTACATTGGTACTTAACTTGTGTTGTGTTGTTGTGAATTAAATTGTGTTTATACCTCGTTACTTTGGTGTTTTCATGGGCTTGCCTGAGTGTCTTCTATCCTATTGAACCACCCTATGGTGAATGTTTAACTGTTGTGTACCGTTGTGCTAGGACGTGCGCAACACAGCGCTGCTCCAGCTCCACAACCCTAGCATCCAGAACTTTTATTGTGTCGGCAAATTTATTGATAGTGTCATGGGCCATGCTCACCGACGTTTGAAGGTTGGTTATTTCACTTCTTATGCATCGAACCTCTTCCACCAATGAGCTAAGCGGCAATAGCTGTTGAGAGATTTTAGCTAATGCAGCCTCCATCACTTCCTTTGTGAGCGGCGCCGACATTGGTGTTGGTGACCTGGTGCCTCCAGCCCTGCAGTCCGTGCAGCGCCATGTATCTTTGCGCGCTCCAAGTTTACGGTAGTTAGCTTCGGTTATTCCAGAACATTGAAAGTCCAACTGACGCTGACAACCATTGCACTTTACTCCATCCGAGAATTTGTTATCACAACTAGCACAGGTGAACATTTTACGTGATCGAAATATGGCACAGATTGAGAACCACTGGAATTTCACCACAGAGCGTGCGTGCACGATCCTCAGCTTCTCTGGCTTCTGCGGGTTGATGACAGCGAAATGTGGTAGGTACCACGTCTTCTTATTTTTCGATTCCGGTGCCGGCTCTGCGTACTCGTTCTCTAAGAGTACCTCCATCTGTCGGTTGTAGCGGCTCTTCAACTCGTGGTACTTGTCCAGCTTCCGTTCGATTAGCTGGAGTCTCCTGAAGGCCGCGTCGTAGTTGCACGGCGGGGACGGGTCGTCGTCTCTCCAAAGTAGGCCCGTCTCGAATCCTCCCGCCGGTAACCGCTTCGTCTTCGCTGCGAGGATGTCGAGCGCTCTCTGTTCGTCGTCTGTGTACGAGCGCTTCGCTGCCACCCCCAGAGCCTCCAGTGCGAAGTGCTCCCTCATCAGCCTCTCCATCTCGTTCTCGTCTTCATCGAGGACCCGGATGAGGTGGACTCGGTGTGCGTGCTGCGGCGTATGGCCGGTGCCGTGAAGCACCCAGCCAAGTTCGGTGCGAGCGGCGACCGGCTGGTCGCGCTCTCCTCGGCGTATCTCGTGCGCCAGCAGCAAGTGCCAGTTGTCCTGGCCCACCAAGACGGTAGGCTTCCCATCGACGGTGATGTGGTCCTCCAGGTCGCGCAGGTGTGAGTAGGCGCGCACAGTCTCGGGTGAGACCGACTGCGACGCCAGGTCCAGGCGCTCGATGGTGCGCGCTGACACGATGAAAGCGCGCGAGTCGCGCCCGCTGATCTCGAACTTGACCCGGCGTGATGTGTGCGCGTCCACCCGCGCACCGGCGACCCCCTCGATGTAGAAGGGCTGTGTGGGTCCCTCCGCTCCGATCTTCTCTGCAACGGCCGCGTCGATCATCGTGCAGGTCGACCCGTCGTCGAGCAGTGCGTAGGTGTCGCACGCACCCGACGGGCTGGCGACCCGCACCGGTAGCACCTTCAGTAGTGCAGTGGGCCTCTTCTCTCTTGCAGAGGTGACGATTCCAGAAGCAGGCTCTTCCTTCGCAGGTGTGGGTGGCGCGGCAGGCGGTGGTGTGCTGTGGAGCAGCGGGTGGTGCGTTCCCTGGCACCCGTTGACGTTGCACCTCTGCAGCTTGCACTTGTGTGTGAACGAGCGATATTGCAAGCAGCGGAAGCACAGCCGATGCTCCTTCGCCCGTCGACTGCAGCTTGCTTGAATGTAGGACAAGCGGTTTCTGTGTGCTTCTTCTGGCACACTCGGCATCCCTCGGTTTTCGTTAGCGTCGGTCGCTGCACCTCGACGTGATAGGTGCGCGCGGCTGCGGGAGCGGGACGTCGGTTCGGTCTTGCTATCTCTTTCTCCCGCCGGTCTTCAGTCGGCGTGAGTTCGGCTGGCGCGAAGCTTCCCACTCGGTCTACGGTTCGCTGCAGGAACCTGGTCAGCTTCACCAGGTCTGGCTCGTCGTGTGCGTTCTCGGCAGCGAAGTCATAGTAACGATAGCGAAGTGTCGACGGTAGCTTCTCGATGACGGCGCGTACCACCTCCGGGTTGTACAAGTAGTGTCTTCGGTCTAGCGCCTTTACCGTCGCGGTGATGTTCGCTACCCGAGATGCGAACACGCAGACGTCTCTGGGGTTCTCGGTGATCTTCGGCAGCCCCCGCAGTTTCTCCATTTCTGCCATGGCGAGGGCGTCGGGACGGCCAAATCTTCCTCGTAGTAAGTCGATTACTTCGGCCGGCGTAGTCCTCCCGACGAACAGGCAGTGCGTCGCTTCCTTGGCGGCGCCTCGCAGGCACCGGCGCAGTCGCGACAGATTTTCGCCTTCAGTGAGCTGCCCGGCGGTCTCCTCGTAGGCGACGAGGAATGGCAGCCAGTCACTCGACGACCCGCTGAACGACGGCAGCTCCGGTATGATGCGAGGCGCAGCGGAGCGAGCGGCGGTGGTGATGGCTGCGGCGAGCTCGTGAAGGTCGACGCTATGGTTCCCTTCTGGAACCTTCGGCTTCTCATCTTTTGGTTTCGGTGGGGGGTCGAAGTGGCGGACCGGTGACGGCCGCCTCTCGGCTCTCTTCGGCTCCCTCTTAGCGATAGGTACGGGCTGGTGCTCCTCAACCCATTTCTTCGTGCGTTCGTTACGCACAACGGAGCTCACTGACTCGAGCTCTTCATCATCGGTTTCGGCTTCTAGTAAAGCGATGCGCGTCGACTGCAGCAGAACTTCCTTCTCAAAGAGCGCTGCACGCGCCGCTAGTAGCTCTCGTTGTCGACGGCTGCTCTTCGTACGTGCGGTGTGTGTACGGGAGGAGCGGGTACGGTGATGCTCCGACGGCGGTGGGACGTCACGTCTAGCCTCGACGGTGGCGGTGGAGGGGGCGGTGAGAACGGCAATAACCGCGTCCCTCTCTTCAGTAGGCTGACGTGACGGCCGGACGGTATCTTTCGTCGCCGTCGTAGCTCGCGTCTCTCCCGTGGCGGTGGTAGCATCCGTCGTCTCGGTGGTGCCAGTGGTACCCGTAGCAGTGGTACCCGACGATCCCGTGGCACCCGTAGTGGTGGTCTCCGTCCCCGTGGCGGTTTCCTTCGTCGTCCCGGACCCAGCTGTGGCTGTCTTCTTAGACCCCGGGCTGGAATCTATGGCTACGACGTCGGGGTTCTGGATAGCCTGGTCGATAGCTTGTTCTTCACCCGCCACTTGAACGGCGGCTTGACCTCCGGCAGCGACGGCCGGTGGTCTCTCCCTCGACGGCTCGGAAGCCATGCTCCTTGTCACAACCATAGCGAAACTAGTATACGATATAAATGATCCGGCTCGAAGGACCAAAATTATGTGGGCCGCCTTCGATCAACCCACATAAGCGTCGAACGATGTGGACTGTATTTCCTCTTTCGATGACGAACGGCAACTATGGTTGTGACTGGCCGATTTCTTTTAGGAGCAGGCTTGGAGGGAGAGAAACACTTTGCTTTCGGAGGTACAAAGTAGCGGGTGGTTGTGCTTCCAGATGGACGGTGACAGAGGCACACCAAGAAACTATGATCTGACGAGTTGATCCGTTTAGTAAGACGAACTGATTCGAACTGAGCACGCTACATTTTTTTTTTTTTTTTTTTTTCGAACGGACATGTTTGTTGTTGGCCGTTGGGCCTTTACAACTTCACCGGACAGGGAAGGCGAGTACGTAGGGTACTCAGCCTAAGCAAGAAGATGCAACTGCCTAAGGGCGCCCAGGTGGGCACGGACCTCGGCTTAGGACGTTGCTTGGACGGGGAGGATCGGAGAGAATCGGCCCGGTATGTGCCGATAGCGCTGGTAGGCGCGAGAAGCGGGGGGACGCCGCCCTCGCCGGCGAGGGCAGTATGTCGGTGTGGTGTTACTCTGTGGTTGGGGCGGGGGGGTCATGGCTGCTACGGGTAGCGTGATAGGATCATCGGGATCCTCGAGTACGTGCCGGGAGCGTCGGATCACGCGTATGGGATTCGCGGGGAGGTCGTAAACTGCGGAGCTTACGAATAGGGGGTTGGGGTGATGGGGGGCGGAATTGAAGTAGCGTTTTGACGCTTGCTTCAGGTATTGAGCTATGGTGGGAAGCTCTAGATCGCAATGGAGATTTTCATTGCGCACGAACCATGGGGCGCCCGTGGCTCGGCGCATGGAGCGATTTTGGATGACCTGAAGTCGGTGGATGAGACTGGGCTTTGTATGGGCGAACGCTACGCCGGCGTAGGTGAGAATGGGACGGATGCAAGTTTTGTAAAGTGTCACCTTATTTCTAAGGGACATTTTACTTTTCTTGTTCGTGAGGGGGTAGAGACGGCCTAAAACAAAGGCTGCTTTGTTTCGGACTCGTTTGATGTGGTCTTTGAACGTCAGTCGGTCATCTAGGGTGACGCCTAGATATTTGACAGAGCGTTCCCACGGGATGGGACGATCGAACAGTTTAATGCTGCGATCGATGGGATTGGTCTCGGTACTGAGCCGTTTGAATGAAAAGAGCATGGCTGCACTTTTCTCGGGGTTCACTTCGATCCTCCAGTTCCTAAACCATTTGCCCAGGGCACTGGCAGAGGATTGGAGGTTTCGAAGGATGAGGCCCGCTGAGCGGCTGGATAGATAGAGGGCTGTGTCATCTGCGAAAAGCGCAAGGTTGACATTTGGGAATCGCGGCATGTCGCTCATGTAGAGCGAGAAGAGTGTGGGGGCTAGAACGGAACCCTGAGGGACTCCGGCTCTGATGGGTCGGGGGGACGAGTAGACTCCTTCTATGCGATAGCGAAAGCTCCGATTCGTGAGGAAGTCTCGTAGTATGAGTACGAGCCGGTCTGGCAGTCCCAGCTGATATAGTTTGTATATCAACCCGTTGTGCCAGACTTTATCGAAAGCTTTCGCCACATCAAAGAAGAGAGCTCCTGTGAACTGTCTGCGGGCGAAGCCGCTTATAATGTGCTCCGTTATGCGGTGCACCTGTTGGACGCACGAGTGTCTGGCTCTGAAGCCAAACTGCTCGTCTGGTAGAAGGCCTTTGGACTGGACGATGTCCTTTAGGCGGGCGAGGAGAATGCGTTCGTACAGTTTACCCAAGGCCTTGAGGAGGCTTATGGGTCTGTAGCTGGAGGGTTCTGAGCGGGGCTTATTGGATTTGTGGAAGCCTATGACGTCTGCACTTTTCCACGTGTCGGGAAAGGTGCAGTTGTCGATGGCTGCATTGAAGATGCACGCTAGAAGAGCAATGAGATTCGGGGAGAAGTACTTGAGTACTTTGTTGGTGATGCCGTCAGAGCCGGGGGCCTTCCGGGGTTTGAGCTGTTTAATGGCCTTCTCTACTTCACACGGGGTGACTGGGGCAAGAGACTCGGTCGGGGGGAGGGCTACTCGCCGTTCGACTTCCTCATCCACCTTCTGTAGCTGGATGGGCTCGATTGGGAGTGTACTGGGGGAGCATTGGGCCTCTAGGCTGTCGGCCAGGCACTCGGCCCTTTCGGAGTCGTCGAAGGCATCCGGAAGGTTGGGGCGTTTGAGAGGGGGCATGGGGGACTCGACCTCCTTCTTGAGGGCTCTCGCCAAGCTCCAATACGCGACGTGAGATGGCGAGATTCCCCCAAGAAGTTCATCGCAACGGGTCTGCTGCAGCTCCTGCATGGTCTGCTTTACGTCCCTCTGTAAAGCTCGCATGCGAGTGCGGTTTTCCTCGTTTGGGAAGCTGTCGTAGGCACGGATGGCTGCATTTCTTGCGGTCAGCAGCGACCTCGCGTCTTCCGGCAGTCTCCAGCGGTGCTGGGGCAGCACTGGAACCTGCCGGGAGCAGTCTTTTACGACTGATTGAGTGTGGCTGCTGAGGGCATCGATTGCGCATCGGACGTCATCTAAAGACTTAATGTCGTCGGGTATGTTGTCAAGGTCCGGTGAACTGGTAGCTTTGAGTTTGTCCTCAAGGCTGTCCCAGTCAACTATCGTCTTGGTGGGCGGGGCCGTGGGGGTTGGGGGACCTAATTGTAACAGGACCGGCCGGTGGTCGGAACACAGAGTTTGAAGCACTTCTATCGAGCACAACTGAAGGTTGATGTTCTTTAGAAGTGCTATGTCTAGAATGTCTGGGGTGTGATTGACATTGTACGGAAAGTGAGTGGGGGTCATTGGGGCAATGATGTCGAAGTTGAGTCGGTCAACGAGTCTGTCAAGGGCTCTACCTCTGGTATTGGTGGATACGCAATTCCACCGTTCGTGTTTGCTATTTAGGTCGCCAGCCAGAATGACTGCGCCTCCTAGATTGAAAAGGGCCTCGATGTCGCTTCCGAGTAGTGGTTTGTCGCCACTACAAGGGAGATAGACCGAAGCTAGGGTAATGGGTTGGTGGCCGGTCATGGCTAGCCGACAGACAGAGGCCTCAATGCTCGTGAGAGGGGGGGTGTCGGTGGGTATACAGTGCAAGGACCTTTTGTAATAGATGAGAGTGCCGCCCTTTGCGGAGTTCACTCTATCGTTACGCACTAAATCGTAGTTGGGGATTTTAGGCCCGCGAGTGCAAGGTTTAAGGTGTGTTTCTTGCACTAGTAGGACATCGATTTGGTGTTCGCGAAGGAAATCTATGATTTGCCAACGCTGGGGGAGGATACCGTCTGCATTATAGAATGCGACGGTAATAGATCGGGGCTTGAGTCTACCTTTGGAGGGGTTTAAATCCATTATGGAGAATTAACATTGAACTCCGAGATGGCTGCGATGAGTCGCGAATGCTTAAGCATTGCTATGCAACGCTGTTCAGTGTTATGCTGGGTTGCTCTGAGCTCCCTAGCCAGGTCGCGGACCTGCTCCATGTTAATGGCGCTGGCAAAGCGGATGACAAGGCTAAGATCGTCTTCCTCCACCGTGTCTGGGACAGGCGCTGGAGGGGAGATCTTAGGGGGAAGGGGCGCTTTGCTGATCTTAGCTGGTTTGGTGGGGGGCTTGGGGGTCGGCTTGAATGCCGTGGGCATGGAAACTGGAGTTTCCATGAGTGGAGGTGGTGAAGCCAATACTGCTTGGCTTCTCCAGGCGGGTTGCAGCTCCTGAGAGGCTGCGATGTTGGGGGTGAAGGCGGGTGTTTTGGTTGGACGTAGAGGTGGGAAATCCTCAGTACGTGGGGCAGCGCGGCGTGCGGGCCGGGGTTCCGAGGCGGAGGGCGCGGGGCCTTTTTTGCCAGGCCTACGACTAGCGCGTGGTGCCTTGGGGCATCCGCGGTAGTTCGCTGGATGTCCCAGGGCACCGCAGAGTACGCAACCAGGGGGTTCCGTACACTCGCTCTTGTCTTTGGGGCGGGGGCAGTCAGGGGTGCCGTGATTGCCTAGGCATTTGACGCACCTAGGCTTGGCGTAGCAGTTTCTGGCCGAGTGGCCATAGAGTTGGCATCTATGGCACTGGCCAGGGGGACCCTTTTTGTGGGGCATCTCGATGCGTATGCCGGATAGTTGGCATACGGTGGTAAGCGTATTTATGATACGCTTTCCGGCGGGGGATAGGTCTAGTGTGACCAGCACTAGATCGAAGGGGGCTTTTGTTTTTCCGCTATGCATGCGGTGTACTTCGTGGGCGGGGTATCCTTGGGACTTAAGGTCCTCGAGGATATCATTGGAGTTAAGCTCCTTGGGGACACCTCTGATGACGACGCGCAAAATGCGCTCATCCTCGAGGGCGTAGGTGTGAAAGCCGATGCGTTCGGCTTTCAAGACGGTCGTGAGGTGACGATGGTCGTTGGGGGTGGGGACTTGGACCTTGATCCCTTGTTGGGTGGTCCGAGCAGAGGTGAACGCGATTTTGCGTTCGTTAAGGAGAAATGAAACATTGTTCCATTTCTCCTTGTCCTGAATGAAGAGGGGCGGGGGGCGTTCGATGCGGGGGGGTTGAGATGCGGGAGGGGCAGATTGGGAGGACTCCTGGTCAGAGTGCTCGGGTGGGGGGGTCGTCACTGAGGTCGCGGCGGTGGCGGCCTTTTTGGACGTTTTCGTGGGGACGGGGACTTTGCGCTTCCTCTTCTTTGAGTTTTTGGAGTCGACGGTCGTAAAGCCGTCGCCGTCCTCACTCTCCGAAGAGGAAGATACGCGGTCTTGGACTTGGTAGTCCATGGGGGTAGTCGCGGGGGCAGGGGTTAGTGGTCGTGAAGCGATCGTCGGAGGTTGGGACAGAGGTGAAGCCTCTTCGGTGGGCTGGGGCGAGAGGGGAGAATCGCGGCGATTTAGGGCGGGCAGCAGGGCGACCATGACCTCGGGTGGGATGCTCAGAAGGAGCTTATCGAGAAACCCGGGTTTCTCGTGTATGAGGCGGAGGGCCTCCAGGTGGGCGGGGGACAACTCTGAGTTGGAGATCCCAGAGGTGTGTGCGGGTTGGTGGGTACCTAGGGTGTCCATCCTATGTGTGGTGTGTAGTGTGCCGCCAGTAAATCTTATTGTACTGACGGGTGAGTGCCTAAGTCCCTAGCAGCCTGAGACGCAGAGGGTAGTAGTGAACCGAAGCTCAAGCTACGCCCAAACAACGTTACAGGAATGGATGGTAGGGAAGGGCAAGGGTGGGAGGGAGATGACTGGCGTCGGCTAGGAGACCCCCCAAGGCCGGTGGTTCCAGTCCCATCCGCTGTTTACGTTTCCCAGAAGGGGAACCGCGAGCGCACGGGGCACGCTCTACCTAGCTTCGTTGGCACCGTTAAGTATCCACTAGGTAACCACTAAAGCGTGGATTTATAAAAGAGAGGACGGATCCCGTTAGAAACAGGCTGGCCGCGCAGTGAAAACTACACTCGGTTCGGCTGGGAGCGGTTCGATGACACGGTGCACGTAGGCAGCGGCGACGACAGCGGCAGGAGACACGATGCACGTCGGCAGGGGCGACGACAGCGAGCAGGAGCGGAGCGCGGCGCGAGACGTCCGACCGGGGCGGCGAACGAGAGCGAACTCGTTTGTTTTTTTTTTTTTTTTTTTTTGCACGCTACATACAAAACCTGCTCTTTTTATACTATTTTTCAAGGACATTAGAAAGAGACGGCACGATCCCTACGGCGGAGGTGACCCTATCCGAGCAATACCAACACGACAGCCACCCCCGCCGTGTGAGTGAGAGATCGGTGTGCGAGCGAGATAGCGATAGCCCCCGTGGTAAGCTTAACTACCTCGGAGCAATACCACGGGGACGACCGCTTACACCGATCTCTACTCTAGCCTAACTAATTCCCTATCAACGATGCGACCTATTTTGCCTCTAGACCGCCCAAATGAAAGACAAACACATTAAATCTTTATTTACACACAAATAGAGATACAACGATATACGAAAAACTATAAAAGACACGTACAAACGACTTATAAAACGACTTACAGCTAACTTAAATAACACGATCGAAACAACTAATTGAGCTACACATAATAACGACACAACATAACGCGATATATCTATATATATAACGATAGTCAGTCGTCGTTCGTGCCCCGAAGCGAGTGTACGTACCTACGCGTGTGTTGTTACCTGCCGGCTCGTATTGTAATGAGCAGGTAGTTGTACCGCGTCTTCGTAATGTCTGACCAAATAATTATTAACGAGTTCTTGGCATTTTGCCAGAATAAAATTGATATTATGGACGAACTTAGTATAGTGCAAATTTGTGCCACAAATTTTACTGACGAGGAGGTAGAATGTGGGAAGGCGAACCTTTTCCAGGTTTTGTCAAGTGAGGGCATTAAGCACGTTCAGAGAAAGGGTGATGATAAGCGCAAAAAGAATATCAAGGATGTTCTGAAGGTTTTTAAGGAAATAACACCGGACTTGCAACCTACCTATGTTGCAAAAGACCTAAACCGATTGCCACCAGTGTCATTTGACCATGTGGATGTAACACGCTTATTGAAAGATATTCTCATTTTAAAAACCGAGTTACAACAAATGCGTACTGACTCAGTCTCCAAATCAGAGATAGAAAATTTAAAAACAAGTATTGTTACTGAAATGTGCTCTCGCCTTGCCCCATTGACCGGTAATGACAATCGAAAAGTTATGCGAACACGCAATAAGACCGATAACCTATCACAAAAAATAAGGAGATCGAGCGTCGATGAGAAATGCGATAACGACAATATAACTACATTGTCGCCTCAACTAGCACCGCAACCGAGGCGTAGCCGCTCGGATTCCGTGGACACTGTGATATCCCCACCGCCATCGCCGCCGACTTATCGCGTGATTGCAGCGCGTCCGGCCAAGTCGCATAGGAAAGCTAACCCTATTCGTATGAGCGAGATAGCTCAGGACGGTGAGAGCGACGGTTTTACACCTGTCGTTAATAGAAAAAAGCGGCATAGTCGTAATATTAATAAATGCGGCACGGCAATAGGGCCTAGTAAACTGCAAGTAGCGGAGTTACCTGAGGCTATTTACCTATCGCGATTAAAGGTGACTTGCACTGTTGACGACGTCAAAGATTATGTAACTGAGAGAGGAGCTCAGTTTCTAAATGTTGAACTATTGCCTCAGCGTAAGGAAGTGGAATTCAGATCTTTTAAAGTTACCGTGGCGAAACAAAATTTGGACACATTTCTGAGCACTGATTTTTGGCCTGCCAACTTGGTATTCCGAAGATTTAGAGGACGTTTTACTGACGTGAAACAATCAATTAATTAATGGACAGTACATCAAAAAGTATAAAAATAATTACGTTTAATTGTAAGAATATTAAAACGTCTATCAAGCAAGTTCGAGATTTGTGTGAAACGGCGGACTTGGTCTGCCTGCAGGAGACATGGCTTTTGCCGCATGATATCGGCTTGGTGGATACTATCGACACCAATTTCGGGTGTGTGGCCAAGTCGTCCGTAGATACCTCCGTTGGAGTCCTAAGAGGCCGGCCACACGGTGGACTTGCACTTTTGTGGAGAAAATCTAAATTTCCCAATGTCTCTGTTGTGGATTGTTTTAGTGATAGAGTGATAGCGATACGAGTGATTAACGGCACGCAGTCTTTTATGGTATTCAGTGTATATCTACCAAATGATAAACAAGATAATCTTCCCGAATTTACCGATTGTCTCGCCCGGGTGAGTGCTATTGTGGAGGAAAATGACATCCCGTTAGTTTATATTATGGGTGACTATAATGCTCACCCTAAAGCCAGTTTTGGCAATCAGCTGTTTGAGTTTTTGTGAGGAACATGAACTTTTGTGTGTGGACATTGAGGTTTTAGGAATTCAGTCAGATACACACACGTTTGTGAGCGATGCGCATGGCTCTCGCCGGTGGTTGGACCATTGCGTGACGACCAAGGCAGCGCGTGACACTATTGTATCAGTACAAGTAATGTATGGAGTTTACACATCTGACCACCTACCCTTGTGCGTAGAGTGTAATATTGACATGCGCTCCGGTCCCATCACTTGCGAGAGTCAAGCTCAAGCATGGTCTAATAGCCATAAGATTCGTTGGGGCTGTAGAGAATCTAGTCAAATTGATTATTACTATAAGTATTGTAACGATGAGCTTAAAAGAGTGAATGTGGCAATTATTGAATGTGAAAACTGTACAGAGATGTTTATATGTTTTAAATGCAGAGACGACTATTTTACATTAATTGATAAGTATTATAATGATATAATAAATGTTCTACACACAGCAGCTATAAAAAGCTCAAAAGTTCGCTGTAGGAAGCGCAAACCAGTAGCTGGGTGGAATCTTCATGTGAAAGAGTCACATCAGGCTGCTCGTCTTGCCTACGAATGTTGGACAGTAGCTGGAAGGCCATCCTCTGGAGACATATTTGACAGAATGGTTAGCAGTAGAAAAACATTTAAGAACAAAGTGAAATGGTGTATTAGGAATGAAGACATGATTAAAATTGATAAATTAGCTATGCACAGAAAGAACAAGAATTTCCCGAAATTTTGGAATGCCACGAAGAAATTTAATCACAAACAAAGTCAATCTGTCTCCGTGGATGGCTTCCAGGAGCCCAGCGAGATAGCCGAGTTGTTTGCGTCAAAATTTAAAGTAGATCCGATGCCTGTATCGTATCAGAGAAACGATCCTCACCCTGGTTCTGAGCAACCAGTGGTTGCGTTCACGGTTGAGAACGTAGCTAAGGCGGTGCGTGGGATGAAGCGGGGCAAGTCTCCTGGGCATGACGATCTCAGTATAGAGCATGTACTGTACGCGGGGGAAGTCCTCTGGTCTAAGTTGACAGTACTTTACAACTTATGTGTGAAGTGCGCATATCTTCCAGATTCTCTTATGAAGACGCTGGTCGTGCCTATCGTCAAATGCAAAACAGGAGACTTGGCCTCTTCAAAGAACTACAGGCCTATCTCGCTGGGTACTGTAATAGGAAAGGTATTTGAACGACTTTTGCAGCCTGAATTGCTGAGGAATGTAAAAATTGATGAGGCGCAGTTTGGCTTCCGACCCGGTGTCTCAACGGACTCGGCAATTGTCAGTTTCAAGTACGCGGTTGACTACTATATCAATCGTGATACTTCGATTTATGCTTGCTTCCTGGATCTGAGCCGCGCGTTTGATCTTGTGAATTATGATATTCTGTGGAACAAACTGCGCGGCTCAGGGGTTCCTGAATCGATTGTGGAGTTGTTGAGATACTGGTACCGGGGCCAAACAAATTACGTAAGATGGGGCGACACGACCTCTAATGCTTACAGATTAGAGTGTGGGGTACGTCAAGGTGGGTTAACCTCTCCGGACCTCTTTAACATCTACGTAAATGGCCTGATTGGTGAGCTGAGAAGCACCGGTGTTGGTTGTCATATTGATGGTGTTTGTTTTAACAACCTGAGCTATGCGGATGACATGGTGCTTCTCAGCCCATCTATCAGCGGTCTTAGAAAACTGCTATCTGTCTGTGAGAGCTATGCTCTTACTCAAGGCCTGAAGTACAATGTTGCTAAAACAGAAATGGTAATATTTAGGGCCGGAAGAGGTCCGGAGAGGACTCCGGAGGTATATTTGAATGGATCAGCGGTTCGGGTTGTGAAGAGGTTCAAATACCTGGGGCACATAGTGACTGACGATCGGAAAGACGACCTTGATATGGAGCGGGAGAGGCGGGCATTGTCGGTTCGGTGCAATATGCTCGCGCGCAGGTTCGCAAAATGCAGCAAAGAAGCTAAGGACACGCTCTTTAGAGCATTCTGCCAGTGTTTTTATACTTGTCAGCTCTGGTATAGGTACATGAGAGTGTCCTTCAGCACCATAAGGGTGCAGTATAATGACGCATACCGTATTCTTATGAAACATCCACGATACTGCAGCGCGTCGAGTATGTTCGCCGAAGCGGGAATGCCCGATTTCTTCGCTGTTATCAGAGCGCGCATAGCTTCTTTCTGGGACAGATTGCGGCGCTCTGATAACAGCATCCTCCAAGTAGTGAGTCAGGACTTGACCAGTCCCTTGGTCAGACATTGGATCGCGGTACACCGTGATCCAAATAAGAAATGATTAAGACAGCGATTTACACTGTATATGTGTATAATTATTATTTTTATTTTTGTAATTTAAATTTTAGAAAGAATAATTTTGTGTATATACTGCAAAGTTATGGGTTTTTACCTAAATAAACAATCATTATATATATATATATAAGTACTATAACACGAAATAACGATTCACTATTGCACAGACACGAAACGAACACTATTTACAGTTTTGTCTCGAACAGTACCTATTAAAAAAAAACTACGAGATCTCGTTCAAACCAATTTTCGGTGGAAGTTTGCATAGTAATGTACATCATATATTTATTTATATATATTTTTATATAATTATTAACTGTGCAGCAACAACAACCACAGCCGCAACCGCAAGTTGTGTTTGCTCAAAGACAGTAAAAGAAACAAGTGGAAGTATCTAATCCTCAAGTATGTGTATTAGGGTGTCCTTTATTTTTCTAAGTTATTATTTTTTAACGCATAGGCTCTAATTTTGTGTATTTGACCCTAAAATACTCGGAAATAAATTTTTACCTTATTTGGAGCACTGCAACCCGTGCCGACTTGAGCGGGAACATGTTCATACAGGCCCCTACGCAAGTGCCGCGCGGGCGCGCTCGGTTTGTCACTAAAGGCTTTGCCACACCAAAGGCAGGTCAGACGCGGAGCAGGTCAGTAGCAGCGCGGGAGACGGCACACTGAATGCAGACGGCGTTCAGTGTGACGTTGACGGGTGGAGGTTAGTTCGCTGCAAGATGTCGAACGGATTCTTGCTGCTTTTGGCTCTAAGTCAAAAAAGAGAATTTTACTTGAATGTTACATTTCTATAATATTTGTCTCGAAAATCGTATATATTTTTGTTCCCACGCATTAATTCGATATTTTTTTCGTTTAAATCCATCAAGCGGTTGTAAAAAAATACAACTGCTGTGTAACCGCGTCGCCGCGCTGCGCTGCACTGCGACCGCCCTGCCCCCGGTGTGGCATGCTAACATGGTTGCCATAGTTATACAGCAGCGCGGGCCCGCGATTAAACTGCGCCGCGCCGCGCCTGCGCTGCTTCTGACCCGCGCTCGAGCTGCCCGGTTTGTCATCCGGCAGTTGCAGAGCGGCGCGGCGCAGTGCAGTTTGAGCGCGGGCCCGCGTTCAAATTAGGTGTGACGTACTTCATATAATTTCTTGTATTACAACATGCGCGGGCCCGCATTTAAACTGCGCTGCTACTGACCTGCTTTTGGTGTGGCAAAGCCTTTTGTGTAAAACTACGCTACGTATAAACGCTAAGTAAATTTAGTTCTATTGAGGTGCGATAGATGGCGCTACTAGGATATTAAAACGCGCTATTGTTTTGTCTTTGCCCGTCCGCTTATACTTACAGCTTTTTCCGATATTTTGAGTTCTACTGTCCTGCATACATGTGAGTAATAAATTGTTATAGTGTATTAGTGTTGTGTTTCAATGTGATCCTAAAGTGAGTAAACATTATGGTGCCGAAACCCGGGACAATTTGGTAAGCTAATTCGAACTTTATATCAGTGAGAAAAATAACTTAGAAAACATCAGTGTTAAAAAGACTTGTAAAATTTTAAGAAGTTTATTCAGTGGACTTAGAAAAATCGTGAGTGATTTACACTTAGAAAAATTTCAAGTAAAAAAGACTTAGCCGATTTCTGATTACAGTGAAAAACTTTGAATATTTTTAAAACTAAAAACATTTTGAACTTTGCGTTGTAATTTAAATAGTTGTTGTGATATAAACTTTCTGCTTGGACTTTTCTTGTAAAATCGATCTTCAACATGGAGAAAATAGAAGAACAATTCGATATTTTTGAGAAACTAAAGAAGGCCGCTAAAAATTATAAAAAATCGCCTAAGGATAGAATTACTAAATGCTATTTAGAAACAAGAATTGAATCGATTGATGAGTTGTGGACAGTTTTTAAGACTAATCATAGAGAACTAATTTCTAAATTCAAAAAAGCAGAGAAGGAGGAGCTCACATATTTTACCGATGACGTATATGATTCGTTTGAGGAGTTTTATATCTCTCACAAATGTACACTTAAGGAAGATCTTCAACCATTCGTGAGCCAAGTCAGCGTCATGCCAGCTGCTTCACCTACTGCTCCTGATTCACTCTTACCGACATCAAGTGCGTGTGAGGTCAAATTGCCGAGAATTCAACTGCCTATATTTACGGGAAAATATACGGAATGGCAAACATTTTATGACATGTTTGTATCACTGATACATGAAAACAAGAGTTTGACATCAGTTCAGAAGCTTCACTACCTTAAAAGCAGCTTGTCAGGCGAACCAGAGAATCTCATACGCAACTTCTCAACCACAGAGTTAAATTATTCAGAAGCATGGCAACAACTAACAAAGAGATACAATAACAAGAAATATAATTGCAACGCTATCATGAAAACTTTATTTGCGATAAAACAAATCAACACAGAATCTGCCAATGATATTAAACGACTGCTTGACATAACGTCGTCTTCTCTGAAAGCATTGGACAATATTGGAGTCTCAACAAAATCTTGGGATGCAATCATTGTATACCATGTGGTCTCTAAACTCGATCCAGAATCACATAAACAATGGGAATCTCAGCAAAGTAAGACAGATGATATGCCTACATGGCATCAGCTTGCTGAATTCTTAGAGTCGAGATTTAGAAGTTTAGAAATGATTGATGCTAGTAAACAAAGCACAAGATCAAGCCATGTAAACCAATCTGCTCCAAAGCACGTGGTCAAACCCAAGACATTTCATACATCAGTCCAAGAAGAGAAGAAAGATAATGTAATCTTA
This sequence comes from Coleophora deauratella, assembly GCA_958295455.1. Lineage (NCBI taxonomy): Eukaryota > Metazoa > Arthropoda > Insecta > Lepidoptera > Coleophoridae > Coleophora > Coleophora deauratella. Next base: position 3,140,856 of record OY282415.1, on the reverse strand, counting down.
TGCCCAATGTGTAGTGGTCAGCACTTATTATACCAATGTAAGCAATTTGGTCAAGAACCTGTAAACAACAGACAAGATTTTGTACAATCGAAGGGCTTGTGCTTTAATTGCCTCGCTCCTACACATTCGGTGAAAAAATGTCGTCAACCAACATGCTGTCGTAGATGTGGCAGAAGACATCATTCACTGCTACATATGGAAAAATCGGATAATCAAGGATCTACACATGATAATGAGAATACACACACTGAACAACACAAAGAGGACAAAAATCAATGCAGGACAAATACAGCTTCAGCAGAGACAAGAATAGTGTCAAACTTTTCAAAAGGAGAAATACAACCTTACAAGGTTTTGTTGGCGACGGCTACGGTCAATGCTAAATCAAGAAATGGGTGTCACTATATCTTAAGAGCGTTAGTAGATCAGGGTTCACAGGCTTCTTTTGTGACAGAAGCGACAGTTCAATTACTTGGCCTTAAACGTCTACCAGTTAATGGTTCGGTGTCAGGTCTGGGAGATGGTCAAACTAGAGTCAAATACATGGTTTCACTTAGAGTGGAATCCCGCCATCATCCAGAAAAGTCAATCCAAGTAACCGCATATGTGTTGAGCTCACTGACGTCAATACTTCCAACGAGTCAAATATCACCTGATTGGTTAGCTTTGGAAGAGATACCACTTGCTGACCCAGGATTCACATCACCAGGTAAAATTGATGTTTTACTTGGAGCCGAAGTGTATGGAGAAATATTAACACAAGGCATGATCAAAAATCCACAAGGAAATCTAATCGCGCAAAACACAATCCTTGGCTGGATTATATCTGGAAAAGTTTCACAAGAGGCAAAATCAACAAATGGCAATGCCATAAGCATGCATATTCGAGTAAGAGAGGATGATCTTTTAAAACAATTCTGGGAGATGGAAAACGAGCCAGATAGCATCGAAAAGAAACTTACAAAGACCGAACTAAAGTGTGAAGAGTTATATGATAAAACTACGGTTAGAAATGAAGAAGGAAGGTTTATTGTAAGACTACCTTTTGAAAGTGAAGATCCAGAATGTCAGTATGGTCAGTCGAGACAAATAGCTGAAACGAGATTACGCTATTTAGAAAAACGATTATCTAAAGATCCAAAGCTGTATGTTGAGTATAGAAAAGTAATGGAAGAGTACAAAACGTTAAATCACATGAAGTTAGTTGATGAAGAGGAAATAGATAATCCCAAAGCGGTATATTTACCTCACCACGCTGTCGTGCGAGAGGACAAGGATACGACAAAGGTCCGAGTCGTATTTAACGCTTCATGTAAAGGTGTGAATAACGTTTCACTTAACGACAATCTTCTCGTAGGTCCAAAGTTGCAGCAAGATTTGCGACATCTTTTAATGAGATGGCGTCATCACAGAATTTGTATCATTGCTGACTTGGTTAAAATGTACAGGCAAGTTTTGGTGGATAAAAATGATACAAATTTTCAGAGAATTGTATGGAGAGAAGATCTAAAAGAACCTATAAAGCATTACAAGTTGTTGACACTTACCTTCGGAACAGCATGCGCGCCGTACCTTGCTGTAAAAACATTACAGAGACTCGCTGAAGAGGAACAGTTCAAATATCCTACAGCTGCTGAAATCACCAAGCGAGACTATTACGTTGACGATTTAATGTCTGGATGTGAGACAGAGAAAGATGCTATTGAGATATTCGAAGAAATGTGTCAGCTTATGGCGTCCGGAGGTTTTGAACTGCAAAAGTGGAGCAGTAACAATAAGGTTCTTCTAGAACATATCGGTAAGGACAAACGTAACTCTAATCAGTCTGTGCCTATAAAGATGGATAATACGGTAAAAGTTTTGGGAATTAGCTGGAATAGAGAGACCGATAATTTTGAGTACACAGTAACTTTGCCGGAAATAAAACATCCAATTACAAAACGTCAAGTGTTGTCTGATATAGCTCGTCTGTATGACCCAATGGGGTGGATAGCTCCGGTCGTCATCAAGGCAAAAGAGTTTATGCAACGGTTGTGGAAGGAACAACTGGAGTGGGACGAAGAATTGAATCAAGAGCTACTTGGGCTATGGATGAAATATAGAGAAGAGTTAGACGAAATCAAAAACATCTTGATTCCTAGGTGGTATCATTCATCTCCAAACTCTAGATACGAGTTACATGCCTTTTCGGATGCCTCGAGAGCAGCTTATGCCGCCGCTATATATTTGCGTGTAATCGATACTGATAATAAAATTCACGTCAACTTGGTGACAGCGAAAACCAAAGTAGCGCCTATTGAGAAAGAGGTATCAATTCCACGGCTGGAACTTTGTGGTGCAGCATTAGCTGCTAAACTATTGCATGAAGTGGCGCAAGTGATGGGCATACCTAAAAAGAATCAATACGCATGGACAGACTCGACAGTAGTTCTTGCGTGGCTAAAAGGAACACCGAGTCGTTGGACTACCTTTGTGAGTAACAGAGTGTCAAACATTCTAAACATTTTGGACTATGATCAATGGGGACATGTATCAACTCATTCGAATCCTGCGGATTGCGCCTCCAGAGGTTGCAAGCCAGTTGAGCTAATAAACAATTCGCTTTGGTGGACCGGTCCAGAGTGGTTATCAGATTCGATGGGTATTAATACTGAGAAGTCTGCCGTTACCGATACTCATGAGGAAGAAAGAATCAAGACCTTTGTTGTTCAAGAAGAAAAGACTAAAGAGTACGTTTGGGAAAAGTTTTCAGACTTACAGAAAATGCTAAGAGTAATGTCATATTGTATGAGATTTTTGAATAACAAACAGCCAAAAGACAAACGGATAAGGTTTCCAAAGTATGTAACTACAGAAGAAATGAAACAAATATTAGAGATATGCATCAAACAAGTTCAAGCCGATGAATTTGGAGAAGAAATAAAGCAACTGAAGATGAAAGGATCTGTGGCTAAGAAGAGCGTGTTACACACTCTTTATCCTATTGTGGATACGAATGGAATATTACGAGTTGGTGGTCGCATAAATCAAGCCAGTGCAAGTTTTGACAAGAAGCATCCCATTATTTTGCCGGCTAAAAATCATCTTAGCAAGTTGATTATTTCGGATGCTCATAGCAGAACTTTACACGGCGGTCCACAGATTATGCTTAACTATTTGAGATCAAAGTATTGGATTGTTAGAGCAAGAGAACAAGTTAAAAAACACTATAGAGATTGCGTGATCTGTAGGAGATATTCGAAAACTGCGAATACACAACTGATGGGTCAGATTCCTGAGGTAAGACTCAAACCGAGTAAACCATTCAAATCAACCGGTGTTGATTACGCGGGCCCCATCAACATTAGATTTTCACCAGGTAGGGGTTCAAAATCATACAAAGGTTATATTTGCCTGTTTATCTGTATGGTGACCCGCGCAATACATTTAGAGGCAGTAACAGATTTGACAACCAAAGGTTTTATCGCTGCATTTCGTCGTTTTACGTCGAGAAGAGGCCACTGCAAAGACTTATTTAGTGACAATGGCACTAATTTCGTTGGGGCAGATAAAAAGTTAAGAGAGATGTTTGATAACGGTAAATCAGAACTGCCTAACGAAATCGCCGAAATGCTCACTCTGGAGAATACCACGTGGCATTTTATACCTCCCCAGGCTCCAAACTTTGGTGGCCTGTGGGAAGCAGGTGTTCGATGCACTAAAAATCATCTGCGAAAAGTTATTGGTAACAGTACTCTCACGTATGAAGAGTTAGCCACTGTACTGACTCAAGTGGAAGCGTGTTTAAATTCCCGTCCATTGTCTGTATTAAGTGATGATCCTAATGACCCTCTTCCACTGACACCGGGTCATTTTCTGGTTGGTGAACCTTTGTTAAATGTTGTCGATCAGGATTATTGTACTAAGAATGTTACTGGATTAGATAGATGGAAGTTGGTTCAAAGGATGGTGAATGATTTTTGGAAACGTTGGTCAAAAGAATATTTAGTAAACTTAAATCAAAGGTACAAATGGAGTACCAAAAAGTGTGAACCTGATATAAATGATGTAGTAGTTATTAAGGATGAGAATGTACCGCCAGCTAAATGGATATTGGGTAAGGTAATAGATAAACATGTTGGCCCTGATAATATAACGAGAGTTGTAACTATCAAATGTAAAAATGGTTGTTTCAAACGAGCAATTAGTAAGATTTGTGTTCTGACTAAGTGAATGTTATTTTGAATTTGTGTTTAACTATGTTCATGGGTTTTTTCTTTTATTGTCATGGTGGGCGGATCACATTTTCTTCTGTTATTTTGTCATTTGTTTTGTGACGGTGGGCGGTTGTCACCGTGTATACTTTATGTAACTTTTTATACTTTGAGTTTGTTATTTTTCTGTGTCAATTTAAAGGAGCAAGTCCTTGGTGGGCGGAATGTGTAAAACTACGCTACGTATAAACGCTAAGTAAATTTAGTTCTATTGAGGTGCGATAGATGGCGCTACTAGGATATTAAAACGCGCTATTGTTTTGTCTTTGCCCGTCCGCTTATACTTACAGCTTTTTCCGATATTTTGAGTTCTACTGTCCTGCATACATGTGAGTAATAAATTGTTATAGTGTATTAGTGTTGTGTTTCAATGTGATCCTAAAGTGAGTAAACACCTTTACTCTCGGATTGTCGCGTAACTAACACGTAATATTTTATATTTCGAAGATGTCAGTGGTCCTGAGAAGCGCTAAAAAGAGTATTTTCTTGGTTGGTGAGGTGCATCACCAAATAACGGGTGCAAAATTGCCGTCTAATCGACAAGTTCTCGCAGTTCTATTTTTTTTTTAATATTCGCGAAGTGAAACTGTCAATGAAAGCGCAAATCTTGTAATACGGAAGTGTATTATATTCTGGGAAAAGGCTAGAATATCTACCAAAGCTCTTCCTAACTATGTGAAGAAGCTTGTGGATCTTTATCAAGTCTGGCGAGAGCTTCAAAAAAACCGCAAAAAATCACAGGATGTTTTTAAACGCCGTGAGGAGGATTTTCTAAAGGATTTGGATAATTTATTTGATATCGCTCACGCTGATGCTCTTAAAAGGATGAAAGTTGAAGAAGATAAAATTTTCCTACAAAAGCAAAGAGAGCCAGGACACCTTGGTTGCTTGGCAGGTGTAGACAAAAAGTTAGCTGAGAAGGAAGAAAAGGCAAGGCAGATAAAACTAGAAGAGGAGAAAAGGAGGCGCCAGCAAATGACTTCAGCGAGCTCATTGATATCTTCTACTTCACACAGCTTAACACCACCACAAGAACTACATGAAGGCCAATTTACCAGCTCTGAAGAAAGCCTGGAGGAACCTTTGCCTGCCACATCTCAATCTGAAAGTTCGGTAACTACTACAAAAAGAGGAAGGAAAGATTTTATCACACCTAAGTTAGTTGCAGCTTTAGACAGATGTCAACTAAGCATAAGAGATTCAGTTTATATAATTTGTGGGCGGCACCTCGATGTACTTAATCGTAGTGGAGTGGAATGAAACCAGGTGTGTTGATTTTCCGCAGCCGGGGAGTGAGAGAGCCGACCAAGCGAGCTTTTTCCGCCTTTTTCTATTTTTCTTTCTCCGAAGCTGTTTGCTGGCCGCTTGTCGAATGACTGAACGGATCGCTGTTTTTTTTTTTTTTTTTTTTTCGATAGGACATGTTTGTTGTTGGCCGTTGGGCCTTTACAACTTCACCGGACAGGGAAGGCGAGTACGTAGGGTACTCAGCCTAAGCAAAAAGATGCAACTGCCTAAGGGCGCCCAGGTGGGCACGGACCTCGGCTTAGGACGTTGCTTGGACGGGGAGGATCGGAGAGAATCGGCCCGGTATGTGCCGATAGCGCTGGTAGGCGCGAGAAGCGGGGGGACGCCGCCCTCGCCGGCGAGGGCAGTATGTCGGTGTGGTGTTACTCTGTGTGTACGGTATAGCCGCGCACGTTAGCGGATAGTGACGAACGGCACCGTACAATGGGGTGGTTCAAGGTGGTTCCAACGAAAACAACGTCTTCAAGATGTACTATAGCCGGGAAAGCCGAGGAGCAGGGGTTCTGGCCAGCTTTTCTATTTTTCTTCTATTTTCTTCTGGGAGCTGGTTCGAACTGCACTGTAAAAATTGCACTGTCACACTGGCCCTACGTACCATGCCTCTATTTATATCAAAAAAACAGCTGGCCAGCGATCCCTTTTCCTCACCCCCGATTTGCTTTATTTTTGAATAATATAAAAACTATAATAGTTGAGCTTCGCCCCTATTTGGATTCTACAAGAGTACCTATTTTGCTATGTTTTTACATAATCGGTGTCATCCGCATGCGCTCGAGCTCGAAATGGCAGCCGAAAATGCTTGTTCGCTATATTTATACCCCCCGTCCCGCACTTCAGGACTATAAATATCGCCTGTAACGATTTTTCGCTTTTCAGTCGTCTAGCGAACGCGCGCGCGTGCGGACCGAACTGGGAATGCTTTATTTATGCTATACAAACTTAAATCTATCTATTATAACTATCTTGTCTAAGATTTAATGCTAAATTTAAAATTTACATACAAATAAAACACCCTATCTATTTGTCTCTACCTAACACATACCGAACTATATCTGTCTATCTCTGTCTATTTTCTAGAAATTTCTTTATTAAAATCCTATCTAAATACCTATAAAAACGCTATAAACTCTATATCTAGTTATTCTACCTATTAGCTTAACCTAGTCTAAGTAAAATCTTTATTAAAAATCAACTATCTATCAAATAAAATAACAACAAACTATAAGTAGTATAACGAGTAACGATATAACTATGACGAACTTATCAGCTAGAAACTATGACGTAATTGCTATGACGTATCGTCTCGAACAATTCTCCCGCCGTGCAGCGACGTAGCCCGGTGCGGCGCTGCATTCACGATGGTGTGGGAGAGACGATGCGCTGCGTCGGAACTCCTCTGGTTCGGACGTCCACCACTCGAACTGCGCCGTCCTGGCCTGGGTAGGTTGCTGTGACTATCCCCCTCGGCCAGGTGTTCCTCGGTAAGCTGCTGTCTACTATCAGCACGACGTCCCCTTCTTTGATTGGCTGTCCACTTCCTCGGGGCTCCCGCCGCTGTTGTAACTCGGGAAGGTACTCGCGGATCCAGCGGGCCCAAAACATGTCTGCGAGGCGCTGTGAGGCCCTCCAGTGAGAGCGGTTGATGAGGTCACTGTCGTCGAACGTACCGGGTGTTGGTACTCGTGCTGACCCGCCGAGGAGAAAGTGGTTTGGTGTGAGAGCTTCGGCGTCTTCTGGTTGGACGGACACGTGCGTGAGGGGGCGGCTGTTGACTGTGTATTCCGCCTCCGCGAGCAGGGTGGTGAGGACTTCTTCGGTCGGGTGGCGTTCCTGGAGCACGGCTGCAAGCGCTATCTTCACTGACTTCACGAGTCGCTCCCATACTCCTCCCATGAACGGAGCTCCTGGCGGGATGAACTTCCACTTGACCGCGCGGATGTTGGCTTCCTCGTTCATGGCTTCTATGGCGGCTCGTCGTAGCTCTGCATCTGCCCCATGGAAGTTCGTGCCGTTGTCCGAAAAGACGATGGTAGGGCAGCCGCGGCGTGCGAAGAATCTTCTGAGCGCGAGGATGGCTGAATCTGTCGAGAGCGATGCCGCGAGCTCCAAGTGAACTGCCCTGGTGGTGAGACACGTGAAGAGTGCCACGTATCTCTTCTGGTGCTGGCTTCCTACTGTGACGCTGACTGGGCCGAAGTAGTCCACGCCAGAGTACGTGAACGGCCTCCTGTGATGAGCGAGGCGACTGGGTGGATGGTCTCCCGTGGGTGGAGATGGAGGAGCTGCCCTGCGGATTCGACAAGGCAGGCAGCCGCGAACTATGGTGCGCACGATGGGGCGCAGACGAAGGACCCAGTAGTGTTGTCTGCATTCGTTCACTGTGGTCTCGACTCCGGCGTGTAGCAGTCGGCGATGGGTGTGTTCTATCCAGAGCTGCGTGGCTGGATGGTTCCCGTCTATGACAGCTGGAGATTTCTGATCTTCTGTTACTCCTACAGCTGCGTTGATGCGACTTCTGATACGAATGGTGCCATCTTCTATCTTGACTGACAGCTGGTGAAGTCGACTGCTGTTCGGTACGAGCTTCCCTTTGTTGAGCAGCTCTATCTCTTCCAGAAAGGCTTCCTGCTGGATCGAACGAACTATTAGCTTCTCAGCTTTCCACAGCAGGTCAGCTTCTATCGGTATGAACACCCGATCTTCTATCTTCTTTGCGCCTTTCGGTTTCGAAGTCTTCGGCGTTTGCTTCTGTTTTCTCCAGTCCGGATCTGTTTCTCTGTTCTTTTTCGTTCTTCTATAATTGACTATCTCTGTTTTCTGTTTGCACTTCTCTATAAACTGTAGTACTCGAGCTGTTGTGCGGAGGTACTTTTCCCATTTGGAGAATCGTGACACGTCCGGAACTATTCGACTGACGGCTGGCTGTTTGGATGTCACGTGATGCGTTCTCTCTTCTCCTGTCTCTGTGGCTTCTATGGTGAGTCCAGCTGGCCATGAAGAGGGGTGGTCGCGCAGGAACTCTGGACCTCTGTACCATCGATGATCGGTGTCGAAGTTCGATGGGACGCCTCTGGTGGCATCGTCTGCCGCGTTCAACTTTGATGGTAGCCACCTCCACTCACTGACTGGCGAGATCTCTTCAATGGCTGCGATGCGATGGGCGACGTACTGCTTGTAGCTTCTGGCTCCGTTCTTCAGCCAAGCCAGGACGGTTTTACTGTCTGTCCAGAAGAATCTGGCGTCCGGCTTTCGTTCGTGCTCCTCTGTGACTGTCTGAGCCATTTTCGCCCCCAGGACTGCACCTTGAAGTTCGAGGCGAGGGATCGATGTGACTTTCAGGGGCGCCACGCGCGCCTTGGCCATGATCAGGGAGACGCGCACACGGCCATCTGCTGTTTCCGTTCTCCAATACAGGGCGGCTGCGTACGCTGTGCTGCTGGCGTCTACGAAGATATGAAGCTGGAGAGACGCGGCTTCACTGTATTCTATGTAGGCCCTCGGTATCTTGATCGTCTTCAACTTCTGCATCTGTTCTATGCATTGTGTCCACTGCTCTGCTAGGTCTTTGTCGACTTGAACGTCCCAGTCGATTCCTCGGCGCCAGACCTCCTGTATGAGATGCTTGGCCTGCATGGTGACTGGTGAGGCCAGGCCGAGAGGATCGTAGACTGACATCACTATCTTCAGGATTTCTCTCTTGGTGGGCGTGTTCTTCTGTAGCAAGTGTGGAGGTACTCGCTCGAAGTTGAGGTTGAAGGCGAGCTCATCTTCTTGAGGCTTCCAGACTAGTCCCAAAACTTTCTCTGTCTTCGTACCGTCGTCCAGCGTAACTTGAACTGTCTCAGTGGGCTTCTCGTCGAGGTTCAGCACCACACGTCTTGAATTGGATACCCAGCCACGAAGGTAGAAGTTCGCTTCCCGGTGGATGTCACGGACCCGCTTCGAAACTTCTATAGCTTCATCTTCTGTCTGGAAGCTGTGCAGGTAGTCATCCATGTAGTGAGCGTTAACTATGGCTGAGGCTGCGACTGGATACTCCTCCTCATGCTGTTGAGCGTTCAAGTTCTTCACGAAAATGGCTGTTGCTGGCGAACTCGTAGCACTGAAGATGAGGGACTTCATTCTGTACTCATCAGGTGGGCCATCGCGTCGATCTCCGCGCCAGAGGTAACGTAGCGCGTCTCTGTCTTGCTGTTTTATGCCAATGCGCATAAACATTTCCGCTATATCCGCTGTTACTGCTATGCGATGCTGTCTGAATCTCATCAGAATCCCGGGTAACGATTGCAGCAGATCCGGTCCTGTTAGAAGGTAGTCGTTGAGGGAGTCTCCCTTCGTCTGTGCCGCTGCGTCGTGCACTATTCTGACTTTTCCCGGTTTTCTAGGGTTCAGCACGGGAAAGTGCGGTAGATACCAGCTTTTCCCCGGCGTCTTCTGTATGGGTGCTCTTTCTGCATACCCTTTCTCTACCAATGCTGCCATCTGTTCTGTGTACTTCTTCTTCAGTTCTGGATCTTTTTCGATGCGCTTCTCTGTGCTGTGGAGCCTCTTCAATGCGTTGTCATAGTTGTTAGGCAACTCGCAGTCCTTGTTCTTCCAGAGCATCGCTGTTTCGAATCGGTCTCCTGTTTTCTCTGTGCTGGTCTTCAAAACGTCGAGAGCCTTCTGTTCTGGATCTGACTGTGGCTTCTTCAGCTGGATTCCCATGTCGTCCAGGGCAAAGTGGTGCTTCAGCATGTCGTCCATCTTCTCGTCCACTGTTGCCAGGTGATGAACGAAGTGCACCTGGTGCCCGATGGTGCGTGAATCTGTGCCATGTAGAACCCAACCCAGCGGTGTGTGAGATGCCACTGGCTGTCGACGATTGCCTCTTCTGACTTCTGACGCTATCAAGAGATGCCAGTTGTCTTGACCTATGAGGATGGTTGGCTGCATTTCTTCGTACGTGAAGCGATCTTCGAGGCCCTTCAGGTGTTCACAGCCCCATACCGTTTTTTCCTTGATGATCTGCGGTGACAGTCTGAGGTCAGCTATTGTTCGTGCTTCTATCTGGTGAGCTTCCTCTGTGCCCTTCAATTGGACGGTGACGCGACGTGATGACTCGGACTTCAGGTTCGTCGGTGCTATTGTCTCTATCTCCAGAGGGTCTGTGTGGCCTCTGGCGCCGACCTTCTTCGCCACTTCTGAGTCTATGAGTGTCACTGTTGATCCGTCGTCCAAGAGAGCGTAGGTATCTGTGTAGCTCTCTGCACCAGACACTCTGACTGGAACTATCTTCAGGTAGGTATGGGTCTTCCTGTTCTCGAATGTGGAAGCGACCTTCTCTGTTTCTGTATTCTTTTCTCGCTTGAAATGCAGCAACGGGTGGTGGCTTCTGATGCATCCATCTCTGTTGCATGTCCTATACTCGCACTTGTGTGACATGCTCTTGTAGCGCAGACACCTGTAGCATAGCTTGTGTTCTCTTGCTGTTGCCCATCGATCATCTGTTGAGGCTTGCAGGAACTTGTCGCATTTGACAGGCGCGTGACCAGGTTGCTTGCATATGAGACACGGTCTTTCTTCTGTCTTCTTACCGCCTTCTATCTTCTGTGTCAGATGGGAACGCTGTCTTCTGAATGGCGGTACACTGTCTTCCGTTCCTATTGGCTCTGGAGCTGCGTATCTTGCGCATCTTCTCGATTCTATTTCTATAAAATCGCAGAACAGGAGAAGTTCAGGTTCGTCCTTCCTCTTCTCTGTGTTTTCTATGTTCTCAGCGAAGTCGAACCAACGATATTTGGTAGTTGATGGAAGCTTCTCCACTATATTCTTGATTATCTCTGGACTGTAGAGGTATCGGTCCTTCCCCAATAACTGTAGAGTAGCGACGCTGTTGACGATCTTGTTGGCGAAGAGGCATATATCCCTCGGGGAGTCGCTCGTTCTAGGAAGGTTGCGTAGCTTTTCTAGCTCGGCGATTGCTATGGCATCAGGGCGGCCGAATCGATCTTCGAGTGTCTTCATGATGACAGCCGATGAAGAGTTTGCTATAAGTAGACTGGCCACAGCTTCTTTCGCTTTTCCTTTGAGAGCTCTTCTTAATCTGGCTGAGTTCTCTGCTGCGGTCAGGTGACTCTCCGTTTCTATATATGCTGAACGGAAGGCGAGCCAGTCGCTGTAGGCTCCGTTGAAAACTGGTAGCTCCCCCAGGTACTTCGAACTTCTGTGCTGTGCTGTACTATGAATCGCTGTGGTGATGGCTTAGGTGAGCTGTGCTATTTCGCTCGGCGCCGACTGCTTCTGTACTGTATATTCGGGTGCGGGCGGCGCGGCGACATTCCAACGTGCTTCTGTATTGCGTGCTTCTATATGACGTGCTTCTGTATCCTTGGACAGCTTCAGGACCGGCGGTGGTACGATCTTCTGTGCTATATTCTTCGCCGATGGCTGCTGGATTTCTTCTATGCGAACTTCGGGTGCTACGTGCTGTTGCTGTTGCTGTTTGTCGCGTGGTGTAGACTGTGGCGGGGCCTGAGGCGCTATATGGAAGGCTCCCGCCGGTAAGGAAGACGATGGAGGCTGTACCTTTGGTGCTATCTGTGGGTCCTCCACCGTGCGCTGTGTTTCCAACCACGACGTAACTCTATCTTCTGCACCCTGTGATACGACGGTGCTGCCGTCTTCTTCTTCCTCGGATTCCGCTTCTATTAGTTTCATCTGTGCGACGGCGAGTTCCAACTTCCGTCGCGCTACCTCTTCCATGGCGCGCGCAAGCCGCTTCGATTTGTTATTCTTACTGGACACGCTCTTCGTTCTCTTCTGTTCTGTCGGCGTGGCATGTTGCTGTACGGGCACGGACGGCGACTTCGGCGGGTCTTCATGGCGTAGCGGGAACATACTGTCAGGTGCGGGATCCTCTGGAACTATGCGATCTTCTATATTCTCGGCCGGCCGCTCTGTGGTTTCTTCTATATTCTGTACCGGCGGCGGCGCTTTCCCGGACTGCGAGCGGGTAACGGGCATCTTGAAGGCGAAACGAACGACGAAAAAACAGGTAGGAACCGTAGAAACTGTAGTACTATAAAATCCGGCTCGATGCGACCAAAACTTTGTACGGTATAGCCGCGCACGTTAGCGGATAGTGACGAACGGCACCGTACAATGGGGTGGTTCAAGGTGGTTCCAACGAAAACAACGTCTTCAAGATGTACTATAGCCGGGAAAGCCGAGGAGCAGGGGTTCTGGCCAGCTTTTCTATTTTTCTTCTATTTTCTTCTGGGAGCTGGTTCGAACTGCACTGTAAAAATTGCACTGTCACACTGGCCCTACGTACCATGCCTCTATTTATATCAAAAAACAGCTGGCCAGCGATCCCTTTTCCTCACCCCCGATTTGCTTTATTTTTGAATAATATAAAAACTATAATAGTTGAGCTTCGCCCCTATTTGGATTCTACAAGAGTACCTATTTTGCTATGTTTTTACATAATCGGTGTCATCCGCATGCGCTCGAGCTCGAAATGGCAGCCGAAAATGCTTGTTCGCTATATTTATACCCCCCGTCCCGCACTTCAGGACTATAAATATCGCCTGTAACGATTTTTCGCTTTTCAGTCGTCTAGCGAGCGCGCGCGCGTGCGGACCGAACTGGGAATGCTTTATTTATGCTATACAAACTTAAATCTATCTATTATAACTATCTTGTCTAAGATTTAATGCTAAATTTAAAATTTACATACAAATAAAACACCCTATCTATTTGTCTCTACCTAACACATACCGAACTATATCTGTCTATCTCTGTCTATTTTCTAGAAATTTCTTTATTAAAATCCTATCTAAATACCTATAAAAACGCTATAAACTCTATATCTAGTTATTCTACCTATTAGCTTAACCTAGTCTAAGTAAAATCTTTATTAAAAATCAACTATCTATCAAATAAAATAACAACAAACTATAAGTAGTATAACGAGTAACGATATAACTATGACGAACTTATCAGCTAGAAACTATGACGTAATTGCTATGACGTATCGTCTCGAACACTGTGGTTGGGGCGGGGGGGTCATGGCTGCTACGGCTAGCGTGATAGGATCATCGGGATCCTCGAGTACGTGCCGGGGGCGTCGGATCACGCGTATGGGATTCGCGGGGAGGTCGTAAACTGCGGAGCTCACGAATAGGGGGTTGGGGTGATGAGGGGCGGAATCGAAGTAGCGTTTAGACGCTTGCTTCAGGTATTGAGCTATGGTGGGAAGCTCTAGATCGCAATGGAGATTTTCATTGCGCACGAACCATGGGGCGCCCGTGGCTCGGCGCATGAAGCGATTTTGGATGACCTGAAGTCGGTGGATGAGACTGGGCTTTGTATGGGCGAACGCTACGCCGGCGTAGGTGAGAATGGGACGGATGCAAGTTTTGTAAAGTGTCACCTTATTTCTAAGGGACATTTTACTTTTCTTGTTCGTGAGGGGGTAGAGACGGCCTAAAACAAAGGCTGCTTTGTTTCGGACTCGTTTGATGTGGTCTTTGAACGTCAGTCGGTCATCTAGGGTGACGCCTAGATATTTGACTGAGCGTTCCCACGGGATGGGGCGATCGAATAGGTTAATGCTGCGATCGATGGGATTGGTCTCGGTGCTGAGCCATTTGAATGAAAAGAGCATAGCTGCACTTTTCTCGGGGTTCACTTCGATCCTCCAGTTCCTAAACCATTTGCCCAGGGCACTGGCAGAGGATTGGAGGTTTCGAAGGATGAGGCCCGCTGAGCGGATGGATAGATAGAGGGCTGTGTCATCTGCGAAAAGCGCAAGGTTGACATTTGGGAATCGCGGCATGTCGCTCATGTAGAGCGAGAAAAGTGTGGGGGCTAGCCCTGAGGGACTCCGGCTCTGATGGGTCGGGGGATGAGTAGACTCCTTCTATGCGATAGATCATGAGGAAGTCTCGTAGTATGAGTACAAGCCGGTCTGGCAGTCCCAGTTGATATAGTTTGTATATCAACCCGTTGTGCCAGACTTTATCGAAAGCTTTTGCCACATCAAAGAAGAGAGCTCCTGTGAACTGTCTGCGGGCGAAGCCGCTTATAATGTGCTCCGTTATGCGGTGCACCTGTTGGACGCACGAGTGTCTGGCTCTGAAGCCAAACTGCTCGTCTGGGAGAAGGCCTTTGGACTGGACAACGTCCTTTAGGCGGGCGAGGAGAATGCGTTCGTACAGTTTACCCAAGGCCTTGAGGAGGCTTATGGGTCTGTAGCTGGAGGGTTCTGAGCGGGGCTTGTTGGATTTGTGAAAACCTATGACGTCTGCACTTTTCCACGTGTCGGGAAAGGTGCAGTTGTCGATGGCTGCATTGAAGATGCACGCTAGAAGAGCAATGAGATTCGGGGAGAAGTACTTGAGTACTTTGTTGGTGATGCCGTCAGAGCCGGGGGCCTTTCGGGGTTTGAGCTGCGTAATGGCCTTCTCTACTTCACATGGGGTGACTGGGGCAAGAGACTCGGTCGGGGGGAGGGCTGCTCGCCGTTCGACTTCCTCATCCACCTTCTGTAGCTGGATGGGCTCGATTGGGAGTGTACTGGGGGAGCATTGGGCCTCTAGGCTGTCGGCCAGGCACTCGGCCTTTTCGGAGTCGTCAAAGGCATCCGGTAAGTTGGGGCGTTTGAGAGGGGGCAACAATTACGTCGGGGCTCATACTGGAGTGTCACCGTAAGTTGTCAGAGCTATGTCACTACAGTGACATCACTCTACAATGGATTAAGGGTCACAGCAACTCACGCGGCAATGACGGGGCGGACGAGCTAGCCAGGAGGGGGTCGGGACAAGTGGCGGTAGGGCCAGAACCCATCATCCCACTTCCATCAAACTGGCCGAGATCCGTACTCCGTCAACGCACTAGGAACAGACACAACGAATACTGGTCGAACCTAGAGACCTGCCGTCAGGCAAGGTTGGTTTTACCAGCAACAAATCCCGGCCTATCAAGAAAGCTTCTAAGACTTGAGAGAAATCAGCTCCGCAAGCTTGTTGCTGCTATCACTGGACATGGACCTTACAACAAACACTTGTTCACCTGGGTGTTACAGACAGCCCACTGTGCCGAGCATGCATGGAAGCTGAGGAAACTGCTGCTCATATCCTGCTGGAATGCGGAGAGGTAGCATCGTACAGGTTCCGTTCGCGCACCTCAGTGACCCGAGGTCACTTCAGGAAGTCGTCAGCAACCCCAGGTCGCTACTGGACTTCTTAGAGGAGCTGGGCTGGCAGTGATGCCGGCCTATCACGCAAAATGGGCGCAATGGTCGCCTGGTTGCGGAAAACAGCTCGCCCTAACCTATAACCTATAACCTATCCCTTTCACACAGAAAACTATTACGTTCGACTATTTTCCTTCGCAAGCAAGACAACGTTATCTATTATCTTTATCTAACAATTTTTCATCGACAAAAGCGACAACATTACTTCTTTCCTTTTTACACATAGGAAAATAACATTTTTATAAATTATAGGAAAACTAATGAAAATCACTATTCTATCTGTACAAAAACATGCAAATATAGTAGAATTAACGAAAAACTATCAGAACATAGTCAAGTATACACGATACACATAAAAATACACCAAAATAGGGGCGATTAAGCTCTGCCGCTGGACGGTGATTGCTTATGTAAAACCTAAACAAATCTTAACACACATAATACAAGATTACTATTAACTAGGACCTACTTAAAACTAGTTATAAATCTTATCTATACATAAATATAGGTACATATTTGATTCTGCCGTCAACAATTATCATCATTTATTTGCTTAAAAACATGGTTATACATAAGATGTTACAATAATTATTAAGGGGCATTCATGTTTCGCCATAACATAATAGCATGCAAATATTGGTTATAGGTAAATACTTAACAGTTATTCTATAAAACAAATTAAATTAAATTAAATTTTATTATTTTTAAATATAATACAAATGTTATTAAATTAAATATTAAAGATTATAATATAGATGTGATTGTAAAATTATAAATAGAATAAAAAATAATTATTGTCTGTCGAAAAATTCCTAGACATCATAAAAACTATAATTTACAAGCCACTTATATTCATATGAATGTATTCATAAAACTAAAATGCAATTTATAATTCGGTAGCATGTTGGAATTCTTTTATGAAATACAAAAACAATACTGATAAGCTTTGTGCATCAAAAATTATGAAAAGTATTTTTTGGATCAAAATACAAAGAAATATTCAATGAAAAGTAATCTTCGAAAAATAGTCATCATTATTATGATATTAGACGGCAATATCAGTCAGTTTTAACGATTTTAAAGAGATTTCCTTTTTTCCAATGTTGAACACCGCCATCTAGTTGAGTTTAGAGAAAACCGTGGAAAATTCCCTATTACATGTGAATACTAAATATAAAATAAAATAAAAAATATCAAAATTAATTGAATAAAAATAAGGTCAATACAGTTTCATTTTATCCATCTGTATGAAAAACATCTGAGTTCGACGCTCATGGTACCACTGCAAACGTCAAACGTTCCACGTGATTATATAATTTCCGTCATGGCGCTGGCGTCGATCCTTCAGTTTCAGCGTTGCCGGCGCGGACTTTTTGTTCCGATTTCGGAACTTTTGAGGCTTTAACGGAACTTTTGCGGAACTTAATGATCATCGGAACTTTTCGGAACTTTTAGTGATAAATAAGGCTCACACTGAAGGACTCAAAACTTCCAAATTTTCTTAACCGGTGTTAGACGTTGCTAAAAACGAGAAAACGGACGCTACTTTGAAAATTTTCTTCGGGCTCGCTTCGCTCGCCCTCTTTTAGATTTCAGTGTTCCAACCCCTGTGTATCAGGACATTTTTCGCCACGCGCGAGACTCCCTCGCCGTCAGCCTCGGCCCCCAGCCAACGGCTCTCTCCGGCAGGAAAGTTCTGCCAGCCAAGGGAGCATCTCCTCAGCCGTTATGTGACTTTCTTATGACGGCCCGACTAAGAAATATTGATTTCTTGTCGGAGGGAATGCTCTGTTGGATGGCGGCGTACTTGCGTATCCATGAGGAGCGACTCGGCGAGAGAGCCGACCTGTGCGGCTGGAGGACGTCGCAACTATCGAGCTGGGGCTTCCCAGTCACATTGCTCCCTGCCACTCCTCGCACAGGTCTCGAGCACCTGGTGAAGCCGAGGCCCAGCAAGGCACCCCTGACTCCTGGCTTCGCCACCACCACCGCCACGCCGCCTCTCCAGGCCACTTATGCGGCCCGGTTAAAGGCGCCGGTCCCTGCCGGCGCTGCCAGCGTGCGTGCCGGGTCTCTCGGCCGCCACTCCGCTGCTGCCGCGACACTCGTCGCTGCGCCTGCAGCCACCGCCACCACCCCAAGCCCCAAAAGTACCGCATTGTGCAGCGATACCTCGGCAGCCTCGAGGAGACAGTGGTATTAACTGGTTCTTCTACACGCTGCCGGTTGAGAGGCGTCTCAAGGTGGCCTTACGTGGCCTTCCCTCCAGGATGGACCACGTCCGACAGATATCAGTTTCAAATATTTCTGAGCCGGTGATAGTGGGGTCTAGTACCTACCTAGTTGTGAATAACGTTGTGGCGACGGCGACGCACGCACGCTGTGGTGAATTTTTTTTACTGTGGCCGTGAACGGAACTTTCCAAGTCAAAACGGAACTTTTCACGAGTGGTTTTGGACTTTTTTCATTTCTGTGCCGGCAACACTGTTCAGTTTCCTTTACACTGTGTGGCCGGCGCGGTGCGGTGTGTTGAATAATTTCGATCGGATTTTAGACATTGTAAGTGAATAAAATCCATGTTTATTTCATTAAGTCTGTGTATTTTCTAGCTACATATTAATTGCATTAAAATTTTCCGTGAATTCATTTGTGTAAAGCAAGGAATTAACGTTGACTTATCCTTACGTAACGTTAATGGAATTACAGTTTACACGTGACCTTGCCCTATATTTGTTATGTGAAAATTGAGTAAGTTTCGTAAAAATAATGTTCATTTGTTGCCATCCTGAGTTCCTACGAATTCGCATGGATAAATTTCGTGTTGAAAATTTCGCAGGTCGACATTTGCATACGCCCGGTTCAATTCGATATTTGACGATGTGTAGCTTTTCTGCTGTTCCACAGTTTACACCTACCGTATAAATAAGCCCAGACTAGTGTAACAATTGATTTTGTAGTTCTTCAAACGCATGAACCTGAGAAAAACAATCGACAACTAACATTATCTAACCTCAGCTGTTAGTGTGACACTGGCATTGATTAACCTATTTTGAGACTTGGCGAGGTTGCAGCAATGTACATGCTGAAGTTCAGATCTATCTTGCTTGTATGAATTTACAAAACTCGGTCCAAAATGTCTGTTGACTGCAGCAAAAAAGAATTATGAAGATAAATTATCACAAATAGCTTTTTTATTTAACTTGCAGTAAACCTTATTTCTTCAGCTTTTCATTGCTTGTACTTATTTTTTAAATCTTGACTAATTTAGTAAATTTCATAAAAAATGTGAGTTATGATGTCATTGTAAATTGTTTAATTTTTTAGAACAAAATGTTAATTTTGATTTTTAATCAAAAGAAAGCAACTCAGATGACCAGCTGCATTCAATTTTATACTAAATTGGTTTTTGCTCATTTTTTCTTCTGATAAGCCAGGTTATTCAAATATTTAATTTCTGTATTAATATACATCCATAAATGAACTTAGGATACTAAGGGATGGAGTGGAGTGCTTACATGGGATAAATTCATATGATTGTTTCATCACTTTCTACGGACTGCTTTAACGTTGAAGGAAAACATTGTGAGGAAACCTGCATGTCTGATTTCTAGGTGTGTATAATGGTCGCGTTGCACGCGTCCACAGGTGTTTTTACCATGGAAACCACCATCCTTTTTTTTATTTTAGAGTATCAGTAGTGATTTTACAATGCAAAATGATAAAGCTAGAGAATGATGTCTAATTTGTGCACAGCGTGAGCTAAGCTGAAAATGTATTTGTTGCAGTATAATGTTTTCGTCCCTCCTCGAGTCGGCGCGGAACTCGCCCTTCAAGGGCCCCCTGTCGCCTGCACAGTGCGAGGCCTCAACCCTCGTACAGCCACAGATCACACAGGTATTTTTTTATTGTTCAAGTTTACACTTCTGCGTAAGCATGGACTCATGTTTTTACATATATTAAGGAGAGGCTTAATTAGAACTCAATTACATATTACCAATTTAGCTTATTTATATACACAGAAGAAAGAATATAACAAAATAGGTGTAGGTAGTGCTTCCACCCATCATACTGAGAAATGTTGTTCTATGACCGTGATTTTTGAGAAACCAGACTAGTATGTATGATTTTAATTTTCTGAGAATTCTTGCCCGATGATGAGAACTCAAATCGGAGGGGGACCGCTGCAACCGCGCCGTTGCCGACACATAGAAGCCGGCCTGCGGACGCAGCGTGGCGGCGCGCGCGCGGCGGGGCGGCCCTGTGACCACTAGATTATGAGAGCTGAGGGCTTGAATTTTAAACTTTTTACTTCATGAAGAACTGTTTATTAAAATCTCCTCAAATAGTCTCGCAAACAGATCATTGTAGCCCAGGATTCTTTCAGAGATTTTACATTGTTAATGTGCAATGGTTGAAATAAATACAAACATGTATGTTAAACCATTTGTCAGCAGTCAAGCGGCATGGCGGCGGACGCGGCGGTGGCTGGCACCTCCTGCGAGTTTGCCTCACCGAAGTACTTCGCACTCTGCGGGCTCGGAGGCATCCTCTCTTGCGGTCAGTCCTATTTCAATTTTTTTTAAATATTTGCGCCTAGTCTTAATCACTTTAGATGCTATGCCACAAGTAAGAACTTTGTCACAGCGGGTGCGATAAAAAAAGCTTATCCATACTTTCGCATTTATAATATTTGTGAGGTATCAATGGAACAAACATTGACCTCCCCATAGACTTCCACTTATCACAGGTTTGAGCCACAAGCATCCAGTGGCTTTTTTCAGACATTGCCCAAATTATATTTTTAAAGGCTTTTATAGACGTGGGAGAGCCATGCTTCGGCACGAATGGGCCGGCTCGACCGGAGTGATACCACGGCCTCACAGAAAACCGGCGTGAAGCAACGTTTGTTGTATTTCGCCGAGTGAGTGAGGGTACCGGAGGCCCAACCCCCCCTCCCCCTCCCCATTCCCCCATCCCCCATCCCATTTCAAAGGTCGGCAACGCACTTGTGACTCCTCCGGTGTTGCGGGTGTCCATGGGCGGCGGTAATCGCTTACCATCAGGTGATCCGTCTGCTCGTTTGCCACCTATCACATAAAAAAAAATATTTCCAAAATAAGATTGTTTAAGATTAGATAGATGATGATATAATAAATAATGGTTATAGGTTCTGTCTGTCCTACCTGATATATTATCATGTCAATTATATCTATCTTATCTGTTTTTATATTTTACTGTAAATCTTCATTATTCTTGTAATCACAGCTAGACAGGCTCATGTTTATTTATCCCATGCTATAATACACAGAATGTACACAACTTAATGTACATGGGATCATAAAGTTGTTAAGGGCCTTTCTAAAACCGGTCAAAGTTTACTTTAGAGTCTGGTTCTTTCATAAGTTTCTTCAATTAATAATAAGCGGGCCTGTTGTCAGGGTAAAAAATACTCTCTTGGAAGGCCTCGTTTAGGGACACGCGGGGCGTTGAGCGGCGCGTTTTTCAGTACAAACAAAACGCGCGTGATGGCGCTTCTACATGAAAATTCATAAATTACCATTTGTTTGATTTGACCACGCGACGCGACTCCAGACGCGCCGCCCAACGCCCCGCGTCTCCCTAAACGAGGCCAAAGTGTTGGAAAGGTTTACAGGAGCTTACAAACCACTTTTGTGACAATTGCTACACTTTCTTTTTTATTTCTACAACATGGGACACTTGTGACAATAGTCCAATGTTGGCAGAAACTGCATGTTATGTTGACACTATTCCCAGCATTATGAGGATAATGCGCCGCATTTTGAAACACACTAAACTCGTCGTTGAAGAATTACTGATGAGGCCTTCTCAACTGTCAGGTATCACACACACGGCTGTGGTCCCCCTGGACTTGGTGAAGTGCCGTCTGCAGGTCGACAAGGAGAAGTACAAGAATGTGGTCACCGGTTTCAGGGTGTCGGTCCGGGAGGAGGGCATGCGTGGGCTCGCTAAGGGCTGGGCTCCCACATTCATCGGTTACTCGTTACAGGTGTGTTTTTACATAGCATATTTTAGGTCAATTTTTCTTTTTTAATTTGACAACATTGCTTAGGTCAGGGTGTACTTAGGATGGTCTAAAAAGGCAGTTTTATAGATTTCAATAAATATTGAAAATGTCAAAATTTGGAGTGTCAACTGCAAATTGATTGTCTGTGCCTGATTGCAGAGACAATATCTGTTCTAACATTTTAATCAGTGACCTTCGGTTTCTGCTAATCTGGGAGTTGACTGCATCGAAAAGAAATTATGAAATATTGTTTCTCAATATATTTTTATTGAAATTACAGAAAAACTTACTAGCATGGATTTTCATACAATGTCCAATTTTTATTTGTAAAAATTTTATATTAAGTATGAAAATAACCGTATTGGACAATGACATAAGTTAACAACCCATATCGTCCCCACTGCAGCGGCAACGGGTCTCTTACCATACCTCGGGAAGGTTAGGCCATATTCCACACACGGGGGCCAAGTCCGGATTGGTGGAGGTTGTGGGGCTAGTGGCCAACTCCAGTGTCAGAAGTTTCAAACCGCCTATAAGGCCTCCAACATGGCTTAACGGCTGCCATCTAGGGATAGCAGCCGGCACCAACGGCCTTACGTGCATTGCGAAGCAAAAAATGCCACTAACAGTCAAACCCATGCGGGTTATGACTATGCTTGTAGTCAGTTAACCTGCGGGACCAACGTGATCACGCAAGCCGCATTGAGTCAAGACCGCTTTATCAACAATCATCAACTGCAACAGTGACATCATCATACACAATTTCTAACATTACTACCGGATTGAAGTGGTCTTGGCTTATTGATGAGTCCACTGTCAGTCAGCTTTAAAATTAAGGATGGTTATTACAGCAACATTAGGTTCTTGCATCAAATCAGTATGTTACATAAAGAACTTCAATGATTATAAGAAATATCCAATTGTTCCTACTGAACTAACTGTAGACACTTACTCATATGAGACTTCATACAATCATTTTTTTATACCGAGTTCTCTTTGAATCGATTATTAACAAGTTTTTGTACCACAGGGTCTGTGCAAGTTCGGTCTGTACGAGGTGTTCAAAGTGGGCTACTCGGGCCTGCTGGATGAGGAGACCGGCTACACATACCGTACCCTTGTCTACTTAGCTGCCTCCGCCTCAGCTGAGTTCTTCGCCGATATTGCCCTGTCTCCCCTTGAAGCCGCCAAGGTAAATGTCCTTCCATATACACATCTGGACTCATATAAAAGCAAAACGAACAGTGAAGATGAGAAGTGTTCTGTTCAAAATTCAAAAATTCAAAATCATTTATTTCTTTACGTAGGTACATTAAGCACTCTTATAAAAGTCATATCATTTTGCTGGAGGAATATTCCAAATGTCATTATCGTTAAAATAATCTACAGTCTTATAGTATCCTCTTGAACAAATACAGCGTTTTATATGTTTCTTAAATTTACATTCTGGTAGTTCACACACGTCATTCGGAATTTTGTTATAAAATCGTACACACTGCCCCACAAATGACTTTTTCACTTTACTAAGCCTCGAAAAAGCTATGTCAAGATGTTAGGAGTAAATCACAAATCGTCAGCCAAAAGATGTTGACTTCTGGACAAAGGCCTCCCCCAAAGATTCCCACACTGACTGGTCCTGTACTGCCCGCATCCAGTGGCATCCCACAAACCTTCACGAAATCATATATCCACCGAGGGGGAGGCTTGCCTGCTTTACAGCCACAAATAAATATGTATATTATGGGTACAAAGCTAGTCTTATCGGTAAAACCGATCTCTTACAGACAACCCTTTGTTAAGAAAAGCAGTACAGGACAATATCAATATTCTGTTAGTTTAGTATGCTACTAGTGCCATATAGTAAAAGCTATTAAAAAAGAATTTATTAACTGAACATTGTTGTATAAAAGCTGGTGGTAACGTGGATAAAGAATCGAAGTTGGTATTCTTTGAATTTTAAAAACAAGTGGGTGGTGGCTGACTAGATTATCTCGTTGCCCGATGATGAGAACTCAAATCGGAGGGGGACCGCTGCTAGCGCGCCGTTGCCGACACATAGAGGCCGGCCTGCGGACGCAGCGTGGCGGCGCGCGCGCGGCGGGGCGGCCCTGTGACCACTAGATTATGAGAGCTGAGGGCTTATACGATAGGATAATAGGGTTTTTCACCATTTTTTGAAAAGTATCTCAAATTGATCATTAGGTGGGAAAAAGTCCAAAATATTTTTTTAATTTTTTTGTGAAACCTATAAGTACCCCAAAAACACATTTTAAATTACCATTCCCAATTAGCGCGCGAAAACGCTAGCCGCCATGATGTTTAGGTCGTTACGTCATTTCAGGAGTAAACAAAACAGCTCTGTACTAAAATTTTGACACATATTGCGAACAAAATGTCATTGTTTACCACTATTGTGACGTCACATGACAACCAGCATGGCGGCTGTCGTTTCAGATATTTGAAAAACAGATTAAAAAACTCGATTTTTGTAAATCAAAAATAAAATGTTTTTTCTCATTTTATTATATAGAAATTATATTAATTCGTGTACTTATTACAAATACTACAGTAAATAAGCAGTTTTAGATTTTTTCTTGTATAGAGTAAAATACCCTATTGTTTGTGATAAACATACTAGAAAGTTCATTAATCATTTGTAAGCCATTAGCTGCTGTTTGGTTTATTTTATTTTTTTATTATTTCATTAGATTAGAAATTAAATATTACCAACTTGAAGTTCCGCCGCACACAGTGTCTGATACTTTGGAGTTAGACACAAAAGACTACAAAAAATATATATCCTTACTATCTTTAATATTGAATAGTAAGTCTCTGTCTTATAAAAAATCACGATAGAAAACAACCGGCTAGATTTAAAGTAAATTATGTTTAAGCTTTTGTTCACTAAATGTCTCTCCTACCCCCTCAAGCCGCCTCCTTTTTTAGTAGCAGTATTAGCCTATTACGACTTAAATTAATGTGTTCGTGATGGTGCGGTGCGACAGGTCCGCATCCAGACCATGCCCGGGTTCGCGAACACACTCCGCGAGGCGTGGCCCAAGATGGTGCAGAACGAGGGCTACGGCACCTTCTACAAGGGGCTGGTGCCCCTGTGGGGCCGCCAGATCCCCTACACCATGATGAAGTTCGCCTGCTTCGAGAAGACCCTCGAGCTGCTCTATGCGGTGAGTTGTCTTAATCATCATATTCATCATCAGCAACAAAAATACGTCCACTGCTGGACAAAGGCCCCCCTGTCTTTTAATATATGGCCCATACGCCACAGCTGGGAAATAGTAAATGTGTTTAAACCAAAAATAACAACTCCCAAAAAAATAAAAAGTATTTAAAATATTTGTCATAAATATTTTTCCACAGACATGCACCCCGCTCCCGGAGCGACGATATAAAACTTCTTTGTATGTTTCATAAAAATATTGTATTTGAAGATTGGTAAAGATCAAGAGTAACGAAAAAAATAATATTATGTTTTGTTAGGTAACTAATAAACTTTTAAATAGTTAAGAATCTGAGTGAAACAATCTACTGCTATTTATAAATAAACTTTTGAGGTGCTCCGTTTTTAACCATAATGCGTATTGTAAACATTACGAGATTTTGTGTTTTTATTTTGTGATAAGATGTATTTTGCAGGGATCTTGCAAAAAGCCTACGTTCAAAGAGATACCTACCACACACGTTAACGATACTATTGTATTAGGAGCCTCTTGCTGGCCCATTTCTAGGTAAAATCGTCGCCGCGACCCTTTGAGTTTGGTCGGCGCACGCGTGTTGTGTGCTTTGAATGGGTTTTATAACTTTATTTATTATACTTACCGCTAGCTGTGGTTCCTCTTCCACGAACATAACAATAACGAAAGCAAGCTTTACAGCTCATTCAAAAAGTAAAAATATTGTATAAATAACACAAGTAGATTAGGTTGGTTATTTCTAATTTTAAATGGGAGGTTTTCCTTTTAAAAGATCTGGGATTTTTAACAATGACAATAGATGGCGCTGCGCTACACTGAAGTATTGCGTCAATGTCATAAACAAAATGAGATTTTATCATTGTACCGTTTGAAAAATAAAATCTCTTTATTTGTTCCATCTCATCTCATCAATCAAGCTTTAAAAGTCGGCGTAGCTTTATGAAAATGGTGTTGAAAGACTGTGTATGCGAGTGGGGCGTCTCTTCCCAGACTATGGCACACCTTTTGTCGTGCCCTGCGTGACCTAACAGCTGTACGCGCGAGGATCTGTGCACTGCAACGGACAACGCTGTCCGTGTGGTTGAGCTCTGGTTCTCAAAAATTTGATATGCCTTTGGATCGATTCGCTAAAATGAAGATTAATCAATCAAATTATTTTATTAAAACTTCTACTGATTGTACTGTAATACATATCATAATAATAAATGTGAAAGTCTATATGTTTGGATGTTAATCACGTAAAAACTGCTGAACGGATTTCACGGTTTATAATCTGGATTAACACAGGCACGGTTTGTTGAGAAACATTCATTTGTTCTTGCTCCCTCTGTTCCATTGCAACTGTGAACTGTTAGACTGTGCGCTTCTAACAAAACACCATCATCATGAGCCAAAAGACGTCCACTGCTGGACAAGGCCTCCCCCAAGGATTTTCACACCAACCGGTCTTGCACTGCCCGCATCCATTGGCTTCCCGCAACCTTTAACAGTTCATTAAAACATAAAAATTAATTAATTCCTGTGGCTTTGTTGAAGGACCTTATAGTTTTATTAGTATAACACCCTACTCCCTATAATACATATGTTTTCTTTACCGATTAATTGTATCGTCGCGTGTGTGTTTAGTACGTGGTGCCGAAGCCGCGCGACCAGTGCACGAAGGGCGAGCAGCTCGTGGTGACGTTCGCGGCGGGCTACATCGCCGGCGTGTTCTGCGCCATCGTGTCGCACCCCGCCGACACCGTCGTCTCCAAGCTCAACCAGGTCAGTAGCTCACTACTCAGCCCTCATAGGAAAGAAGGCCGTTAACTATATGAAGTTTCCGTAATCCTTAAGAGTACCTATCTCAAACAAAAGGAATAATCCCACCTTCAAACACAGTTTGAGGTGACACGACACCCTTTGAATGATGTGTAACCAGCACAAGATAGAGGAAAGGGGGGGGTATGTGCCGATTGTAAAGGGGGGTACTGCTCCATGTAGTTAATAATTAAAATACTCTCTAAGTACCTATTAGATAGATACATAAAGAATATAATAACCAATAAGACACCCGTGAAAAGCGCGGAAAGAACCCGCTATGTCCATCCTGTGGTCCATTTCACTGATGAATTCTTACATGAGCCAGTCAGACTGATCAGAACCTGAGGATCTGGTGAACCCGTCTGAAGATTCACTTTTGAAGGCTATTGTAAACCAGGTCAACCGCGAACGATTGGCCTGATCGACAACGAACCTTCATCTGAAATCAGAAGAGCAAAATTAGTAAATCATAATAAACAAAACACAAACAAATAAATTTACTAAATCATGATCATCGTCATCATCACCCCATATTAGTGATCACTCTCCAATTTACAAATATCTGCAAATGATAATAAATTATTTTAAATTATTATCGTAATCATCATCAGCCTGTATTAGTGATCACACTCCAATTTACTTAATAACTGCAAATAATATATTAAACAAAACACAAACAAACAAAATTATGGAAAAATATTTCAAATTATACAAGGTTACTTCAAATTATATTTAAGGTTACCGCCTCGATGCCCAGATCCAAACAAAGTCCTGTTTCCTTCCCATCTATTCCTTATATACTAATCCAACTCGTCCACCAGGTCCACTACGTCCACCAGGTCCACTACGTCCACCAGGTTCACTACGTCCACCAGGTCCACTACGTCCACTTTCCCTCTCGACTTTTTCCTCTATCGCGCGTTGCCGCGCGATTCATTTCAAAAAGCTAAGCTACTACTAGCACCATCTACCAGATAGGTATTGAACTTAGTAGTACGTTAATTAGCCTGCTTATATAATAGAGGGTTACAATGGTCTTGCTACATTAACGAGTTATCTAGTAACATTGTTTTTGGAAATGGGACCAGATGTCACTACGAGAAATATTATACAATAGTGTTACTCACAGTGTTACTAATAATCATCTTATTTTTGTAAAATGTGACGGCCTGTCAGACCGTTACAGCGGCCTTCTTTCTTGTGAGGGCACTACTCGTCCCCTCTTCACTGACTTCTCCTCACCACAGTTAGCTTATCTATAAACGTCCATCCAGCGACTTTCTGCAAGCCTGACTAGATGATTTATCTAGTGACGGGTCGTTTAATACTTTGCCTTCGGCTCGCGGTTATTCTTTGTTCCTTGTCATATCAGTATGAAGACGTCCACTGTTGGACATTGGCTTCCCCCATAGACTTAGCGCAGCTTAGCCATATACATACATCCGGCGGTTTTCTGTAAGCCTGACTGGGTCAATAGTTCGTCTTCGGCTCGCGATTTTTTTAAATTCCCTATAAATTATCAATTTTGTAGTTTATGTGGTCACTTCAACTTGCTTACTCTATGAGCTGTTGGTGACTAGTTCTATAATTCCTCATTTTGAATTACCTATACACGGAATGTATTACGGAAAGACACACAAAGCATAGCTCTCTCCTTAGCCCATTGAGTGATTCTGAGCTTGTGAATGAAGCCAATAGGTAGTTGACCACATTTCAGTACTATGAGTCATCCATTATAGGACAAAGAAGGTCTTTCTGAACCAGCTAAGCTATGGATTGCCGGGAATTGAACCTGCTACCTGTGAAGTGAAGCCCTCAAAACCAATTGTATACTAAATTATTTAATAAAAAAAATATATATATATTTTTATCCATTAAGCCACAGAGGTGGCATGATCGGAGTGATAACAGCTTCATATATTTAATACAATATAAACTCAAAGAACTTCAAGGGTTTTATGTCACAAGCGGCAAAGTCAGGAGATATTATTATTACTATTGGATGGAACACTTGCGGGTCACAGGCGGGTGTTCCAAGTCAGGTCATTACACCCTATTCCCGCTTTAAGGTACACGAGCGTTATTGTGTCCCATATGACGTCCCCCCCCCCCCCCAAAAAAAAACATGCGTTTCTCCTGCAGTACTCCGCTATGCGACTAATGTCATAGGTCACAACAGTTCAACCTTGATTCTTTCTACTGGTACCAAACATCTCCCACCTGAGCCTGCTGTATAACTCGCACTCCACCAAGAAGCGTTGACTGGTCTCCAACGCTCCGCATTTAGGACAGGAGGAGGGGTTGGTGGTTCCCTCTATGTCCCTCTATGGAGATACGATTTCCAGTTCCCCACTGCTTTGAGGAATCTCTGTAAGCCCGCTTACATTTTCGGCATCATCATCACTTAACACCAGTGAGATAATGCCAAGGGCTTACTAATTTTGGATAAATAATACATGTGGTTGGTTATAGCAGAGAATAGAATATAAATATTTATTTATGAAACAGGTAAAGGGGTGTAACCAGGGTTCGGAAACCGGTTTTTTGAAAAAAACCGGTTTCGGTCATTGACCCCGATATCGAAATAATCGGGTATGCTAAAAAAAATCAATGTATTTTTTTAATTTTTTTTTCTGATAGTTTAGACCATTTTGAAAAACTAATTTGATTATTTCATTTTTTAAGACTGTGGATATTTTTAAATACATTTTTTTATATTTGAGCCGTGATGACGTCACATGTTCACAAACTATGAAACGAACAGTCTAAATGTCTGACGATGAAATGAACAGGCCTTAATCTCGACTAACGCCCGTTCCAGAACAAGGCAAAATATACCTGAGATAGTCTGTCCCTTTTACACTTAAAAGATTTATAATAGTTTGTCCGGCTGTAAGGTTAAAAATATACTCTCATGAAAGTGTTCCAGAACGCTCTCTAAAACGTCACCTGTCAAGTCAATTGTCATCTCGTTTGTTTATAATAAGGCCCGTTCCAGGACAAGGCAAAATATACCTGAGATAGTCTGTCCCTTTTACACTTGAAATATTTATAATAGTTTATCCTGCTTTCAGGGTAAAAAAATACTGTCATGAAAGGGTTCTGGAACGCTTTCTTAAACTTTAACTGTCAGGTCAATTGTCATTTCGTTTGTTTATAAACAATTCAAGGTAACACCAAAAAGTGTGTGAGCATGTGACGTCACAGGGATACAAATGAAGGTTATTGTCTTTTTTCGATTTTTATACTCAATCTTTTACTTTTTTGAGTGGGAAATAAAAAAATATGGCTTTGAATCAAAATATCTCGAAATGGTTTTTTTATTTTCATACCTTACAAAAAATTTAGCATACCCAATTGTGGTTAAGGTTTCGTTCAGGTTTTGGTTACCGGTATATATAACCGGTTTAACCAGAACCGATATTTTTTCGTTCGAACGGAATTAACCGGTTAATTTGAAGAATATGCGACGTTGTAGGTATGTTTGCCGTGTGCGATCAGTTGAAAGTGTGCGAGAAAGTGAGCAGAAAACTCGGGCAGTGGCACCCGAGCGACGCGCCTGAACTTGACTAAGTTTGGTTAAAATTTTAACCGGTTAATTTCGTTCTTATTTCGGTTACAAAACCGCTCCCTGATTAACCGATATTTTATTCAAATTTACCGGTTAAGCTGGAAACCGGGTTTAACCTGAACGGAATCGTTAACCGAAATTCGAATGAAATTAACCGGTATTTGTTAACCGGTTCCGAACCTTGGGTGTAACAAAAACAAGATATATTTTTTTCTATGGCTATAGGTAATTTTAATGTAATGAGAGAGGCCCGTTCATGTTCACCGGAAACTTCTCTCTGGAATACCATTAATCGTACATGTCTGCGCTACAAAATTCTTTCTCTTTCGTGTATTTAACCTTGTATTTACGTGTGGTTTCCAGGACAAGACCGCGACGGTGGGCTCGATCATGGGCAAGCTCGGCTGGGCGGGCGTGTGGGGCGGCCTGGGCCCCAGGATCGTCATGATCGGTACCCTCACCGCGCTGCAGTGGTTCATCTACGACGCCGTCAAGGTACTGCTTGCCCGTTCACCTGGCATCGGACGATAGACACATTGTCATCAGCCAAAAAAGGTTACTGCTGAATAAAGGGACGCCAAGGATTTCCACGCCGACCTGCCTTGTGCTGCCCGCATCCAACGGGTTCCCGCCTTCACTAGGTTATCGGATAGATACATCAGATTTATTTATTAGGCACATAAAAAAGATTAAGATAATGACAAGGTCATTAATATAGTACCCAAAATCTTATGGCTAATCTTAATCGAAAACAAATATGTTACATGCTGTACACATATTATTCCCCATTCTTACAAATGTGGGGATCTTCGAAGCGAGAGCGAAAAGGCGTTTGAGTTTGCGTGTACCATCCTCGACTATATCATCACTTTCCATCAGGTGAAATGTAGTCAAACGCACTCCAATTATTCTTAGATTGTTTCTACAAATTGGTCATAAGACTACTTTTTAAGTGCATAATTTAATTTTTCATTCCTTTTGGGAACTTTCTTAGTTTACCGAAAATAATCAGCAAAAGATTAACAATTATGAAAACGATTGTAAATAACGGTGCTGATGAGAACACAATCTAATCATTAGTATTACTATTAATCAATGATTATTCCAATAACCAATTGTTCCTACTGAAAGAAAACTGTGTGGACAAAAAATATAAATGAGATTTCCATTTGGAGCATTGCGTTTGGTATTATTTATAACCGTGTTTGAGTGATGTCGCTTGGTCGCGCAGGTGTGGCTGCGGATGCCGCGGCCGCCGCCCGCCGAGATGCCCGAGTCCATGCGCAAGCGGCTGGAGGCCGAGGCCGCCTCCAAGGCGAAGTGAGCGCCGCGCGCCGCCAGTTTAGCACGTCATCCAGTGTACGCAGACCCGCGCCTGCTTACACTTATATCTGTATTGACATTGTAGTGAATTTTCGTTTAGGGAAAGTGAATATCAGAAACATCTTGTCGCAAATATGAGTATGTATGTTTATGTACTTGTATGTGTCTTATACCGCGTATATGTTTTAGGAAGGAAATTGTTCCACACACCGCCACATAATAAGTTATAAATAATATGTGATTTCGATTACCATATTGCAGTATAGTTACTCGTAAGCGTAAATGAAAAGATCACGTGTTAATTTATTTTGTAAAAATAAAATTATATTTTTAAGTATTTATTTTCGTTTCCATTCTATTCAGCATTGTAAGTATTGATCAAAAGTTTTATCATTGTAATATTTATTGTACTAGTATTTATGTAATTGAAGAAATTCCTTAAAGTTCCACACAATAAACTGAAAAGATTAAAATTTGTTTCACTTGTTAGTTAGATATCGACAGTATGAACATTACATGATACATTTAGTTTTGGAAAATCTTGGTGAGTACATCTCTTATACAGTTGACTCTCGTTAATTCAAACCTGCGATAATTCAAAGTTATCACGAGTTCCCTACAAAATCTCTTTATATTTCGAACTAAATCAATACATTTTTGTGCACTTGGTAATTCGAACGAAAAAATCATTGCTATACAGGGTGTAACAGAAGTGTGTGACAATACTTCAAGGTTTTCTTTTACCCATCAAACTGAACAACTTTTGTTCTACAACTTTGTTGAAATCGCAAAAATTTTTTTGGACTTTTCATACAAATCGATCAGCTGGCGAACCAAGTTTGTAGGTCTTGTTATCCGCTTTGCCAGCGCCATTAACATGGAGCAGGTCCGCGACCTGGCTAGGGAGCTCAGAGCAACCCAGCATAACACGGAACAGCGTTGCATAGCAATGCTTAAGCATTCGCGACTCGTCGCAGCCATCTCGGAGTTCAATGTTAATTCTCCATAATGGATTTAAACCCCTCTAAAGGTAGACTCAAGCCCCGATCTATTACCGTCGCATTCTATAATGCTGACGGTATCCTCCCCCAGCGTTGGCAAATCATAGATTTCCTTCGCGAACACCAAATCGATGTCTTACTAGTGCAAGAAACACACCTTAAACTTTGCACTCGCGGACCTAAAATGCCCAACTACGATTTAGTGCGTAACGATAGAGTGAACTCCGCAAAAGGCGGCACTCTCATCTATTACAAAAGGTTCTTGCACTGTATACCCATCGACACCCCCCCTCTCTCGAGCATTGAGGCCTCTGTCTGTCGGCTAGCCATGACCGGCCACCAGCCCATTACCCTAGCTTCGGTCTATCTCCCTTGCAGTGGCGACAAACCACTACTCGGGAGCGACATCGAGGCTCTTTTCAATCTAGGAGGGGCAGTCATTCTGGCTGGCGACCTAAATAGCAAACACGAACGGTGGAATTACGTATCCACCAATACTAGAGGTACAGCCCTGGACAGACTCGTTGACCGACTCAACTTCGACATCATTGCCCCAATGACCCCCACTCACTTTCCGTACAATGTCAATCACACCCCAGACATTCTAGACATAGCACTTCTAAAGAACATCAACCTTCAGTTGTGCTCGATAGAAGTGCTTCAAACTCTATGTTCCGACCACCGGCCGGTCCGGGGGGAGGGCTGCTCGCCGTTCGACTTCCTCATCCACCTTCTGTAGCTGGATGGGCTCGATTGGGAGTGTACTGGGGGAGCATTGGGCCTCTAGGCTGTCGGCCAGGCACTCGGCCTTTTCGGAGTCGTCAACGGCATCCGGTAAGTTGGGGCGTTTGAGAGGGGGCATGGGGGACTCGACATCCTTCTTGAGGGCTCTCGCCAAGCTCCAATACGTGACGTGAGATGGGGAGATTCCCCCAAGAAATTCATCCCAACGGGTCTGCTGCAGCTCCTGCATGGTCTGCTTTACGTCCCTCTGTAAAGCTCGCATGCGAGTGCGGTTTTCCTCGTTTGGGAAGCTGTCGTAGGCACGGATGGCTGCATTTCTTGCGGTCAGCAGCGACCTCGCGTCTTCCGGCAGTCTCCAGCGGTGCTGGGGCAGCACTGGAACCTGCCGGGAGCAGTCTTTTACGACTGATTAAGTGTGGCTGCTAAGGGCATCGATTGCGCATCGGACGTCATCTAAGGACTTAATGTCGTCGGGTATGTTGTCAAGGTCCGGTGAACTGGTAGCTTTGAGTTTGTCCTCGAGGCTGTCCCAGTCAACTATCGTCTTTGTGGGCGGGGCCGTGAGGGTCGGGGGACCTAATTGTAACAGGACCGGCCGGTGGTCGGAACACAGAGTTTGAAGCACTTCTATCGAGCACATCTGAAGGTTGATGTTCTTTAGAAGTGCTATGTCTAGAATGTCTGGGATGTGATTGACATTGTACGGAAAGAGTGGGGGTCATTGGGGCAAAGATGTCGAAGTTGAGTCGGTGAACGAGTCTGTCAAGGGCTCTACCTCTAGTATTGGTGGATACGCAATTCCGCCGTTCGTGTTTGCTATTTAGGTCGCCAGCCAGAATGACTGCGCCTCCTAGATTGAAAAGGGCCTCGATGTCACTCCCGAGTAGTGGTTTGTCGCCACTACAAGGGAGGTAGACCGAAGCTAGGGTAATGGGTTGGTGGCCGGTCATGGCTAGCCGACAGACAGAGGCTTCAATGCTCGTGAGAGGGGGGGGTGTCGATGGGTATACAGTGCAAGGACCTTTTGTAATAGATAAGAGTGCCGCCCTTTGCGGAGTTTAGTCTATCGTTACGCACTTAGTCGTAGTTGGGGATTTTAGGCCCGCGAGTGCAAGGTTTAAGGTGTGTTTCTTGCACTAGTAAGACATCGATTTGGTGTTCGCGAAGGAAATCTATGATTTGCCAACGCTGGGGGAGGATACCGTCAGCATTATAGAATGCGACGGTAATGGATCGGGGCTTGAGTCTACCTTTAGAGGGGTTTAAATCCATTATGGAGAATTAACATTGAACTCCGAGATGGCTGCGACGAGTCGCGAATGCAAGCATTGCTATGCAACGCTGTTCCGTGTTATGCTGGGTTGCTCTGAGCTCCCTAGCCAGGTCGCGGACCTGCTCCATGTTAATGGCGCTGGCAAAGCGGATAACAAGACTATGATCGTCTTCCTCCACCGTGTCTGGGACAGGCGCTGGAGGGGAGACCTTGGGGGGAAGGGGTGCTTTGTTGATCTTAGCTGGTTTGGTGGGGGGCTTGGGGGTCGGCTTGAATGCCGTGGGCATGGAAACTGGAGTTTCCATGAGTGGAGGTGGTGAAACCAA
Source organism: Coleophora deauratella (assembly GCA_958295455.1). Taxonomy (NCBI): domain Eukaryota; kingdom Metazoa; phylum Arthropoda; class Insecta; order Lepidoptera; family Coleophoridae; genus Coleophora; species Coleophora deauratella. The sequence continues at coordinate 3,105,756 of OY282415.1, read as the reverse complement.
GGCTGCTTGGCTTCTCCAGGCGGGTTGCAGCTCCTGAGAGGCTGCGATGTTGGGGGTGAAGGCGGGTGTTTTGGTCGGACGCAGAGGTGGGAAGTCCTCAGTACGTGGGACAGCACGGCGTGTAGGCCGGGGTTACGAGGCGGAGGGCGCGGGGCCTTTTTTGCCAGGCCTGCGACTAGCGCGTGGTACCTTGGGGCATCCGTGATAGTTCGCTGGATGTCCCAGGGCACCGCAGAGTACGCAACCAGGGGGTTCCGTACATTCGCTCTTGTCTTTGGGGCGGGGGCAGTCAGGGGTGCCGTGATTGCCTAAGCATTTGACGCACCTAGGCTTGGCGTAGCAGTTTCTGGCCGAGTGGATAGCCGGCATACGGTAGTAAGCGTGTTGATGATACGCTTACCGGCGGGGGACAAGTCTAGTGTGACCAGCACTAGGTCAAAGGGGGCTTTTGTCTTGCCGCTATACATGCGGTGGACTTCGTGGGCGGGGTATCCTTGGGACTTAAGGTCCTCAAGGATGTCGTTGGAGTTAAGCTCCTTTGGGAAACCTCTAATGACGAAGCGCAGAATGCGCTCGTCCTCGAGGACGTAGGTATGAAAGCCGATGCGTTCGGCTTTTAGGACGGTCGTGAGGTGACGATGGTCGTTGGGAGTGGGGACTTGGACCTTGATCCCTTGTTGGGTGGTCCGAGCAGAAGTGAACGCGAAACATTGTTCCATTTCTCCTTGTCCTGAATGAAGAGGGGCGGGGGGCGTTCGATGCGGGGGGGCAGTCTGGGAGGACTCCTGGTCGGAGTTCTCGGGTGGGGGGTCGTCGCTGAGGTCGCGGCGGTGGCGGGCTTCTTGGAAGTTTTTGTGGGGACGGTGACTTTGCGCTTCCTCTTCTTGGAGTTTTTGGAGTCGACGGTCGAAAAGCCGTCGCCGTCCTCACTCTCCGAAGAGGAAGATACGCGGTCTTGGACTTGGTAGTCCATGGGGGTAGTCGCGGGGGCAGGGGTTGATGGACGTGAAACGACCGCCAGAGGAGAAGCCTCTTCGGTTGGTTGGGGCGAGAGGGGAGAGTCATGGCAGTTTAGGGCGGGTAGCAGGGCATCCATGACCTCGGGTGGGATGCTCAGAAGGAGCTTATCGAGAAACCCGGGTTTCTCGTGTATGAGGCGGAGGGCCTCTAGGTGGGCGGGGGACAGCTCTGAGTTGGAGGTCCCAGAGGTGTGTGCGGGTTGGTGGGTACCTAGGATGTCCATCCTATGTGTGGTGTGTAGTGTGCCGTCAGTAAATCTTATTGTACTGACGGGTGAGTGCCTAAGTCCCTAGCAGCCTGAGACGCAGAGGGTAGTAGTGAACCGAAGCTCAAGCTACGCCCAAACAACGTTACAGGAATGGATGGTAGGGAAGGGCAAGGGTGGGAGGGAGATGATGATTTCGCCATCTGATAGAGTGCCTGCTTTTATATGTTGCGACCACGTTCGCGGGGTTGAGGTCGATGGCGGGGGGGAATCCAAGCTATCTATCTCGCTCGCTCGCGCACGGGCTCGTTAGTTTTGTGACAAACAAAAATTTTCAGCGTTCGCCAAAACCTAACTCTGTACATAAACCAAATGTATAATATAATATGAGTAGATTATAATTAAGTAAGTAAATTAAGTACCTACCTTTTATTCCTCTATCTATTGGATTATGAAAATAAATAAATAAATAAATAATAATATAAAAAAACACCTTTGCCAAAAACCTAACTGAACAAAACCTAACTCTATAAAACCTAACTTGTTAGGTTAGGTTAGGTTAGTGTGGTGGACTGTAGAAATAAAACTCCCAGATTTGAAGTTAACGCCGCCGCCAGAGTGAGAGAGAGATATCGCTGAGATCGCAGAGAGCGAATGCTCATTCGGGTTTCGACATTTCCGGGCTGGAGTCCCCTAATGTGGCAGCTACCGCCGCCCATTACTATGGACGGGTCGTTGGGGCGGGCGCTTGGCCCACAGCGGTCGCGTCGGCCGAGCCGAGCAACTGCTGCAGTAGTCCCAGGGCTTGCAGGAGCACATCCTGGGACGGTTTGATGGCGGTGCTGTCACTCGGCCTCAGCGGGACGGTGACGGGTGGGGCGGCGGAAGCTGAGGGGCAGAACCCCCCTTCCTCCTCCGGAGAGATTTCTTTTTCTTTTTGCTGGTAGCAGCAGGTCCGCGGCCGTCCGTGGGCAGTCCTGGGCGGCATGGCAGCAGTGGGAGGAGTGCTGGAATGACTGGCACCGGTGGCATTGGTCAGGGCCCTTCTTCCCACGCCAGGCCTCGATGGTGATATCCGGCATGTAGAGGAGCTCCGTGATGTTGTATATCGCAGGTGACAAGTCTGGAGTCCGGATGTTCTTCACAAACTCCACCTCGAAGCCTCGCTCGGCCAAGGCGGTGCTGATGGCGGCGGTTTCGGTGGTGGATGGGAGGCCATGGATGGCCACCTTGAGGGGCCTCTCAGCCGGCAGCGTGTAGGAGCTCGACTGAGCGCTTCAGCGAGCTTCTTAAAGTGCACCGACTTTGTGAAGTGGGTGGCGGGCCTTAGCTTTGGTGGCGGTGACGGTGGCGGCGGCGGCGACGGGTGTCGCGGCGGCAGCGGTAGCGGCGGCCGGGAAGCCCGGCACAGTGGCGGCAGGTTCGGGGGCCTGCATACGCTTATGCAGCGACTTCTTTATTGTGGTCGCAAGAATATATAATCGTTGGAGGATTTGAGTGTCATGTCATACATTTTTGTCGGCTGGAGCCGACGTTAGTTCATTTTCTGTTTGGGATTATTAAATGAAACCACATATTTTTCATCTGAACAGACTATATTTATTGGCAAAAAATAAGGCATTACATAGGTAGGTACGTACTTAATATCTCTCTCAAAACTTTACAGGCAAGAAAGATAACATATCTGCAAGATAGTCCAAGAAGTCCGCGAGAACTGTCAGTGTCGGAGATACTCGAAGGTCTTCGCCAGTCTCTTCGTGTACTCTTTTCTCAAATTTGGCGTACGTCATCTGTTGAGCTGGCGTCAATTTGTCCAGTAGTTCTTTCACTAGCTGAGGGTTTTTCAGATACCCATCAGCTTTCAAATTTTGCAGTGTTAATACACAACAACGGACAGTGCATTTAAATGCATGGACTCCCTTGTAATCATTCTCGGTTACTTTAGGTAGTGCTTTCATTTTCTGAATTGTGCGGCGTATTATTGTCTGTGGATTGCCATGCCGCCTCCGTCTGACCTGATCTCTGGGTAGCAACTCATCGCATGTTCGTGACTCCGATCTTATTAGGGTCGTCATATTTTGTAAACAATTGACAAGCTCCTCGACTGCATAGCTAGAACATTCGCCACTTGTATCCGGTTGCTGCGTTCGTCTTGTATTCATTGGTTCTGATATTCTGATATTTGACATCAGCACAGGCTCATACTCTTCTAGTTTTATTTCTTGGTCTAGTCTCTTCCTTCCTGCGTTAAACGTAACCACATTCAGTGGCGCCATCGGTTGCCGCTTGGTGACGTGTTGAAGGGCATCCCGCACGTCATCAGAAGGAGCCGGCTGTGTCGAAGCCATTCTCGTTTTTTTCGTGCTTGTCGTCGTATTCATTTTCTCCACCACTTTCAACAGGATCCAATTGATGTTCTGACTGCTATCGCACTTACGGCTTTCGCTCTCTCTCTCTCTCTCTCTCTCTCTCTCTCTGTTCTCTATATATTTATTTCTCCTTTTTCGTAATGAAACTCGTAACTTTGTTTAAAAGAATATAGTAAATAGCCAAAATTTATTTATATTAAACTTCAATAGGTATCACAAATAACTACCAACCTAATGAAGCACTGACAAATCAAAATTCAGTATCAGAATGAAAATACATTTTCTTACCCTTTCTAATGGTTCTGGAAAGTTCTAGAAGAATTCGTTATTGCTATCTCTTTCTAACATACAAATTAGTTAATGCGTTTATCCTTGTCACACAGAAAACTCCACAAAATTTCTGAGTAAGCGAGATAGCATTAATTATACTTTCTCCTTCACACTTATGGGGAGGTTAATTGTTATTAATTACTAATTGATGTAATTTAATTTAAATGTACATAAAGATCAGATATGTAATTTACTGAGCAAGTTAAACAAAAAACAAATGATACAATTACCGTTTGTGTATCTAAACACGCGGAGAGCCGCTTTGCTACCTGCAACGGTGCCTATCAAAGAAAGCGGCAATTTCTTTGTCTTTATCTCAAACAAAGAGCCGCTTTAGCTACCTGCCCTGTTATCTGCGGTTGTCATCAACCATTTGAAAAGAAAATGTTTCAAACAATAGAGCTTTATGTGCAGGTGCATGAATCGTAAATAATTATTGTTTTATTTATCTTGTTTCTAGAATGCTTTTCTCGATAAGATATTGTCCGTTCTGCAGCTCGCATAAGTTGTTATTACATAATTATATTAACATCGTACCAGGTGAAACTTTCTTTTCAGCCATTTACCAGTAATAATAAGCAAAAAATATTGTAAGAGCGAGAGGTACCTAGAACCGTATACTGTTCGCTGATTGGTCAAATGCGACTTTCCCTTTCGTTCGTAGAAAGAGAAAGCAGTATAATTTGGTTGTCGCGTGAATAGAAGCATAGTGTGATAGTGAGAAATTCAATATATATTACACGTAATTAATATTAATATTAATATAAATCTCGGAGTCGGAGTCGGGAGTCGGGCGTCGGCGGCGGGGAGCGTGTCTGAGTTGGTGGTTCGTCCCGTTGGCGTTTCGTGGGTGTCGGTCGAGGATTTAGTGCGGTAGGGAGCGTTTATATTCGTCGGTTGGGTCGCCGGTCACCCAACGTCCGGATCAAAAGTGGTTTTTCTGTGGAAAATGAGAGTTTTCACTCGCGATTTGGACGTGCCGGGACGAGTGGAGGTACGCACTCGCGAGAGACACCCACTAGGTAATCTCGACAGCGAATATGTATATAATTTCGTCGCGCCGATGTCGACGATCGTAAAACAGAAACGAGCACTCGCTCGCAGCGGACGACACGGCGGCGGTGCGGCGCGTACGTAGTCGGAGGAAGCTTAATAAAATTATAGGAATAATGTTTGATTGAATACATTCATATATAGGACATTGCCGAGTTCGTGCAAAGGAGTGATGGTATAACAAAATTGAAATCCAATAATAAATAAATATACCTAGGTACCTGATAGTACTTATAGTGCAGTAGTGTCGCGTAGGAGGTGGTGGTCTTCTCACGCCGCGCCGCGGCAAGGCACGGTTACGTACGACTGTAGTACCTACTTGCTTACTCACTTAGGTTACCTCTACCTGTGCACTAACGCGAAATGTTAAAAAACAAACAAACAAAAAGGGATGCATAAGAAAAACAATATAAGTAGGTAGGTAGGTAGGTAAGTATACATATAAGTAACTATTTCTTAGGCTGCGTGCGTAGCGAGTTTCCATTTATAAGTACTTATTTGTCTTTAAATAATTAAATAAGTACCACCTACCTACTAGTGTTTTCGTATATAAGTTTACCACTTATTAAATGTCGTCTATAAATAGGGGAGGAAAACATAATATATATTTAAAAGCAAGTACGCCCGAGGTGGGTTAAGTTAGTCGATTGCACATGTATGTCAGTCAGCCAACCGGCCAGCAGGTACCTATGCTAAATTACTCATAACAAACAAACAAACATACATACGTAAGTAAGTAAGTAAGTAACTAACTAACTAACTAACTAAGTAAGTAAGTAAGTAAGTATATAACTTATTTTATTTCACGTATAAATTCGTGTAAACGTGAAAATTTTCAAGATTTTCGGCCGGCAAAAACATTACGAGTCGGTTATCATCATATCATGAGACGTGGTAATACCTACCTGGGTGGATACTACTAATCTATGTAAGTACCTATGCAGCGGGATGCTGATATACTTAGGTAGGTGTACCTTACCTGAAGAACCATGATAATACATATTAGTTATATAGGTAAGCGTGTAGTAGGTAAGTATTGTACGAGATTGATCGTTTAGAAACAGAAGCGATATTATGGTATGATTAATAATACCATGTTATATCTATTATGAACCATGTGCGGCCCTGAAAAGGGCCTTTTTGTGGTGTCTCGTTGAGTTCGGACACGAGGTGCGCGCGATGCGGACGGAGCGCGACCCCGCCGCTGCTGGTGGTGGTGAAACCAACAACCAACGGCGTGCGAGCGTTCCGCGCCGCTCTCGTGGCGGTTTTTAACCACCGAAACCGTAGAGGGTACGACCCTGACGTTTCAGCGCGTAGACGACGTCCATGGCGGTGACGGTCTTCCTCTTGGCGTGCTCGGTGTAAGTTACCGCGTCACGGATCACGTTCTCCAGGAAAACCTTGAGAACTCCACGGGTCTCCTCGTAGATCAAACCGGAGATACGCTTGACACCACCACGGCGAGCCAAACGACGGATGGCGGGCTTCGTGATACCCTGGATGTTATCACGCAGCACCTTCCTGTGACGTTTGGCGCCACCTTTTCCCAGACCTTTACCTCCCTTACCGCGACCGGTCATTGTTGCTTGACGGAGTGGATTGATGTAAAATCAAAAACACGAACGAATCGGAACACACGCGCGGTGAACGAACGAGCGAACTGTGTTTCGCCAACTGATAGAGTGCCTACTTTTATAGGTTGCGACCACGTTCGCGGGGTTGAGGTCGATGGCGGGGGGGAATCCAGGCTGGCTGGCTATCTATCTCGCTCGCTCGCTCGCTCGCTCGCTCGCTCGCGCACGGGCTCGTTAGTTTTGTGACAGACCAAAAATTTTCAGCGTTCGCCAAAATCTAACTCTGTACATATAAACCAAACGTATAATATAATATGAATAGATTATAATTAAATAAGTAAATTAAGTATCTACCTTTTATCTATTTTTTATAGATAGAGGACTATCTATTGGATAATGAAAATAAATAAATAATAATAATATAACAAAAAAAAAAAAACCTTTGCCAAAAACCTAACTGAACAAAACCTAACTCTATAAAACCTAACTTGTTAGGTTAGGTTAGGTTAGGTTAATGTTAGGTTAGGTTAACGTTAGGTTAGGTTAGGTTAGGTTAGGTTAGGTTAGGTTAGGTTAAAACGAAACCTAAGTTTAAATATTGATTATTTGACATAGGCTAGTAGGTAGACAATTAAATATTCGGCCGGCACGTACGGTATAAGAAGAAATATAGAGACGTATACCTCCTACCTATAGGTGGTTAAGTTGGGTTTAAAGTATACTTTACCTTTTGTATGCATTCAACTAACTGTGCGACAGAAATCGATCGTTAGAAACAAATTATTAAGACCGATAGATACCTATCGTGGATATCTACCAATCTGATATGTTGAAACGTGTGCGGCCCTGAAAAGGGCCTTTTGGTTTTCGTTCGTTTTGATGAAATGAAACAAAACAAAACAAAACGAAACGGTGCGGCGCGGTGCGGTGCGGTGCGGTGCGGTGCGATGCAGTTGCGGCGCAAGCGCGACTTAAGCGCGCTCGCCCCTAATCCTGCGCGCCAGCTGTATGTCCTTGGGCATGATGGTGACACGCTTGGCGTGGATGGCGCACAGGTTGGTGTCCTCAAAGAGACCGACGAGGTAAGCCTCGCTGGCCTCCTGAAGAGCCATCACGGCGGAGCTCTGGAAACGCAGGTCGGTCTTGAAATCTTGAGCGATCTCACGAACCAGACGCTGGAATGGCAGCTTCCTGATGAGCAGCTCAGTGCTCTTCTGGTAGCGACGGATCTCACGCAGGGCGACCGTGCCGGGCCTGTAACGATGTGGTTTCTTAACACCGCCAGTGGCCGGGGCGCTCTTGCGAGCCGCCTTAGTGGCGAGCTGTTTGCGGGGCGCTTTGCCACCGGTTGATTTACGAGCGGTTTGCTTGGTACGTGCCATTTCGAAAAACAATTATACGTAGGAGGTATATGTGTGAACCCGAGACGACCGACGCGTACGACGAACGATAACGAATAATGACGCTTCGCGTGAAAACCGCCGCTATATATATAGTACGGGTGAAATATGAGTGCGTCCCATTCGCACTCGCGCACCCGCTCTTCCATCTCTCTCTCACAGAAATACGTCTCTTTCGATCTGGTGTACCTCTCAACTTTGCGAGAAACGAATAGGTATGATGCATGCAACTGAGCTAGTTTGGCTCTGACAATAATAGTACCTAGGTAGGTAGGTATGTAGTTTATGTAGTATATATATTTTCATCTAGATGTCATTGTATTAAGCTAATTGTTATTGAAAATATACATAATTTAAACATAAATAGGTAAGTAATGATAATGTGCAGCGGCAGCGTGCAAAAACGAGCAGAATAATCTATAGGTATTATAGTATGTAGCAGTTGCGTCGAGTGCAGGCTTTTGTTTAAGTAGGTAGGTAGGTAGGTAGGTAGGTAGGTAGGTAGGTAGGTAGGTAGGTAGGTAGGTATACATTTATTTATTGATTATTTAGTTTATACTAATTTCTTGTTTTCAGTTCAGTACAATGTAGTAACTACCTAAGTGCTTACTTGCAACAGACGGACGAAGGTGGTAAGTAGGCTATATATCTAGTAATATTTTATTTATCTGGCGTGAGTCGTGACGAAATCACCGTTGAAACTATATTAAAATAATAATATAAAACAGTGCATTAGTAATACTGTTTCATATATATTGTGTTTAAATAGAACAAGTTTGTGGCCCTGAAAAGGGCCTTTGGTTTGAGCTGCGACAGCAGCAAGCAGTCACTGTGCTGTGAGAGCGCTTGACAATGGAGACGCTTCACTTGGAGCTGGTGTACTTGGTGACGGCCTTGGTGCCCTCGCTGACGGCGTGCTTGGCGAGCTCACCGGGCAGCAGGAGCCTCACGGAGGTCTGCACCTCCCTGGAGGTGATCGTGGAGCGCTTGTTGTAGTGGGCGAGACGTGAAGCTTCGGCAGCGATGCGCTCGAATATGTCGTTCACGAAAGAGTTCATGATCGACATGGCCTTCGAGGAGATACCGGTGTCGGGGTGCACCTGTTTGAGCACCTTGTAGATGTAGATGGCGTAGCTCTCCTTCCTCTTGTGCTTCTTCTTTTTCTTGTCAGACTTGGAAATGTTCTTTTGGGCCTTGCCGGATTTCTTGGCGGCCTTACCACTCGTCTTGGGCGGCATGATTCGATACGCAGCAGAGACACAAACGAAATAATAATATACTATACACGCGCGTTACGTGAGAGCGTAAGCTGTGAGTACAAATTTCAACTGGGGCTCACCGCTGATTTTGTCAAAATTTGACCCTCGCTATTTGTTAGTAACTAGGCGATGCGACGACGAATCACACGTTACAGACTGACGTTCACCCTCGTTTCGGAAAGAGCGAGAGAAACGATCTACTCAGACGAATTTAACGCGAGAGCGAGATGGAAATATATCGCTGTTGTTGTTTTATTGTTATTATTATTATTATTATTGTAAAATACTTAGGTGTTGGTCGTGGTCGGTGCCTAAAATAAATATATTCTCTATTCATATAGGTATGCAAAATGATGATAATAATAACTAAATCTATTGTGTGTGTGTGTATATAATAAATTTTTGTAGTAACGAGTAACAACCACCAAGTGGTAGGTGGTCCATTATTCTAGTAGGTGAAGTGAACGAGCACTCGTTGAGTAAGTTAATTAAAGTATGCACATAGGTGTACACGTAAGTAGGTACCTACCTATTATGTATGTACGCAGGTCTGTGGTCTCGACAAATTGTGTTATTATATTAATAGGTAGGTGGTACATACATACATACATACATACATACATACATACATACATTTTTGTGATCGGAATCGTTCAGATAGAAACTAATTCATTATGACATTCATCATAGATAAACGTCGCAAAATACGAATCATATTGTGGCCCTGAAAAGGGCCTTTTGATTTGATACAAATCAATCGAATCGACTACGATTGTTTGTGTCGATGCGCGGCGTGCGTGCGTGCGTGCGGCCGGCGGCGGCGGCGGCGGCGGCGGCGGCGCCTTACGCCTTCTTCTCGGTCTTCTTGGGCAGAAGCACCGCTTGGATGTTCGGCAACACACCACCCTGGGCGATGGTAACGCCGGAGAGCAGCTTGTTCAACTCCTCGTCGTTCCTGATGGCCAGCTGGAGATGTCTCGGAATGATCCTGGTCTTCTTGTTGTCACGAGCGGCGTTACCGGCCAACTCGAGCACCTCAGCGGCCAAGTACTCCATCACGGCGGCGAGGTACACCGGGGCGCCGGCACCGACGCGCTCGGCGTAATTGCCCTTCTTGAGCAGCCTGTGGATACGACCCACGGGGAACTGAAGTCCGGCACGGTTCGAGCGAGACTTTGCCTTCCCCTTGACCTTGCCACCTTTACCACGTCCGGACATATTGAACTGTTGAGTAGTTGTACGACGCGAAAGCGAGTGAAAGAATGAGGAGCGCGCGCGCTAACAGTCGGCGACGAGCGAGCGAGTATAGAATATTTTTTTAAACGTTTTTTTTTTTTTTTTTTTTTTTCGAACGGACATGTTTGTTGTTGGCCGTTGGGCCTTTACAACTTCACCGGACAGGGAAGGCGAGTACGTAGGGTACTCAGCCTAAGCAAAAAGATGCAACTGCCTAAGGGCGCCCAGGTGGGCACGGACCTCGGCTTAGGACGTTGCTTGGACGGGGAGGATCGGAGAGAATCGGCCCGGTATGTGCCGATAGCGCTGGTAGGCGCGAGAAGCGGGGGGACGCCGCCCTCGCCGGCGAGGGCAGTATGTCGGTGTGGTGTTACTCTGTGGTTGGGGCGGGGGGGTCATGGCTGCTACGGCTAGCGTGATAGGATCATCGGGATCCTCGAGTACGTGCCGGGGGCGTCGGATCACGCGTATGGGATTCGCGGGGAGGTCGTAAACTGCGGAGCTTACGAATAGGGGGTTGGGGTGATGTGGGGCGGAGTCGAAGTAGCGTTTTGACGCTTGCTTCAGGTATTGAGCTATGGTGGGAAGCTCTAGATCGCAATGGAGATTTTCATTGCGCACGAACCATGGGGCGCCCGTGGCTCGGCGCATGAAGCGATTTTGGATGACCTGAAGTCGGTGGATGAGACTGGGCTTTGTATGGGCGAACGCTACGCCGGCGTAGGTGAGAATGGGACGGATGCAAGTTTTGTAAAGTGTCACCTTATTTCTAAGGGACATTTTACTTTTCTTGTTCGTGAGGGGGTAGAGACGGCCTAAAACAAAGGCTGCTTTGTTTCGGACTCGTTTGATGTGGTCTTTGAACGTCAGTCGGTCATCTAGGGTGACGCCTAGATATTTGACAGAGCGTTCCCACGGGATGGGGCGATCGAACAGTTTAATGCTGCGATCGATGGGATTGGTCTCGGTACTGAGCCGTTTGAATGAAAAGAGCATGGCTGCACTTTTCTCGGGGTTCACTTCGATCCTCCAGTTCCTAAACCATTTGCCCAGGGCACTGGCAGAGGATTGGAGGTTTCGAAGGATGAGGCCCGCTGAGCGGCTGGATAGATAGAGGGCTGTGTCATCTGCGAAAAGCGCAAGGTTGACATTTGGGAATCGCGGCATGTCGCTCATGTAGAGCGAGAAGAGTGTGGGGGCTAGAACGGAACCCTGAGGGACTCCGGCTCTGATGGGTCGGGGGGACGAGTAGACTCCTTCTATGCGATAGCGAAAGCTCCGATTCGTGAGGAAGTCTCGTAGTATGAGTACGAGCCGGTCTGGCAGTCCCAGCTGATATAGTTTGTATATCAACCCGTTGTGCCAGACTTTATCGAAAGCTTTCGCCACATCAAAGAAGAGAGCTCCTGTGAACTGTCTGCGGGCGAAGCCGCTTATAATGTGCTCCGTTATGCGGTGCACCTGTTGGACGCACGAGTGTCTGGCTCTGAAGCCAAACTGCTCGTCTGGTAGAAGGCCTTTGGACTGGACGATGTCCTTTAGGCGGGCGAGGAGAATGCGTTCGTACAGTTTACCCAAGGCCTTGAGGAGGCTTATGGGTCTGTAGCTGGAGGGTTCAGAGCGGGGCTTATTGGATTTGTGGAAGCCTATGACGTCTGCACTTTTCCACGTGTCGGGAAAGGTGCAGTTGTCGATGGCTGCATTGAAGATGCACGCTAGAAGGGCAATCAGATTCGGGGAGAAGTACTTGAGTACTTTGTTGGTGATGCCGTCAGAGCCAGGGGCCTTCCGGGGTTTGAGCTGTTTAATGGCCTTCTCTACTTCACACGGGGTGACTGGGGCAAGAGACTCGGTCGGGGGGAGGGCTACTCGCCGTTCGACTTCCTCATCCACCTTCTGTAGCTGGATGGGCTCGATTGGGAGTGTACTGGGGGAGCATTGGGCCTCTAGGCTGTCGGCCAGGCACTCGGCCTTTTCGGAGTCGTCAAAGGCATCCGGAAGGTTGGGGCGTTTGAGAGGGGGCATGGGGGACTCGACATCCTTCTTGAGGGCTCTCGCCAAGCTCCAATACGCGACGTGAGATGGCGAGATTCCCCCAAGAAGTTCATCCCAACGGGTCTGCTGCAGCTCCTGCATGGTCTGCTTTACGTCCCTCTGTAAAGCTCGCATGCGAGTGCGGTTTTCCTCGTTTGGGAAGCTGTCGTAGGCACGGATGGCTGCATTTCTAGCGGTCAGCAGCGACCTCGCGTCTTCCGGCAGTCTCCAGCGGTGCTGGGGCAGCACTGGAACCTGCCGGGAGCAGTCTTTTACGACTGATTGAGTGTGGCTGCTGAGGGCATCGATTGCGCATCGGACGTCATCTAAAGACTTAATGTCGTCGGGTATGTTGTCAAGGTCCGGTGAACTGGTAGCTTTGAGTTTGTCCTCAAGGCTGTCCCAGTCAACTATCGTCTTGGTGGGCGGGGCCGTGGGGGTTGGGGGACCTAATTGTAACAGGACCGGCCGGTGGTCGGAACACAGAGTTTGAAGCACTTCTATCGAGCACAACTGAAGGTTGATGTTCTTTAGAAGTGCTATGTCTAGAATGTCTGGGGTGTGATTGACATTGTACGGAAAGTGAGTGGGGGTCATTGGGGCAATGATGTCGAAGTTGAGTCGGTCAACGAGTCTGTCAAGGGCTCTACCTCTGGTATTGGTGGATACGCAATTCCACCGTTCGTGTTTGCTATTTAGGTCGCCAGCCAGAATGACTGCGCCTCCTAGATTGAAAAGGGCCTCGATGTCGCTTCCGAGTAGTGGTTTGTCGCCACTACAAGGGAGATAGACCGAAGCTAGGGTAATGGGTTGGTGGCCGGTCATGGCTAGCCGACAGACAGAGGCCTCAATGCTCGTGAGAGGGGGGGTGTCGATGGGTATACAGTGCAAGGACCTTTTGTAATAGATGAGAGTGCCGCCCTTTGCGGAGTTCACTCTATCGTTACGCACTAAATCGTAGTTGGGGATTTTAGGCCCGCGAGTGCAAGGTTTAAGGTGTGTTTCTTGCACTAGTAAGACATCGATTTGGTGTTCGCGAAGGAAATCTATGATTTGCCAACGCTGGGGGAGGATACCGTCTGCATTATAGAATGCGACGGTAATAGATCGGGGCTTGAGTCTACCTTTGGAGGGGTTTAAATCCATTATGGAGAATTAACATTGAACTCCGAGATGGCTGCGATGAGTCGCGAATGCTTAAGCATTGCTATGCAACGCTGTTCAGTGTTATGCTGGGTTGCTCTGAGCTCCCTAGCCAGGTCGCGGACCTGCTCCATGTTAATGGCGCTGGCAAAGCGGATAACAAGGCTGAGATCGTCTTCCTCCACCGTGTCTGGGACAGGCGCTGGAGGGGAGATCTTAGGGGGAAGGGGCGCTTTGCTGATCTTAGCTGGTTTGGTGGGGGGCTTGGGGGTCGGCTTGAATGCCGTGGGCATGGAAACTGGAGTTTCCATGAGTGGAGGAGGTGAAGCCAAGACTGCTTGGCTTCTCCAGGCGGGTTGCAGCTCCTGTGAGGCTGCGATGTTGGGGGTGAAGGCGGGTGTTTTTGTCGGACGTAGAGGTGGGAAATCCTCAGTACGTGGGACAGCGCGGCGTGCGGGCCGGGGTTCCGAGGCGGAGGGCGCGGGGCCTTTTTTGCCAGGCCTACGACTAGCGCGTGGTGCCTTGGGGCATCCGCGGTAGTTCGCTGGATGTCCCAGGGCACCGCAGAGTACGCAACCAGGGGGTTCCGTACACTCGCTCTTGTCTTTGGGGCGGGGGCAGTCAGGGGTGCCGTGATTGCCTAGGCATTTGACGCACCTAGGCTTGGCGTAGCAGTTTCTGGCCGAGTGGCCATAGAGTTGGCATCTATGGCACTGGCCAGGGGGACCCTTTTTGTGGGGCATCTCGATGCGTATGCCGGATAGTTGGCATACGGTGGTAAGCGTATTTATGATACGCTTTCCGGCGGGGGATAGGTCTAGTGTGACCAGCACTAGATCGAAGGGGGCTTTAGTTTTTCCGCTATGCATGCGGTGTACTTCGTGGGCGGGGTATCCTTGGGACTTAAGGTCCTCGAGGATATCATTGGAGTTAAGCTCCTTGGGGACACCTCTGATGACGACGCGCAAAATGCGCTCGTCCTCGAGGGCGTACGTGTGGAAGCCGATGCGTTCGGCTTTCAGTACAGTCGTGAGGCGACGATGGTCGTTTGGGGTGGGGACTTGGACCTTGATCCCTTGTTGGGTGGTCCGGGCAGAAGTGAACGCGATTTTGCGTTCGTTAAGGAGAAATGAAACATTGTTCCATTTCTCCTTGTCCTGAATGAAGAGGGGCGGGGGGCGTTCGATGCGGGGGGGTTGAGATGCGGGAGGGGCAGATTGGGAGGACTCCTGGTCAGAGTGCTCGGGTGGGGGGGTCGTCACTGAGGTCGCGGCGGTGGCGGCCTTTTTGGACGTTTTCGTGGGGACGGGGACTTTGCGCTTCCTCTTCTTTGAGTTTTTGGAGTCGACGGTCGTAAAGCCGTCGCCGTCCTCACTCTCCGAAGAGGAAGATACGCGGTCTTGGACTTGGTAGTCCATGGGGGTAGTCGCGGGGGCAGGGGTTGGTGGACGTGAAGCCACCGCCAGAGGTGAAGCCTCTTCGGTTGGCTCGGGCGAGAGGGGAGAGTCGCGGCGGTTTAGGGCGGGCAGCAGAGCGACCATGACCGCGGGTGGGATGCTCAGAAGGAGCTGATCGAGAAACCCGGGTTTCTCGTGTATGAGGCGGAGGGCCTCTTGGTGGGCGGGGGACAGCTCTGGGTTGGAGGTCCCAGAGGTGTGTGCGGGTTGGTGGGTACCTAGGGTGTCCATCCTATGTGTGGTGTGTAGTGTGCCGTCAGTAGATCTTATTGTACTGACGGGTGAGTGCCTAAGTCCCTAGCAGCCTGAGACGCAGAGGGTAGTAGTGAACCGAAGCTCAAGCTACGCCCAAACAACGTTACAGGAATGGATGGTAGGGAAGGGCAAGGGTGGGAGGGAGATGACTGGCGTCGGCTAGGAGACCCCCCAAGGCCGGTGGTTCCAGTCCCATCCGCTGTTTACGTTTCCCAGAAGGGGAACCGCGAGCGCACGGGGCACGCTCTACCTAGCTTCGTTGGCACCGTTAAGTATCCACTAGGTAACCACTAAAGCGTGGATTTACAAAAGACAGGACGGATCCCGTTAGAAACAGGCCTGGCCGCGCAGTGAAAACTACACTCGGTTCGGCTGGGAGCGGTTCGATGACACGGTGCACGTAGGCAGCGGCGACGACAGCGGCAGGAGACACGATGCACGTCGGCAGGGGCGACGACAGCGAGCAGGAGCGGAGCGCGGCGCGAGACGTCCGACCGGGGCGGCGAACGAGAGCGAACTTCCTCGTTTTTTTTTTTTTTTTTAAACGCGTCGCGTCGCCATTTATATAGTTGGAACACGGTCGCAGTAGTGGCGGGGTGATCGACGAAGGGAGAGCGCGAGAGCGAGCGAGACGGAGAATAAAACACAATAAATACATACATATAGGTGTACGTTGTGTTTTGTAGGTATGTAAGTGTACGCACGTAGGTAAATACTATTATACTAGGTATATTTTATTTATAATAGCACTACATATTCTGTAGAAACACAACCACCGATTTAACGGGACGGGAGTAGGTAAATAATAATGCCGGATAAAAATAAATAGGTATTCTAACTACGCTATGTCGAGTCTAGTTGCATTCAAATAATTTTTAATAGAGAGATTATACTACTTACTTAATCAATCAATCAATCAATAAGTGGTATTAAGTGGGTACCTACCTTAAACGGAATTGTTTTATATTATGTATGTATGTATGTATGTATGTATGTATGTATGTATGTATGTATGTAATATTAGTTATTTATTTATTTATTTATTTATTAATTAATTAATTGGGGGTGTGAAATGGACGGCGACGAACGTCGTATCGTTCGTTAGAAACTTTTTCGTTTTTGTTTTATCAACTGAACTGAATCATATGTTAGCCCTGAAAAGGGCTTTTTGGGTGTGCGGGCGTTGCGGTTGCGCCGGCATCGGCATTGCATCGGCTGACACTTGGCCGGCCAGCCAATGAGCGAGCCAACGCGTGTCATCGCCACGACGACGGTGGTGTCCGGTGTTACACGGGCGCGATATTTACTTCTTGCCCGCACCGGAGGCCTTCTTCGACGCTGCAGACTTCGATTTGCCAGCGGCGGCGGCGGCGGCCTTCTTAGGTTTAGGCGCTTTCGGTTTCTTCGTCGGCGGCTTCGCGGTCTTCTTCGCCTTGGGCGCTGCGGCCTTCGCCTTCGCCGGCGCGGCGGCCTTCTTGGCGGCCGGCTTCTTCTTGGCGGCGGCGGCGGCCTTCTTGTCCTTAGCCGCGGCGGCGGCGGCGGCGGCGGCGGGTTTAGCCTTCGACGGGGAAGCGGAGGCGGCGGCTTTCTTGCTCTTGGCCGCTGCGGCGGCGGCCTTCTTCGGCTTCGCGGCTGCGGCGGAGGAGGCGCTCTTGCCGGACGACGCCGCCTTGCCGCTTGCGGGTTTCTTCGCGGAGGCAGACTTCGATTCCAGCTTGAACGAACCAGAGGCGCCCTTGCCCTTGGTCTGTATCAGAGCGCCCGACTCGACGGCGCTCTTGAGGTACTTTCTGATGAACGGCGCCAGCTTCTCGGAGTCGACTTTGTATTGAGCCGCGATGTACTTTTTGATCGCCTGAAGCGACGATCCGCTGCGCTCTTTCAGCTCTTTGATGGCGTTGTTGACCATCTCGGAGGTCTTCGGGTGGGTCGGCTTCGCCTTGGGTTTCTTAGCGCCGGCCGCTGCGGATTTAGGCTTCTTCGCGGGTGTCGCCGGAGCGGGTGTTTCGGAGGCTACAGCTGTGTCGGCCATTGTTACCGTTGAGTTTAGTAATTAATTTTAACTACAGAGAGAGACGCAATAGTACGCACAATGCACGCTCGATGTCGCCACTATAGTTAAAAAATTCGCCCACAAACGCTCGACACTCACCCGGTGGGAGCAATACCGTAACGACGACCGCGGTGTCGCGAGACGTTTTCTCGTAGTTCGAGTTGTGAGTTTTCACTAACATCGTTCACTTTATTCCCTTTTATATCATTATTGTTTTTGAATCGGGATTACGGGACCGGCGGCGGGGAGCGTGTCTGAGTTGGTGGTTCGTCCCGTTGGCGTTTCGTGGGTGTCGGTCGAGGATTTAGTGCGGTAGGGAGCGTTTATATTCGTCGGTTGGGTCGCCGGTCACCCAACGTCCGGATCAAAAGTGGTTTTTCTGTGGAAAATGAGAGTTTTCACTCGCGATTTGGACGTGCCGGGACGAGTGGAGGTACGCACTCGCGAGAGACACCCACTAGGTAATCTCGACAGCGAATATGTATATAATTTCGTCGCGCCGATGTCGACGATCGTAAAACAGAAACGAGCACTCGCTCGCAGCGGACGACACGGCGGCGGTGCGGCGCGTACGTAGTCGGAGGAAGCTTAATAAAATTATAGGAATAATGTTTGATTGAATACATTCATATATAGGACATTGCCGAGTTCGTGCAAAGGAGTGATGGTATAACAAAATTGAAATCCAATAATAAATAAATATACCTAGGTACCTGATAGTACTTATAGTGCAGTAGTGTCGCGTAGGAGGTGGTGGTCTTCTCACGCCGCGCCGCGGCAAGGCACGGTTACGTACGACTGTAGTACCTACTTGCTTACTCACTTAGGTTACCTCTACCTGTGCACTAACGCGAAATGTTAAAAAACAAACAAACAAAAAGGGATGCATAAGAAAAACAATATAAGTAGGTAGGTAGGTAGGTAAGTATACATATAAGTAACTATTTCTTAGGCTGCGTGCGTAGCGAGTTTCCATTTATAAGTACTTATTTGTCTTTAAATAATTAAATAAGTACCACCTACCTACTAGTGTTTTCGTATATAAGTTTACCACTTATTAAATGTCGTCTATAAATAGGGGAGGAAAACATAATATATATTTAAAAGCAAGTACGCCCGAGGTGGGTTAAGTTAGTCGATTGCACATGTATGTCAGTCAGCCAACCGGCCAGCAGGTACCTATGCTAAATTACTCATAACAAACAAACAAACATACATACGTAAGTAAGTAAGTAAGTAACTAACTAACTAACTAACTAAGTAAGTAAGTAAGTAAGTATATAACTTATTTTATTTCACGTATAAATTCGTGTAAACGTGAAAATTTTCAAGATTTTCGGCCGGCAAAAACATTACGAGTCGGTTATCATCATATCATGAGACGTGGTAATACCTACCTGGGTGGATACTACTAATCTATGTAAGTACCTATGCAGCGGGATGCTGATATACTTAGGTAGGTGTACCTTACCTGAAGAACCATGATAATACATATTAGTTATATAGGTAAGCGTGTAGTAGGTAAGTATTGTACGAGATTGATCGTTTAGAAACAGAAGCGATATTATGGTATGATTAATAATACCATGTTATATCTATTATGAACCATGTGCGGCCCTGAAAAGGGCCTTTTTGTGGTGTCTCGTTGAGTTCGGACACGAGGTGCGCGCGATGCGGACGGAGCGCGACCCCGCCGCTGCTGGTGGTGGTGAAACCAACAACCAACGGCGTGCGAGCGTTCCGCGCCGCTCTCGTGGCGGTTTTTAACCACCGAAACCGTAGAGGGTACGACCCTGACGTTTCAGCGCGTAGACGACGTCCATGGCGGTGACGGTCTTCCTCTTGGCGTGCTCGGTGTAAGTTACCGCGTCACGGATCACGTTCTCCAGGAAAACCTTGAGAACTCCACGGGTCTCCTCGTAGATCAAACCGGAGATACGCTTGACACCACCACGGCGAGCCAAACGACGGATGGCGGGCTTCGTGATACCCTGGATGTTATCACGCAGCACCTTCCTGTGACGTTTGGCGCCACCTTTTCCCAGACCTTTACCTCCCTTACCGCGACCGGTCATTGTTGCTTGACGGAGTGGATTGATGTAAAATCAAAAACACGAACGAATCGGAACACACGCGCGGTGAACGAACGAGCGAACTGTGTTTCGCCAACTGATAGAGTGCCTACTTTTATAGGTTGCGACCACGTTCGCGGGGTTGAGGTCGATGGCGGGGGGGAATCCAGGCTGGCTGGCTATCTATCTCGCTCGCTCGCTCGCTCGCTCGCTCGCTCGCGCACGGGCTCGTTAGTTTTGTGACAGACCAAAAATTTTCAGCGTTCGCCAAAATCTAACTCTGTACATATAAACCAAACGTATAATATAATATGAATAGATTATAATTAAATAAGTAAATTAAGTATCTACCTTTTATCTATTTTTTATAGATAGAGGACTATCTATTGGATAATGAAAATAAATAAATAATAATAATATAACAAAAAAAAAAAAACCTTTGCCAAAAACCTAACTGAACAAAACCTAACTCTATAAAACCTAACTTGTTAGGTTAGGTTAGGTTAGGTTAATGTTAGGTTAGGTTAACGTTAGGTTAGGTTAGGTTAGGTTAGGTTAGGTTAGGTTAGGTTAAAACGAAACCTAAGTTTAAATATTGATTATTTGACATAGGCTAGTAGGTAGACAATTAAATATTCGGCCGGCACGTACGGTATAAGAAGAAATATAGAGACGTATACCTCCTACCTATAGGTGGTTAAGTTGGGTTTAAAGTATACTTTACCTTTTGTATGCATTCAACTAACTGTGCGACAGAAATCGATCGTTAGAAACAAATTATTAAGACCGATAGATACCTATCGTGGATATCTACCAATCTGATATGTTGAAACGTGTGCGGCCCTGAAAAGGGCCTTTTGGTTTTCGTTCGTTTTGATGAAATGAAACAAAACAAAACAAAACGAAACGGTGCGGCGCGGTGCGGTGCGGTGCGGTGCGGTGCGATGCAGTTGCGGCGCAAGCGCGACTTAAGCGCGCTCGCCCCTAATCCTGCGCGCCAGCTGTATGTCCTTGGGCATGATGGTGACACGCTTGGCGTGGATGGCGCACAGGTTGGTGTCCTCAAAGAGACCGACGAGGTAAGCCTCGCTGGCCTCCTGAAGAGCCATCACGGCGGAGCTCTGGAAACGCAGGTCGGTCTTGAAATCTTGAGCGATCTCACGAACCAGACGCTGGAATGGCAGCTTCCTGATGAGCAGCTCAGTGCTCTTCTGGTAGCGACGGATCTCACGCAGGGCGACCGTGCCGGGCCTGTAACGATGTGGTTTCTTAACACCGCCAGTGGCCGGGGCGCTCTTGCGAGCCGCCTTAGTGGCGAGCTGTTTGCGGGGCGCTTTGCCACCGGTTGATTTACGAGCGGTTTGCTTGGTACGTGCCATTTCGAAAAACAATTATACGTAGGAGGTATATGTGTGAACCCGAGACGACCGACGCGTACGACGAACGATAACGAATAATGACGCTTCGCGTGAAAACCGCCGCTATATATATAGTACGGGTGAAATATGAGTGCGTCCCATTCGCACTCGCGCACCCGCTCTTCCATCTCTCTCTCACAGAAATACGTCTCTTTCGATCTGGTGTACCTCTCAACTTTGCGAGAAACGAATAGGTATGATGCATGCAACTGAGCTAGTTTGGCTCTGACAATAATAGTACCTAGGTAGGTAGGTATGTAGTTTATGTAGTATATATATTTTCATCTAGATGTCATTGTATTAAGCTAATTGTTATTGAAAATATACATAATTTAAACATAAATAGGTAAGTAATGATAATGTGCAGCG
The DNA here is from genome assembly GCA_958295455.1 of Coleophora deauratella. Taxonomy (NCBI): domain Eukaryota; kingdom Metazoa; phylum Arthropoda; class Insecta; order Lepidoptera; family Coleophoridae; genus Coleophora; species Coleophora deauratella. The sequence continues at coordinate 3,084,506 of OY282415.1, read as the reverse complement.
GCAGCGTGCAAAAACGAGCAGAATAATCTATAGGTATTATAGTATGTAGCAGTTGCGTCGAGTGCAGGCTTTTGTTTAAGTAGGTAGGTAGGTAGGTAGGTAGGTAGGTAGGTAGGTAGGTAGGTAGGTAGGTAGGTATACATTTATTTATTGATTATTTAGTTTATACTAATTTCTTGTTTTCAGTTCAGTACAATGTAGTAACTACCTAAGTGCTTACTTGCAACAGACGGACGAAGGTGGTAAGTAGGCTATATATCTAGTAATATTTTATTTATCTGGCGTGAGTCGTGACGAAATCACCGTTGAAACTATATTAAAATAATAATATAAAACAGTGCATTAGTAATACTGTTTCATATATATTGTGTTTAAATAGAACAAGTTTGTGGCCCTGAAAAGGGCCTTTGGTTTGAGCTGCGACAGCAGCAAGCAGTCACTGTGCTGTGAGAGCGCTTGACAATGGAGACGCTTCACTTGGAGCTGGTGTACTTGGTGACGGCCTTGGTGCCCTCGCTGACGGCGTGCTTGGCGAGCTCACCGGGCAGCAGGAGCCTCACGGAGGTCTGCACCTCCCTGGAGGTGATCGTGGAGCGCTTGTTGTAGTGGGCGAGACGTGAAGCTTCGGCAGCGATGCGCTCGAATATGTCGTTCACGAAAGAGTTCATGATCGACATGGCCTTCGAGGAGATACCGGTGTCGGGGTGCACCTGTTTGAGCACCTTGTAGATGTAGATGGCGTAGCTCTCCTTCCTCTTGTGCTTCTTCTTTTTCTTGTCAGACTTGGAAATGTTCTTTTGGGCCTTGCCGGATTTCTTGGCGGCCTTACCACTCGTCTTGGGCGGCATGATTCGATACGCAGCAGAGACACAAACGAAATAATAATATACTATACACGCGCGTTACGTGAGAGCGTAAGCTGTGAGTACAAATTTCAACTGGGGCTCACCGCTGATTTTGTCAAAATTTGACCCTCGCTATTTGTTAGTAACTAGGCGATGCGACGACGAATCACACGTTACAGACTGACGTTCACCCTCGTTTCGGAAAGAGCGAGAGAAACGATCTACTCAGACGAATTTAACGCGAGAGCGAGATGGAAATATATCGCTGTTGTTGTTTTATTGTTATTATTATTATTATTATTGTAAAATACTTAGGTGTTGGTCGTGGTCGGTGCCTAAAATAAATATATTCTCTATTCATATAGGTATGCAAAATGATGATAATAATAACTAAATCTATTGTGTGTGTGTGTATATAATAAATTTTTGTAGTAACGAGTAACAACCACCAAGTGGTAGGTGGTCCATTATTCTAGTAGGTGAAGTGAACGAGCACTCGTTGAGTAAGTTAATTAAAGTATGCACATAGGTGTACACGTAAGTAGGTACCTACCTATTATGTATGTACGCAGGTCTGTGGTCTCGACAAATTGTGTTATTATATTAATAGGTAGGTGGTACATACATACATACATACATACATACATACATACATACATTTTTGTGATCGGAATCGTTCAGATAGAAACTAATTCATTATGACATTCATCATAGATAAACGTCGCAAAATACGAATCATATTGTGGCCCTGAAAAGGGCCTTTTGATTTGATACAAATCAATCGAATCGACTACGATTGTTTGTGTCGATGCGCGGCGTGCGTGCGTGCGTGCGGCCGGCGGCGGCGGCGGCGGCGGCGGCGGCGCCTTACGCCTTCTTCTCGGTCTTCTTGGGCAGAAGCACCGCTTGGATGTTCGGCAACACACCACCCTGGGCGATGGTAACGCCGGAGAGCAGCTTGTTCAACTCCTCGTCGTTCCTGATGGCCAGCTGGAGATGTCTCGGAATGATCCTGGTCTTCTTGTTGTCACGAGCGGCGTTACCGGCCAACTCGAGCACCTCAGCGGCCAAGTACTCCATCACGGCGGCGAGGTACACCGGGGCGCCGGCACCGACGCGCTCGGCGTAATTGCCCTTCTTGAGCAGCCTGTGGATACGACCCACGGGGAACTGAAGTCCGGCACGGTTCGAGCGAGACTTTGCCTTCCCCTTGACCTTGCCACCTTTACCACGTCCGGACATATTGAACTGTTGAGTAGTTGTACGACGCGAAAGCGAGTGAAAGAATGAGGAGCGCGCGCGCTAACAGTCGGCGACGAGCGAGCGAGTATAGAATATTTTTTTAAACGTTTTTTTTTTTTTTTTTTTTTTTCGAACGGACATGTTTGTTGTTGGCCGTTGGGCCTTTACAACTTCACCGGACAGGGAAGGCGAGTACGTAGGGTACTCAGCCTAAGCAAAAAGATGCAACTGCCTAAGGGCGCCCAGGTGGGCACGGACCTCGGCTTAGGACGTTGCTTGGACGGGGAGGATCGGAGAGAATCGGCCCGGTATGTGCCGATAGCGCTGGTAGGCGCGAGAAGCGGGGGGACGCCGCCCTCGCCGGCGAGGGCAGTATGTCGGTGTGGTGTTACTCTGTGGTTGGGGCGGGGGGGTCATGGCTGCTACGGCTAGCGTGATAGGATCATCGGGATCCTCGAGTACGTGCCGGGGGCGTCGGATCACGCGTATGGGATTCGCGGGGAGGTCGTAAACTGCGGAGCTTACGAATAGGGGGTTGGGGTGATGTGGGGCGGAGTCGAAGTAGCGTTTTGACGCTTGCTTCAGGTATTGAGCTATGGTGGGAAGCTCTAGATCGCAATGGAGATTTTCATTGCGCACGAACCATGGGGCGCCCGTGGCTCGGCGCATGAAGCGATTTTGGATGACCTGAAGTCGGTGGATGAGACTGGGCTTTGTATGGGCGAACGCTACGCCGGCGTAGGTGAGAATGGGACGGATGCAAGTTTTGTAAAGTGTCACCTTATTTCTAAGGGACATTTTACTTTTCTTGTTCGTGAGGGGGTAGAGACGGCCTAAAACAAAGGCTGCTTTGTTTCGGACTCGTTTGATGTGGTCTTTGAACGTCAGTCGGTCATCTAGGGTGACGCCTAGATATTTGACAGAGCGTTCCCACGGGATGGGGCGATCGAACAGTTTAATGCTGCGATCGATGGGATTGGTCTCGGTACTGAGCCGTTTGAATGAAAAGAGCATGGCTGCACTTTTCTCGGGGTTCACTTCGATCCTCCAGTTCCTAAACCATTTGCCCAGGGCACTGGCAGAGGATTGGAGGTTTCGAAGGATGAGGCCCGCTGAGCGGCTGGATAGATAGAGGGCTGTGTCATCTGCGAAAAGCGCAAGGTTGACATTTGGGAATCGCGGCATGTCGCTCATGTAGAGCGAGAAGAGTGTGGGGGCTAGAACGGAACCCTGAGGGACTCCGGCTCTGATGGGTCGGGGGGACGAGTAGACTCCTTCTATGCGATAGCGAAAGCTCCGATTCGTGAGGAAGTCTCGTAGTATGAGTACGAGCCGGTCTGGCAGTCCCAGCTGATATAGTTTGTATATCAACCCGTTGTGCCAGACTTTATCGAAAGCTTTCGCCACATCAAAGAAGAGAGCTCCTGTGAACTGTCTGCGGGCGAAGCCGCTTATAATGTGCTCCGTTATGCGGTGCACCTGTTGGACGCACGAGTGTCTGGCTCTGAAGCCAAACTGCTCGTCTGGTAGAAGGCCTTTGGACTGGACGATGTCCTTTAGGCGGGCGAGGAGAATGCGTTCGTACAGTTTACCCAAGGCCTTGAGGAGGCTTATGGGTCTGTAGCTGGAGGGTTCAGAGCGGGGCTTATTGGATTTGTGGAAGCCTATGACGTCTGCACTTTTCCACGTGTCGGGAAAGGTGCAGTTGTCGATGGCTGCATTGAAGATGCACGCTAGAAGGGCAATCAGATTCGGGGAGAAGTACTTGAGTACTTTGTTGGTGATGCCGTCAGAGCCAGGGGCCTTCCGGGGTTTGAGCTGTTTAATGGCCTTCTCTACTTCACACGGGGTGACTGGGGCAAGAGACTCGGTCGGGGGGAGGGCTACTCGCCGTTCGACTTCCTCATCCACCTTCTGTAGCTGGATGGGCTCGATTGGGAGTGTACTGGGGGAGCATTGGGCCTCTAGGCTGTCGGCCAGGCACTCGGCCTTTTCGGAGTCGTCAAAGGCATCCGGAAGGTTGGGGCGTTTGAGAGGGGGCATGGGGGACTCGACATCCTTCTTGAGGGCTCTCGCCAAGCTCCAATACGCGACGTGAGATGGCGAGATTCCCCCAAGAAGTTCATCCCAACGGGTCTGCTGCAGCTCCTGCATGGTCTGCTTTACGTCCCTCTGTAAAGCTCGCATGCGAGTGCGGTTTTCCTCGTTTGGGAAGCTGTCGTAGGCACGGATGGCTGCATTTCTAGCGGTCAGCAGCGACCTCGCGTCTTCCGGCAGTCTCCAGCGGTGCTGGGGCAGCACTGGAACCTGCCGGGAGCAGTCTTTTACGACTGATTGAGTGTGGCTGCTGAGGGCATCGATTGCGCATCGGACGTCATCTAAAGACTTAATGTCGTCGGGTATGTTGTCAAGGTCCGGTGAACTGGTAGCTTTGAGTTTGTCCTCAAGGCTGTCCCAGTCAACTATCGTCTTGGTGGGCGGGGCCGTGGGGGTTGGGGGACCTAATTGTAACAGGACCGGCCGGTGGTCGGAACACAGAGTTTGAAGCACTTCTATCGAGCACAACTGAAGGTTGATGTTCTTTAGAAGTGCTATGTCTAGAATGTCTGGGGTGTGATTGACATTGTACGGAAAGTGAGTGGGGGTCATTGGGGCAATGATGTCGAAGTTGAGTCGGTCAACGAGTCTGTCAAGGGCTCTACCTCTGGTATTGGTGGATACGCAATTCCACCGTTCGTGTTTGCTATTTAGGTCGCCAGCCAGAATGACTGCGCCTCCTAGATTGAAAAGGGCCTCGATGTCGCTTCCGAGTAGTGGTTTGTCGCCACTACAAGGGAGATAGACCGAAGCTAGGGTAATGGGTTGGTGGCCGGTCATGGCTAGCCGACAGACAGAGGCCTCAATGCTCGTGAGAGGGGGGGTGTCGATGGGTATACAGTGCAAGGACCTTTTGTAATAGATGAGAGTGCCGCCCTTTGCGGAGTTCACTCTATCGTTACGCACTAAATCGTAGTTGGGGATTTTAGGCCCGCGAGTGCAAGGTTTAAGGTGTGTTTCTTGCACTAGTAAGACATCGATTTGGTGTTCGCGAAGGAAATCTATGATTTGCCAACGCTGGGGGAGGATACCGTCTGCATTATAGAATGCGACGGTAATAGATCGGGGCTTGAGTCTACCTTTGGAGGGGTTTAAATCCATTATGGAGAATTAACATTGAACTCCGAGATGGCTGCGATGAGTCGCGAATGCTTAAGCATTGCTATGCAACGCTGTTCAGTGTTATGCTGGGTTGCTCTGAGCTCCCTAGCCAGGTCGCGGACCTGCTCCATGTTAATGGCGCTGGCAAAGCGGATAACAAGGCTGAGATCGTCTTCCTCCACCGTGTCTGGGACAGGCGCTGGAGGGGAGATCTTAGGGGGAAGGGGCGCTTTGCTGATCTTAGCTGGTTTGGTGGGGGGCTTGGGGGTCGGCTTGAATGCCGTGGGCATGGAAACTGGAGTTTCCATGAGTGGAGGAGGTGAAGCCAAGACTGCTTGGCTTCTCCAGGCGGGTTGCAGCTCCTGTGAGGCTGCGATGTTGGGGGTGAAGGCGGGTGTTTTTGTCGGACGTAGAGGTGGGAAATCCTCAGTACGTGGGACAGCGCGGCGTGCGGGCCGGGGTTCCGAGGCGGAGGGCGCGGGGCCTTTTTTGCCAGGCCTACGACTAGCGCGTGGTGCCTTGGGGCATCCGCGGTAGTTCGCTGGATGTCCCAGGGCACCGCAGAGTACGCAACCAGGGGGTTCCGTACACTCGCTCTTGTCTTTGGGGCGGGGGCAGTCAGGGGTGCCGTGATTGCCTAGGCATTTGACGCACCTAGGCTTGGCGTAGCAGTTTCTGGCCGAGTGGCCATAGAGTTGGCATCTATGGCACTGGCCAGGGGGACCCTTTTTGTGGGGCATCTCGATGCGTATGCCGGATAGTTGGCATACGGTGGTAAGCGTATTTATGATACGCTTTCCGGCGGGGGATAGGTCTAGTGTGACCAGCACTAGATCGAAGGGGGCTTTAGTTTTTCCGCTATGCATGCGGTGTACTTCGTGGGCGGGGTATCCTTGGGACTTAAGGTCCTCGAGGATATCATTGGAGTTAAGCTCCTTGGGGACACCTCTGATGACGACGCGCAAAATGCGCTCGTCCTCGAGGGCGTACGTGTGGAAGCCGATGCGTTCGGCTTTCAGTACAGTCGTGAGGCGACGATGGTCGTTTGGGGTGGGGACTTGGACCTTGATCCCTTGTTGGGTGGTCCGGGCAGAAGTGAACGCGATTTTGCGTTCGTTAAGGAGAAATGAAACATTGTTCCATTTCTCCTTGTCCTGAATGAAGAGGGGCGGGGGGCGTTCGATGCGGGGGGGTTGAGATGCGGGAGGGGCAGATTGGGAGGACTCCTGGTCAGAGTGCTCGGGTGGGGGGGTCGTCACTGAGGTCGCGGCGGTGGCGGCCTTTTTGGACGTTTTCGTGGGGACGGGGACTTTGCGCTTCCTCTTCTTTGAGTTTTTGGAGTCGACGGTCGTAAAGCCGTCGCCGTCCTCACTCTCCGAAGAGGAAGATACGCGGTCTTGGACTTGGTAGTCCATGGGGGTAGTCGCGGGGGCAGGGGTTGGTGGACGTGAAGCCACCGCCAGAGGTGAAGCCTCTTCGGTTGGCTCGGGCGAGAGGGGAGAGTCGCGGCGGTTTAGGGCGGGCAGCAGAGCGACCATGACCGCGGGTGGGATGCTCAGAAGGAGCTGATCGAGAAACCCGGGTTTCTCGTGTATGAGGCGGAGGGCCTCTTGGTGGGCGGGGGACAGCTCTGGGTTGGAGGTCCCAGAGGTGTGTGCGGGTTGGTGGGTACCTAGGGTGTCCATCCTATGTGTGGTGTGTAGTGTGCCGTCAGTAGATCTTATTGTACTGACGGGTGAGTGCCTAAGTCCCTAGCAGCCTGAGACGCAGAGGGTAGTAGTGAACCGAAGCTCAAGCTACGCCCAAACAACGTTACAGGAATGGATGGTAGGGAAGGGCAAGGGTGGGAGGGAGATGACTGGCGTCGGCTAGGAGACCCCCCAAGGCCGGTGGTTCCAGTCCCATCCGCTGTTTACGTTTCCCAGAAGGGGAACCGCGAGCGCACGGGGCACGCTCTACCTAGCTTCGTTGGCACCGTTAAGTATCCACTAGGTAACCACTAAAGCGTGGATTTACAAAAGACAGGACGGATCCCGTTAGAAACAGGCCTGGCCGCGCAGTGAAAACTACACTCGGTTCGGCTGGGAGCGGTTCGATGACACGGTGCACGTAGGCAGCGGCGACGACAGCGGCAGGAGACACGATGCACGTCGGCAGGGGCGACGACAGCGAGCAGGAGCGGAGCGCGGCGCGAGACGTCCGACCGGGGCGGCGAACGAGAGCGAACTTCCTCGTTTTTTTTTTTTTTTTTAAACGCGTCGCGTCGCCATTTATATAGTTGGAACACGGTCGCAGTAGTGGCGGGGTGATCGACGAAGGGAGAGCGCGAGAGCGAGCGAGACGGAGAATAAAACACAATAAATACATACATATAGGTGTACGTTGTGTTTTGTAGGTATGTAAGTGTACGCACGTAGGTAAATACTATTATACTAGGTATATTTTATTTATAATAGCACTACATATTCTGTAGAAACACAACCACCGATTTAACGGGACGGGAGTAGGTAAATAATAATGCCGGATAAAAATAAATAGGTATTCTAACTACGCTATGTCGAGTCTAGTTGCATTCAAATAATTTTTAATAGAGAGATTATACTACTTACTTAATCAATCAATCAATCAATAAGTGGTATTAAGTGGGTACCTACCTTAAACGGAATTGTTTTTATATTATGTATGTATGTATGTATGTATGTATGTATGTATGTATGTATGTATGTAATATTAGTTATTTATTTATTTATTTATTTATTAATTAATTAATTGGGGGTGTGAAATGGACGGCGACGAACGTCGTATCGTTCGTTAGAAACTTTTTCGTTTTTGTTTTATCAACTGAACTGAATCATATGTTAGCCCTGAAAAGGGCTTTTTGGGTGTGCGGGCGTTGCGGTTGCGCCGGCATCGGCATTGCATCGGCTGACACTTGGCCGGCCAGCCAATGAGCGAGCCAACGCGTGTCATCGCCACGACGACGGTGGTGTCCGGTGTTACACGGGCGCGATATTTACTTCTTGCCCGCACCGGAGGCCTTCTTCGACGCTGCAGACTTCGATTTGCCAGCGGCGGCGGCGGCGGCCTTCTTAGGTTTAGGCGCTTTCGGTTTCTTCGTCGGCGGCTTCGCGGTCTTCTTCGCCTTGGGCGCTGCGGCCTTCGCCTTCGCCGGCGCGGCGGCCTTCTTGGCGGCCGGCTTCTTCTTGGCGGCGGCGGCGGCCTTCTTGTCCTTAGCCGCGGCGGCGGCGGCGGCGGCGGCGGGTTTAGCCTTCGACGGGGAAGCGGAGGCGGCGGCTTTCTTGCTCTTGGCCGCTGCGGCGGCGGCCTTCTTCGGCTTCGCGGCTGCGGCGGAGGAGGCGCTCTTGCCGGACGACGCCGCCTTGCCGCTTGCGGGTTTCTTCGCGGAGGCAGACTTCGATTCCAGCTTGAACGAACCAGAGGCGCCCTTGCCCTTGGTCTGTATCAGAGCGCCCGACTCGACGGCGCTCTTGAGGTACTTTCTGATGAACGGCGCCAGCTTCTCGGAGTCGACTTTGTATTGAGCCGCGATGTACTTTTTGATCGCCTGAAGCGACGATCCGCTGCGCTCTTTCAGCTCTTTGATGGCGTTGTTGACCATCTCGGAGGTCTTCGGGTGGGTCGGCTTCGCCTTGGGTTTCTTAGCGCCGGCCGCTGCGGATTTAGGCTTCTTCGCGGGTGTCGCCGGAGCGGGTGTTTCGGAGGCTACAGCTGTGTCGGCCATTGTTACCGTTGAGTTTAGTAATTAATTTTAACTACAGAGAGAGACGCAATAGTACGCACAATGCACGCTCGATGTCGCCACTATAGTTAAAAAATTCGCCCACAAACGCTCGACACTCACCCGGTGGGAGCAATACCGTAACGACGACCGCGGTGTCGCGAGACGTTTTCTCGTAGTTCGAGTTGTGAGTTTTCACTAACATCGTTCACTTTATTCCCTTTTATATCATTATTGTTTTTGAATCGGGATTACGGGACCGGCGGCGGGGAGCGTGTCTGAGTTGGTGGTTCGTCCCGTTGGCGTTTCGTGGGTGTCGGTCGAGGATTTAGTGCGGTAGGGAGCGTTTATATTCGTCGGTTGGGTCGCCGGTCACCCAACGTCCGGATCAAAAGTGGTTTTTCTGTGGAAAATGAGAGTTTTCACTCGCGATTTGGACGTGCCGGGACGAGTGGAGGTACGCACTCGCGAGAGACACCCACTAGGTAATCTCGACAGCGAATATGTATATAATTTCGTCGCGCCGATGTCGACGATCGTAAAACAGAAACGAGCACTCGCTCGCAGCGGACGACACGGCGGCGGTGCGGCGCGTACGTAGTCGGAGGAAGCTTAATAAAATTATAGGAATAATGTTTGATTGAATACATTCATATATAGGACATTGCCGAGTTCGTGCAAAGGAGTGATGGTATAACAAAATTGAAATCCAATAATAAATAAATATACCTAGGTACCTGATAGTACTTATAGTGCAGTAGTGTCGCGTAGGAGGTGGTGGTCTTCTCACGCCGCGCCGCGGCAAGGCACGGTTACGTACGACTGTAGTACCTACTTGCTTACTCACTTAGGTTACCTCTACCTGTGCACTAACGCGAAATGTTAAAAAACAAACAAACAAAAAGGGATGCATAAGAAAAACAATATAAGTAGGTAGGTAGGTAGGTAAGTATACATATAAGTAACTATTTCTTAGGCTGCGTGCGTAGCGAGTTTCCATTTATAAGTACTTATTTGTCTTTAAATAATTAAATAAGTACCACCTACCTACTAGTGTTTTCGTATATAAGTTTACCACTTATTAAATGTCGTCTATAAATAGGGGAGGAAAACATAATATATATTTAAAAGCAAGTACGCCCGAGGTGGGTTAAGTTAGTCGATTGCACATGTATGTCAGTCAGCCAACCGGCCAGCAGGTACCTATGCTAAATTACTCATAACAAACAAACAAACATACATACGTAAGTAAGTAAGTAAGTAACTAACTAACTAACTAACTAAGTAAGTAAGTAAGTAAGTATATAACTTATTTTATTTCACGTATAAATTCGTGTAAACGTGAAAATTTTCAAGATTTTCGGCCGGCAAAAACATTACGAGTCGGTTATCATCATATCATGAGACGTGGTAATACCTACCTGGGTGGATACTACTAATCTATGTAAGTACCTATGCAGCGGGATGCTGATATACTTAGGTAGGTGTACCTTACCTGAAGAACCATGATAATACATATTAGTTATATAGGTAAGCGTGTAGTAGGTAAGTATTGTACGAGATTGATCGTTTAGAAACAGAAGCGATATTATGGTATGATTAATAATACCATGTTATATCTATTATGAACCATGTGCGGCCCTGAAAAGGGCCTTTTTGTGGTGTCTCGTTGAGTTCGGACACGAGGTGCGCGCGATGCGGACGGAGCGCGACCCCGCCGCTGCTGGTGGTGGTGAAACCAACAACCAACGGCGTGCGAGCGTTCCGCGCCGCTCTCGTGGCGGTTTTTAACCACCGAAACCGTAGAGGGTACGACCCTGACGTTTCAGCGCGTAGACGACGTCCATGGCGGTGACGGTCTTCCTCTTGGCGTGCTCGGTGTAAGTTACCGCGTCACGGATCACGTTCTCCAGGAAAACCTTGAGAACTCCACGGGTCTCCTCGTAGATCAAACCGGAGATACGCTTGACACCACCACGGCGAGCCAAACGACGGATGGCGGGCTTCGTGATACCCTGGATGTTATCACGCAGCACCTTCCTGTGACGTTTGGCGCCACCTTTTCCCAGACCTTTACCTCCCTTACCGCGACCGGTCATTGTTGCTTGACGGAGTGGATTGATGTAAAATCAAAAACACGAACGAATCGGAACACACGCGCGGTGAACGAACGAGCGAACTGTGTTTCGCCAACTTTTTTTTTTTTTTTTTTTTTTTTCGAACGGACATGTTTGTTGTTGGCCGTTGGGCCTTTACAACTTCACCGGACAGGGAAGGCGAGTACGTAGGGTACTCAGCCTAAGCAAAAAGATGCAACTGCCTAAGGGCGCCCAGGTGGGCACGGACCTCGGCTTAGGACGTTGCTTGGACGGGGAGGATCGGAGAGAATCGGCCCGGTATGTGCCGATAGCGCTGGTAGGCGCGAGAAGCGGGGGGACGCCGCCCTCGCCGGCGAGGGCAGTATGTCGGTGTGGTGTTACTCTGTGGTTGGGGCGGGGGGTCATGGCTGCTACGGCTAGCGTGATAGGATCATCGGGATCCTCGAGTACGTGCCGGGGGCGTCGGATCACGCGTATGGGATTCGCGGGGAGGTCGTAAACTGCGGAGCTTACGAATAGGGGGTTGGGGTGATGGGGGGCGGAGTCGAAGTAGCGTTTTGACGCTTGCTTCAGGTATTGAGCTATGGTGGGAAGCTCTAGATCGCAATGGAGATTTTCATTGCGCACGAACCATGGGGCGCCCGTGGCTCGGCGCATGAAGCGATTTTGGATGACCTGAAGTCGGTGGATGAGACTGGGCTTTGTATGGGCGAACGCTACGCCGGCGTAGGTGAGAATGGGACGGATGCAAGTTTTGTAAAGTGTCACCTTATTTCTAAGGGACATTTTACTTTTCTTGTTCGTGAGGGGGTAGAGACGGCCTAAAACAAAGGCTGCTTTGTTTCGGACTCGTTTGATGTGGTCTTTGAACGTCAGTCGGTCATCTAGGGTGACGCCTAGATATTTGACAGAGCGTTCCCACGGGATGGGGCGATCGAACAGTTTAATGCTGCGATCGATGGGATTGGTCTCGGTACTGAGCCGTTTGAATGAAAAGAGCATGGCTGCACTTTTCTCGGGGTTCACTTCGATCCTCCAGTTCCTAAACCATTTGCCCAGGGCACTGGCAGAGGATTGGAGGTTTCGAAGGATGAGGCCCGCTGAGCGGCTGGATAGATAGAGGGCTGTGTCATCTGCGAAAAGCGCAAGGTTGACATTTGGGAATCGCGGCATGTCGCTCATGTAGAGCGAGAAGAGTGTGGGGGCTAGAACGGAACCCTGGGGGACTCCGGCTCTGATGGGTCGGGGGGACGAGTAGACTCCTTCTATGCGATAGCGAAAGCTCCGATTCGTGAGGAAGTCTCGTAGTATGAGTACGAGCCGGTCTGGCAGTCCCAGCTGATATAGTTTGTATATCAACCCGTTGTGCCAGACTTTATCGAAAGCTTTCGCCACATCAAAGAAGAGAGCTCCTGTGAACTGTCTGCGGGCGAAGCCGCTTATAATGTGCTCCGTTATGCGGTGCACCTGTTGGACGCACGAGTGTCTGGCTCTGAAGCCAAACTGCTCGTCTGGTAGAAGGCCTTTGGACTGGACAATGTCCTTTAGGCGGGCGAGGAGAATGCGTTCGTACAGTTTACCCAAGGCCTTGAGGAGGCTTATGGGTCTGTAGCTGGAGGGTTCAGAGCGGGGCTTATTGGATTTGTGGAAGCCTATGACGTCTGCACTTTTCCACGTGTCGGGAAAGGTGCAGTTGTCGATGGCTGCATTGAAGATGCACGCTAGAAGAGCAATGAGATTCGGGGAGAAGTACTTGAGTACTTTGTTGGTGATGCCGTCAGAGCCGGGGGCCTTCCGGGGTTTGAGCTGTTTAATGGCCTTCTCTACTTCACACGGGGTGACTGGGGCAAGAGACTCGGTCGGGGGGAGGGCTACTCGCCGTTCGACTTCCTCATCCACCTTCTGTAGCTGGATGGGCTCGATTGGGAGTGTACTGGGGGAGCATTGGGCCTCTAGGCTGTCGGCCAGGCACTCGGCCTTTTCGGAGTCGTCAAAGGCATCCGGAAGGTTGGGGCGTTTGAGAGGGGGCATGGGGGACTCGACATCCTTCTTGAGGGCTCTCGCCAAGCTCCAATACGCGACGTGAGATGGCGAGATTCCCCCAAGAAGTTCATCCCAACGGGTCTGCTGCAGCTCCTGCATGGTCTGCTTTACGTCCCTCTGTAAAGCTCGCATGCGAGTGCGGTTTTCCTCGTTTGGGAAGCTGTCGTAGGCACGGATTGCTGCATTTCTTGCGGTCAGCAGCGACCTCGCGTCTTCCGGCAGTCTCCAGCGGTGCTGAGGTAGCACTGGAACCTGCCGGGAGCAGTCTTTTACGACTGATTGAGTGTGGCTGCTGAGGGCATCGATTGCGCATCGGACGTCATCTAAAGACTTAATGTCGTCGGGTATGTTGTCAAGGTCCGGTGAACTGGTAGCTTTGAGTTTGTCCTCAAGGCTGTCCCAGTCAACTATCGTCTTGGTGGGCGGGGCCGTGGGGGTTGGGGGACCTAATTGTAACAGGACCGGCCGGTGGTCGGAACACAGAGTTTGAAGCACTTCTATCGAGCACAACTGAAGGTTGATGTTCTTTAGAAGTGCTATGTCTAGAATGTCTGGGGTGTGATTGACATTGTACGGAAAGTGAGTGGGGGTCATTGGGGCAATGATGTCGAAGTTGAGTCGGTCAACGAGTCTGTCAAGGGCTCTACCTCTGGTATTGGTGGATACGCAATTCCACCGTTCGTGTTTACTATTTAGGTCGCCAGCCAGAATGACTGCGCCTCCTAGATTGAAAAGGGCCTCGATGTCGCTTCCGAGTAGTGGTTTGTCGCCACTACAAGGGAGATAGACCGAAGCTAGGGTAATGGGTTGATGGCCGGTCATGGCTAGCCGACAGACAGAGGCCTCAATGCTCGTGAGAGGGGGGGTGTCGATGGGTATACAGTGCAAGGACCTTTTGTAATAGATGAGAGTGCCGCCCTTTGCGGAGTTCACTCTATCGTTACGCACTAAATCGTAGTTGGGGATTTTAGGCCCGCGAGTGCAAGGTTTAAGGTGTGTTTCTTGCACTAGTAAGACATCGATTTGGTGTTCGCGAAGGAAATCTATGATTTGCCAACGCTGGGGGAGGATACCGTCTGCATTATAGAATGCGACGGTAATAGATCGGGGCTTGAGTCTACCTTTGGAGGGGTTTAAATCCATTATGGAGAATTAACATTGAACTCCGAGATGGCTGCGATGAGTCGCGAATGCTTAAGCATTGCTATGCAACGCTGTTCAGTGTTATGCTGGGTTGCTCTGAGCTCCCTAGCCAGGTCGCGGACCTGCTCCATGTTAATGGCGCTGGCAAAGCGGATGACAAGGCTAAGATCGTCTTCCTCCACCGTGTCTGGGACAGGCGCTGGAGGGGAGACCTTAGGGGGAAGGGGCGCTTTGCTAATCTTAGCTGGTTTGGTGGGGGGCTTGGGGGTCGGCTTGAATGCCGTGGGCATGGAAACTGGAGTTTCCATGAGTGGAGGTGGTGAAGCCAAGACTGCTTGGCTTCTCCAGGCGGGTTGCAGCTCCTGGGAGGCTGCGATGTTAGGGGTGAAGGCGGGTGTTTTGGTCGGACGTAGAGGTGGGAAATCCTCAGTACGTGGGACTGCGCGGCGTGCGGGCCGGGGTTCCGAGGCAGAGGGCGCGGGGCCTTTTTTGCCAGGCCTACGACTAGCGCGTGGTGCCTTGGGGCATCCGCGGTAGTTCGCTGGATGTCCCAGGGCACCGCAGAGTACGCAACCAGGGGGTTCCGTACACTCGCTCTTGTCTTTGGGGCGGGGGCAGTCAGGGGTGCCGTGATTGCCTAGGCATTTAACGCACCTAGGCTTGGCGTAGCAATTTCTGGCCGAGTGGCCATAGAGTTGGCATCTATGGCACTGGCCAGGGGGACCTTTTTTGTGGGGCATCTCGATTCGTATGCCGGATAGCCGGCATACGGTAGTGAGCGTGTTGATGATACGCTTTCCGGCGGGGGACAAGTCTAGTGTGACCAGCACTAGGTCAAAGGGGGCTTTTGTCTTGCCGCTATGCATGCGGTGGACCTCGTGGGCGGGGTATCCTTGGGACTTAAGGTCCTCAAGGATGTCGTTGGAGTTAAGCTCCTTTGGGACACCTCTGATGACGACGCGCAGAATGCGCTCGTCCTCGAGGGCGTAGGTATGAAAGCCGATGCGTTCGGCTTTCAGGACGGTCGTGAGGCGACGATGGTCGTTGGGAGTGGGGACTTGGACCTTGATCCCTTGTTGGGTGGTCCGAGCAGAGGTGAACGCGATTTTGCGTTCGTTAAGAAGAAATGAAACATTGTTCCATTTCTCCTTGTCCTGAATGAAGAGGGGCGGGGGGCGTTCGATGCGGGGGGGTTGAGATGCGGGAGGGGCAGATTGGGAGGACTCCTGGTCAGAGTGCTCGGGTGGGGGGGTCGTCACTGAGGTCGCAGCGGTGGCGGCCTTTTTGGACGTTTTTGTGGGTACGGGGACTTTGCGCTTCCTCTTCTTTGAGTTTTTGGAGTCGACGGTCGTAAAGCCGTCGCCGTCCTCACTCTCCGAAGAGGAAGATACGCGGTCTTGGACTTGGTAGTCCATGGGGGTAGTCGCGGGGGCAGGGGTTGGTGGACGTGAAGCCACCGCCAGAGGTGAAGCCTCTTCGGTTGGCTCGGGCGAGAGGGGAGAGTCGCGGCGGTTTAGGGCGGGCAGCAGAGCGACCATGACCGCGGGTGGGATGCTCAGAAGGAGCTGATCGAGAAACCCGGGTTTCTCGTGTATGAGGCGGAGGGCCTCTTGGTGGGCGGGGGACAGCTCTGGGTTGGAGGTCCCAGAGGTGTGTGCGGGTTGGTGGGTACCTAGGGTGTCCATCCTATGTGTGGTGTGTAGTGTGCCGTCAGTAAATCTTATTGTACTGACGGGTGAGTGCCTAAGTCCCTAGCAGCCTGAGACGCAGAGGGTAGTAGTGAACCGAAGCTCAAGCTACGCCCAAACAACGTTACAGGAATGGATGGTAGGGAAGGGCAAGGGTGGGAGGGAGATGACTGGCGTCGGCTAGGAGACCCCCCAAGGCCGGTGGTTCCAGTCCCATCCGCTGTTTACGTTTCCCAGAAGGGGAACCGCGAGCGCACGGGGCACGCTCTACCTAGCTTCGTTGGCACCGTTAAGTATCCACTAGGTAACCACTAAAGCGTGGATTTACAAAAGACAGGACGGATCCCGTTAGAAACAGGCCTGGCCGCGCAGTGAAAACTACACTCGGTTCGGCTGGGAGCGGTTCGATGACACGGTGCACGTAGGCAGCGGCGACGACAGCGGCAGGAGACACGATGCACGTCGGCAGGGGCGACGACAGCGAGCAGGAGCGGAGCGCGGCGCGAGACGTCCGACCGGGGCGGCGAACGAGAGCGAACAGTGTACTTTCGCCAACTGATAGAGTGCCTACTTTTATAGGTTGCGACCACGTTCGCGGGGTTGAGGTCGATGGCGGGGGGGAATCCAGGCTGGCTGGCTATCTATCTCGCTCGCTCGCTCGCTCGCTCGCTCGCTCGCGCACGGGCTCGTTAGTTTTGTGACAGACCAAAAATTTTCAGCGTTCGCCAAAATCTAACTCTGTACATATAAACCAAACGTATAATATAATATGAATAGATTATAATTAAATAAGTAAATTAAGTATCTACCTTTTATCTATTTTTTATAGATAGAGGACTATCTATTGGATAATGAAAATAAATAAATAATAATAATATAACAAAAAAAAAAAAACCTTTGCCAAAAACCTAACTGAACAAAACCTAACTCTATAAAACCTAACTTGTTAGGTTAGGTTAGGTTAGGTTAATGTTAGGTTAGGTTAACGTTAGGTTAGGTTAGGTTAGGTTAGGTTAGGTTAGGTTAGGTTAAAACGAAACCTAAGTTTAAATATTGATTATTTGACATAGGCTAGTAGGTAGACAATTAAATATTCGGCCGGCACGTACGGTATAAGAAGAAATATAGAGACGTATACCTCCTACCTATAGGTGGTTAAGTTGGGTTTAAAGTATACTTTACCTTTTGTATGCATTCAACTAACTGTGCGACAGAAATCGATCGTTAGAAACAAATTATTAAGACCGATAGATACCTATCGTGGATATCTACCAATCTGATATGTTGAAACGTGTGCGGCCCTGAAAAGGGCCTTTTGGTTTTCGTTCGTTTTGATGAAATGAAACAAAACAAAACAAAACGAAACGGTGCGGCGCGGTGCGGTGCGGTGCGGTGCGGTGCGATGCAGTTGCGGCGCAAGCGCGACTTAAGCGCGCTCGCCCCTAATCCTGCGCGCCAGCTGTATGTCCTTGGGCATGATGGTGACACGCTTGGCGTGGATGGCGCACAGGTTGGTGTCCTCAAAGAGACCGACGAGGTAAGCCTCGCTGGCCTCCTGAAGAGCCATCACGGCGGAGCTCTGGAAACGCAGGTCGGTCTTGAAATCTTGAGCGATCTCACGAACCAGACGCTGGAATGGCAGCTTCCTGATGAGCAGCTCAGTGCTCTTCTGGTAGCGACGGATCTCACGCAGGGCGACCGTGCCGGGCCTGTAACGATGTGGTTTCTTAACACCGCCAGTGGCCGGGGCGCTCTTGCGAGCCGCCTTAGTGGCGAGCTGTTTGCGGGGCGCTTTGCCACCGGTTGATTTACGAGCGGTTTGCTTGGTACGTGCCATTTCGAAAAACAATTATACGTAGGAGGTATATGTGTGAACCCGAGACGACCGACGCGTACGACGAACGATAACGAATAATGACGCTTCGCGTGAAAACCGCCGCTATATATATAGTACGGGTGAAATATGAGTGCGTCCCATTCGCACTCGCGCACCCGCTCTTCCATCTCTCTCTCACAGAAATACGTCTCTTTCGATCTGGTGTACCTCTCAACTTTGCGAGAAACGAATAGGTATGATGCATGCAACTGAGCTAGTTTGGCTCTGACAATAATAGTACCTAGGTAGGTAGGTATGTAGTTTATGTAGTATATATATTTTCATCTAGATGTCATTGTATTAAGCTAATTGTTATTGAAAATATACATAATTTAAACATAAATAGGTAAGTAATGATAATGTGCAGCGGCAGCGTGCAAAAACGAGCAGAATAATCTATAGGTATTATAGTATGTAGCAGTTGCGTCGAGTGCAGGCTTTTGTTTAAGTAGGTAGGTAGGTAGGTAGGTAGGTAGGTAGGTAGGTAGGTAGGTAGGTAGGTAGGTATACATTTATTTATTGATTATTTAGTTTATACTAATTTCTTGTTTTCAGTTCAGTACAATGTAGTAACTACCTAAGTGCTTACTTGCAACAGACGGACGAAGGTGGTAAGTAGGCTATATATCTAGTAATATTTTATTTATCTGGCGTGAGTCGTGACGAAATCACCGTTGAAACTATATTAAAATAATAATATAAAACAGTGCATTAGTAATACTGTTTCATATATATTGTGTTTAAATAGAACAAGTTTGTGGCCCTGAAAAGGGCCTTTGGTTTGAGCTGCGACAGCAGCAAGCAGTCACTGTGCTGTGAGAGCGCTTGACAATGGAGACGCTTCACTTGGAGCTGGTGTACTTGGTGACGGCCTTGGTGCCCTCGCTGACGGCGTGCTTGGCGAGCTCACCGGGCAGCAGGAGCCTCACGGAGGTCTGCACCTCCCTGGAGGTGATCGTGGAGCGCTTGTTGTAGTGGGCGAGACGTGAAGCTTCGGCAGCGATGCGCTCGAATATGTCGTTCACGAAAGAGTTCATGATCGACATGGCCTTCGAGGAGATACCGGTGTCGGGGTGCACCTGTTTGAGCACCTTGTAGATGTAGATGGCGTAGCTCTCCTTCCTCTTGTGCTTCTTCTTTTTCTTGTCAGACTTGGAAATGTTCTTTTGGGCCTTGCCGGATTTCTTGGCGGCCTTACCACTCGTCTTGGGCGGCATGATTCGATACGCAGCAGAGACACAAACGAAATAATAATATACTATACACGCGCGTTACGTGAGAGCGTAAGCTGTGAGTACAAATTTCAACTGGGGCTCACCGCTGATTTTGTCAAAATTTGACCCTCGCTATTTGTTAGTAACTAGGCGATGCGACGACGAATCACACGTTACAGACTGACGTTCACCCTCGTTTCGGAAAGAGCGAGAGAAACGATCTACTCAGACGAATTTAACGCGAGAGCGAGATGGAAATATATCGCTGTTGTTGTTTTATTGTTATTATTATTATTATTATTGTAAAATACTTAGGTGTTGGTCGTGGTCGGTGCCTAAAATAAATATATTCTCTATTCATATAGGTATGCAAAATGATGATAATAATAACTAAATCTATTGTGTGTGTGTGTATATAATAAATTTTTGTAGTAACGAGTAACAACCACCAAGTGGTAGGTGGTCCATTATTCTAGTAGGTGAAGTGAACGAGCACTCGTTGAGTAAGTTAATTAAAGTATGCACATAGGTGTACACGTAAGTAGGTACCTACCTATTATGTATGTACGCAGGTCTGTGGTCTCGACAAATTGTGTTATTATATTAATAGGTAGGTGGTACATACATACATACATACATACATACATACATACATACATTTTTGTGATCGGAATCGTTCAGATAGAAACTAATTCATTATGACATTCATCATAGATAAACGTCGCAAAATACGAATCATATTGTGGCCCTGAAAAGGGCCTTTTGATTTGATACAAATCAATCGAATCGACTACGATTGTTTGTGTCGATGCGCGGCGTGCGTGCGTGCGTGCGGCCGGCGGCGGCGGCGGCGGCGGCGGCGGCGCCTTACGCCTTCTTCTCGGTCTTCTTGGGCAGAAGCACCGCTTGGATGTTCGGCAACACACCACCCTGGGCGATGGTAACGCCGGAGAGCAGCTTGTTCAACTCCTCGTCGTTCCTGATGGCCAGCTGGAGATGTCTCGGAATGATCCTGGTCTTCTTGTTGTCACGAGCGGCGTTACCGGCCAACTCGAGCACCTCAGCGGCCAAGTACTCCATCACGGCGGCGAGGTACACCGGGGCGCCGGCACCGACGCGCTCGGCGTAATTGCCCTTCTTGAGCAGCCTGTGGATACGACCCACGGGGAACTGAAGTCCGGCACGGTTCGAGCGAGACTTTGCCTTCCCCTTGACCTTGCCACCTTTACCACGTCCGGACATATTGAACTGTTGAGTAGTTGTACGACGCGAAAGCGAGTGAAAGAATGAGGAGCGCGCGCGCTAACAGTCGGCGACGAGCGAGCGAGTATAGAATATTTTTTTAAACGTTTTTTTTTTTTTTTTTTTTTTTCGAACGGACATGTTTGTTGTTGGCCGTTGGGCCTTTACAACTTCACCGGACAGGGAAGGCGAGTACGTAGGGTACTCAGCCTAAGCAAAAAGATGCAACTGCCTAAGGGCGCCCAGGTGGGCACGGACCTCGGCTTAGGACGTTGCTTGGACGGGGAGGATCGGAGAGAATCGGCCCGGTATGTGCCGATAGCGCTGGTAGGCGCGAGAAGCGGGGGGACGCCGCCCTCGCCGGCGAGGGCAGTATGTCGGTGTGGTGTTACTCTGTGGTTGGGGCGGGGGGGTCATGGCTGCTACGGCTAGCGTGATAGGATCATCGGGATCCTCGAGTACGTGCCGGGGGCGTCGGATCACGCGTATGGGATTCGCGGGGAGGTCGTAAACTGCGGAGCTTACGAATAGGGGGTTGGGGTGATGTGGGGCGGAGTCGAAGTAGCGTTTTGACGCTTGCTTCAGGTATTGAGCTATGGTGGGAAGCTCTAGATCGCAATGGAGATTTTCATTGCGCACGAACCATGGGGCGCCCGTGGCTCGGCGCATGAAGCGATTTTGGATGACCTGAAGTCGGTGGATGAGACTGGGCTTTGTATGGGCGAACGCTACGCCGGCGTAGGTGAGAATGGGACGGATGCAAGTTTTGTAAAGTGTCACCTTATTTCTAAGGGACATTTTACTTTTCTTGTTCGTGAGGGGGTAGAGACGGCCTAAAACAAAGGCTGCTTTGTTTCGGACTCGTTTGATGTGGTCTTTGAACGTCAGTCGGTCATCTAGGGTGACGCCTAGATATTTGACAGAGCGTTCCCACGGGATGGGGCGATCGAACAGTTTAATGCTGCGATCGATGGGATTGGTCTCGGTACTGAGCCGTTTGAATGAAAAGAGCATGGCTGCACTTTTCTCGGGGTTCACTTCGATCCTCCAGTTCCTAAACCATTTGCCCAGGGCACTGGCAGAGGATTGGAGGTTTCGAAGGATGAGGCCCGCTGAGCGGCTGGATAGATAGAGGGCTGTGTCATCTGCGAAAAGCGCAAGGTTGACATTTGGGAATCGCGGCATGTCGCTCATGTAGAGCGAGAAGAGTGTGGGGGCTAGAACGGAACCCTGAGGGACTCCGGCTCTGATGGGTCGGGGGGACGAGTAGACTCCTTCTATGCGATAGCGAAAGCTCCGATTCGTGAGGAAGTCTCGTAGTATGAGTACGAGCCGGTCTGGCAGTCCCAGCTGATATAGTTTGTATATCAACCCGTTGTGCCAGACTTTATCGAAAGCTTTCGCCACATCAAAGAAGAGAGCTCCTGTGAACTGTCTGCGGGCGAAGCCGCTTATAATGTGCTCCGTTATGCGGTGCACCTGTTGGACGCACGAGTGTCTGGCTCTGAAGCCAAACTGCTCGTCTGGTAGAAGGCCTTTGGACTGGACGATGTCCTTTAGGCGGGCGAGGAGAATGCGTTCGTACAGTTTACCCAAGGCCTTGAGGAGGCTTATGGGTCTGTAGCTGGAGGGTTCAGAGCGGGGCTTATTGGATTTGTGGAAGCCTATGACGTCTGCACTTTTCCACGTGTCGGGAAAGGTGCAGTTGTCGATGGCTGCATTGAAGATGCACGCTAGAAGGGCAATCAGATTCGGGGAGAAGTACTTGAGTACTTTGTTGGTGATGCCGTCAGAGCCAGGGGCCTTCCGGGGTTTGAGCTGTTTAATGGCCTTCTCTACTTCACACGGGGTGACTGGGGCAAGAGACTCGGTCGGGGGGAGGGCTACTCGCCGTTCGACTTCCTCATCCACCTTCTGTAGCTGGATGGGCTCGATTGGGAGTGTACTGGGGGAGCATTGGGCCTCTAGGCTGTCGGCCAGGCACTCGGCCTTTTCGGAGTCGTCAAAGGCATCCGGAAGGTTGGGGCGTTTGAGAGGGGGCATGGGGGACTCGACATCCTTCTTGAGGGCTCTCGCCAAGCTCCAATACGCGACGTGAGATGGCGAGATTCCCCCAAGAAGTTCATCCCAACGGGTCTGCTGCAGCTCCTGCATGGTCTGCTTTACGTCCCTCTGTAAAGCTCGCATGCGAGTGCGGTTTTCCTCGTTTGGGAAGCTGTCGTAGGCACGGATGGCTGCATTTCTAGCGGTCAGCAGCGACCTCGCGTCTTCCGGCAGTCTCCAGCGGTGCTGGGGCAGCACTGGAACCTGCCGGGAGCAGTCTTTTACGACTGATTGAGTGTGGCTGCTGAGGGCATCGATTGCGCATCGGACGTCATCTAAAGACTTAATGTCGTCGGGTATGTTGTCAAGGTCCGGTGAACTGGTAGCTTTGAGTTTGTCCTCAAGGCTGTCCCAGTCAACTATCGTCTTGGTGGGCGGGGCCGTGGGGGTTGGGGGACCTAATTGTAACAGGACCGGCCGGTGGTCGGAACACAGAGTTTGAAGCACTTCTATCGAGCACAACTGAAGGTTGATGTTCTTTAGAAGTGCTATGTCTAGAATGTCTGGGGTGTGATTGACATTGTACGGAAAGTGAGTGGGGGTCATTGGGGCAATGATGTCGAAGTTGAGTCGGTCAACGAGTCTGTCAAGGGCTCTACCTCTGGTATTGGTGGATACGCAATTCCACCGTTCGTGTTTGCTATTTAGGTCGCCAGCCAGAATGACTGCGCCTCCTAGATTGAAAAGGGCCTCGATGTCGCTTCCGAGTAGTGGTTTGTCGCCACTACAAGGGAGATAGACCGAAGCTAGGGTAATGGGTTGGTGGCCGGTCATGGCTAGCCGACAGACAGAGGCCTCAATGCTCGTGAGAGGGGGGGTGTCGATGGGTATACAGTGCAAGGACCTTTTGTAATAGATGAGAGTGCCGCCCTTTGCGGAGTTCACTCTATCGTTACGCACTAAATCGTAGTTGGGGATTTTAGGCCCGCGAGTGCAAGGTTTAAGGTGTGTTTCTTGCACTAGTAAGACATCGATTTGGTGTTCGCGAAGGAAATCTATGATTTGCCAACGCTGGGGGAGGATACCGTCTGCATTATAGAATGCGACGGTAATAGATCGGGGCTTGAGTCTACCTTTGGAGGGGTTTAAATCCATTATGGAGAATTAACATTGAACTCCGAGATGGCTGCGATGAGTCGCGAATGCTTAAGCATTGCTATGCAACGCTGTTCAGTGTTATGCTGGGTTGCTCTGAGCTCCCTAGCCAGGTCGCGGACCTGCTCCATGTTAATGGCGCTGGCAAAGCGGATAACAAGGCTGAGATCGTCTTCCTCCACCGTGTCTGGGACAGGCGCTGGAGGGGAGATCTTAGGGGGAAGGGGCGCTTTGCTGATCTTAGCTGGTTTGGTGGGGGGCTTGGGGGTCGGCTTGAATGCCGTGGGCATGGAAACTGGAGTTTCCATGAGTGGAGGAGGTGAAGCCAAGACTGCTTGGCTTCTCCAGGCGGGTTGCAGCTCCTGTGAGGCTGCGATGTTGGGGGTGAAGGCGGGTGTTTTTGTCGGACGTAGAGGTGGGAAATCCTCAGTACGTGGGACAGCGCGGCGTGCGGGCCGGGGTTCCGAGGCGGAGGGCGCGGGGCCTTTTTTGCCAGGCCTACGACTAGCGCGTGGTGCCTTGGGGCATCCGCGGTAGTTCGCTGGATGTCCCAGGGCACCGCAGAGTACGCAACCAGGGGGTTCCGTACACTCGCTCTTGTCTTTGGGGCGGGGGCAGTCAGGGGTGCCGTGATTGCCTAGGCATTTGACGCACCTAGGCTTGGCGTAGCAGTTTCTGGCCGAGTGGCCATAGAGTTGGCATCTATGGCACTGGCCAGGGGGACCCTTTTTGTGGGGCATCTCGATGCGTATGCCGGATAGTTGGCATACGGTGGTAAGCGTATTTATGATACGCTTTCCGGCGGGGGATAGGTCTAGTGTGACCAGCACTAGATCGAAGGGGGCTTTAGTTTTTCCGCTATGCATGCGGTGTACTTCGTGGGCGGGGTATCCTTGGGACTTAAGGTCCTCGAGGATATCATTGGAGTTAAGCTCCTTGGGGACACCTCTGATGACGACGCGCAAAATGCGCTCGTCCTCGAGGGCGTACGTGTGGAAGCCGATGCGTTCGGCTTTCAGTACAGTCGTGAGGCGACGATGGTCGTTTGGGGTGGGGACTTGGACCTTGATCCCTTGTTGGGTGGTCCGGGCAGAAGTGAACGCGATTTTGCGTTCGTTAAGGAGAAATGAAACATTGTTCCATTTCTCCTTGTCCTGAATGAAGAGGGGCGGGGGGCGTTCGATGCGGGGGGGTTGAGATGCGGGAGGGGCAGATTGGGAGGACTCCTGGTCAGAGTGCTCGGGTGGGGGGGTCGTCACTGAGGTCGCGGCGGTGGCGGCCTTTTTGGACGTTTTCGTGGGGACGGGGACTTTGCGCTTCCTCTTCTTTGAGTTTTTGGAGTCGACGGTCGTAAAGCCGTCGCCGTCCTCACTCTCCGAAGAGGAAGATACGCGGTCTTGGACTTGGTAGTCCATGGGGGTAGTCGCGGGGGCAGGGGT
This sequence comes from Coleophora deauratella, assembly GCA_958295455.1. Taxonomy (NCBI): domain Eukaryota; kingdom Metazoa; phylum Arthropoda; class Insecta; order Lepidoptera; family Coleophoridae; genus Coleophora; species Coleophora deauratella. Next base: position 3,059,540 of record OY282415.1, on the reverse strand, counting down.
TGGTGGACGTGAAGCCACCGCCAGAGGTGAAGCCTCTTCGGTTGGCTCGGGCGAGAGGGGAGAGTCGCGGCGGTTTAGGGCGGGCAGCAGAGCGACCATGACCGCGGGTGGGATGCTCAGAAGGAGCTGATCGAGAAACCCGGGTTTCTCGTGTATGAGGCGGAGGGCCTCTTGGTGGGCGGGGGACAGCTCTGGGTTGGAGGTCCCAGAGGTGTGTGCGGGTTGGTGGGTACCTAGGGTGTCCATCCTATGTGTGGTGTGTAGTGTGCCGTCAGTAGATCTTATTGTACTGACGGGTGAGTGCCTAAGTCCCTAGCAGCCTGAGACGCAGAGGGTAGTAGTGAACCGAAGCTCAAGCTACGCCCAAACAACGTTACAGGAATGGATGGTAGGGAAGGGCAAGGGTGGGAGGGAGATGACTGGCGTCGGCTAGGAGACCCCCCAAGGCCGGTGGTTCCAGTCCCATCCGCTGTTTACGTTTCCCAGAAGGGGAACCGCGAGCGCACGGGGCACGCTCTACCTAGCTTCGTTGGCACCGTTAAGTATCCACTAGGTAACCACTAAAGCGTGGATTTACAAAAGACAGGACGGATCCCGTTAGAAACAGGCCTGGCCGCGCAGTGAAAACTACACTCGGTTCGGCTGGGAGCGGTTCGATGACACGGTGCACGTAGGCAGCGGCGACGACAGCGGCAGGAGACACGATGCACGTCGGCAGGGGCGACGACAGCGAGCAGGAGCGGAGCGCGGCGCGAGACGTCCGACCGGGGCGGCGAACGAGAGCGAACTTCCTCGTTTTTTTTTTTTTTTTTAAACGCGTCGCGTCGCCATTTATATAGTTGGAACACGGTCGCAGTAGTGGCGGGGTGATCGACGAAGGGAGAGCGCGAGAGCGAGCGAGACGGAGAATAAAACACAATAAATACATACATATAGGTGTACGTTGTGTTTTGTAGGTATGTAAGTGTACGCACGTAGGTAAATACTATTATACTAGGTATATTTTATTTATAATAGCACTACATATTCTGTAGAAACACAACCACCGATTTAACGGGACGGGAGTAGGTAAATAATAATGCCGGATAAAAATAAATAGGTATTCTAACTACGCTATGTCGAGTCTAGTTGCATTCAAATAATTTTTAATAGAGAGATTATACTACTTACTTAATCAATCAATCAATCAATAAGTGGTATTAAGTGGGTACCTACCTTAAACGGAATTGTTTTTATATTATGTATGTATGTATGTATGTATGTATGTATGTATGTATGTATGTAATATTAGTTATTTATTTATTTATTTATTTATTAATTAATTAATTGGGGGTGTGAAATGGACGGCGACGAACGTCGTATCGTTCGTTAGAAACTTTTTCGTTTTTGTTTTATCAACTGAACTGAATCATATGTTAGCCCTGAAAAGGGCTTTTTGGGTGTGCGGGCGTTGCGGTTGTTGCGCCGGCATCGGCATTGCATCGGCTGACACTTGGCCGGCCAGCCAATGAGCGAGCCAACGCGTGTCATCGCCACGACGACGGTGGTGTCCGGTGTTACACGGGCGCGATATTTACTTCTTGCCCGCACCGGAGGCCTTCTTCGACGCTGCAGACTTCGATTTGCCAGCGGCGGCGGCGGCGGCCTTCTTAGGTTTAGGCGCTTTCGGTTTCTTCGTCGGCGGCTTCGCGGTCTTCTTCGCCTTGGGCGCTGCGGCCTTCGCCTTCGCCGGCGCGGCGGCCTTCTTGGCGGCCGGCTTCTTCTTGGCGGCGGCGGCGGCCTTCTTGTCCTTAGCCGCGGCGGCGGCGGCGGCGGCGGCGGGTTTAGCCTTCGACGGGGAAGCGGAGGCGGCGGCTTTCTTGCTCTTGGCCGCTGCGGCGGCGGCCTTCTTCGGCTTCGCGGCTGCGGCGGAGGAGGCGCTCTTGCCGGACGACGCCGCCTTGCCGCTTGCGGGTTTCTTCGCGGAGGCAGACTTCGATTCCAGCTTGAACGAACCAGAGGCGCCCTTGCCCTTGGTCTGTATCAGAGCGCCCGACTCGACGGCGCTCTTGAGGTACTTTCTGATGAACGGCGCCAGCTTCTCGGAGTCGACTTTGTATTGAGCCGCGATGTACTTTTTGATCGCCTGAAGCGACGATCCGCTGCGCTCTTTCAGCTCTTTGATGGCGTTGTTGACCATCTCGGAGGTCTTCGGGTGGGTCGGCTTCGCCTTGGGTTTCTTAGCGCCGGCCGCTGCGGATTTAGGCTTCTTCGCGGGTGTCGCCGGAGCGGGTGTTTCGGAGGCTACAGCTGTGTCGGCCATTGTTACCGTTGAGTTTAGTAATTAATTTTAACTACAGAGAGAGACGCAATAGTACGCACAATGCACGCTCGATGTCGCCACTATAGTTAAAAAATTCGCCCACAAACGCTCGACACTCACCCGGTGGGAGCAATACCGTAACGACGACCGCGGTGTCGCGAGACGTTTTCTCGTAGTTCGAGTTGTGAGTTTTCACTAACATCGTTCACTTTATTCCCTTTTATATCATTATTGTTTTTGAATCGGGATTACGGGACCGGCGGCGGGGAGCGTGTCTGAGTTGGTGGTTCGTCCCGTTGGCGTTTCGTGGGTGTCGGTCGAGGATTTAGTGCGGTAGGGAGCGTTTATATTCGTCGGTTGGGTCGCCGGTCACCCAACGTCCGGATCAAAAGTGGTTTTTCTGTGGAAAATGAGAGTTTTCACTCGCGATTTGGACGTGCCGGGACGAGTGGAGGTACGCACTCGCGAGAGACACCCACTAGGTAATCTCGACAGCGAATATGTATATAATTTCGTCGCGCCGATGTCGACGATCGTAAAACAGAAACGAGCACTCGCTCGCAGCGGACGACACGGCGGCGGTGCGGCGCGTACGTAGTCGGAGGAAGCTTAATAAAATTATAGGAATAATGTTTGATTGAATACATTCATATATAGGACATTGCCGAGTTCGTGCAAAGGAGTGATGGTATAACAAAATTGAAATCCAATAATAAATAAATATACCTAGGTACCTGATAGTACTTATAGTGCAGTAGTGTCGCGTAGGAGGTGGTGGTCTTCTCACGCCGCGCCGCGGCAAGGCACGGTTACGTACGACTGTAGTACCTACTTGCTTACTCACTTAGGTTACCTCTACCTGTGCACTAACGCGAAATGTTAAAAAACAAACAAACAAAAAGGGATGCATAAGAAAAACAATATAAGTAGGTAGGTAGGTAGGTAAGTATACATATAAGTAACTATTTCTTAGGCTGCGTGCGTAGCGAGTTTCCATTTATAAGTACTTATTTGTCTTTAAATAATTAAATAAGTACCACCTACCTACTAGTGTTTTCGTATATAAGTTTACCACTTATTAAATGTCGTCTATAAATAGGGGAGGAAAACATAATATATATTTAAAAGCAAGTACGCCCGAGGTGGGTTAAGTTAGTCGATTGCACATGTATGTCAGTCAGCCAACCGGCCAGCAGGTACCTATGCTAAATTACTCATAACAAACAAACAAACATACATACGTAAGTAAGTAAGTAAGTAACTAACTAACTAACTAACTAAGTAAGTAAGTAAGTAAGTATATAACTTATTTTATTTCACGTATAAATTCGTGTAAACGTGAAAATTTTCAAGATTTTCGGCCGGCAAAAACATTACGAGTCGGTTATCATCATATCATGAGACGTGGTAATACCTACCTGGGTGGATACTACTAATCTATGTAAGTACCTATGCAGCGGGATGCTGATATACTTAGGTAGGTGTACCTTACCTGAAGAACCATGATAATACATATTAGTTATATAGGTAAGCGTGTAGTAGGTAAGTATTGTACGAGATTGATCGTTTAGAAACAGAAGCGATATTATGGTATGATTAATAATACCATGTTATATCTATTATGAACCATGTGCGGCCCTGAAAAGGGCCTTTTTGTGGTGTCTCGTTGAGTTCGGACACGAGGTGCGCGCGATGCGGACGGAGCGCGACCCCGCCGCTGCTGGTGGTGGTGAAACCAACAACCAACGGCGTGCGAGCGTTCCGCGCCGCTCTCGTGGCGGTTTTTAACCACCGAAACCGTAGAGGGTACGACCCTGACGTTTCAGCGCGTAGACGACGTCCATGGCGGTGACGGTCTTCCTCTTGGCGTGCTCGGTGTAAGTTACCGCGTCACGGATCACGTTCTCCAGGAAAACCTTGAGAACTCCACGGGTCTCCTCGTAGATCAAACCGGAGATACGCTTGACACCACCACGGCGAGCCAAACGACGGATGGCGGGCTTCGTGATACCCTGGATGTTATCACGCAGCACCTTCCTGTGACGTTTGGCGCCACCTTTTCCCAGACCTTTACCTCCCTTACCGCGACCGGTCATTGTTGCTTGACGGAGTGGATTGATGTAAAATCAAAAACACGAACGAATCGGAACACACGCGCGGTGAACGAACGAGCGAACTGTGTTTCGCCAACTGATAGAGTGCCTACTTTTATAGGTTGCGACCACGTTCGCGGGGTTGAGGTCGATGGCGGGGGGGAATCCAGGCTGGCTGGCTATCTATCTCGCTCGCTCGCTCGCTCGCTCGCTCGCTCGCGCACGGGCTCGTTAGTTTTGTGACAGACCAAAAATTTTCAGCGTTCGCCAAAATCTAACTCTGTACATATAAACCAAACGTATAATATAATATGAATAGATTATAATTAAATAAGTAAATTAAGTATCTACCTTTTATCTATTTTTTATAGATAGAGGACTATCTATTGGATAATGAAAATAAATAAATAATAATAATATAACAAAAAAAAAAAAACCTTTGCCAAAAACCTAACTGAACAAAACCTAACTCTATAAAACCTAACTTGTTAGGTTAGGTTAGGTTAGGTTAATGTTAGGTTAGGTTAACGTTAGGTTAGGTTAGGTTAGGTTAGGTTAGGTTAGGTTAGGTTAAAACGAAACCTAAGTTTAAATATTGATTATTTGACATAGGCTAGTAGGTAGACAATTAAATATTCGGCCGGCACGTACGGTATAAGAAGAAATATAGAGACGTATACCTCCTACCTATAGGTGGTTAAGTTGGGTTTAAAGTATACTTTACCTTTTGTATGCATTCAACTAACTGTGCGACAGAAATCGATCGTTAGAAACAAATTATTAAGACCGATAGATACCTATCGTGGATATCTACCAATCTGATATGTTGAAACGTGTGCGGCCCTGAAAAGGGCCTTTTGGTTTTCGTTCGTTTTGATGAAATGAAACAAAACAAAACAAAACGAAACGGTGCGGCGCGGTGCGGTGCGGTGCGGTGCGGTGCGATGCAGTTGCGGCGCAAGCGCGACTTAAGCGCGCTCGCCCCTAATCCTGCGCGCCAGCTGTATGTCCTTGGGCATGATGGTGACACGCTTGGCGTGGATGGCGCACAGGTTGGTGTCCTCAAAGAGACCGACGAGGTAAGCCTCGCTGGCCTCCTGAAGAGCCATCACGGCGGAGCTCTGGAAACGCAGGTCGGTCTTGAAATCTTGAGCGATCTCACGAACCAGACGCTGGAATGGCAGCTTCCTGATGAGCAGCTCAGTGCTCTTCTGGTAGCGACGGATCTCACGCAGGGCGACCGTGCCGGGCCTGTAACGATGTGGTTTCTTAACACCGCCAGTGGCCGGGGCGCTCTTGCGAGCCGCCTTAGTGGCGAGCTGTTTGCGGGGCGCTTTGCCACCGGTTGATTTACGAGCGGTTTGCTTGGTACGTGCCATTTCGAAAAACAATTATACGTAGGAGGTATATGTGTGAACCCGAGACGACCGACGCGTACGACGAACGATAACGAATAATGACGCTTCGCGTGAAAACCGCCGCTATATATATAGTACGGGTGAAATATGAGTGCGTCCCATTCGCACTCGCGCACCCGCTCTTCCATCTCTCTCTCACAGAAATACGTCTCTTTCGATCTGGTGTACCTCTCAACTTTGCGAGAAACGAATAGGTATGATGCATGCAACTGAGCTAGTTTGGCTCTGACAATAATAGTACCTAGGTAGGTAGGTATGTAGTTTATGTAGTATATATATTTTCATCTAGATGTCATTGTATTAAGCTAATTGTTATTGAAAATATACATAATTTAAACATAAATAGGTAAGTAATGATAATGTGCAGCGGCAGCGTGCAAAAACGAGCAGAATAATCTATAGGTATTATAGTATGTAGCAGTTGCGTCGAGTGCAGGCTTTTGTTTAAGTAGGTAGGTAGGTAGGTAGGTAGGTAGGTAGGTAGGTAGGTAGGTAGGTAGGTAGGTATACATTTATTTATTGATTATTTAGTTTATACTAATTTCTTGTTTTCAGTTCAGTACAATGTAGTAACTACCTAAGTGCTTACTTGCAACAGACGGACGAAGGTGGTAAGTAGGCTATATATCTAGTAATATTTTATTTATCTGGCGTGAGTCGTGACGAAATCACCGTTGAAACTATATTAAAATAATAATATAAAACAGTGCATTAGTAATACTGTTTCATATATATTGTGTTTAAATAGAACAAGTTTGTGGCCCTGAAAAGGGCCTTTGGTTTGAGCTGCGACAGCAGCAAGCAGTCACTGTGCTGTGAGAGCGCTTGACAATGGAGACGCTTCACTTGGAGCTGGTGTACTTGGTGACGGCCTTGGTGCCCTCGCTGACGGCGTGCTTGGCGAGCTCACCGGGCAGCAGGAGCCTCACGGAGGTCTGCACCTCCCTGGAGGTGATCGTGGAGCGCTTGTTGTAGTGGGCGAGACGTGAAGCTTCGGCAGCGATGCGCTCGAATATGTCGTTCACGAAAGAGTTCATGATCGACATGGCCTTCGAGGAGATACCGGTGTCGGGGTGCACCTGTTTGAGCACCTTGTAGATGTAGATGGCGTAGCTCTCCTTCCTCTTGTGCTTCTTCTTTTTCTTGTCAGACTTGGAAATGTTCTTTTGGGCCTTGCCGGATTTCTTGGCGGCCTTACCACTCGTCTTGGGCGGCATGATTCGATACGCAGCAGAGACACAAACGAAATAATAATATACTATACACGCGCGTTACGTGAGAGCGTAAGCTGTGAGTACAAATTTCAACTGGGGCTCACCGCTGATTTTGTCAAAATTTGACCCTCGCTATTTGTTAGTAACTAGGCGATGCGACGACGAATCACACGTTACAGACTGACGTTCACCCTCGTTTCGGAAAGAGCGAGAGAAACGATCTACTCAGACGAATTTAACGCGAGAGCGAGATGGAAATATATCGCTGTTGTTGTTTTATTGTTATTATTATTATTATTATTGTAAAATACTTAGGTGTTGGTCGTGGTCGGTGCCTAAAATAAATATATTCTCTATTCATATAGGTATGCAAAATGATGATAATAATAACTAAATCTATTGTGTGTGTGTGTATATAATAAATTTTTGTAGTAACGAGTAACAACCACCAAGTGGTAGGTGGTCCATTATTCTAGTAGGTGAAGTGAACGAGCACTCGTTGAGTAAGTTAATTAAAGTATGCACATAGGTGTACACGTAAGTAGGTACCTACCTATTATGTATGTACGCAGGTCTGTGGTCTCGACAAATTGTGTTATTATATTAATAGGTAGGTGGTACATACATACATACATACATACATACATACATACATACATTTTTGTGATCGGAATCGTTCAGATAGAAACTAATTCATTATGACATTCATCATAGATAAACGTCGCAAAATACGAATCATATTGTGGCCCTGAAAAGGGCCTTTTGATTTGATACAAATCAATCGAATCGACTACGATTGTTTGTGTCGATGCGCGGCGTGCGTGCGTGCGTGCGGCCGGCGGCGGCGGCGGCGGCGGCGGCGGCGCCTTACGCCTTCTTCTCGGTCTTCTTGGGCAGAAGCACCGCTTGGATGTTCGGCAACACACCACCCTGGGCGATGGTAACGCCGGAGAGCAGCTTGTTCAACTCCTCGTCGTTCCTGATGGCCAGCTGGAGATGTCTCGGAATGATCCTGGTCTTCTTGTTGTCACGAGCGGCGTTACCGGCCAACTCGAGCACCTCAGCGGCCAAGTACTCCATCACGGCGGCGAGGTACACCGGGGCGCCGGCACCGACGCGCTCGGCGTAATTGCCCTTCTTGAGCAGCCTGTGGATACGACCCACGGGGAACTGAAGTCCGGCACGGTTCGAGCGAGACTTTGCCTTCCCCTTGACCTTGCCACCTTTACCACGTCCGGACATATTGAACTGTTGAGTAGTTGTACGACGCGAAAGCGAGTGAAAGAATGAGGAGCGCGCGCGCTAACAGTCGGCGACGAGCGAGCGAGTATAGAATATTTTTTTAAACGCGTCGCGTCGCCATTTATATAGTTGGAACACGGTCGCAGTAGTGGCGGGGTGATCGACGAAGGGAGAGCGCGAGAGCGAGCGAGACGGAGAATAAAACACAATAAATACATACATATAGGTGTACGTTGTGTTTTGTAGGTATGTAAGTGTACGCACGTAGGTAAATACTATTATACTAGGTATATTTTATTTATAATAGCACTACATATTCTGTAGAAACACAACCACCGATTTAACGGGACGGGAGTAGGTAAATAATAATGCCGGATAAAAATAAATAGGTATTCTAACTACGCTATGTCGAGTCTAGTTGCATTCAAATAATTTTTAATAGAGAGATTATACTACTTACTTAATCAATCAATCAATCAATAAGTGGTATTAAGTGGGTACCTACCTTAAACGGAATTGTTTTTATATTATGTATGTATGTATGTATGTATGTATGTATGTATGTATGTATGTAATATTAGTTATTTATTTATTTATTTATTTATTAATTAATTAATTGGGGGTGTGAAATGGACGGCGACGAACGTCGTATCGTTCGTTAGAAACTTTTTCGTTTTTGTTTTATCAACTGAACTGAATCATATGTTAGCCCTGAAAAGGGCTTTTTGGGTGTGCGGGCGTTGCGGTTGCGCCGGCATCGGCATTGCATCGGCTGACACTTGGCCGGCCAGCCAATGAGCGAGCCAACGCGTGTCATCGCCACGACGACGGTGGTGTCCGGTGTTACACGGGCGCGATATTTACTTCTTGCCCGCACCGGAGGCCTTCTTCGACGCTGCAGACTTCGATTTGCCAGCGGCGGCGGCGGCGGCCTTCTTAGGTTTAGGCGCTTTCGGTTTCTTCGTCGGCGGCTTCGCGGTCTTCTTCGCCTTGGGCGCTGCGGCCTTCGCCTTCGCCGGCGCGGCGGCCTTCTTGGCGGCCGGCTTCTTCTTGGCGGCGGCGGCGGCCTTCTTGTCCTTAGCCGCGGCGGCGGCGGCGGCGGCGGCGGGTTTAGCCTTCGACGGGGAAGCGGAGGCGGCGGCTTTCTTGCTCTTGGCCGCTGCGGCGGCGGCCTTCTTCGGCTTCGCGGCTGCGGCGGAGGAGGCGCTCTTGCCGGACGACGCCGCCTTGCCGCTTGCGGGTTTCTTCGCGGAGGCAGACTTCGATTCCAGCTTGAACGAACCAGAGGCGCCCTTGCCCTTGGTCTGTATCAGAGCGCCCGACTCGACGGCGCTCTTGAGGTACTTTCTGATGAACGGCGCCAGCTTCTCGGAGTCGACTTTGTATTGAGCCGCGATGTACTTTTTGATCGCCTGAAGCGACGATCCGCTGCGCTCTTTCAGCTCTTTGATGGCGTTGTTGACCATCTCGGAGGTCTTCGGGTGGGTCGGCTTCGCCTTGGGTTTCTTAGCGCCGGCCGCTGCGGATTTAGGCTTCTTCGCGGGTGTCGCCGGAGCGGGTGTTTCGGAGGCTACAGCTGTGTCGGCCATTGTTACCGTTGAGTTTAGTAATTAATTTTAACTACAGAGAGAGACGCAATAGTACGCACAATGCACGCTCGATGTCGCCACTATAGTTAAAAAATTCGCCCACAAACGCTCGACACTCACCCGGTGGGAGCAATACCGTAACGACGACCGCGGTGTCGCGAGACGTTTTCTCGTAGTTCGAGTTGTGAGTTTTCACTAACATCGTTCACTTTATTCCCTTTTATATCATTATTGTTTTTGAATCGGGATTACGGGACCGGCGGCGGGGAGCGTGTCTGAGTTGGTGGTTCGTCCCGTTGGCGTTTCGTGGGTGTCGGTCGAGGATTTAGTGCGGTAGGGAGCGTTTATATTCGTCGGTTGGGTCGCCGGTCACCCAACGTCCGGATCAAAAGTGGTTTTTCTGTGGAAAATGAGAGTTTTCACTCGCGATTTGGACGTGCCGGGACGAGTGGAGGTACGCACTCGCGAGAGACACCCACTAGGTAATCTCGACAGCGAATATGTATATAATTTCGTCGCGCCGATGTCGACGATCGTAAAACAGAAACGAGCACTCGCTCGCAGCGGACGACACGGCGGCGGTGCGGCGCGTACGTAGTCGGAGGAAGCTTAATAAAATTATAGGAATAATGTTTGATTGAATACATTCATATATAGGACATTGCCGAGTTCGTGCAAAGGAGTGATGGTATAACAAAATTGAAATCCAATAATAAATAAATATACCTAGGTACCTGATAGTACTTATAGTGCAGTAGTGTCGCGTAGGAGGTGGTGGTCTTCTCACGCCGCGCCGCGGCAAGGCACGGTTACGTACGACTGTAGTACCTACTTGCTTACTCACTTAGGTTACCTCTACCTGTGCACTAACGCGAAATGTTAAAAAACAAACAAACAAAAAGGGATGCATAAGAAAAACAATATAAGTAGGTAGGTAGGTAGGTAAGTATACATATAAGTAACTATTTCTTAGGCTGCGTGCGTAGCGAGTTTCCATTTATAAGTACTTATTTGTCTTTAAATAATTAAATAAGTACCACCTACCTACTAGTGTTTTCGTATATAAGTTTACCACTTATTAAATGTCGTCTATAAATAGGGGAGGAAAACATAATATATATTTAAAAGCAAGTACGCCCGAGGTGGGTTAAGTTAGTCGATTGCACATGTATGTCAGTCAGCCAACCGGCCAGCAGGTACCTATGCTAAATTACTCATAACAAACAAACAAACATACATACGTAAGTAAGTAAGTAAGTAACTAACTAACTAACTAACTAAGTAAGTAAGTAAGTAAGTATATAACTTATTTTATTTCACGTATAAATTCGTGTAAACGTGAAAATTTTCAAGATTTTCGGCCGGCAAAAACATTACGAGTCGGTTATCATCATATCATGAGACGTGGTAATACCTACCTGGGTGGATACTACTAATCTATGTAAGTACCTATGCAGCGGGATGCTGATATACTTAGGTAGGTGTACCTTACCTGAAGAACCATGATAATACATATTAGTTATATAGGTAAGCGTGTAGTAGGTAAGTATTGTACGAGATTGATCGTTTAGAAACAGAAGCGATATTATGGTATGATTAATAATACCATGTTATATCTATTATGAACCATGTGCGGCCCTGAAAAGGGCCTTTTTGTGGTGTCTCGTTGAGTTCGGACACGAGGTGCGCGCGATGCGGACGGAGCGCGACCCCGCCGCTGCTGGTGGTGGTGAAACCAACAACCAACGGCGTGCGAGCGTTCCGCGCCGCTCTCGTGGCGGTTTTTAACCACCGAAACCGTAGAGGGTACGACCCTGACGTTTCAGCGCGTAGACGACGTCCATGGCGGTGACGGTCTTCCTCTTGGCGTGCTCGGTGTAAGTTACCGCGTCACGGATCACGTTCTCCAGGAAAACCTTGAGAACTCCACGGGTCTCCTCGTAGATCAAACCGGAGATACGCTTGACACCACCACGGCGAGCCAAACGACGGATGGCGGGCTTCGTGATACCCTGGATGTTATCACGCAGCACCTTCCTGTGACGTTTGGCGCCACCTTTTCCCAGACCTTTACCTCCCTTACCGCGACCGGTCATTGTTGCTTGACGGAGTGGATTGATGTAAAATCAAAAACACGAACGAATCGGAACACACGCGCGGTGAACGAACGAGCGAACTGTGTTTCGCCAACTGATAGAGTGCCTACTTTTATAGGTTGCGACCACGTTCGCGGGGTTGAGGTCGATGGCGGGGGGGAATCCAGGCTGGCTGGCTATCTATCTCGCTCGCTCGCTCGCTCGCTCGCTCGCTCGCGCACGGGCTCGTTAGTTTTGTGACAGACCAAAAATTTTCAGCGTTCGCCAAAATCTAACTCTGTACATATAAACCAAACGTATAATATAATATGAATAGATTATAATTAAATAAGTAAATTAAGTATCTACCTTTTATCTATTTTTTATAGATAGAGGACTATCTATTGGATAATGAAAATAAATAAATAATAATAATATAACAAAAAAAAAAAAACCTTTGCCAAAAACCTAACTGAACAAAACCTAACTCTATAAAACCTAACTTGTTAGGTTAGGTTAGGTTAGGTTAATGTTAGGTTAGGTTAACGTTAGGTTAGGTTAGGTTAGGTTAGGTTAGGTTAGGTTAAAACGAAACCTAAGTTTAAATATTGATTATTTGACATAGGCTAGTAGGTAGACAATTAAATATTCGGCCGGCACGTACGGTATAAGAAGAAATATAGAGACGTATACCTCCTACCTATAGGTGGTTAAGTTGGGTTTAAAGTATACTTTACCTTTTGTATGCATTCAACTAACTGTGCGACAGAAATCGATCGTTAGAAACAAATTATTAAGACCGATAGATACCTATCGTGGATATCTACCAATCTGATATGTTGAAACGTGTGCGGCCCTGAAAAGGGCCTTTTGGTTTTCGTTCGTTTTGATGAAATGAAACAAAACAAAACAAAACGAAACGGTGCGGCGCGGTGCGGTGCGGTGCGGTGCGGTGCGATGCAGTTGCGGCGCAAGCGCGACTTAAGCGCGCTCGCCCCTAATCCTGCGCGCCAGCTGTATGTCCTTGGGCATGATGGTGACACGCTTGGCGTGGATGGCGCACAGGTTGGTGTCCTCAAAGAGACCGACGAGGTAAGCCTCGCTGGCCTCCTGAAGAGCCATCACGGCGGAGCTCTGGAAACGCAGGTCGGTCTTGAAATCTTGAGCGATCTCACGAACCAGACGCTGGAATGGCAGCTTCCTGATGAGCAGCTCAGTGCTCTTCTGGTAGCGACGGATCTCACGCAGGGCGACCGTGCCGGGCCTGTAACGATGTGGTTTCTTAACACCGCCAGTGGCCGGGGCGCTCTTGCGAGCCGCCTTAGTGGCGAGCTGTTTGCGGGGCGCTTTGCCACCGGTTGATTTACGAGCGGTTTGCTTGGTACGTGCCATTTCGAAAAACAATTATACGTAGGAGGTATATGTGTGAACCCGAGACGACCGACGCGTACGACGAACGATAACGAATAATGACGCTTCGCGTGAAAACCGCCGCTATATATATAGTACGGGTGAAATATGAGTGCGTCCCATTCGCACTCGCGCACCCGCTCTTCCATCTCTCTCTCACAGAAATACGTCTCTTTCGATCTGGTGTACCTCTCAACTTTGCGAGAAACGAATAGGTATGATGCATGCAACTGAGCTAGTTTGGCTCTGACAATAATAGTACCTAGGTAGGTAGGTATGTAGTTTATGTAGTATATATATTTTCATCTAGATGTCATTGTATTAAGCTAATTGTTATTGAAAATATACATAATTTAAACATAAATAGGTAAGTAATGATAATGTGCAGCGGCAGCGTGCAAAAACGAGCAGAATAATCTATAGGTATTATAGTATGTAGCAGTTGCGTCGAGTGCAGGCTTTTGTTTAAGTAGGTAGGTAGGTAGGTAGGTAGGTAGGTAGGTAGGTAGGTAGGTAGGTAGGTAGGTATACATTTATTTATTGATTATTTAGTTTATACTAATTTCTTGTTTTCAGTTCAGTACAATGTAGTAACTACCTAAGTGCTTACTTGCAACAGACGGACGAAGGTGGTAAGTAGGCTATATATCTAGTAATATTTTATTTATCTGGCGTGAGTCGTGACGAAATCACCGTTGAAACTATATTAAAATAATAATATAAAACAGTGCATTAGTAATACTGTTTCATATATATTGTGTTTAAATAGAACAAGTTTGTGGCCCTGAAAAGGGCCTTTGGTTTGAGCTGCGACAGCAGCAAGCAGTCACTGTGCTGTGAGAGCGCTTGACAATGGAGACGCTTCACTTGGAGCTGGTGTACTTGGTGACGGCCTTGGTGCCCTCGCTGACGGCGTGCTTGGCGAGCTCACCGGGCAGCAGGAGCCTCACGGAGGTCTGCACCTCCCTGGAGGTGATCGTGGAGCGCTTGTTGTAGTGGGCGAGACGTGAAGCTTCGGCAGCGATGCGCTCGAATATGTCGTTCACGAAAGAGTTCATGATCGACATGGCCTTCGAGGAGATACCGGTGTCGGGGTGCACCTGTTTGAGCACCTTGTAGATGTAGATGGCGTAGCTCTCCTTCCTCTTGTGCTTCTTCTTTTTCTTGTCAGACTTGGAAATGTTCTTTTGGGCCTTGCCGGATTTCTTGGCGGCCTTACCACTCGTCTTGGGCGGCATGATTCGATACGCAGCAGAGACACAAACGAAATAATAATATACTATACACGCGCGTTACGTGAGAGCGTAAGCTGTGAGTACAAATTTCAACTGGGGCTCACCGCTGATTTTGTCAAAATTTGACCCTCGCTATTTGTTAGTAACTAGGCGATGCGACGACGAATCACACGTTACAGACTGACGTTCACCCTCGTTTCGGAAAGAGCGAGAGAAACGATCTACTCAGACGAATTTAACGCGAGAGCGAGATGGAAATATATCGCTGTTGTTGTTTTATTGTTATTATTATTATTATTATTGTAAAATACTTAGGTGTTGGTCGTGGTCGGTGCCTAAAATAAATATATTCTCTATTCATATAGGTATGCAAAATGATGATAATAATAACTAAATCTATTGTGTGTGTGTGTATATAATAAATTTTTGTAGTAACGAGTAACAACCACCAAGTGGTAGGTGGTCCATTATTCTAGTAGGTGAAGTGAACGAGCACTCGTTGAGTAAGTTAATTAAAGTATGCACATAGGTGTACACGTAAGTAGGTACCTACCTATTATGTATGTACGCAGGTCTGTGGTCTCGACAAATTGTGTTATTATATTAATAGGTAGGTGGTACATACATACATACATACATACATACATACATACATACATTTTTGTGATCGGAATCGTTCAGATAGAAACTAATTCATTATGACATTCATCATAGATAAACGTCGCAAAATACGAATCATATTGTGGCCCTGAAAAGGGCCTTTTGATTTGATACAAATCAATCGAATCGACTACGATTGTTTGTGTCGATGCGCGGCGTGCGTGCGTGCGTGCGGCCGGCGGCGGCGGCGGCGGCGGCGGCGGCGCCTTACGCCTTCTTCTCGGTCTTCTTGGGCAGAAGCACCGCTTGGATGTTCGGCAACACACCACCCTGGGCGATGGTAACGCCGGAGAGCAGCTTGTTCAACTCCTCGTCGTTCCTGATGGCCAGCTGGAGATGTCTCGGAATGATCCTGGTCTTCTTGTTGTCACGAGCGGCGTTACCGGCCAACTCGAGCACCTCAGCGGCCAAGTACTCCATCACGGCGGCGAGGTACACCGGGGCGCCGGCACCGACGCGCTCGGCGTAATTGCCCTTCTTGAGCAGCCTGTGGATACGACCCACGGGGAACTGAAGTCCGGCACGGTTCGAGCGAGACTTTGCCTTCCCCTTGACCTTGCCACCTTTACCACGTCCGGACATATTGAACTGTTGAGTAGTTGTACGACGCGAAAGCGAGTGAAAGAATGAGGAGCGCGCGCGCTAACAGTCGGCGACGAGCGAGCGAGTATAGAATATTTTTTTAAACGCGTCGCGTCGCCATTTATATAGTTGGAACACGGTCGCAGTAGTGGCGGGGTGATCGACGAAGGGAGAGCGCGAGAGCGAGCGAGACGGAGAATAAAACACAATAAATACATACATATAGGTGTACGTTGTGTTTTGTAGGTATGTAAGTGTACGCACGTAGGTAAATACTATTATACTAGGTATATTTTATTTATAATAGCACTACATATTCTGTAGAAACACAACCACCGATTTAACGGGACGGGAGTAGGTAAATAATAATGCCGGATAAAAATAAATAGGTATTCTAACTACGCTATGTCGAGTCTAGTTGCATTCAAATAATTTTTAATAGAGAGATTATACTACTTACTTAATCAATCAATCAATCAATAAGTGGTATTAAGTGGGTACCTACCTTAAACGGAATTGTTTTTATATTATGTATGTATGTATGTATGTATGTATGTATGTATGTATGTATGTAATATTAGTTATTTATTTATTTATTTATTTATTAATTAATTAATTGGGGGTGTGAAATGGACGGCGACGAACGTCGTATCGTTCGTTAGAAACTTTTTCGTTTTTGTTTTATCAACTGAACTGAATCATATGTTAGCCCTGAAAAGGGCTTTTTGGGTGTGCGGGCGTTGCGGTTGCGCCGGCATCGGCATTGCATCGGCTGACACTTGGCCGGCCAGCCAATGAGCGAGCCAACGCGTGTCATCGCCACGACGACGGTGGTGTCCGGTGTTACACGGGCGCGATATTTACTTCTTGCCCGCACCGGAGGCCTTCTTCGACGCTGCAGACTTCGATTTGCCAGCGGCGGCGGCGGCGGCCTTCTTAGGTTTAGGCGCTTTCGGTTTCTTCGTCGGCGGCTTCGCGGTCTTCTTCGCCTTGGGCGCTGCGGCCTTCGCCTTCGCCGGCGCGGCGGCCTTCTTGGCGGCCGGCTTCTTCTTGGCGGCGGCGGCGGCCTTCTTGTCCTTAGCCGCGGCGGCGGCGGCGGCGGCGGCGGGTTTAGCCTTCGACGGGGAAGCGGAGGCGGCGGCTTTCTTGCTCTTGGCCGCTGCGGCGGCGGCCTTCTTCGGCTTCGCGGCTGCGGCGGAGGAGGCGCTCTTGCCGGACGACGCCGCCTTGCCGCTTGCGGGTTTCTTCGCGGAGGCAGACTTCGATTCCAGCTTGAACGAACCAGAGGCGCCCTTGCCCTTGGTCTGTATCAGAGCGCCCGACTCGACGGCGCTCTTGAGGTACTTTCTGATGAACGGCGCCAGCTTCTCGGAGTCGACTTTGTATTGAGCCGCGATGTACTTTTTGATCGCCTGAAGCGACGATCCGCTGCGCTCTTTCAGCTCTTTGATGGCGTTGTTGACCATCTCGGAGGTCTTCGGGTGGGTCGGCTTCGCCTTGGGTTTCTTAGCGCCGGCCGCTGCGGATTTAGGCTTCTTCGCGGGTGTCGCCGGAGCGGGTGTTTCGGAGGCTACAGCTGTGTCGGCCATTGTTACCGTTGAGTTTAGTAATTAATTTTAACTACAGAGAGAGACGCAATAGTACGCACAATGCACGCTCGATGTCGCCACTATAGTTAAAAAATTCGCCCACAAACGCTCGACACTCACCCGGTGGGAGCAATACCGTAACGACGACCGCGGTGTCGCGAGACGTTTTCTCGTAGTTCGAGTTGTGAGTTTTCACTAACATCGTTCACTTTATTCCCTTTTATATCATTATTGTTTTTGAATCGGGATTACGGGACCGGCGGCGGGGAGCGTGTCTGAGTTGGTGGTTCGTCCCGTTGGCGTTTCGTGGGTGTCGGTCGAGGATTTAGTGCGGTAGGGAGCGTTTATATTCGTCGGTTGGGTCGCCGGTCACCCAACGTCCGGATCAAAAGTGGTTTTTCTGTGGAAAATGAGAGTTTTCACTCGCGATTTGGACGTGCCGGGACGAGTGGAGGTACGCACTCGCGAGAGACACCCACTAGGTAATCTCGACAGCGAATATGTATATAATTTCGTCGCGCCGATGTCGACGATCGTAAAACAGAAACGAGCACTCGCTCGCAGCGGACGACACGGCGGCGGTGCGGCGCGTACGTAGTCGGAGGAAGCTTAATAAAATTATAGGAATAATGTTTGATTGAATACATTCATATATAGGACATTGCCGAGTTCGTGCAAAGGAGTGATGGTATAACAAAATTGAAATCCAATAATAAATAAATATACCTAGGTACCTGATAGTACTTATAGTGCAGTAGTGTCGCGTAGGAGGTGGTGGTCTTCTCACGCCGCGCCGCGGCAAGGCACGGTTACGTACGACTGTAGTACCTACTTGCTTACTCACTTAGGTTACCTCTACCTGTGCACTAACGCGAAATGTTAAAAAACAAACAAACAAAAAGGGATGCATAAGAAAAACAATATAAGTAGGTAGGTAGGTAGGTAAGTATACATATAAGTAACTATTTCTTAGGCTGCGTGCGTAGCGAGTTTCCATTTATAAGTACTTATTTGTCTTTAAATAATTAAATAAGTACCACCTACCTACTAGTGTTTTCGTATATAAGTTTACCACTTATTAAATGTCGTCTATAAATAGGGGAGGAAAACATAATATATATTTAAAAGCAAGTACGCCCGAGGTGGGTTAAGTTAGTCGATTGCACATGTATGTCAGTCAGCCAACCGGCCAGCAGGTACCTATGCTAAATTACTCATAACAAACAAACAAACATACATACGTAAGTAAGTAAGTAAGTAACTAACTAACTAACTAACTAAGTAAGTAAGTAAGTAAGTATATAACTTATTTTATTTCACGTATAAATTCGTGTAAACGTGAAAATTTTCAAGATTTTCGGCCGGCAAAAACATTACGAGTCGGTTATCATCATATCATGAGACGTGGTAATACCTACCTGGGTGGATACTACTAATCTATGTAAGTACCTATGCAGCGGGATGCTGATATACTTAGGTAGGTGTACCTTACCTGAAGAACCATGATAATACATATTAGTTATATAGGTAAGCGTGTAGTAGGTAAGTATTGTACGAGATTGATCGTTTAGAAACAGAAGCGATATTATGGTATGATTAATAATACCATGTTATATCTATTATGAACCATGTGCGGCCCTGAAAAGGGCCTTTTTGTGGTGTCTCGTTGAGTTCGGACACGAGGTGCGCGCGATGCGGACGGAGCGCGACCCCGCCGCTGCTGGTGGTGGTGAAACCAACAACCAACGGCGTGCGAGCGTTCCGCGCCGCTCTCGTGGCGGTTTTTAACCACCGAAACCGTAGAGGGTACGACCCTGACGTTTCAGCGCGTAGACGACGTCCATGGCGGTGACGGTCTTCCTCTTGGCGTGCTCGGTGTAAGTTACCGCGTCACGGATCACGTTCTCCAGGAAAACCTTGAGAACTCCACGGGTCTCCTCGTAGATCAAACCGGAGATACGCTTGACACCACCACGGCGAGCCAAACGACGGATGGCGGGCTTCGTGATACCCTGGATGTTATCACGCAGCACCTTCCTGTGACGTTTGGCGCCACCTTTTCCCAGACCTTTACCTCCCTTACCGCGACCGGTCATTGTTGCTTGACGGAGTGGATTGATGTAAAATCAAAAACACGAACGAATCGGAACACACGCGCGGTGAACGAACGAGCGAACTGTGTTTCGCCAACTGATAGAGTGCCTACTTTTATAGGTTGCGACCACGTTCGCGGGGTTGAGGTCGATGGCGGGGGGGAATCCAGGCTGGCTGGCTATCTATCTCGCTCGCTCGCTCGCTCGCTCGCTCGCTCGCGCACGGGCTCGTTAGTTTTGTGACAGACCAAAAATTTTCAGCGTTCGCCAAAATCTAACTCTGTACATATAAACCAAACGTATAATATAATATGAATAGATTATAATTAAATAAGTAAATTAAGTATCTACCTTTTATCTATTTTTTATAGATAGAGGACTATCTATTGGATAATGAAAATAAATAAATAATAATAATATAACAAAAAAAAAAAAACCTTTGCCAAAAACCTAACTGAACAAAACCTAACTCTATAAAACCTAACTTGTTAGGTTAGGTTAGGTTAGGTTAATGTTAGGTTAGGTTAACGTTAGGTTAGGTTAGGTTAGGTTAGGTTAGGTTAGGTTAAAACGAAACCTAAGTTTAAATATTGATTATTTGACATAGGCTAGTAGGTAGACAATTAAATATTCGGCCGGCACGTACGGTATAAGAAGAAATATAGAGACGTATACCTCCTACCTATAGGTGGTTAAGTTGGGTTTAAAGTATACTTTACCTTTTGTATGCATTCAACTAACTGTGCGACAGAAATCGATCGTTAGAAACAAATTATTAAGACCGATAGATACCTATCGTGGATATCTACCAATCTGATATGTTGAAACGTGTGCGGCCCTGAAAAGGGCCTTTTGGTTTTCGTTCGTTTTGATGAAATGAAACAAAACAAAACAAAACGAAACGGTGCGGCGCGGTGCGGTGCGGTGCGGTGCGGTGCGATGCAGTTGCGGCGCAAGCGCGACTTAAGCGCGCTCGCCCCTAATCCTGCGCGCCAGCTGTATGTCCTTGGGCATGATGGTGACACGCTTGGCGTGGATGGCGCACAGGTTGGTGTCCTCAAAGAGACCGACGAGGTAAGCCTCGCTGGCCTCCTGAAGAGCCATCACGGCGGAGCTCTGGAAACGCAGGTCGGTCTTGAAATCTTGAGCGATCTCACGAACCAGACGCTGGAATGGCAGCTTCCTGATGAGCAGCTCAGTGCTCTTCTGGTAGCGACGGATCTCACGCAGGGCGACCGTGCCGGGCCTGTAACGATGTGGTTTCTTAACACCGCCAGTGGCCGGGGCGCTCTTGCGAGCCGCCTTAGTGGCGAGCTGTTTGCGGGGCGCTTTGCCACCGGTTGATTTACGAGCGGTTTGCTTGGTACGTGCCATTTCGAAAAACAATTATACGTAGGAGGTATATGTGTGAACCCGAGACGACCGACGCGTACGACGAACGATAACGAATAATGACGCTTCGCGTGTTTTTTTTTTTTTTTTTTTTTTCGAACGGACATGTTTGTTGTTGGCCGTTGGGCCTTTACAACTTCACCGGACAGGGAAGGCGAGTACGTAGGGTACTCAGCCTAAGCAAAAAGATGCAACTGCCTAAGGGCGCCCAGGTGGGCACGGACCTCGGCTTAGGACGTTGCTTGGACGGGGAGGATCGGAGAGAATCGGCCCGGTATGTGCCGATAGCGCTGGTAGGCGCGAGAAGCGGGGGGACGCCGCCCTCGCCGGCGAGGGCAGTATGTCGGTGTGGTGTTACTCTGTGG
The DNA here is from genome assembly GCA_958295455.1 of Coleophora deauratella. Lineage (NCBI taxonomy): Eukaryota > Metazoa > Arthropoda > Insecta > Lepidoptera > Coleophoridae > Coleophora > Coleophora deauratella. The sequence goes on along the minus strand of OY282415.1, from coordinate 3,038,281 downwards.
TTGGGGCGGGGGGGTCATGGCTGCTACGGCTAGCGTGATAGGATCATCGGGATCCTCGAGTACGTGCCGGGGGCGTCGGATCACGCGTATGGGATTCGCGGGGAGGTCGTAAACTGCGGAGCTTACGAATAGGGGGTTGGGGTGATGGGGGGCGGAGTCGAAGTAGCGTTTTGACGCTTGCTTCAGGTATTGAGCTATGGTGGGAAGCTCTAGATCGCAATGGAGATTTTCATTGCGCACGAACCATGGGGCGCCCGTGGCTCGGCGCATGAAGCGATTTTGGATGACCTGAAGTCGGTGGATGAGACTGGGCTTTGTATGGGCGAACGCTACGCCGGCGTAGGTGAGAATGGGACGGATGCAAGTTTTGTAAAGTGTCACCTTATTTCTAAGGGACATTTTACTTTTCTTGTTCGTGAGGGGGTAGAGACGGCCTAAAACAAAGGCTGCTTTGTTTCGGACTCGTTTGATGTGGTCTTTGAACGTCAGTCGGTCATCTAGGGTGACGCCTAGATATTTGACAGAGCGTTCCCACGGGATGGGGCGATCGAACAGTTTAATGCTGCGATCGATGGGATTGGTCTCGGTACTGAGCCGTTTGAATGAAAAGAGCATGGCTGCACTTTTCTCGGGGTTCACTTCGATCCTCCAGTTCCTAAACCATTTGCCCAGGGCACTGGCAGAGGATTGGAGGTTTCGAAGGATGAGGCCCGCTGAGCGGCTGGATAGATAGAGGGCTGTGTCATCTGCGAAAAGCGCAAGGTTGACATTTGGGAATCGCGGCATGTCGCTCATGTAGAGCGAGAAGAGTGTGGGGGCTAGAACGGAACCCTGGGGGACTCCGGCTCTGATGGGTCGGGGGGACGAGTAGACTCCTTCTATGCGATAGCGAAAGCTCCGATTCGTGAGGAAGTCTCGTAGTATGAGTACGAGCCGGTCTGGCAGTCCCAGCTGATATAGTTTGTATATCAACCCGTTGTGCCAGACTTTATCGAAAGCTTTCGCCACATCAAAGAAGAGAGCTCCTGTGAACTGTCTGCGGGCGAAGCCGCTTATAATGTGCTCCGTTATGCGGTGCACCTGTTGGACGCACGAGTGTCTGGCTCTGAAGCCAAACTGCTCGTCTGGTAGAAGGCCTTTGGACTGGACAATGTCCTTTAGGCGGGCGAGGAGAATGCGTTCGTACAGTTTACCCAAGGCCTTGAGGAGGCTTATGGGTCTGTAGCTGGAGGGTTCAGAGCGGGGCTTATTGGATTTGTGGAAGCCTATGACGTCTGCACTTTTCCACGTGTCGGGAAAGGTGCAGTTGTCGATGGCTGCATTGAAGATGCACGCTAGAAGAGCAATGAGATTCGGGGAGAAGTACTTGAGTACTTTGTTGGTGATGCCGTCAGAGCCGGGGGCCTTCCGGGGTTTGAGCTGTTTAATGGCCTTCTCTACTTCACACGGGGTGACTGGGGCAAGAGACTCGGTCGGGGGGAGGGCTACTCGCCGTTCGACTTCCTCATCCACCTTCTGTAGCTGGATGGGCTCGATTGGGAGTGTACTGGGGGAGCATTGGGCCTCTAGGCTGTCGGCCAGGCACTCGGCCTTTTCGGAGTCGTCAAAGGCATCCGGAAGGTTGGGGCGTTTGAGAGGGGGCATGGGGGACTCGACATCCTTCTTGAGGGCTCTCGCCAAGCTCCAATACGCGACGTGAGATGGCGAGATTCCCCCAAGAAGTTCATCCCAACGGGTCTGCTGCAGCTCCTGCATGGTCTGCTTTACGTCCCTCTGTAAAGCTCGCATGCGAGTGCGGTTTTCCTCGTTTGGGAAGCTGTCGTAGGCACGGATTGCTGCATTTCTTGCGGTCAGCAGCGACCTCGCGTCTTCCGGCAGTCTCCAGCGGTGCTGAGGTAGCACTGGAACCTGCCGGGAGCAGTCTTTTACGACTGATTGAGTGTGGCTGCTGAGGGCATCGATTGCGCATCGGACGTCATCTAAAGACTTAATGTCGTCGGGTATGTTGTCAAGGTCCGGTGAACTGGTAGCTTTGAGTTTGTCCTCAAGGCTGTCCCAGTCAACTATCGTCTTGGTGGGCGGGGCCGTGGGGGTTGGGGGACCTAATTGTAACAGGACCGGCCGGTGGTCGGAACACAGAGTTTGAAGCACTTCTATCGAGCACAACTGAAGGTTGATGTTCTTTAGAAGTGCTATGTCTAGAATGTCTGGGGTGTGATTGACATTGTACGGAAAGTGAGTGGGGGTCATTGGGGCAATGATGTCGAAGTTGAGTCGGTCAACGAGTCTGTCAAGGGCTCTACCTCTGGTATTGGTGGATACGCAATTCCACCGTTCGTGTTTACTATTTAGGTCGCCAGCCAGAATGACTGCGCCTCCTAGATTGAAAAGGGCCTCGATGTCGCTTCCGAGTAGTGGTTTGTCGCCACTACAAGGGAGATAGACCGAAGCTAGGGTAATGGGTTGATGGCCGGTCATGGCTAGCCGACAGACAGAGGCCTCAATGCTCGTGAGAGGGGGGGTGTCGATGGGTATACAGTGCAAGGACCTTTTGTAATAGATGAGAGTGCCGCCCTTTGCGGAGTTCACTCTATCGTTACGCACTAAATCGTAGTTGGGGATTTTAGGCCCGCGAGTGCAAGGTTTAAGGTGTGTTTCTTGCACTAGTAAGACATCGATTTGGTGTTCGCGAAGGAAATCTATGATTTGCCAACGCTGGGGGAGGATACCGTCTGCATTATAGAATGCGACGGTAATAGATCGGGGCTTGAGTCTACCTTTGGAGGGGTTTAAATCCATTATGGAGAATTAACATTGAACTCCGAGATGGCTGCGATGAGTCGCGAATGCTTAAGCATTGCTATGCAACGCTGTTCAGTGTTATGCTGGGTTGCTCTGAGCTCCCTAGCCAGGTCGCGGACCTGCTCCATGTTAATGGCGCTGGCAAAGCGGATGACAAGGCTAAGATCGTCTTCCTCCACCGTGTCTGGGACAGGCGCTGGAGGGGAGACCTTAGGGGGAAGGGGCGCTTTGCTAATCTTAGCTGGTTTGGTGGGGGGCTTGGGGGTCGGCTTGAATGCCGTGGGCATGGAAACTGGAGTTTCCATGAGTGGAGGTGGTGAAGCCAAGACTGCTTGGCTTCTCCAGGCGGGTTGCAGCTCCTGGGAGGCTGCGATGTTAGGGGTGAAGGCGGGTGTTTTGGTCGGACGTAGAGGTGGGAAATCCTCAGTACGTGGGACTGCGCGGCGTGCGGGCCGGGGTTCCGAGGCAGAGGGCGCGGGGCCTTTTTTGCCAGGCCTACGACTAGCGCGTGGTGCCTTGGGGCATCCGCGGTAGTTCGCTGGATGTCCCAGGGCACCGCAGAGTACGCAACCAGGGGGTTCCGTACACTCGCTCTTGTCTTTGGGGCGGGGGCAGTCAGGGGTGCCGTGATTGCCTAGGCATTTAACGCACCTAGGCTTGGCGTAGCAATTTCTGGCCGAGTGGCCATAGAGTTGGCATCTATGGCACTGGCCAGGGGGACCTTTTTTGTGGGGCATCTCGATTCGTATGCCGGATAGCCGGCATACGGTAGTGAGCGTGTTGATGATACGCTTTCCGGCGGGGGACAAGTCTAGTGTGACCAGCACTAGGTCAAAGGGGGCTTTTGTCTTGCCGCTATGCATGCGGTGGACCTCGTGGGCGGGGTATCCTTGGGACTTAAGGTCCTCAAGGATGTCGTTGGAGTTAAGCTCCTTTGGGACACCTCTGATGACGACGCGCAGAATGCGCTCGTCCTCGAGGGCGTAGGTATGAAAGCCGATGCGTTCGGCTTTCAGGACGGTCGTGAGGCGACGATGGTCGTTGGGAGTGGGGACTTGGACCTTGATCCCTTGTTGGGTGGTCCGAGCAGAGGTGAACGCGATTTTGCGTTCGTTAAGAAGAAATGAAACATTGTTCCATTTCTCCTTGTCCTGAATGAAGAGGGGCGGGGGGCGTTCGATGCGGGGGGGTTGAGATGCGGGAGGGGCAGATTGGGAGGACTCCTGGTCAGAGTGCTCGGGTGGGGGGGTCGTCACTGAGGTCGCAGCGGTGGCGGCCTTTTTGGACGTTTTTGTGGGTACGGGGACTTTGCGCTTCCTCTTCTTTGAGTTTTTGGAGTCGACGGTCGTAAAGCCGTCGCCGTCCTCACTCTCCGAAGAGGAAGATACGCGGTCTTGGACTTGGTAGTCCATGGGGGTAGTCGCGGGGGCAGGGGTTGGTGGACGTGAAGCCACCGCCAGAGGTGAAGCCTCTTCGGTTGGCTCGGGCGAGAGGGGAGAGTCGCGGCGGTTTAGGGCGGGCAGCAGAGCGACCATGACCGCGGGTGGGATGCTCAGAAGGAGCTGATCGAGAAACCCGGGTTTCTCGTGTATGAGGCGGAGGGCCTCTTGGTGGGCGGGGGACAGCTCTGGGTTGGAGGTCCCAGAGGTGTGTGCGGGTTGGTGGGTACCTAGGGTGTCCATCCTATGTGTGGTGTGTAGTGTGCCGTCAGTAAATCTTATTGTACTGACGGGTGAGTGCCTAAGTCCCTAGCAGCCTGAGACGCAGAGGGTAGTAGTGAACCGAAGCTCAAGCTACGCCCAAACAACGTTACAGGAATGGATGGTAGGGAAGGGCAAGGGTGGGAGGGAGATGACTGGCGTCGGCTAGGAGACCCCCCAAGGCCGGTGGTTCCAGTCCCATCCGCTGTTTACGTTTCCCAGAAGGGGAACCGCGAGCGCACGGGGCACGCTCTACCTAGCTTCGTTGGCACCGTTAAGTATCCACTAGGTAACCACTAAAGCGTGGATTTACAAAAGACAGGACGGATCCCGTTAGAAACAGGCCTGGCCGCGCAGTGAAAACTACACTCGGTTCGGCTGGGAGCGGTTCGATGACACGGTGCACGTAGGCAGCGGCGACGACAGCGGCAGGAGACACGATGCACGTCGGCAGGGGCGACGACAGCGAGCAGGAGCGGAGCGCGGCGCGAGACGTCCGACCGGGGCGGCGAACGAGAGCGAACAGCTTCGCGTGAAAACCGCCGCTATATATATAGTACGGGTGAAATATGAGTGCGTCCCATTCGCACTCGCGCACCCGCTCTTCCATCTCTCTCTCACAGAAATACGTCTCTTTCGATCTGGTGTACCTCTCAACTTTGCGAGAAACGAATAGGTATGATGCATGCAACTGAGCTAGTTTGGCTCTGACAATAATAGTACCTAGGTAGGTAGGTATGTAGTTTATGTAGTATATATATTTTCATCTAGATGTCATTGTATTAAGCTAATTGTTATTGAAAATATACATAATTTAAACATAAATAGGTAAGTAATGATAATGTGCAGCGGCAGCGTGCAAAAACGAGCAGAATAATCTATAGGTATTATAGTATGTAGCAGTTGCGTCGAGTGCAGGCTTTTGTTTAAGTAGGTAGGTAGGTAGGTAGGTAGGTAGGTAGGTAGGTAGGTAGGTAGGTAGGTAGGTATACATTTATTTATTGATTATTTAGTTTATACTAATTTCTTGTTTTCAGTTCAGTACAATGTAGTAACTACCTAAGTGCTTACTTGCAACAGACGGACGAAGGTGGTAAGTAGGCTATATATCTAGTAATATTTTATTTATCTGGCGTGAGTCGTGACGAAATCACCGTTGAAACTATATTAAAATAATAATATAAAACAGTGCATTAGTAATACTGTTTCATATATATTGTGTTTAAATAGAACAAGTTTGTGGCCCTGAAAAGGGCCTTTGGTTTGAGCTGCGACAGCAGCAAGCAGTCACTGTGCTGTGAGAGCGCTTGACAATGGAGACGCTTCACTTGGAGCTGGTGTACTTGGTGACGGCCTTGGTGCCCTCGCTGACGGCGTGCTTGGCGAGCTCACCGGGCAGCAGGAGCCTCACGGAGGTCTGCACCTCCCTGGAGGTGATCGTGGAGCGCTTGTTGTAGTGGGCGAGACGTGAAGCTTCGGCAGCGATGCGCTCGAATATGTCGTTCACGAAAGAGTTCATGATCGACATGGCCTTCGAGGAGATACCGGTGTCGGGGTGCACCTGTTTGAGCACCTTGTAGATGTAGATGGCGTAGCTCTCCTTCCTCTTGTGCTTCTTCTTTTTCTTGTCAGACTTGGAAATGTTCTTTTGGGCCTTGCCGGATTTCTTGGCGGCCTTACCACTCGTCTTGGGCGGCATGATTCGATACGCAGCAGAGACACAAACGAAATAATAATATACTATACACGCGCGTTACGTGAGAGCGTAAGCTGTGAGTACAAATTTCAACTGGGGCTCACCGCTGATTTTGTCAAAATTTGACCCTCGCTATTTGTTAGTAACTAGGCGATGCGACGACGAATCACACGTTACAGACTGACGTTCACCCTCGTTTCGGAAAGAGCGAGAGAAACGATCTACTCAGACGAATTTAACGCGAGAGCGAGATGGAAATATATCGCTGTTGTTGTTTTATTGTTATTATTATTATTATTATTGTAAAATACTTAGGTGTTGGTCGTGGTCGGTGCCTAAAATAAATATATTCTCTATTCATATAGGTATGCAAAATGATGATAATAATAACTAAATCTATTGTGTGTGTGTGTATATAATAAATTTTTGTAGTAACGAGTAACAACCACCAAGTGGTAGGTGGTCCATTATTCTAGTAGGTGAAGTGAACGAGCACTCGTTGAGTAAGTTAATTAAAGTATGCACATAGGTGTACACGTAAGTAGGTACCTACCTATTATGTATGTACGCAGGTCTGTGGTCTCGACAAATTGTGTTATTATATTAATAGGTAGGTGGTACATACATACATACATACATACATACATACATACATACATTTTTGTGATCGGAATCGTTCAGATAGAAACTAATTCATTATGACATTCATCATAGATAAACGTCGCAAAATACGAATCATATTGTGGCCCTGAAAAGGGCCTTTTGATTTGATACAAATCAATCGAATCGACTACGATTGTTTGTGTCGATGCGCGGCGTGCGTGCGTGCGTGCGGCCGGCGGCGGCGGCGGCGGCGGCGGCGGCGCCTTACGCCTTCTTCTCGGTCTTCTTGGGCAGAAGCACCGCTTGGATGTTCGGCAACACACCACCCTGGGCGATGGTAACGCCGGAGAGCAGCTTGTTCAACTCCTCGTCGTTCCTGATGGCCAGCTGGAGATGTCTCGGAATGATCCTGGTCTTCTTGTTGTCACGAGCGGCGTTACCGGCCAACTCGAGCACCTCAGCGGCCAAGTACTCCATCACGGCGGCGAGGTACACCGGGGCGCCGGCACCGACGCGCTCGGCGTAATTGCCCTTCTTGAGCAGCCTGTGGATACGACCCACGGGGAACTGAAGTCCGGCACGGTTCGAGCGAGACTTTGCCTTCCCCTTGACCTTGCCACCTTTACCACGTCCGGACATATTGAACTGTTGAGTAGTTGTACGACGCGAAAGCGAGTGAAAGAATGAGGAGCGCGCGCGCTAACAGTCGGCGACGAGCGAGCGAGTATAGAATATTTTTTTAAACGCGTCGCGTCGCCATTTATATAGTTGGAACACGGTCGCAGTAGTGGCGGGGTGATCGACGAAGGGAGAGCGCGAGAGCGAGCGAGACGGAGAATAAAACACAATAAATACATACATATAGGTGTACGTTGTGTTTTGTAGGTATGTAAGTGTACGCACGTAGGTAAATACTATTATACTAGGTATATTTTATTTATAATAGCACTACATATTCTGTAGAAACACAACCACCGATTTAACGGGACGGGAGTAGGTAAATAATAATGCCGGATAAAAATAAATAGGTATTCTAACTACGCTATGTCGAGTCTAGTTGCATTCAAATAATTTTTAATAGAGAGATTATACTACTTACTTAATCAATCAATCAATCAATAAGTGGTATTAAGTGGGTACCTACCTTAAACGGAATTGTTTTTATATTATGTATGTATGTATGTATGTATGTATGTATGTATGTATGTATGTAATATTAGTTATTTATTTATTTATTTATTTATTAATTAATTAATTGGGGGTGTGAAATGGACGGCGACGAACGTCGTATCGTTCGTTAGAAACTTTTTCGTTTTTGTTTTATCAACTGAACTGAATCATATGTTAGCCCTGAAAAGGGCTTTTTGGGTGTGCGGGCGTTGCGGTTGCGCCGGCATCGGCATTGCATCGGCTGACACTTGGCCGGCCAGCCAATGAGCGAGCCAACGCGTGTCATCGCCACGACGACGGTGGTGTCCGGTGTTACACGGGCGCGATATTTACTTCTTGCCCGCACCGGAGGCCTTCTTCGACGCTGCAGACTTCGATTTGCCAGCGGCGGCGGCGGCGGCCTTCTTAGGTTTAGGCGCTTTCGGTTTCTTCGTCGGCGGCTTCGCGGTCTTCTTCGCCTTGGGCGCTGCGGCCTTCGCCTTCGCCGGCGCGGCGGCCTTCTTGGCGGCCGGCTTCTTCTTGGCGGCGGCGGCGGCCTTCTTGTCCTTAGCCGCGGCGGCGGCGGCGGCGGCGGCGGGTTTAGCCTTCGACGGGGAAGCGGAGGCGGCGGCTTTCTTGCTCTTGGCCGCTGCGGCGGCGGCCTTCTTCGGCTTCGCGGCTGCGGCGGAGGAGGCGCTCTTGCCGGACGACGCCGCCTTGCCGCTTGCGGGTTTCTTCGCGGAGGCAGACTTCGATTCCAGCTTGAACGAACCAGAGGCGCCCTTGCCCTTGGTCTGTATCAGAGCGCCCGACTCGACGGCGCTCTTGAGGTACTTTCTGATGAACGGCGCCAGCTTCTCGGAGTCGACTTTGTATTGAGCCGCGATGTACTTTTTGATCGCCTGAAGCGACGATCCGCTGCGCTCTTTCAGCTCTTTGATGGCGTTGTTGACCATCTCGGAGGTCTTCGGGTGGGTCGGCTTCGCCTTGGGTTTCTTAGCGCCGGCCGCTGCGGATTTAGGCTTCTTCGCGGGTGTCGCCGGAGCGGGTGTTTCGGAGGCTACAGCTGTGTCGGCCATTGTTACCGTTGAGTTTAGTAATTAATTTTAACTACAGAGAGAGACGCAATAGTACGCACAATGCACGCTCGATGTCGCCACTATAGTTAAAAAATTCGCCCACAAACGCTCGACACTCACCCGGTGGGAGCAATACCGTAACGACGACCGCGGTGTCGCGAGACGTTTTCTCGTAGTTCGAGTTGTGAGTTTTCACTAACATCGTTCACTTTATTCCCTTTTATATCATTATTGTTTTTGAATCGGGATTACGGGACCGGCGGCGGGGAGCGTGTCTGAGTTGGTGGTTCGTCCCGTTGGCGTTTCGTGGGTGTCGGTCGAGGATTTAGTGCGGTAGGGAGCGTTTATATTCGTCGGTTGGGTCGCCGGTCACCCAACGTCCGGATCAAAAGTGGTTTTTCTGTGGAAAATGAGAGTTTTCACTCGCGATTTGGACGTGCCGGGACGAGTGGAGGTACGCACTCGCGAGAGACACCCACTAGGTAATCTCGACAGCGAATATGTATATAATTTCGTCGCGCCGATGTCGACGATCGTAAAACAGAAACGAGCACTCGCTCGCAGCGGACGACACGGCGGCGGTGCGGCGCGTACGTAGTCGGAGGAAGCTTAATAAAATTATAGGAATAATGTTTGATTGAATACATTCATATATAGGACATTGCCGAGTTCGTGCAAAGGAGTGATGGTATAACAAAATTGAAATCCAATAATAAATAAATATACCTAGGTACCTGATAGTACTTATAGTGCAGTAGTGTCGCGTAGGAGGTGGTGGTCTTCTCACGCCGCGCCGCGGCAAGGCACGGTTACGTACGACTGTAGTACCTACTTGCTTACTCACTTAGGTTACCTCTACCTGTGCACTAACGCGAAATGTTAAAAAACAAACAAACAAAAAGGGATGCATAAGAAAAACAATATAAGTAGGTAGGTAGGTAGGTAAGTATACATATAAGTAACTATTTCTTAGGCTGCGTGCGTAGCGAGTTTCCATTTATAAGTACTTATTTGTCTTTAAATAATTAAATAAGTACCACCTACCTACTAGTGTTTTCGTATATAAGTTTACCACTTATTAAATGTCGTCTATAAATAGGGGAGGAAAACATAATATATATTTAAAAGCAAGTACGCCCGAGGTGGGTTAAGTTAGTCGATTGCACATGTATGTCAGTCAGCCAACCGGCCAGCAGGTACCTATGCTAAATTACTCATAACAAACAAACAAACATACATACGTAAGTAAGTAAGTAAGTAACTAACTAACTAACTAACTAAGTAAGTAAGTAAGTAAGTATATAACTTATTTTATTTCACGTATAAATTCGTGTAAACGTGAAAATTTTCAAGATTTTCGGCCGGCAAAAACATTACGAGTCGGTTATCATCATATCATGAGACGTGGTAATACCTACCTGGGTGGATACTACTAATCTATGTAAGTACCTATGCAGCGGGATGCTGATATACTTAGGTAGGTGTACCTTACCTGAAGAACCATGATAATACATATTAGTTATATAGGTAAGCGTGTAGTAGGTAAGTATTGTACGAGATTGATCGTTTAGAAACAGAAGCGATATTATGGTATGATTAATAATACCATGTTATATCTATTATGAACCATGTGCGGCCCTGAAAAGGGCCTTTTTGTGGTGTCTCGTTGAGTTCGGACACGAGGTGCGCGCGATGCGGACGGAGCGCGACCCCGCCGCTGCTGGTGGTGGTGAAACCAACAACCAACGGCGTGCGAGCGTTCCGCGCCGCTCTCGTGGCGGTTTTTAACCACCGAAACCGTAGAGGGTACGACCCTGACGTTTCAGCGCGTAGACGACGTCCATGGCGGTGACGGTCTTCCTCTTGGCGTGCTCGGTGTAAGTTACCGCGTCACGGATCACGTTCTCCAGGAAAACCTTGAGAACTCCACGGGTCTCCTCGTAGATCAAACCGGAGATACGCTTGACACCACCACGGCGAGCCAAACGACGGATGGCGGGCTTCGTGATACCCTGGATGTTATCACGCAGCACCTTCCTGTGACGTTTGGCGCCACCTTTTCCCAGACCTTTACCTCCCTTACCGCGACCGGTCATTGTTGCTTGACGGAGTGGATTGATGTAAAATCAAAAACACGAACGAATCGGAACACACGCGCGGTGAACGAACGAGCGAACTGTGTTTCGCCAACTGATAGAGTGCCTACTTTTATAGGTTGCGACCACGTTCGCGGGGTTGAGGTCGATGGCGGGGGGGAATCCAGGCTGGCTGGCTATCTATCTCGCTCGCTCGCTCGCTCGCTCGCTCGCTCGCGCACGGGCTCGTTAGTTTTGTGACAGACCAAAAATTTTCAGCGTTCGCCAAAATCTAACTCTGTACATATAAACCAAACGTATAATATAATATGAATAGATTATAATTAAATAAGTAAATTAAGTATCTACCTTTTATCTATTTTTTATAGATAGAGGACTATCTATTGGATAATGAAAATAAATAAATAATAATAATATAACAAAAAAAAAAAAACCTTTGCCAAAAACCTAACTGAACAAAACCTAACTCTATAAAACCTAACTTGTTAGGTTAGGTTAGGTTAGGTTAATGTTAGGTTAGGTTAACGTTAGGTTAGGTTAGGTTAGGTTAAAACGAAACCTAAGTTTAAATATTGATTATTTGACATAGGCTAGTAGGTAGACAATTAAATATTCGGCCGGCACGTACGGTATAAGAAGAAATATAGAGACGTATACCTCCTACCTATAGGTGGTTAAGTTGGGTTTAAAGTATACTTTACCTTTTGTATGCATTCAACTAACTGTGCGACAGAAATCGATCGTTAGAAACAAATTATTAAGACCGATAGATACCTATCGTGGATATCTACCAATCTGATATGTTGAAACGTGTGCGGCCCTGAAAAGGGCCTTTTGGTTTTCGTTCGTTTTGATGAAATGAAACAAAACAAAACAAAACGAAACGGTGCGGCGCGGTGCGGTGCGGTGCGGTGCGGTGCGATGCAGTTGCGGCGCAAGCGCGACTTAAGCGCGCTCGCCCCTAATCCTGCGCGCCAGCTGTATGTCCTTGGGCATGATGGTGACACGCTTGGCGTGGATGGCGCACAGGTTGGTGTCCTCAAAGAGACCGACGAGGTAAGCCTCGCTGGCCTCCTGAAGAGCCATCACGGCGGAGCTCTGGAAACGCAGGTCGGTCTTGAAATCTTGAGCGATCTCACGAACCAGACGCTGGAATGGCAGCTTCCTGATGAGCAGCTCAGTGCTCTTCTGGTAGCGACGGATCTCACGCAGGGCGACCGTGCCGGGCCTGTAACGATGTGGTTTCTTAACACCGCCAGTGGCCGGGGCGCTCTTGCGAGCCGCCTTAGTGGCGAGCTGTTTGCGGGGCGCTTTGCCACCGGTTGATTTACGAGCGGTTTGCTTGGTACGTGCCATTTCGAAAAACAATTATACGTAGGAGGTATATGTGTGAACCCGAGACGACCGACGCGTACGACGAACGATAACGAATAATGACGCTTCGCGTGAAAACCGCCGCTATATATATAGTACGGGTGAAATATGAGTGCGTCCCATTCGCACTCGCGCACCCGCTCTTCCATCTCTCTCTCACAGAAATACGTCTCTTTCGATCTGGTGTACCTCTCAACTTTGCGAGAAACGAATAGGTATGATGCATGCAACTGAGCTAGTTTGGCTCTGACAATAATAGTACCTAGGTAGGTAGGTATGTAGTTTATGTAGTATATATATTTTCATCTAGATGTCATTGTATTAAGCTAATTGTTATTGAAAATATACATAATTTAAACATAAATAGGTAAGTAATGATAATGTGCAGCGGCAGCGTGCAAAAACGAGCAGAATAATCTATAGGTATTATAGTATGTAGCAGTTGCGTCGAGTGCAGGCTTTTGTTTAAGTAGGTAGGTAGGTAGGTAGGTAGGTAGGTAGGTAGGTAGGTAGGTAGGTAGGTAGGTATACATTTATTTATTGATTATTTAGTTTATACTAATTTCTTGTTTTCAGTTCAGTACAATGTAGTAACTACCTAAGTGCTTACTTGCAACAGACGGACGAAGGTGGTAAGTAGGCTATATATCTAGTAATATTTTATTTATCTGGCGTGAGTCGTGACGAAATCACCGTTGAAACTATATTAAAATAATAATATAAAACAGTGCATTAGTAATACTGTTTCATATATATTGTGTTTAAATAGAACAAGTTTGTGGCCCTGAAAAGGGCCTTTGGTTTGAGCTGCGACAGCAGCAAGCAGTCACTGTGCTGTGAGAGCGCTTGACAATGGAGACGCTTCACTTGGAGCTGGTGTACTTGGTGACGGCCTTGGTGCCCTCGCTGACGGCGTGCTTGGCGAGCTCACCGGGCAGCAGGAGCCTCACGGAGGTCTGCACCTCCCTGGAGGTGATCGTGGAGCGCTTGTTGTAGTGGGCGAGACGTGAAGCTTCGGCAGCGATGCGCTCGAATATGTCGTTCACGAAAGAGTTCATGATCGACATGGCCTTCGAGGAGATACCGGTGTCGGGGTGCACCTGTTTGAGCACCTTGTAGATGTAGATGGCGTAGCTCTCCTTCCTCTTGTGCTTCTTCTTTTTCTTGTCAGACTTGGAAATGTTCTTTTGGGCCTTGCCGGATTTCTTGGCGGCCTTACCACTCGTCTTGGGCGGCATGATTCGATACGCAGCAGAGACACAAACGAAATAATAATATACTATACACGCGCGTTACGTGAGAGCGTAAGCTGTGAGTACAAATTTCAACTGGGGCTCACCGCTGATTTTGTCAAAATTTGACCCTCGCTATTTGTTAGTAACTAGGCGATGCGACGACGAATCACACGTTACAGACTGACGTTCACCCTCGTTTCGGAAAGAGCGAGAGAAACGATCTACTCAGACGAATTTAACGCGAGAGCGAGATGGAAATATATCGCTGTTGTTGTTTTATTGTTATTATTATTATTATTATTGTAAAATACTTAGGTGTTGGTCGTGGTCGGTGCCTAAAATAAATATATTCTCTATTCATATAGGTATGCAAAATGATGATAATAATAACTAAATCTATTGTGTGTGTGTGTATATAATAAATTTTTGTAGTAACGAGTAACAACCACCAAGTGGTAGGTGGTCCATTATTCTAGTAGGTGAAGTGAACGAGCACTCGTTGAGTAAGTTAATTAAAGTATGCACATAGGTGTACACGTAAGTAGGTACCTACCTATTATGTATGTACGCAGGTCTGTGGTCTCGACAAATTGTGTTATTATATTAATAGGTAGGTGGTACATACATACATACATACATACATACATACATACATACATTTTTGTGATCGGAATCGTTCAGATAGAAACTAATTCATTATGACATTCATCATAGATAAACGTCGCAAAATACGAATCATATTGTGGCCCTGAAAAGGGCCTTTTGATTTGATACAAATCAATCGAATCGACTACGATTGTTTGTGTCGATGCGCGGCGTGCGTGCGTGCGTGCGGCCGGCGGCGGCGGCGGCGGCGGCGGCGGCGCCTTACGCCTTCTTCTCGGTCTTCTTGGGCAGAAGCACCGCTTGGATGTTCGGCAACACACCACCCTGGGCGATGGTAACGCCGGAGAGCAGCTTGTTCAACTCCTCGTCGTTCCTGATGGCCAGCTGGAGATGTCTCGGAATGATCCTGGTCTTCTTGTTGTCACGAGCGGCGTTACCGGCCAACTCGAGCACCTCAGCGGCCAAGTACTCCATCACGGCGGCGAGGTACACCGGGGCGCCGGCACCGACGCGCTCGGCGTAATTGCCCTTCTTGAGCAGCCTGTGGATACGACCCACGGGGAACTGAAGTCCGGCACGGTTCGAGCGAGACTTTGCCTTCCCCTTGACCTTGCCACCTTTACCACGTCCGGACATATTGAACTGTTGAGTAGTTGTACGACGCGAAAGCGAGTGAAAGAATGAGGAGCGCGCGCGCTAACAGTCGGCGACGAGCGAGCGAGTATAGAATATTTTTTTAAACGCTTTTTTTTTTTTTTTTTTTTTTTTCGAACGGACATGTTTGTTGTTGGCCGTTGGGCCTTTACAACTTCACCGGACAGGGAAGGCGAGTACGTAGGGTACTCAGCCTAAGCAAAAAGATGCAACTGCCTAAGGGCGCCCAGGTGGGCACGGACCTCGGCTTAGGACGTTGCTTGGACGGGGAGGATCGGAGAGAATCGGCCCGGTATGTGCCGATAGCGCTGGTAGGCGCGAGAAGCGGGGGGACGCCGCCCTCGCCGGCGAGGGCAGTATGTCGGTGTGGTGTTACTCTGTGGTTGGGGCGGGGGGGTCATGGCTGCTACGGCTAGCGTGATAGGATCATCGGGATCCTCGAGTACGTGCCGGGGGCGTCGGATCACGCGTATGGGATTCGCGGGGAGGTCGTAAACTGCGGAGCTTACGAATAGGGGGTTGGGGTGATGGGGGGCGGAGTCGAAGTAGCGTTTTGACGCTTGCTTCAGGTATTGAGCTATGGTGGGAAGCTCTAGATCGCAATGGAGATTTTCATTGCGCACGAACCATGGGGCGCCCGTGGCTCGGCGCATGAAGCGATTTTGGATGACCTGAAGTCGGTGGATGAGACTGGGCTTTGTATGGGCGAACGCTACGCCGGCGTAGGTGAGAATGGGACGGATGCAAGTTTTGTAAAGTGTCACCTTATTTCTAAGGGACATTTTACTTTTCTTGTTCGTGAGGGGGTAGAGACGGCCTAAAACAAAGGCTGCTTTGTTTCGGACTCGTTTGATGTGGTCTTTGAACGTCAGTCGGTCATCTAGGGTGACGCCTAGATATTTGACAGAGCGTTCCCACGGGATGGGGCGATCGAACAGTTTAATGCTGCGATCGATGGGATTGGTCTCGGTACTGAGCCGTTTGAATGAAAAGAGCATGGCTGCACTTTTCTCGGGGTTCACTTCGATCCTCCAGTTCCTAAACCATTTGCCCAGGGCACTGGCAGAGGATTGGAGGTTTCGAAGGATGAGGCCCGCTGAGCGGCTGGATAGATAGAGGGCTGTGTCATCTGCGAAAAGCGCAAGGTTGACATTTGGGAATCGCGGCATGTCGCTCATGTAGAGCGAGAAGAGTGTGGGGGCTAGAACGGAACCCTGGGGGACTCCGGCTCTGATGGGTCGGGGGGACGAGTAGACTCCTTCTATGCGATAGCGAAAGCTCCGATTCGTGAGGAAGTCTCGTAGTATGAGTACGAGCCGGTCTGGCAGTCCCAGCTGATATAGTTTGTATATCAACCCGTTGTGCCAGACTTTATCGAAAGCTTTCGCCACATCAAAGAAGAGAGCTCCTGTGAACTGTCTGCGGGCGAAGCCGCTTATAATGTGCTCCGTTATGCGGTGCACCTGTTGGACGCACGAGTGTCTGGCTCTGAAGCCAAACTGCTCGTCTGGTAGAAGGCCTTTGGACTGGACAATGTCCTTTAGGCGGGCGAGGAGAATGCGTTCGTACAGTTTACCCAAGGCCTTGAGGAGGCTTATGGGTCTGTAGCTGGAGGGTTCAGAGCGGGGCTTATTGGATTTGTGGAAGCCTATGACGTCTGCACTTTTCCACGTGTCGGGAAAGGTGCAGTTGTCGATGGCTGCATTGAAGATGCACGCTAGAAGAGCAATGAGATTCGGGGAGAAGTACTTGAGTACTTTGTTGGTGATGCCGTCAGAGCCGGGGGCCTTCCGGGGTTTGAGCTGTTTAATGGCCTTCTCTACTTCACACGGGGTGACTGGGGCAAGAGACTCGGTCGGGGGGAGGGCTACTCGCCGTTCGACTTCCTCATCCACCTTCTGTAGCTGGATGGGCTCGATTGGGAGTGTACTGGGGGAGCATTGGGCCTCTAGGCTGTCGGCCAGGCACTCGGCCTTTTCGGAGTCGTCAAAGGCATCCGGAAGGTTGGGGCGTTTGAGAGGAGGCATGGGGGACTCGACATCCTTCTTGAGGGCTCTCGCCAAGCTCCAATACGCGACGTGAGATGGCGTGATTCCCCCAAGAAGTTCATCCCAACGGGTCTGCTGCAGCTCCTGCATGGTCTGCTTTACGTCCCTCTGTAAAGCTCGCATGCGAGTGCGGTTTTCCTCGTTTGGGAAGCTGTCGTAGGCACGGATGGCTGCATTTCTTGCGGTCAGCAGCGACCTCGCGTCTTCCGGCAGTCTCCAGCGGTGCTGAGGCAGCACTGGAACCTGCCGGGAGCAGTCTTTTACGACTGATTGAGTGTGGCTGCTGAGGGCATCGATTGCGCATCGGACGTCATCTAAAGACTTAATGTCGTCGGGTATGTTGTCAAGGTCCGGTGAACTGGTAGCTTTGAGTTTGTCCTCAAGGCTGTCCCAGTCAACTATCGTCTTGGTGGGCGGGGCCGTGGGGGTTGGGGGACCTAATTGTAACAGGACCGGCCGGTGGTCGGAACACAGAGTTTGAAGCACTTCTATCGAGCACAACTGAAGGTTGATGTTCTTTAGAAGTGCTATGTCTAGAATGTCTGGGGTGTGATTGACATTGTACGGAAAGTGAGTGGGGGTCATTGGGGCAATGATGTCGAAGTTGAGTCGGTCAACGAGTCTGTCAAGGGCTCTACCTCTGGTATTGGTGGATACGCAATTCCACCGTTCGTGTTTGCTATTTAGGTCGCCAGCCAGAATGACTGCGCCTCCTAGATTGAAAAGGGCCTCGATGTCGCTTCCGAGTAGTGGTTTGTCGCCACTACAAGGGAGATAGACCGAAGCTAGGGTAATGGGTTGATGGCCGGTCATGGCTAGCCGACAGACAGAGGCCTCAATGCTCGTGAGAGGGGGGGTGTCGATGGGTATACAGTGCAAGGACCTTTTGTAATAGATGAGAGTGCCGCCCTTTGCGGAGTTCACTCTATCGTTACGCACTAAATCGTAGTTGGGGATTTTAGGCCCGCGAGTGCAAGGTTTAAGATGTGTTTCTTGCACTAGTAAGACATCGATTTGGTGTTCGCGAAGGAAATCTATGATTTGCCAACGCTGGGGGAGGATACCGTCTGCATTATAGAATGCGACGGTAATAGATCGGGGCTTGAGTCTACCTTTGGAGGGGTTTAAATCCATTATGGAGAATTAACATTGAACTCCGAGATGGCTGCGATGAGTCGCGAATGCTTAAGCATTGCTATGCAACGCTGTTCAGTGTTATGCTGGGTTGCTCTGAGCTCCCTAGCCAGGTCGCGGACCTGCTCCATGTTAATGGCGCTGGCAAAGCGGATGACAAGGCTAAGATCGTCTTCCTCCACCGTGTCTGGGACAGGCGCTGGAGGGGAGACCTTAGGGGGAAGGGGCGCTTTGCTAATCTTAGCTGGTTTGGTGGGGGGCTTGGGGGTCGGCTTGAATGCCGTGGGCATGGAAACTGGAGTTTCCATGAGTGGAGGTGGTGAAGCCAAGACTGCTTGGCTTCTCCAGGCGGGTTGCAGCTCCTGGGAGGCTGCGATGTTAGGGGTGAAGGCGGGTGTTTTGGTCGGACGTAGAGGTGGGAAATCCTCAGTACGTGGGACAGCGCGGCGTGCGGGCCGGGGTTCCGAGGCAGAGGGCGCGGGGCCTTTTTTGCCAGGCCTACGACTAGCGCGTGGTGCCTTGGGGCATCCGCGGTAGTTCGCTGGATGTCCCAGGGCACCGCAGAGTACGCAACCAGGGGGTTCCGTACACTCGCTCTTGTCTTTGGGGCGGGGGCAGTCAGGGGTGCCGTGATTGCCTAGGCATTTAACGCACCTAGGCTTGGCGTAGCAATTTCTGGCCGAGTGGCCATAGAGTTGGCATCTATGGCACTGGCCAGGGGGACCTTTTTTGTGGGGCATCTCGATTCGTATGCCGGATAGCCGGCATACGGTAGTGAGCGTGTTGATGATACGCTTTCCGGCGGGGGACAAGTCTAGTGTGACCAGCACTAGGTCAAAGGGGGCTTTTGTCTTGCCGCTATGCATGCGGTGGACCTCGTGGGCGGGGTATCCTTGGGACTTAAGGTCCTCAAGGATGTCGTTGGAGTTAAGCTCCTTTGGGACACCTCTGATGACGACGCGCAGAATGCGCTCGTCCTCGAGGGCGTAGGTATGAAAGCCGATGCGTTCGGCTTTCAGGACGGTCGTGAGGCGACGATGGTCGTTGGGAGTGGGGACTTGGACCTTGATCCCTTGTTGGGTGGTCCGAGCAGAGGTGAATGCGATTTTGCGTTCGTTAAGAAGAAATGAAACATTGTTCCATTTCTCCTTGTCCTGAATGAAGAGGGGCGGGGGGCGTTCGATGCGGGGGGGTTGAGATGCGGGAGGGGCAGATTGGGAGGACTCCTGGTCAGAGTGCTCGGGTGGGGGGGTCGTCACTGAGGTCGCAGCGGTGGCGGCCTTTTTGGACGTTTTTGTGGGTACGGGGACTTTGCGCTTCCTCTTCTTTGAGTTTTTGGAGTCGACGGTCGTAAAGCCGTCGCCGTCCTCACTCTCCGAAGAGGAAGATATGCGGTCTTGGACTTGGTAGTCCATGGGGGTAGTCGCGGGGCCAGGGGTTGGTGGACGTGAAGCCACCGCCAGAGGTGAAGCCTCTTCGGTTGGCTCGGGCGAGAGGGGAGAGTCGCGGCGGTTTAGGGCGGGCAGCAGAGCGACCATGACCGCGGGTGGGATGCTCAGAAGGAGCTGATCGAGAAACCCGGGTTTCTCGTGTATGAGGCGGAGGGCCTCTTGGTGGGCGGGGGACAGCTCTGGGTTGGAGGTCCCAGAGGTGTGTGCGGGTTGGTGGGTACCTAGGGTGTCCATCCTATGTGTGGTGTGTAGTGTGCCGTCAGTAGATCTTATTGTACTGACGGGTGAGTGCCTAAGTCCCTAGCAGCCTGAGACGCAGAGGGTAGTAGTGAACCGAAGCTCAAGCTACGCCCAAACAACGTTACAGGAATGGATGGTAGGGAAGGGCAAGGGTGGGAGGGAGATGACTGGCGTCGGCTAGGAGACCCCCCAAGGCCGGTGGTTCCAGTCCCATCCGCTGTTTACGTTTCCCAGAAGGGGAACCGCGAGCGCACGGGGCACGCTCTACCTAGCTTCGTTGGCACCGTTAAGTATCCACTAGGTAACCACTAAAGCGTGGATTTACAAAAGACAGGACGGATCCCGTTAGAAAAAGGCCTGGCCGCGCAGTGAAAACTACACTCGGTTCGGCTGGGAGCGGTTCGATGACACGGTGCACGTAGGCAGCGGCGACGACAGCGGCAGGAGACACGATGCACGTCGGCAGGGGCGACGACAGCGAGCAGGAGCGGAGCGCGGCGCGAGACGTCCGACCGGGGCGGCGAACGAGAGCGAACTGTTTTTTTTTTTTTTTTTTTAAACGCGTCGCGTCGCCATTTATATAGTTGGAACACGGTCGCAGTAGTGGCGGGGTGATCGACGAAGGGAGAGCGCGAGAGCGAGCGAGACGGAGAATAAAACACAATAAATACATACATATAGGTGTACGTTGTGTTTTGTAGGTATGTAAGTGTACGCACGTAGGTAAATACTATTATACTAGGTATATTTTATTTATAATAGCACTACATATTCTGTAGAAACACAACCACCGATTTAACGGGACGGGAGTAGGTAAATAATAATGCCGGATAAAAATAAATAGGTATTCTAACTACGCTATGTCGAGTCTAGTTGCATTCAAATAATTTTTAATAGAGAGATTATACTACTTACTTAATCAATCAATCAATCAATAAGTGGTATTAAGTGGGTACCTACCTTAAACGGAATTGTTTTTATATTATGTATGTATGTATGTATGTATGTATGTATGTATGTATGTATGTAATATTAGTTATTTATTTATTTATTTATTTATTAATTAATTAATTGGGGGTGTGAAATGGACGGCGACGAACGTCGTATCGTTCGTTAGAAACTTTTTCGTTTTTGTTTTATCAACTGAACTGAATCATATGTTAGCCCTGAAAAGGGCTTTTTGGGTGTGCGGGCGTTGCGGTTGCGCCGGCATCGGCATTGCATCGGCTGACACTTGGCCGGCCAGCCAATGAGCGAGCCAACGCGTGTCATCGCCACGACGACGGTGGTGTCCGGTGTTACACGGGCGCGATATTTACTTCTTGCCCGCACCGGAGGCCTTCTTCGACGCTGCAGACTTCGATTTGCCAGCGGCGGCGGCGGCGGCCTTCTTAGGTTTAGGCGCTTTCGGTTTCTTCGTCGGCGGCTTCGCGGTCTTCTTCGCCTTGGGCGCTGCGGCCTTCGCCTTCGCCGGCGCGGCGGCCTTCTTGGCGGCCGGCTTCTTCTTGGCGGCGGCGGCGGCCTTCTTGTCCTTAGCCGCGGCGGCGGCGGCGGCGGCGGCGGGTTTAGCCTTCGACGGGGAAGCGGAGGCGGCGGCTTTCTTGCTCTTGGCCGCTGCGGCGGCGGCCTTCTTCGGCTTCGCGGCTGCGGCGGAGGAGGCGCTCTTGCCGGACGACGCCGCCTTGCCGCTTGCGGGTTTCTTCGCGGAGGCAGACTTCGATTCCAGCTTGAACGAACCAGAGGCGCCCTTGCCCTTGGTCTGTATCAGAGCGCCCGACTCGACGGCGCTCTTGAGGTACTTTCTGATGAACGGCGCCAGCTTCTCGGAGTCGACTTTGTATTGAGCCGCGATGTACTTTTTGATCGCCTGAAGCGACGATCCGCTGCGCTCTTTCAGCTCTTTGATGGCGTTGTTGACCATCTCGGAGGTCTTCGGGTGGGTCGGCTTCGCCTTGGGTTTCTTAGCGCCGGCCGCTGCGGATTTAGGCTTCTTCGCGGGTGTCGCCGGAGCGGGTGTTTCGGAGGCTACAGCTGTGTCGGCCATTGTTACCGTTGAGTTTAGTAATTAATTTTAACTACAGAGAGAGACGCAATAGTACGCACAATGCACGCTCGATGTCGCCACTATAGTTAAAAAATTCGCCCACAAACGCTCGACACTCACCCGGTGGGAGCAATACCGTAACGACGACCGCGGTGTCGCGAGACGTTTTCTCGTAGTTCGAGTTGTGAGTTTTCACTAACATCGTTCACTTTATTCCCTTTTATATCATTATTGTTTTTGAATCGGGATTACGGGACCGGCGGCGGGGAGCGTGTCTGAGTTGGTGGTTCGTCCCGTTGGCGTTTCGTGGGTGTCGGTCGAGGATTTAGTGCGGTAGGGAGCGTTTATATTCGTCGGTTGGGTCGCCGGTCACCCAACGTCCGGATCAAAAGTGGTTTTTCTGTGGAAAATGAGAGTTTTCACTCGCGATTTGGACGTGCCGGGACGAGTGGAGGTACGCACTCGCGAGAGACACCCACTAGGTAATCTCGACAGCGAATATGTATATAATTTCGTCGCGCCGATGTCGACGATCGTAAAACAGAAACGAGCACTCGCTCGCAGCGGACGACACGGCGGCGGTGCGGCGCGTACGTAGTCGGAGGAAGCTTAATAAAATTATAGGAATAATGTTTGATTGAATACATTCATATATAGGACATTGCCGAGTTCGTGCAAAGGAGTGATGGTATAACAAAATTGAAATCCAATAATAAATAAATATACCTAGGTACCTGATAGTACTTATAGTGCAGTAGTGTCGCGTAGGAGGTGGTGGTCTTCTCACGCCGCGCCGCGGCAAGGCACGGTTACGTACGACTGTAGTACCTACTTGCTTACTCACTTAGGTTACCTCTACCTGTGCACTAACGCGAAATGTTAAAAAACAAACAAACAAAAAGGGATGCATAAGAAAAACAATATAAGTAGGTAGGTAGGTAGGTAAGTATACATATAAGTAACTATTTCTTAGGCTGCGTGCGTAGCGAGTTTCCATTTATAAGTACTTATTTGTCTTTAAATAATTAAATAAGTACCACCTACCTACTAGTGTTTTCGTATATAAGTTTACCACTTATTAAATGTCGTCTATAAATAGGGGAGGAAAACATAATATATATTTAAAAGCAAGTACGCCCGAGGTGGGTTAAGTTAGTCGATTGCACATGTATGTCAGTCAGCCAACCGGCCAGCAGGTACCTATGCTAAATTACTCATAACAAACAAACAAACATACATACGTAAGTAAGTAAGTAAGTAACTAACTAACTAACTAACTAAGTAAGTAAGTAAGTAAGTATATAACTTATTTTATTTCACGTATAAATTCGTGTAAACGTGAAAATTTTCAAGATTTTCGGCCGGCAAAAACATTACGAGTCGGTTATCATCATATCATGAGACGTGGTAATACCTACCTGGGTGGATACTACTAATCTATGTAAGTACCTATGCAGCGGGATGCTGATATACTTAGGTAGGTGTACCTTACCTGAAGAACCATGATAATACATATTAGTTATATAGGTAAGCGTGTAGTAGGTAAGTATTGTACGAGATTGATCGTTTAGAAACAGAAGCGATATTATGGTATGATTAATAATACCATGTTATATCTATTATGAACCATGTGCGGCCCTGAAAAGGGCCTTTTTGTGGTGTCTCGTTGAGTTCGGACACGAGGTGCGCGCGATGCGGACGGAGCGCGACCCCGCCGCTGCTGGTGGTGGTGAAACCAACAACCAACGGCGTGCGAGCGTTCCGCGCCGCTCTCGTGGCGGTTTTTAACCACCGAAACCGTAGAGGGTACGACCCTGACGTTTCAGCGCGTAGACGACGTCCATGGCGGTGACGGTCTTCCTCTTGGCGTGCTCGGTGTAAGTTACCGCGTCACGGATCACGTTCTCCAGGAAAACCTTGAGAACTCCACGGGTCTCCTCGTAGATCAAACCGGAGATACGCTTGACACCACCACGGCGAGCCAAACGACGGATGGCGGGCTTCGTGATACCCTGGATGTTATCACGCAGCACCTTCCTGTGACGTTTGGCGCCACCTTTTCCCAGACCTTTACCTCCCTTACCGCGACCGGTCATTGTTGCTTGACGGAGTGGATTGATGTAAAATCAAAAACACGAACGAATCGGAACACACGCGCGGTGAACGAACGAGCGAACTGTGTTTCGCCAACTGATAGAGTGCCTACTTTTATAGGTTGCGACCACGTTCGCGGGGTTGAGGTCGATGGCGGGGGGGAATCCAGGCTGGCTGGCTATCTATCTCGCTCGCTCGCTCGCTCGCTCGCTCGCTCGCGCACGGGCTCGTTAGTTTTGTGACAGACCAAAAATTTTCAGCGTTCGCCAAAATCTAACTCTGTACATATAAACCAAACGTATAATATAATATGAATAGATTATAATTAAATAAGTAAATTAAGTATCTACCTTTTATCTATTTTTTATAGATAGAGGACTATCTATTGGATAATGAAAATAAATAAATAATAATAATATAACAAAAAAAAAAAAACCTTTGCCAAAAACCTAACTGAACAAAACCTAACTCTATAAAACCTAACTTGTTAGGTTAGGTTAGGTTAGGTTAATGTTAGGTTAGGTTAACGTTAGGTTAGGTTAGGTTAGGTTAGGTTAGGTTAGGTTAGGTTAAAACGAAACCTAAGTTTAAATATTGATTATTTGACATAGGCTAGTAGGTAGACAATTAAATATTCGGCCGGCACGTACGGTATAAGAAGAAATATAGAGACGTATACCTCCTACCTATAGGTGGTTAAGTTGGGTTTAAAGTATACTTTACCTTTTGTATGCATTCAACTAACTGTGCGACAGAAATCGATCGTTAGAAACAAATTATTAAGACCGATAGATACCTATCGTGGATATCTACCAATCTGATATGTTGAAACGTGTGCGGCCCTGAAAAGGGCCTTTTGGTTTTCGTTCGTTTTGATGAAATGAAACAAAACAAAACAAAACGAAACGGTGCGGCGCGGTGCGGTGCGGTGCGGTGCGGTGCGATGCAGTTGCGGCGCAAGCGCGACTTAAGCGCGCTCGCCCCTAATCCTGCGCGCCAGCTGTATGTCCTTGGGCATGATGGTGACACGCTTGGCGTGGATGGCGCACAGGTTGGTGTCCTCAAAGAGACCGACGAGGTAAGCCTCGCTGGCCTCCTGAAGAGCCATCACGGCGGAGCTCTGGAAACGCAGGTCGGTCTTGAAATCTTGAGCGATCTCACGAACCAGACGCTGGAATGGCAGCTTCCTGATGAGCAGCTCAGTGCTCTTCTGGTAGCGACGGATCTCACGCAGGGCGACCGTGCCGGGCCTGTAACGATGTGGTTTCTTAACACCGCCAGTGGCCGGGGCGCTCTTGCGAGCCGCCTTAGTGGCGAGCTGTTTGCGGGGCGCTTTGCCACCGGTTGATTTACGAGCGGTTTGCTTGGTACGTGCCATTTCGAAAAACAATTATACGTAGGAGGTATATGTGTGAACCCGAGACGACCGACGCGTACGACGAACGATAACGAATAATGACGCTTCGCGTGAAAACCGCCGCTATATATATAGTACGGGTGAAATATGAGTGCGTCCCATTCGCACTCGCGCACCCGCTCTTCCATCTCTCTCTCACAGAAATACGTCTCTTTCGATCTGGTGTACCTCTCAACTTTGCGAGAAACGAATAGGTATGATGCATGCAACTGAGCTAGTTTGGCTCTGACAATAATAGTACCTAGGTAGGTAGGTATGTAGTTTATGTAGTATATATATTTTCATCTAGATGTCATTGTATTAAGCTAATTGTTATTGAAAATATACATAATTTAAACATAAATAGGTAAGTAATGATAATGTGCAGCGGCAGCGTGCAAAAACGAGCAGAATAATCTATAGGTATTATAGTATGTAGCAGTTGCGTCGAGTGCAGGCTTTTGTTTAAGTAGGTAGGTAGGTAGGTAGGTAGGTAGGTAGGTAGGTAGGTAGGTAGGTAGGTAGGTATACATTTATTTATTGATTATTTAGTTTATACTAATTTCTTGTTTTCAGTTCAGTACAATGTAGTAACTACCTAAGTGCTTACTTGCAACAGACGGACGAAGGTGGTAAGTAGGCTATATATCTAGTAATATTTTATTTATCTGGCGTGAGTCGTGACGAAATCACCGTTGAAACTATATTAAAATAATAATATAAAACAGTGCATTAGTAATACTGTTTCATATATATTGTGTTTAAATAGAACAAGTTTGTGGCCCTGAAAAGGGCCTTTGGTTTGAGCTGCGACAGCAGCAAGCAGTCACTGTGCTGTGAGAGCGCTTGACAATGGAGACGCTTCACTTGGAGCTGGTGTACTTGGTGACGGCCTTGGTGCCCTCGCTGACGGCGTGCTTGGCGAGCTCACCGGGCAGCAGGAGCCTCACGGAGGTCTGCACCTCCCTGGAGGTGATCGTGGAGCGCTTGTTGTAGTGGGCGAGACGTGAAGCTTCGGCAGCGATGCGCTCGAATATGTCGTTCACGAAAGAGTTCATGATCGACATGGCCTTCGAGGAGATACCGGTGTCGGGGTGCACCTGTTTGAGCACCTTGTAGATGTAGATGGCGTAGCTCTCCTTCCTCTTGTGCTTCTTCTTTTTCTTGTCAGACTTGGAAATGTTCTTTTGGGCCTTGCCGGATTTCTTGGCGGCCTTACCACTCGTCTTGGGCGGCATGATTCGATACGCAGCAGAGACACAAACGAAATAATAATATACTATACACGCGCGTTACGTGAGAGCGTAAGCTGTGAGTACAAATTTCAACTGGGGCTCACCGCTGATTTTGTCAAAATTTGACCCTCGCTATTTGTTAGTAACTAGGCGATGCGACGACGAATCACACGTTACAGACTGACGTTCACCCTCGTTTCGGAAAGAGCGAGAGAAACGATCTACTCAGACGAATTTAACGCGAGAGCGAGATGGAAATATATCGCTGTTGTTGTTTTATTGTTATTATTATTATTATTATTGTAAAATACTTAGGTGTTGGTCGTGGTCGGTGCCTAAAATAAATATATTCTCTATTCATATAGGTATGCAAAATGATGATAATAATAACTAAATCTATTGTGTGTGTGTGTATATAATAAATTTTTGTAGTAACGAGTAACAACCACCAAGTGGTAGGTGGTCCATTATTCTAGTAGGTGAAGTGAACGAGCACTCGTTGAGTAAGTTAATTAAAGTATGCACATAGGTGTACACGTAAGTAGGTACCTACCTATTATGTATGTACGCAGGTCTGTGGTCTCGACAAATTGTGTTATTATATTAATAGGTAGGTGGTACATACATACATACATACATACATACATACATACATACATTTTTGTGATCGGAATCGTTCAGATAGAAACTAATTCATTATGACATTCATCATAGATAAACGTCGCAAAATACGAATCATATTGTGGCCCTGAAAAGGGCCTTTTGATTTGATACAAATCAATCGAATCGACTACGATTGTTTGTGTCGATGCGCGGCGTGCGTGCGTGCGTGCGGCCGGCGGCGGCGGCGGCGGCGGCGGCGGCGCCTTACGCCTTCTTCTCGGTCTTCTTGGGCAGAAGCACCGCTTGGATGTTCGGCAACACACCACCCTGGGCGATGGTAACGCCGGAGAGCAGCTTGTTCAACTCCTCGTCGTTCCTGATGGCCAGCTGGAGATGTCTCGGAATGATCCTGGTCTTCTTGTTGTCACGAGCGGCGTTACCGGCCAACTCGAGCACCTCAGCGGCCAAGTACTCCATCACGGCGGCGAGGTACACCGGGGCGCCGGCACCGACGCGCTCGGCGTAATTGCCCTTCTTGAGCAGCCTGTGGATACGACCCACGGGGAACTGAAGTCCGGCACGGTTCGAGCGAGACTTTGCCTTCCCCTTGACCTTGCCACCTTTACCACGTCCGGACATATTGAACTGTTGAGTAGTTGTACGACGCGAAAGCGAGTGAAAGAATGAGGAGCGCGCGCGCTAACAGTCGGCGACGAGCGAGCGAGTATAGAATATTTTTTTAAACGCGTCGCGTCGCCATTTATATAGTTGGAACACGGTCGCAGTAGTGGCGGGGTGATCGACGAAGGGAGAGCGCGAGAGCGAGCGAGACGGAGAATAAAACACAATAAATACATACATATAGGTGTACGTTGTGTTTTGTAGGTATGTAAGTGTACGCACGTAGGTAAATACTATTATACTAGGTATATTTTATTTATAATAGCACTACATATTCTGTAGAAACACAACCACCGATTTAACGGGACGGGAGTAGGTAAATAATAATGCCGGATAAAAATAAATAGGTATTCTAACTACGCTATGTCGAGTCTAGTTGCATTCAAATAATTTTTAATAGAGAGATTATACTACTTACTTAATCAATCAATCAATCAATAAGTGGTATTAAGTGGGTACCTACCTTAAACGGAATTGTTTTTATATTATGTATGTATGTATGTATGTATGTATGTATGTATGTATGTATGTAATATTAGTTATTTATTTATTTATTTATTTATTAATTAATTAATTGGGGGTGTGAAATGGACGGCGACGAACGTCGTATCGTTCGTTAGAAACTTTTTCGTTTTTGTTTTATCAACTGAACTGAATCATATGTTAGCCCTGAAAAGGGCTTTTTGGGTGTGCGGGCGTTGCGGTTGCGCCGGCATCGG
This sequence comes from Coleophora deauratella, assembly GCA_958295455.1. Classification (NCBI taxonomy): domain Eukaryota; kingdom Metazoa; phylum Arthropoda; class Insecta; order Lepidoptera; family Coleophoridae; genus Coleophora; species Coleophora deauratella. The sequence goes on along the minus strand of OY282415.1, from coordinate 3,009,642 downwards.
CATTGCATCGGCTGACACTTGGCCGGCCAGCCAATGAGCGAGCCAACGCGTGTCATCGCCACGACGACGGTGGTGTCCGGTGTTACACGGGCGCGATATTTACTTCTTGCCCGCACCGGAGGCCTTCTTCGACGCTGCAGACTTCGATTTGCCAGCGGCGGCGGCGGCGGCCTTCTTAGGTTTAGGCGCTTTCGGTTTCTTCGTCGGCGGCTTCGCGGTCTTCTTCGCCTTGGGCGCTGCGGCCTTCGCCTTCGCCGGCGCGGCGGCCTTCTTGGCGGCCGGCTTCTTCTTGGCGGCGGCGGCGGCCTTCTTGTCCTTAGCCGCGGCGGCGGCGGCGGCGGCGGCGGGTTTAGCCTTCGACGGGGAAGCGGAGGCGGCGGCTTTCTTGCTCTTGGCCGCTGCGGCGGCGGCCTTCTTCGGCTTCGCGGCTGCGGCGGAGGAGGCGCTCTTGCCGGACGACGCCGCCTTGCCGCTTGCGGGTTTCTTCGCGGAGGCAGACTTCGATTCCAGCTTGAACGAACCAGAGGCGCCCTTGCCCTTGGTCTGTATCAGAGCGCCCGACTCGACGGCGCTCTTGAGGTACTTTCTGATGAACGGCGCCAGCTTCTCGGAGTCGACTTTGTATTGAGCCGCGATGTACTTTTTGATCGCCTGAAGCGACGATCCGCTGCGCTCTTTCAGCTCTTTGATGGCGTTGTTGACCATCTCGGAGGTCTTCGGGTGGGTCGGCTTCGCCTTGGGTTTCTTAGCGCCGGCCGCTGCGGATTTAGGCTTCTTCGCGGGTGTCGCCGGAGCGGGTGTTTCGGAGGCTACAGCTGTGTCGGCCATTGTTACCGTTGAGTTTAGTAATTAATTTTAACTACAGAGAGAGACGCAATAGTACGCACAATGCACGCTCGATGTCGCCACTATAGTTAAAAAATTCGCCCACAAACGCTCGACACTCACCCGGTGGGAGCAATACCGTAACGACGACCGCGGTGTCGCGAGACGTTTTCTCGTAGTTCGAGTTGTGAGTTTTCACTAACATCGTTCACTTTATTCCCTTTTATATCATTATTGTTTTTGAATCGGGATTACGGGACCGGCGGCGGGGAGCGTGTCTGAGTTGGTGGTTCGTCCCGTTGGCGTTTCGTGGGTGTCGGTCGAGGATTTAGTGCGGTAGGGAGCGTTTATATTCGTCGGTTGGGTCGCCGGTCACCCAACGTCCGGATCAAAAGTGGTTTTTCTGTGGAAAATGAGAGTTTTCACTCGCGATTTGGACGTGCCGGGACGAGTGGAGGTACGCACTCGCGAGAGACACCCACTAGGTAATCTCGACAGCGAATATGTATATAATTTCGTCGCGCCGATGTCGACGATCGTAAAACAGAAACGAGCACTCGCTCGCAGCGGACGACACGGCGGCGGTGCGGCGCGTACGTAGTCGGAGGAAGCTTAATAAAATTATAGGAATAATGTTTGATTGAATACATTCATATATAGGACATTGCCGAGTTCGTGCAAAGGAGTGATGGTATAACAAAATTGAAATCCAATAATAAATAAATATACCTAGGTACCTGATAGTACTTATAGTGCAGTAGTGTCGCGTAGGAGGTGGTGGTCTTCTCACGCCGCGCCGCGGCAAGGCACGGTTACGTACGACTGTAGTACCTACTTGCTTACTCACTTAGGTTACCTCTACCTGTGCACTAACGCGAAATGTTAAAAAACAAACAAACAAAAAGGGATGCATAAGAAAAACAATATAAGTAGGTAGGTAGGTAGGTAAGTATACATATAAGTAACTATTTCTTAGGCTGCGTGCGTAGCGAGTTTCCATTTATAAGTACTTATTTGTCTTTAAATAATTAAATAAGTACCACCTACCTACTAGTGTTTTCGTATATAAGTTTACCACTTATTAAATGTCGTCTATAAATAGGGGAGGAAAACATAATATATATTTAAAAGCAAGTACGCCCGAGGTGGGTTAAGTTAGTCGATTGCACATGTATGTCAGTCAGCCAACCGGCCAGCAGGTACCTATGCTAAATTACTCATAACAAACAAACAAACATACATACGTAAGTAAGTAAGTAAGTAACTAACTAACTAACTAACTAAGTAAGTAAGTAAGTAAGTATATAACTTATTTTATTTCACGTATAAATTCGTGTAAACGTGAAAATTTTCAAGATTTTCGGCCGGCAAAAACATTACGAGTCGGTTATCATCATATCATGAGACGTGGTAATACCTACCTGGGTGGATACTACTAATCTATGTAAGTACCTATGCAGCGGGATGCTGATATACTTAGGTAGGTGTACCTTACCTGAAGAACCATGATAATACATATTAGTTATATAGGTAAGCGTGTAGTAGGTAAGTATTGTACGAGATTGATCGTTTAGAAACAGAAGCGATATTATGGTATGATTAATAATACCATGTTATATCTATTATGAACCATGTGCGGCCCTGAAAAGGGCCTTTTTGTGGTGTCTCGTTGAGTTCGGACACGAGGTGCGCGCGATGCGGACGGAGCGCGACCCCGCCGCTGCTGGTGGTGGTGAAACCAACAACCAACGGCGTGCGAGCGTTCCGCGCCGCTCTCGTGGCGGTTTTTAACCACCGAAACCGTAGAGGGTACGACCCTGACGTTTCAGCGCGTAGACGACGTCCATGGCGGTGACGGTCTTCCTCTTGGCGTGCTCGGTGTAAGTTACCGCGTCACGGATCACGTTCTCCAGGAAAACCTTGAGAACTCCACGGGTCTCCTCGTAGATCAAACCGGAGATACGCTTGACACCACCACGGCGAGCCAAACGACGGATGGCGGGCTTCGTGATACCCTGGATGTTATCACGCAGCACCTTCCTGTGACGTTTGGCGCCACCTTTTCCCAGACCTTTACCTCCCTTACCGCGACCGGTCATTGTTGCTTGACGGAGTGGATTGATGTAAAATCAAAAACACGAACGAATCGGAACACACGCGCGGTGAACGAACGAGCGAACTGTGTTTCGCCAACTGATAGAGTGCCTACTTTTATAGGTTGCGACCACGTTCGCGGAGTTGAGGTCGATGGCGGGGGGGAATCCAGGCTGGCTGGCTATCTATCTCGCTCGCTCGCTCGCTCGCTCGCTCGCTCGCGCACGGGCTCGTTAGTTTTGTGACAGACCAAAAATTTTCAGCGTTCGCCAAAATCTAACTCTGTACATATAAACCAAACGTATAATATAATATGAATAGATTATAATTAAATAAGTAAATTAAGTATCTACCTTTTATCTATTTTTTATAGATAGAGGACTATCTATTGGATAATGAAAATAAATAAATAATAATAATATAACAAAAAAAAAAAAACCTTTGCCAAAAACCTAACTGAACAAAACCTAACTCTATAAAACCTAACTTGTTAGGTTAGGTTAATGTTAGGTTAGGTTAACGTTAGGTTAGGTTAGGTTAGGTTAGGTTAGGTTAGGTTAGGTTAAAACGAAACCTAAGTTTAAATATTGATTATTTGACATAGGCTAGTAGGTAGACAATTAAATATTCGGCCGGCACGTACGGTATAAGAAGAAATATAGAGACGTATACCTCCTACCTATAGGTGGTTAAGTTGGGTTTAAAGTATACTTTACCTTTTGTATGCATTCAACTAACTGTGCGACAGAAATCGATCGTTAGAAACAAATTATTAAGACCGATAGATACCTATCGTGGATATCTACCAATCTGATATGTTGAAACGTGTGCGGCCCTGAAAAGGGCCTTTTGGTTTTCGTTCGTTTTGATGAAATGAAACAAAACAAAACAAAACGAAACGGTGCGGCGCGGTGCGGTGCGGTGCGGTGCGGTGCGATGCAGTTGCGGCGCAAGCGCGACTTAAGCGCGCTCGCCCCTAATCCTGCGCGCCAGCTGTATGTCCTTGGGCATGATGGTGACACGCTTGGCGTGGATGGCGCACAGGTTGGTGTCCTCAAAGAGACCGACGAGGTAAGCCTCGCTGGCCTCCTGAAGAGCCATCACGGCGGAGCTCTGGAAACGCAGGTCGGTCTTGAAATCTTGAGCGATCTCACGAACCAGACGCTGGAATGGCAGCTTCCTGATGAGCAGCTCAGTGCTCTTCTGGTAGCGACGGATCTCACGCAGGGCGACCGTGCCGGGCCTGTAACGATGTGGTTTCTTAACACCGCCAGTGGCCGGGGCGCTCTTGCGAGCCGCCTTAGTGGCGAGCTGTTTGCGGGGCGCTTTGCCACCGGTTGATTTACGAGCGGTTTGCTTGGTACGTGCCATTTCGAAAAACAATTATACGTAGGAGGTATATGTGTGAACCCGAGACGACCGACGCGTACGACGAACGATAACGAATAATGACGCTTCGCGTGAAAACCGCCGCTATATATATAGTACGGGTGAAATATGAGTGCGTCCCATTCGCACTCGCGCACCCGCTCTTCCATCTCTCTCTCACAGAAATACGTCTCTTTCGATCTGGTGTACCTCTCAACTTTGCGAGAAACGAATAGGTATGATGCATGCAACTGAGCTAGTTTGGCTCTGACAATAATAGTACCTAGGTAGGTAGGTATGTAGTTTATGTAGTATATATATTTTCATCTAGATGTCATTGTATTAAGCTAATTGTTATTGAAAATATACATAATTTAAACATAAATAGGTAAGTAATGATAATGTGCAGCGGCAGCGTGCAAAAACGAGCAGAATAATCTATAGGTATTATAGTATGTAGCAGTTGCGTCGAGTGCAGGCTTTTGTTTAAGTAGGTAGGTAGGTAGGTAGGTAGGTAGGTAGGTAGGTAGGTAGGTAGGTAGGTAGGTATACATTTATTTATTGATTATTTAGTTTATACTAATTTCTTGTTTTCAGTTCAGTACAATGTAGTAACTACCTAAGTGCTTACTTGCAACAGACGGACGAAGGTGGTAAGTAGGCTATATATCTAGTAATATTTTATTTATCTGGCGTGAGTCGTGACGAAATCACCGTTGAAACTATATTAAAATAATAATATAAAACAGTGCATTAGTAATACTGTTTCATATATATTGTGTTTAAATAGAACAAGTTTGTGGCCCTGAAAAGGGCCTTTGGTTTGAGCTGCGACAGCAGCAAGCAGTCACTGTGCTGTGAGAGCGCTTGACAATGGAGACGCTTCACTTGGAGCTGGTGTACTTGGTGACGGCCTTGGTGCCCTCGCTGACGGCGTGCTTGGCGAGCTCACCGGGCAGCAGGAGCCTCACGGAGGTCTGCACCTCCCTGGAGGTGATCGTGGAGCGCTTGTTGTAGTGGGCGAGACGTGAAGCTTCGGCAGCGATGCGCTCGAATATGTCGTTCACGAAAGAGTTCATGATCGACATGGCCTTCGAGGAGATACCGGTGTCGGGGTGCACCTGTTTGAGCACCTTGTAGATGTAGATGGCGTAGCTCTCCTTCCTCTTGTGCTTCTTCTTTTTCTTGTCAGACTTGGAAATGTTCTTTTGGGCCTTGCCGGATTTCTTGGCGGCCTTACCACTCGTCTTGGGCGGCATGATTCGATACGCAGCAGAGACACAAACGAAATAATAATATACTATACACGCGCGTTACGTGAGAGCGTAAGCTGTGAGTACAAATTTCAACTGGGGCTCACCGCTGATTTTGTCAAAATTTGACCCTCGCTATTTGTTAGTAACTAGGCGATGCGACGACGAATCACACGTTACAGACTGACGTTCACCCTCGTTTCGGAAAGAGCGAGAGAAACGATCTACTCAGACGAATTTAACGCGAGAGCGAGATGGAAATATATCGCTGTTGTTGTTTTATTGTTATTATTATTATTATTATTGTAAAATACTTAGGTGTTGGTCGTGGTCGGTGCCTAAAATAAATATATTCTCTATTCATATAGGTATGCAAAATGATGATAATAATAACTAAATCTATTGTGTGTGTGTGTATATAATAAATTTTTGTAGTAACGAGTAACAACCACCAAGTGGTAGGTGGTCCATTATTCTAGTAGGTGAAGTGAACGAGCACTCGTTGAGTAAGTTAATTAAAGTATGCACATAGGTGTACACGTAAGTAGGTACCTACCTATTATGTATGTACGCAGGTCTGTGGTCTCGACAAATTGTGTTATTATATTAATAGGTAGGTGGTACATACATACATACATACATACATACATACATACATACATTTTTGTGATCGGAATCGTTCAGATAGAAACTAATTCATTATGACATTCATCATAGATAAACGTCGCAAAATACGAATCATATTGTGGCCCTGAAAAGGGCCTTTTGATTTGATACAAATCAATCGAATCGACTACGATTGTTTGTGTCGATGCGCGGCGTGCGTGCGTGCGTGCGGCCGGCGGCGGCGGCGGCGGCGGCGGCGGCGCCTTACGCCTTCTTCTCGGTCTTCTTGGGCAGAAGCACCGCTTGGATGTTCGGCAACACACCACCCTGGGCGATGGTAACGCCGGAGAGCAGCTTGTTCAACTCCTCGTCGTTCCTGATGGCCAGCTGGAGATGTCTCGGAATGATCCTGGTCTTCTTGTTGTCACGAGCGGCGTTACCGGCCAACTCGAGCACCTCAGCGGCCAAGTACTCCATCACGGCGGCGAGGTACACCGGGGCGCCGGCACCGACGCGCTCGGCGTAATTGCCCTTCTTGAGCAGCCTGTGGATACGACCCACGGGGAACTGAAGTCCGGCACGGTTCGAGCGAGACTTTGCCTTCCCCTTGACCTTGCCACCTTTACCACGTCCGGACATATTGAACTGTTGAGTAGTTGTACGACGCGAAAGCGAGTGAAAGAATGAGGAGCGCGCGCGCTAACAGTCGGCGACGAGCGAGCGAGTATAGAATATTTTTTTAAACGCGTCGCGTCGCCATTTATATAGTTGGAACACGGTCGCAGTAGTGGCGGGGTGATCGACGAAGGGAGAGCGCGAGAGCGAGCGAGACGGAGAATAAAACACAATAAATACATACATATAGGTGTACGTTGTGTTTTGTAGGTATGTAAGTGTACGCACGTAGGTAAATACTATTATACTAGGTATATTTTATTTATAATAGCACTACATATTCTGTAGAAACACAACCACCGATTTAACGGGACGGGAGTAGGTAAATAATAATGCCGGATAAAAATAAATAGGTATTCTAACTACGCTATGTCGAGTCTAGTTGCATTCAAATAATTTTTAATAGAGAGATTATACTACTTACTTAATCAATCAATCAATCAATAAGTGGTATTAAGTGGGTACCTACCTTAAACGGAATTGTTTTTATATTATGTATGTATGTATGTATGTATGTATGTATGTATGTATGTATGTAATATTAGTTATTTATTTATTTATTTATTTATTAATTAATTAATTGGGGGTGTGAAATGGACGGCGACGAACGTCGTATCGTTCGTTAGAAACTTTTTCGTTTTTGTTTTATCAACTGAACTGAATCATATGTTAGCCCTGAAAAGGGCTTTTTGGGTGTGCGGGCGTTGCGGTTGCGCCGGCATCGGCATTGCATCGGCTGACACTTGGCCGGCCAGCCAATGAGCGAGCCAACGCGTGTCATCGCCACGACGACGGTGGTGTCCGGTGTTACACGGGCGCGATATTTACTTCTTGCCCGCACCGGAGGCCTTCTTCGACGCTGCAGACTTCGATTTGCCAGCGGCGGCGGCGGCGGCCTTCTTAGGTTTAGGCGCTTTCGGTTTCTTCGTCGGCGGCTTCGCGGTCTTCTTCGCCTTGGGCGCTGCGGCCTTCGCCTTCGCCGGCGCGGCGGCCTTCTTGGCGGCCGGCTTCTTCTTGGCGGCGGCGGCGGCCTTCTTGTCCTTAGCCGCGGCGGCGGCGGCGGCGGCGGCGGGTTTAGCCTTCGACGGGGAAGCGGAGGCGGCGGCTTTCTTGCTCTTGGCCGCTGCGGCGGCGGCCTTCTTCGGCTTCGCGGCTGCGGCGGAGGAGGCGCTCTTGCCGGACGACGCCGCCTTGCCGCTTGCGGGTTTCTTCGCGGAGGCAGACTTCGATTCCAGCTTGAACGAACCAGAGGCGCCCTTGCCCTTGGTCTGTATCAGAGCGCCCGACTCGACGGCGCTCTTGAGGTACTTTCTGATGAACGGCGCCAGCTTCTCGGAGTCGACTTTGTATTGAGCCGCGATGTACTTTTTGATCGCCTGAAGCGACGATCCGCTGCGCTCTTTCAGCTCTTTGATGGCGTTGTTGACCATCTCGGAGGTCTTCGGGTGGGTCGGCTTCGCCTTGGGTTTCTTAGCGCCGGCCGCTGCGGATTTAGGCTTCTTCGCGGGTGTCGCCGGAGCGGGTGTTTCGGAGGCTACAGCTGTGTCGGCCATTGTTACCGTTGAGTTTAGTAATTAATTTTAACTACAGAGAGAGACGCAATAGTACGCACAATGCACGCTCGATGTCGCCACTATAGTTAAAAAATTCGCCCACAAACGCTCGACACTCACCCGGTGGGAGCAATACCGTAACGACGACCGCGGTGTCGCGAGACGTTTTCTCGTAGTTCGAGTTGTGAGTTTTCACTAACATCGTTCACTTTATTCCCTTTTATATCATTATTGTTTTTGAATCGGGATTACGGGACCGGCGGCGGGGAGCGTGTCTGAGTTGGTGGTTCGTCCCGTTGGCGTTTCGTGGGTGTCGGTCGAGGATTTAGTGCGGTAGGGAGCGTTTATATTCGTCGGTTGGGTCGCCGGTCACCCAACGTCCGGATCAAAAGTGGTTTTTCTGTGGAAAATGAGAGTTTTCACTCGCGATTTGGACGTGCCGGGACGAGTGGAGGTACGCACTCGCGAGAGACACCCACTAGGTAATCTCGACAGCGAATATGTATATAATTTCGTCGCGCCGATGTCGACGATCGTAAAACAGAAACGAGCACTCGCTCGCAGCGGACGACACGGCGGCGGTGCGGCGCGTACGTAGTCGGAGGAAGCTTAATAAAATTATAGGAATAATGTTTGATTGAATACATTCATATATAGGACATTGCCGAGTTCGTGCAAAGGAGTGATGGTATAACAAAATTGAAATCCAATAATAAATAAATATACCTAGGTACCTGATAGTACTTATAGTGCAGTAGTGTCGCGTAGGAGGTGGTGGTCTTCTCACGCCGCGCCGCGGCAAGGCACGGTTACGTACGACTGTAGTACCTACTTGCTTACTCACTTAGGTTACCTCTACCTGTGCACTAACGCGAAATGTTAAAAAACAAACAAACAAAAAGGGATGCATAAGAAAAACAATATAAGTAGGTAGGTAGGTAGGTAAGTATACATATAAGTAACTATTTCTTAGGCTGCGTGCGTAGCGAGTTTCCATTTATAAGTACTTATTTGTCTTTAAATAATTAAATAAGTACCACCTACCTACTAGTGTTTTCGTATATAAGTTTACCACTTATTAAATGTCGTCTATAAATAGGGGAGGAAAACATAATATATATTTAAAAGCAAGTACGCCCGAGGTGGGTTAAGTTAGTCGATTGCACATGTATGTCAGTCAGCCAACCGGCCAGCAGGTACCTATGCTAAATTACTCATAACAAACAAACAAACATACATACGTAAGTAAGTAAGTAAGTAACTAACTAACTAACTAACTAAGTAAGTAAGTAAGTAAGTATATAACTTATTTTATTTCACGTATAAATTCGTGTAAACGTGAAAATTTTCAAGATTTTCGGCCGGCAAAAACATTACGAGTCGGTTATCATCATATCATGAGACGTGGTAATACCTACCTGGGTGGATACTACTAATCTATGTAAGTACCTATGCAGCGGGATGCTGATATACTTAGGTAGGTGTACCTTACCTGAAGAACCATGATAATACATATTAGTTATATAGGTAAGCGTGTAGTAGGTAAGTATTGTACGAGATTGATCGTTTAGAAACAGAAGCGATATTATGGTATGATTAATAATACCATGTTATATCTATTATGAACCATGTGCGGCCCTGAAAAGGGCCTTTTTGTGGTGTCTCGTTGAGTTCGGACACGAGGTGCGCGCGATGCGGACGGAGCGCGACCCCGCCGCTGCTGGTGGTGGTGAAACCAACAACCAACGGCGTGCGAGCGTTCCGCGCCGCTCTCGTGGCGGTTTTTAACCACCGAAACCGTAGAGGGTACGACCCTGACGTTTCAGCGCGTAGACGACGTCCATGGCGGTGACGGTCTTCCTCTTGGCGTGCTCGGTGTAAGTTACCGCGTCACGGATCACGTTCTCCAGGAAAACCTTGAGAACTCCACGGGTCTCCTCGTAGATCAAACCGGAGATACGCTTGACACCACCACGGCGAGCCAAACGACGGATGGCGGGCTTCGTGATACCCTGGATGTTATCACGCAGCACCTTCCTGTGACGTTTGGCGCCACCTTTTCCCAGACCTTTACCTCCCTTACCGCGACCGGTCATTGTTGCTTGACGGAGTGGATTGATGTAAAATCAAAAACACGAACGAATCGGAACACACGCGCGGTGAACGAACGAGCGAACTGTGTTTCGCCAACTGATAGAGTGCCTACTTTTATAGGTTGCGACCACGTTCGCGGGGTTGAGGTCGATGGCGGGGGGGAATCCAGGCTGGCTGGCTATCTATCTCGCTCGCTCGCTCGCTCGCTCGCTCGCTCGCGCACGGGCTCGTTAGTTTTGTGACAGACCAAAAATTTTCAGCGTTCGCCAAAATCTAACTCTGTACATATAAACCAAACGTATAATATAATATGAATAGATTATAATTAAATAAGTAAATTAAGTATCTACCTTTTATCTATTTTTTATAGATAGAGGACTATCTATTGGATAATGAAAATAAATAAATAATAATAATATAACAAAAAAAAAAAAACCTTTGCCAAAAACCTAACTGAACAAAACCTAACTCTATAAAACCTAACTTGTTAGGTTAGGTTAGGTTAGGTTAATGTTAGGTTAGGTTAACGTTAGGTTAGGTTAGGTTAGGTTAGGTTAGGTTAGGTTAGGTTAAAACGAAACCTAAGTTTAAATATTGATTATTTGACATAGGCTAGTAGGTAGACAATTAAATATTCGGCCGGCACGTACGGTATAAGAAGAAATATAGAGACGTATACCTCCTACCTATAGGTGGTTAAGTTGGGTTTAAAGTATACTTTACCTTTTGTATGCATTCAACTAACTGTGCGACAGAAATCGATCGTTAGAAACAAATTATTAAGACCGATAGATACCTATCGTGGATATCTACCAATCTGATATGTTGAAACGTGTGCGGCCCTGAAAAGGGCCTTTTGGTTTTCGTTCGTTTTGATGAAATGAAACAAAACAAAACAAAACGAAACGGTGCGGCGCGGTGCGGTGCGGTGCGGTGCGGTGCGATGCAGTTGCGGCGCAAGCGCGACTTAAGCGCGCTCGCCCCTAATCCTGCGCGCCAGCTGTATGTCCTTGGGCATGATGGTGACACGCTTGGCGTGGATGGCGCACAGGTTGGTGTCCTCAAAGAGACCGACGAGGTAAGCCTCGCTGGCCTCCTGAAGAGCCATCACGGCGGAGCTCTGGAAACGCAGGTCGGTCTTGAAATCTTGAGCGATCTCACGAACCAGACGCTGGAATGGCAGCTTCCTGATGAGCAGCTCAGTGCTCTTCTGGTAGCGACGGATCTCACGCAGGGCGACCGTGCCGGGCCTGTAACGATGTGGTTTCTTAACACCGCCAGTGGCCGGGGCGCTCTTGCGAGCCGCCTTAGTGGCGAGCTGTTTGCGGGGCGCTTTGCCACCGGTTGATTTACGAGCGGTTTGCTTGGTACGTGCCATTTCGAAAAACAATTATACGTAGGAGGTATATGTGTGAACCCGAGACGACCGACGCGTACGACGAACGATAACGAATAATGACGCTTCGCGTGAAAACCGCCGCTATATATATAGTACGGGTGAAATATGAGTGCGTCCCATTCGCACTCGCGCACCCGCTCTTCCATCTCTCTCTCACAGAAATACGTCTCTTTCGATCTGGTGTACCTCTCAACTTTGCGAGAAACGAATAGGTATGATGCATGCAACTGAGCTAGTTTGGCTCTGACAATAATAGTACCTAGGTAGGTAGGTATGTAGTTTATGTAGTATATATATTTTCATCTAGATGTCATTGTATTAAGCTAATTGTTATTGAAAATATACATAATTTAAACATAAATAGGTAAGTAATGATAATGTGCAGCGGCAGCGTGCAAAAACGAGCAGAATAATCTATAGGTATTATAGTATGTAGCAGTTGCGTCGAGTGCAGGCTTTTGTTTAAGTAGGTAGGTAGGTAGGTAGGTAGGTAGGTAGGTAGGTAGGTAGGTAGGTAGGTAGGTATACATTTATTTATTGATTATTTAGTTTATACTAATTTCTTGTTTTCAGTTCAGTACAATGTAGTAACTACCTAAGTGCTTACTTGCAACAGACGGACGAAGGTGGTAAGTAGGCTATATATCTAGTAATATTTTATTTATCTGGCGTGAGTCGTGACGAAATCACCGTTGAAACTATATTAAAATAATAATATAAAACAGTGCATTAGTAATACTGTTTCATATATATTGTGTTTAAATAGAACAAGTTTGTGGCCCTGAAAAGGGCCTTTGGTTTGAGCTGCGACAGCAGCAAGCAGTCACTGTGCTGTGAGAGCGCTTGACAATGGAGACGCTTCACTTGGAGCTGGTGTACTTGGTGACGGCCTTGGTGCCCTCGCTGACGGCGTGCTTGGCGAGCTCACCGGGCAGCAGGAGCCTCACGGAGGTCTGCACCTCCCTGGAGGTGATCGTGGAGCGCTTGTTGTAGTGGGCGAGACGTGAAGCTTCGGCAGCGATGCGCTCGAATATGTCGTTCACGAAAGAGTTCATGATCGACATGGCCTTCGAGGAGATACCGGTGTCGGGGTGCACCTGTTTGAGCACCTTGTAGATGTAGATGGCGTAGCTCTCCTTCCTCTTGTGCTTCTTCTTTTTCTTGTCAGACTTGGAAATGTTCTTTTGGGCCTTGCCGGATTTCTTGGCGGCCTTACCACTCGTCTTGGGCGGCATGATTCGATACGCAGCAGAGACACAAACGAAATAATAATATACTATACACGCGCGTTACGTGAGAGCGTAAGCTGTGAGTACAAATTTCAACTGGGGCTCACCGCTGATTTTGTCAAAATTTGACCCTCGCTATTTGTTAGTAACTAGGCGATGCGACGACGAATCACACGTTACAGACTGACGTTCACCCTCGTTTCGGAAAGAGCGAGAGAAACGATCTACTCAGACGAATTTAACGCGAGAGCGAGATGGAAATATATCGCTGTTGTTGTTTTATTGTTATTATTATTATTATTATTGTAAAATACTTAGGTGTTGGTCGTGGTCGGTGCCTAAAATAAATATATTCTCTATTCATATAGGTATGCAAAATGATGATAATAATAACTAAATCTATTGTGTGTGTGTGTATATAATAAATTTTTGTAGTAACGAGTAACAACCACCAAGTGGTAGGTGGTCCATTATTCTAGTAGGTGAAGTGAACGAGCACTCGTTGAGTAAGTTAATTAAAGTATGCACATAGGTGTACACGTAAGTAGGTACCTACCTATTATGTATGTACGCAGGTCTGTGGTCTCGACAAATTGTGTTATTATATTAATAGGTAGGTGGTACATACATACATACATACATACATACATACATACATACATTTTTGTGATCGGAATCGTTCAGATAGAAACTAATTCATTATGACATTCATCATAGATAAACGTCGCAAAATACGAATCATATTGTGGCCCTGAAAAGGGCCTTTTGATTTGATACAAATCAATCGAATCGACTACGATTGTTTGTGTCGATGCGCGGCGTGCGTGCGTGCGTGCGGCCGGCGGCGGCGGCGGCGGCGGCGGCGGCGCCTTACGCCTTCTTCTCGGTCTTCTTGGGCAGAAGCACCGCTTGGATGTTCGGCAACACACCACCCTGGGCGATGGTAACGCCGGAGAGCAGCTTGTTCAACTCCTCGTCGTTCCTGATGGCCAGCTGGAGATGTCTCGGAATGATCCTGGTCTTCTTGTTGTCACGAGCGGCGTTACCGGCCAACTCGAGCACCTCAGCGGCCAAGTACTCCATCACGGCGGCGAGGTACACCGGGGCGCCGGCACCGACGCGCTCGGCGTAATTGCCCTTCTTGAGCAGCCTGTGGATACGACCCACGGGGAACTGAAGTCCGGCACGGTTCGAGCGAGACTTTGCCTTCCCCTTGACCTTGCCACCTTTACCACGTCCGGACATATTGAACTGTTGAGTAGTTGTACGACGCGAAAGCGAGTGAAAGAATGAGGAGCGCGCGCGCTAACAGTCGGCGACGAGCGAGCGAGTATAGAATATTTTTTTAAACGCGTCGCGTCGCCATTTATATAGTTGGAACACGGTCGCAGTAGTGGCGGGGTGATCGACGAAGGGAGAGCGCGAGAGCGAGCGAGACGGAGAATAAAACACAATAAATACATACATATAGGTGTACGTTGTGTTTTGTAGGTATGTAAGTGTACGCACGTAGGTAAATACTATTATACTAGGTATATTTTATTTATAATAGCACTACATATTCTGTAGAAACACAACCACCGATTTAACGGGACGGGAGTAGGTAAATAATAATGCCGGATAAAAATAAATAGGTATTCTAACTACGCTATGTCGAGTCTAGTTGCATTCAAATAATTTTTAATAGAGAGATTATACTACTTACTTAATCAATCAATCAATCAATAAGTGGTATTAAGTGGGTACCTACCTTAAACGGAATTGTTTTTATATTATGTATGTATGTATGTATGTATGTATGTATGTATGTATGTATGTAATATTAGTTATTTATTTATTTATTTATTTATTAATTAATTAATTGGGGGTGTGAAATGGACGGCGACGAACGTCGTATCGTTCGTTAGAAACTTTTTCGTTTTTGTTTTATCAACTGAACTGAATCATATGTTAGCCCTGAAAAGGGCTTTTTGGGTGTGCGGGCGTTGCGGTTGCGCCGGCATCGGCATTGCATCGGCTGACACTTGGCCGGCCAGCCAATGAGCGAGCCAACGCGTGTCATCGCCACGACGACGGTGGTGTCCGGTGTTACACGGGCGCGATATTTACTTCTTGCCCGCACCGGAGGCCTTCTTCGACGCTGCAGACTTCGATTTGCCAGCGGCGGCGGCGGCGGCCTTCTTAGGTTTAGGCGCTTTCGGTTTCTTCGTCGGCGGCTTCGCGGTCTTCTTCGCCTTGGGCGCTGCGGCCTTCGCCTTCGCCGGCGCGGCGGCCTTCTTGGCGGCCGGCTTCTTCTTGGCGGCGGCGGCGGCCTTCTTGTCCTTAGCCGCGGCGGCGGCGGCGGCGGCGGCGGGTTTAGCCTTCGACGGGGAAGCGGAGGCGGCGGCTTTCTTGCTCTTGGCCGCTGCGGCGGCGGCCTTCTTCGGCTTCGCGGCTGCGGCGGAGGAGGCGCTCTTGCCGGACGACGCCGCCTTGCCGCTTGCGGGTTTCTTCGCGGAGGCAGACTTCGATTCCAGCTTGAACGAACCAGAGGCGCCCTTGCCCTTGGTCTGTATCAGAGCGCCCGACTCGACGGCGCTCTTGAGGTACTTTCTGATGAACGGCGCCAGCTTCTCGGAGTCGACTTTGTATTGAGCCGCGATGTACTTTTTGATCGCCTGAAGCGACGATCCGCTGCGCTCTTTCAGCTCTTTGATGGCGTTGTTGACCATCTCGGAGGTCTTCGGGTGGGTCGGCTTCGCCTTGGGTTTCTTAGCGCCGGCCGCTGCGGATTTAGGCTTCTTCGCGGGTGTCGCCGGAGCGGGTGTTTCGGAGGCTACAGCTGTGTCGGCCATTGTTACCGTTGAGTTTAGTAATTAATTTTAACTACAGAGAGAGACGCAATAGTACGCACAATGCACGCTCGATGTCGCCACTATAGTTAAAAAATTCGCCCACAAACGCTCGACACTCACCCGGTGGGAGCAATACCGTAACGACGACCGCGGTGTCGCGAGACGTTTTCTCGTAGTTCGAGTTGTGAGTTTTCACTAACATCGTTCACTTTATTCCCTTTTATATCATTATTGTTTTTGAATCGGGATTACGGGACCGGCGGCGGGGAGCGTGTCTGAGTTGGTGGTTCGTCCCGTTGGCGTTTCGTGGGTGTCGGTCGAGGATTTAGTGCGGTAGGGAGCGTTTATATTCGTCGGTTGGGTCGCCGGTCACCCAACGTCCGGATCAAAAGTGGTTTTTCTGTGGAAAATGAGAGTTTTCACTCGCGATTTGGACGTGCCGGGACGAGTGGAGGTACGCACTCGCGAGAGACACCCACTAGGTAATCTCGACAGCGAATATGTATATAATTTCGTCGCGCCGATGTCGACGATCGTAAAACAGAAACGAGCACTCGCTCGCAGCGGACGACACGGCGGCGGTGCGGCGCGTACGTAGTCGGAGGAAGCTTAATAAAATTATAGGAATAATGTTTGATTGAATACATTCATATATAGGACATTGCCGAGTTCGTGCAAAGGAGTGATGGTATAACAAAATTGAAATCCAATAATAAATAAATATACCTAGGTACCTGATAGTACTTATAGTGCAGTAGTGTCGCGTAGGAGGTGGTGGTCTTCTCACGCCGCGCCGCGGCAAGGCACGGTTACGTACGACTGTAGTACCTACTTGCTTACTCACTTAGGTTACCTCTACCTGTGCACTAACGCGAAATGTTAAAAAACAAACAAACAAAAAGGGATGCATAAGAAAAACAATATAAGTAGGTAGGTAGGTAGGTAAGTATACATATAAGTAACTATTTCTTAGGCTGCGTGCGTAGCGAGTTTCCATTTATAAGTACTTATTTGTCTTTAAATAATTAAATAAGTACCACCTACCTACTAGTGTTTTCGTATATAAGTTTACCACTTATTAAATGTCGTCTATAAATAGGGGAGGAAAACATAATATATATTTAAAAGCAAGTACGCCCGAGGTGGGTTAAGTTAGTCGATTGCACATGTATGTCAGTCAGCCAACCGGCCAGCAGGTACCTATGCTAAATTACTCATAACAAACAAACAAACATACATACGTAAGTAAGTAAGTAAGTAACTAACTAACTAACTAACTAAGTAAGTAAGTAAGTAAGTATATAACTTATTTTATTTCACGTATAAATTCGTGTAAACGTGAAAATTTTCAAGATTTTCGGCCGGCAAAAACATTACGAGTCGGTTATCATCATATCATGAGACGTGGTAATACCTACCTGGGTGGATACTACTAATCTATGTAAGTACCTATGCAGCGGGATGCTGATATACTTAGGTAGGTGTACCTTACCTGAAGAACCATGATAATACATATTAGTTATATAGGTAAGCGTGTAGTAGGTAAGTATTGTACGAGATTGATCGTTTAGAAACAGAAGCGATATTATGGTATGATTAATAATACCATGTTATATCTATTATGAACCATGTGCGGCCCTGAAAAGGGCCTTTTTGTGGTGTCTCGTTGAGTTCGGACACGAGGTGCGCGCGATGCGGACGGAGCGCGACCCCGCCGCTGCTGGTGGTGGTGAAACCAACAACCAACGGCGTGCGAGCGTTCCGCGCCGCTCTCGTGGCGGTTTTTAACCACCGAAACCGTAGAGGGTACGACCCTGACGTTTCAGCGCGTAGACGACGTCCATGGCGGTGACGGTCTTCCTCTTGGCGTGCTCGGTGTAAGTTACCGCGTCACGGATCACGTTCTCCAGGAAAACCTTGAGAACTCCACGGGTCTCCTCGTAGATCAAACCGGAGATACGCTTGACACCACCACGGCGAGCCAAACGACGGATGGCGGGCTTCGTGATACCCTGGATGTTATCACGCAGCACCTTCCTGTGACGTTTGGCGCCACCTTTTCCCAGACCTTTACCTCCCTTACCGCGACCGGTCATTGTTGCTTGACGGAGTGGATTGATGTAAAATCAAAAACACGAACGAATCGGAACACACGCGCGGTGAACGAACGAGCGAACTGTGTTTCGCCAACTGATAGAGTGCCTACTTTTATAGGTTGCGACCACGTTCGCGGGGTTGAGGTCGATGGCGGGGGGGAATCCAGGCTGGCTGGCTATCTATCTCGCTCGCTCGCTCGCTCGCTCGCTCGCTCGCGCACGGGCTCGTTAGTTTTGTGACAGACCAAAAATTTTCAGCGTTCGCCAAAATCTAACTCTGTACATATAAACCAAACGTATAATATAATATGAATAGATTATAATTAAATAAGTAAATTAAGTATCTACCTTTTATCTATTTTTTATAGATAGAGGACTATCTATTGGATAATGAAAATAAATAAATAATAATAATATAACAAAAAAAAAAAAACCTTTGCCAAAAACCTAACTGAACAAAACCTAACTCTATAAAACCTAACTTGTTAGGTTAGGTTAGGTTAGGTTAATGTTAGGTTAGGTTAACGTTAGGTTAGGTTAGGTTAGGTTAGGTTAGGTTAGGTTAGGTTAAAACGAAACCTAAGTTTAAATATTGATTATTTGACATAGGCTAGTAGGTAGACAATTAAATATTCGGCCGGCACGTACGGTATAAGAAGAAATATAGAGACGTATACCTCCTACCTATAGGTGGTTAAGTTGGGTTTAAAGTATACTTTACCTTTTGTATGCATTCAACTAACTGTGCGACAGAAATCGATCGTTAGAAACAAATTATTAAGACCGATAGATACCTATCGTGGATATCTACCAATCTGATATGTTGAAACGTGTGCGGCCCTGAAAAGGGCCTTTTGGTTTTCGTTCGTTTTGATGAAATGAAACAAAACAAAACAAAACGAAACGGTGCGGCGCGGTGCGGTGCGGTGCGGTGCGGTGCGATGCAGTTGCGGCGCAAGCGCGACTTAAGCGCGCTCGCCCCTAATCCTGCGCGCCAGCTGTATGTCCTTGGGCATGATGGTGACACGCTTGGCGTGGATGGCGCACAGGTTGGTGTCCTCAAAGAGACCGACGAGGTAAGCCTCGCTGGCCTCCTGAAGAGCCATCACGGCGGAGCTCTGGAAACGCAGGTCGGTCTTGAAATCTTGAGCGATCTCACGAACCAGACGCTGGAATGGCAGCTTCCTGATGAGCAGCTCAGTGCTCTTCTGGTAGCGACGGATCTCACGCAGGGCGACCGTGCCGGGCCTGTAACGATGTGGTTTCTTAACACCGCCAGTGGCCGGGGCGCTCTTGCGAGCCGCCTTAGTGGCGAGCTGTTTGCGGGGCGCTTTGCCACCGGTTGATTTACGAGCGGTTTGCTTGGTACGTGCCATTTCGAAAAACAATTATACGTAGGAGGTATATGTGTGAACCCGAGACGACCGACGCGTACGACGAACGATAACGAATAATGACGCTTCGCGTTTTTTTTTTTTTTTTTTTTTTTTCGAACGGACATGTTTGTTGTTGGCCGTTGGGCCTTTACAACTTCACCGGACAGGGAAGGCGAGTACGTAGGGTACTCAGCCTAAGCAAAAAGATGCAACTGCCTAAGGGCGCCCAGATGGGCACGGACCTCGGCTTAGGACGTTGCTTGGACGGGGAGGATCGGAGAGAATCGGCCCGGTATGTGCCGATAGCGCTGGTAGGCGCGAGAAGCGGGGGGACGCCGCCCTCGCCGGCGAGGGCAGTATGTCGGTGTGGTGTTACTCTGTGGTTGGGGCGGGGGGGTCATGGCTGCTACGGCTAGCGTGATAGGATCATCGGGATCCTCGAGTACGTGCCGGGGGCGTCGGATCACGCGTATGGGATTCGCGGGGAGGTCGTAAACTGCGGAGCTTACGAATAGGGGGTTGGGGTGATGGGGGGCGGAGTCGAAGTAGCGTTTTGACGCTTGCTTCAGGTATTGAGCTATGGTGGGAAGCTCTAGATCGCAATGGAGATTTTCATTGCGCACGAACCATGGGGCGCCCGTGGCTCGGCGCATGAAGCGATTTTGGATGACCTGAAGTCGGTGGATGAGACTGGGCTTTGTATGGGCGAACGCTACGCCGGCGTAGGTGAGAATGGGACGGATGCAAGTTTTGTAAAGTGTCACCTTATTTCTAAGGGACATTTTACTTTTCTTGTTCGTGAGGGGGTAGAGACGGCCTAAAACAAAGGCTGCTTTGTTTCGGACTCGTTTGATGTGGTCTTTGAACGTCAGTCGGTCATCTAGGGTGACGCCTAGATATTTGACAGAGCGTTCCCACGGGATGGGGCGATCGAACAGTTTAATGCTGCGATCGATGGGATTGGTCTCGGTACTGAGCCGTTTGAATGAAAAGAGCATGGCTGCACTTTTCTCGGGGTTCACTTCGATCCTCCAGTTCCTAAACCATTTGCCCAGGGCACTGGCAGAGGATTGGAGGTTTCGAAGGATGAGGCCCGCTGAGCGGCTGGATAGATAGAGGGCTGTGTCATCTGCGAAAAGCGCAAGGTTGACATTTGGGAATCGCGGCATGTCGCTCATGTAGAGCGAGAAGAGTGTGGGGGCTAGAACGGAACCCTGGGGGACTCCGGCTCTGATGGGTCGGGGGGACGAGTAGACTCCTTCTATGCGATAGCGAAAGCTCCGATTCGTGAGGAAGTCTCGTAGTATGAGTACGAGCCGGTCTGGCAGTCCCAGCTGATATAGTTTGTATATCAACCCGTTGTGCCAGACTTTATCGAAAGCTTTCGCCACATCAAAGAAGAGAGCTCCTGTGAACTGTCTGCGGGCGAAGCCGCTTATAATGTGCTCCGTTATGCGGTGCACCTGTTGGACGCACGAGTGTCTGGCTCTGAAGCCAAACTGCTCGTCTGGTAGAAGGCCTTTGGACTGGACAATGTCCTTTAGGCGGGCGAGGAGAATGCGTTCGTACAGTTTACCCAAGGCCTTGAGGAGGCTTATGGGTCTGTAGCTGGAGGGTTCAGAGCGGGGCTTATTGGATTTGTGGAAGCCTATGACGTCTGCACTTTTCCACGTGTCGGGAAAGGTGCAGTTGTCGATGGCTGCATTGAAGATGCACGCTAGAAGGGCAATCAGATTCGGGGAGAAGTACTTGAGTACTTTGTTGGTGATGCCGTCAGAGCCAGGGGCCTTCCGGGGTTTGAGCTGTTTAATGGCCTTCTCTACTTCACACGGGGTGACTGGGGCAAGAGACTCGGTCGGGGGGAGGGCTACTCGCCGTTCGACTTCCTCATCCACCTTCTGTAGCTGGATGGGCTCGATTGGGAGTGTACTGGGGGAGCATTGGGCCTCTAGGCTGTCGGCCAGGCACTCGGCCTTTTCGGAGTCGTCAAAGGCATCCGGAAGGTTGGGGCGTTTGAGAGGGGGCATGGGGGACTCGACATCCTTCTTGAGGGCTCTCGCCAAGCTCCAATACGCGACGTGAGATGGCGAGATTCCCCCAAGAAGTTCATCCCAACGGGTCTGCTGCAGCTCCTGCATGGTCTGCTTTACGTCCCTCTGTAAAGCTCGCATGCGAGTGCGGTTTTCCTCGTTTGGGAAGCTGTCGTAGGCACGGATGGCTGCATTTCTAGCGGTCAGCAGCGACCTCGCGTCTTCCGGCAGTCTCCAGCGGTGCTGGGGCAGCACTGGAACCTGCCGGGAGCAGTCTTTTACGACTGATTGAGTGTGGCTGCTGAGGGCATCGATTGCGCATCGGACGTCATCTAAAGACTTAATGTCGTCGGGTATGTTGTCAAGGTCCGGTGAACTGGTAGCTTTGAGTTTGTCCTCAAGGCTGTCCCAGTCAACTATCGTCTTGGTGGGCGGGGCCGTGGGGGTTGGGGGACCTAATTGTAACAGGACCGGCCGGTGGTCGGAACACAGGGTTTGAAGCACTTCTATCGAGCACAACTGAAGGTTGATGTTCTTTAGAAGTGCTATGTCTAGAATGTCTGGGGTGTGATTGACATTGTACGGAAAGTGAGTGGGGGTCATTGGGGCAATGATGTCGAAGTTGAGTCGGTCAACGAGTCTGTCAAGGGCTCTACCTCTGGTATTGGTGGATACGCAATTCCACCGTTCGTGTTTGCTATTTAGGTCGCCAGCCAGAATGACTGCGCCTCCTAGATTGAAAAGGGCCTCGATGTCGCTTCCGAGTAGTGGTTTGTCGCCACTACAAGGGAGATAGACCGAAGCTAGGGTAATGGGTTGGTGGCCGGTCATGGCTAGCCGACAGACAGAGGCCTCAATGCTCGTGAGAGGGGGGGTGTCGATGGGTATACAGTGCAAGGACCTTTTGTAATAGATGAGAGTGCCGCCCTTTGCGGAGTTCACTCTATCGTTACGCACTAAATCGTAGTTGGGGATTTTAGGCCCGCGAGTGCAAGGTTTAAGGTGTGTTTCTTGCACTAGTAAGACATCGATTTGGTGTTCGCGAAGGAAATCTATGATTTGCCAACGCTGGGGGAGGATACCGTCTGCATTATAGAATGCGACGGTAATAGATCGGGGCTTGAGTCTACCTTTGGAGGGGTTTAAATCCATTATGGAGAATTAACATTGAACTCCGAGATGGCTGCGATGAGTCGCGAATGCTTAAGCATTGCTATGCAACGCTGTTCAGTGTTATGCTGGGTTGCTCTGAGCTCCCTAGCCAGGTCGCGGACCTGCTCCATGTTAATGGCGCTGGCAAAGCGGATGACAAGGCTAAGATCGTCTTCCTCCACCGTGTCTGGGACAGGCGCTGGAGGGGAGACCTTAGGGGGAAGGGGCGCTTTGCTGATCTTAGCTGGTTTGGTGGGGGGCTTGGGGGTCGGCTTGAATGCCGTGGGCATGGAAACTGGAGTTTCCATGAGTGGAGGAGGTGAAGCCAAGACTGCTTGGCTTCTCCAGGCGGGTTGCAGCTCCTGAGAGGCTGCGATGTTGGGGGTGAAGGCGGGTGTTTTTGTCGGACGTAGAGGTGGGAAATCCTCAGTACGTGGGACAGCGCGGCGTGCGGGCCGGGGTTCCGAGGCGGAGGGCGCGGGGCCTTTTTTGCCAGGCCTACGACTAGCGCGTGGTGCCTTGGGGCATCCGCGGTAGTTCGCTGGATGTCCCAGGGCACCGCAGAGTACGCAACCAGGGGGTTCCGTACACTCGCTCTTGTCTTTGGGGCGGGGGCAGTCAGGGGTGCCGTGATTGCCTAGGCATTTGACGCACCTAGGCTTGGCGTAGCAGTTTCTGGCCGAGTGGCCATAGAGTTGGCATCTATGGCACTGGCCAGGGGGACCCTTTTTGTGGGGCATCTCGATGCGTATGCCGGATAGTTGGCATACGGTGGTAAGCGTATTTATGATACGCTTTCCGGCGGGGGATAGGTCTAGTGTGACCAGCACTAGATCGAAGGGGGCTTTAGTTTTTCCGCTATGCATGCGGTGTACTTCGTGGGCGGGGTATCCTTGGGACTTAAGGTCCTCGAGGATATCATTGGAGTTAAGCTCCTTGGGGACACCTCTGATGACGACGCGCAAAATGCGCTCGTCCTCGAGGGCGTACGTGTGGAAGCCGATGCGTTCGGCTTTCAGTACAGTCGTGAGGCGACGATGGTCGTTTGGGGTGGGGACTTGGACCTTGATCCCTTGTTGGGTGGTCCGGGCAGAAGTGAACGCGATTTTGCGTTCGTTAAGGAGAAATGAAACATTGTTCCATTTCTCCTTGTCCTGAATGAAGAGGGGCGGGGGGCGTTCGATGCGGGGGGGTTGAGATGCGGGAGGGGCAGATTGGGAGGACTCCTGGTCAGAGTGCTCGGGTGGGGGGGTCGTCACTGAGGTCGCGGCGGTGGCGGCCTTTTTGGACGTTTTCGTGGGGACGGGGACTTTGCGCTTCCTCTTCTTTGAGTTTTTGGAGTCGACGGTCGTAAAGCCGTCGCCGTCCTCACTCTCCGAAGAGGAAGATACGCGGTCTTGGACTTGGTAGTCCATGGGGGTAGTCGCGGGGGCAGGGGTTGGTGGACGTGAAGCCACCGCCAGAGGTGAAGCCTCTTCGGTTGGCTCGGGCGAGAGGGGAGAGTCGCGGCGGTTTAGGGCGGGCAGCAGAGCGACCATGACCGCGGGTGGGATGCTCAGAAGGAGCTGATCGAGAAACCCGGGTTTCTCGTGTATGAGGCGGAGGGCCTCTTGGTGGGCGGGGGACAGCTCTGGGTTGGAGGTCCCAGAGGTGTGTGCGGGTTGGTGGGTACCTAGGGTGTCCATCCTATGTGTGGTGTGTAGTGTGCCGTCAGTAGATCTTATTGTACTGACGGGTGAGTGCCTAAGTCCCTAGCAGCCTGAGACGCAGAGGGTAGTAGTGAACCGAAGCTCAAGCTACGCCCAAACAACGTTACAGGAATGGATGGTAGGGAAGGGCAAGGGTGGGAGGGAGATGACTGGCGTCGGCTAGGAGACCCCCCAAGGCCGGTGGTTCCAGTCCCATCCGCTGTTTACGTTTCCCAGAAGGGGAACCGCGAGCGCACGGGGCACGCTCTACCTAGCTTCGTTGGCACCGTTAAGTATCCACTAGGTAACCACTAAAGCGTGGATTTACAAAAGACAGGACGGATCCCGTTAGAAACAGGCCTGGCCGCGCAGTGAAAACTACACTCGGTTCGGCTGGGAGCGGTTCGATGACACGGTGCACGTAGGCAGCGGCGACGACAGCGGCAGGCGACACGATGCACGTCGGCAGGGGCGACGACAGCGAGCAGGAGCGGAGCGCGGCGCGAGACGTCCGACCGGGGCGGCGAACGAGAGCGAACTGTGTGACTGTGTGTGACGCTTCGCGTGAAAACCGCCGCTATATATATAGTACGGGTGAAATATGAGTGCGTCCCATTCGCACTCGCGCACCCGCTCTTCCATCTCTCTCTCACAGAAATACGTCTCTTTCGATCTGGTGTACCTCTCAACTTTGCGAGAAACGAATAGGTATGATGCATGCAACTGAGCTAGTTTGGCTCTGACAATAATAGTACCTAGGTAGGTAGGTATGTAGTTTATGTAGTATATATATTTTCATCTAGATGTCATTGTATTAAGCTAATTGTTATTGAAAATATACATAATTTAAACATAAATAGGTAAGTAATGATAATGTGCAGCGGCAGCGTGCAAAAACGAGCAGAATAATCTATAGGTATTATAGTATGTAGCAGTTGCGTCGAGTG
The DNA here is from genome assembly GCA_958295455.1 of Coleophora deauratella. Classification (NCBI taxonomy): domain Eukaryota; kingdom Metazoa; phylum Arthropoda; class Insecta; order Lepidoptera; family Coleophoridae; genus Coleophora; species Coleophora deauratella. The sequence continues at coordinate 2,984,423 of OY282415.1, read as the reverse complement.
CAGGCTTTTGTTTAAGTAGGTAGGTAGGTAGGTAGGTAGGTAGGTAGGTAGGTAGGTAGGTAGGTAGGTATACATTTATTTATTGATTATTTAGTTTATACTAATTTCTTGTTTTCAGTTCAGTACAATGTAGTAACTACCTAAGTGCTTACTTGCAACAGACGGACGAAGGTGGTAAGTAGGCTATATATCTAGTAATATTTTATTTATCTGGCGTGAGTCGTGACGAAATCACCGTTGAAACTATATTAAAATAATAATATAAAACAGTGCATTAGTAATACTGTTTCATATATATTGTGTTTAAATAGAACAAGTTTGTGGCCCTGAAAAGGGCCTTTGGTTTGAGCTGCGACAGCAGCAAGCAGTCACTGTGCTGTGAGAGCGCTTGACAATGGAGACGCTTCACTTGGAGCTGGTGTACTTGGTGACGGCCTTGGTGCCCTCGCTGACGGCGTGCTTGGCGAGCTCACCGGGCAGCAGGAGCCTCACGGAGGTCTGCACCTCCCTGGAGGTGATCGTGGAGCGCTTGTTGTAGTGGGCGAGACGTGAAGCTTCGGCAGCGATGCGCTCGAATATGTCGTTCACGAAAGAGTTCATGATCGACATGGCCTTCGAGGAGATACCGGTGTCGGGGTGCACCTGTTTGAGCACCTTGTAGATGTAGATGGCGTAGCTCTCCTTCCTCTTGTGCTTCTTCTTTTTCTTGTCAGACTTGGAAATGTTCTTTTGGGCCTTGCCGGATTTCTTGGCGGCCTTACCACTCGTCTTGGGCGGCATGATTCGATACGCAGCAGAGACACAAACGAAATAATAATATACTATACACGCGCGTTACGTGAGAGCGTAAGCTGTGAGTACAAATTTCAACTGGGGCTCACCGCTGATTTTGTCAAAATTTGACCCTCGCTATTTGTTAGTAACTAGGCGATGCGACGACGAATCACACGTTACAGACTGACGTTCACCCTCGTTTCGGAAAGAGCGAGAGAAACGATCTACTCAGACGAATTTAACGCGAGAGCGAGATGGAAATATATCGCTGTTGTTGTTTTATTGTTATTATTATTATTATTATTGTAAAATACTTAGGTGTTGGTCGTGGTCGGTGCCTAAAATAAATATATTCTCTATTCATATAGGTATGCAAAATGATGATAATAATAACTAAATCTATTGTGTGTGTGTGTATATAATAAATTTTTGTAGTAACGAGTAACAACCACCAAGTGGTAGGTGGTCCATTATTCTAGTAGGTGAAGTGAACGAGCACTCGTTGAGTAAGTTAATTAAAGTATGCACATAGGTGTACACGTAAGTAGGTACCTACCTATTATGTATGTACGCAGGTCTGTGGTCTCGACAAATTGTGTTATTATATTAATAGGTAGGTGGTACATACATACATACATACATACATACATACATTTTTGTGATCGGAATCGTTCAGATAGAAACTAATTCATTATGACATTCATCATAGATAAACGTCGCAAAATACGAATCATATTGTGGCCCTGAAAAGGGCCTTTTGATTTGATACAAATCAATCGAATCGACTACGATTGTTTGTGTCGATGCGCGGCGTGCGTGCGTGCGTGCGGCCGGCGGCGGCGGCGGCGGCGGCGGCGGCGCCTTACGCCTTCTTCTCGGTCTTCTTGGGCAGAAGCACCGCTTGGATGTTCGGCAACACACCACCCTGGGCGATGGTAACGCCGGAGAGCAGCTTGTTCAACTCCTCGTCGTTCCTGATGGCCAGCTGGAGATGTCTCGGAATGATCCTGGTCTTCTTGTTGTCACGAGCGGCGTTACCGGCCAACTCGAGCACCTCAGCGGCCAAGTACTCCATCACGGCGGCGAGGTACACCGGGGCGCCGGCACCGACGCGCTCGGCGTAATTGCCCTTCTTGAGCAGCCTGTGGATACGACCCACGGGGAACTGAAGTCCGGCACGGTTCGAGCGAGACTTTGCCTTCCCCTTGACCTTGCCACCTTTACCACGTCCGGACATATTGAACTGTTGAGTAGTTGTACGACGCGAAAGCGAGTGAAAGAATGAGGAGCGCGCGCGCTAACAGTCGGCGACGAGCGAGCGAGTATAGAATATTTTTTTAAACGCGTCGCGTCGCCATTTATATAGTTGGAACACGGTCGCAGTAGTGGCGGGGTGATCGACGAAGGGAGAGCGCGAGAGCGAGCGAGACGGAGAATAAAACACAATAAATACATACATATAGGTGTACGTTGTGTTTTGTAGGTATGTAAGTGTACGCACGTAGGTAAATACTATTATACTAGGTATATTTTATTTATAATAGCACTACATATTCTGTAGAAACACAACCACCGATTTAACGGGACGGGAGTAGGTAAATAATAATGCCGGATAAAAATAAATAGGTATTCTAACTACGCTATGTCGAGTCTAGTTGCATTCAAATAATTTTTAATAGAGAGATTATACTACTTACTTAATCAATCAATCAATCAATAAGTGGTATTAAGTGGGTACCTACCTTAAACGGAATTGTTTTTATATTATGTATGTATGTATGTATGTATGTATGTATGTATGTATGTATGTAATATTAGTTATTTATTTATTTATTTATTTATTAATTAATTAATTGGGGGTGTGAAATGGACGGCGACGAACGTCGTATCGTTCGTTAGAAACTTTTTCGTTTTTGTTTTATCAACTGAACTGAATCATATGTTAGCCCTGAAAAGGGCTTTTTGGGTGTGCGGGCGTTGCGGTTGCGCCGGCATCGGCATTGCATCGGCTGACACTTGGCCGGCCAGCCAATGAGCGAGCCAACGCGTGTCATCGCCACGACGACGGTGGTGTCCGGTGTTACACGGGCGCGATATTTACTTCTTGCCCGCACCGGAGGCCTTCTTCGACGCTGCAGACTTCGATTTGCCAGCGGCGGCGGCGGCGGCCTTCTTAGGTTTAGGCGCTTTCGGTTTCTTCGTCGGCGGCTTCGCGGTCTTCTTCGCCTTGGGCGCTGCGGCCTTCGCCTTCGCCGGCGCGGCGGCCTTCTTGGCGGCCGGCTTCTTCTTGGCGGCGGCGGCGGCCTTCTTGTCCTTAGCCGCGGCGGCGGCGGCGGCGGCGGCGGGTTTAGCCTTCGACGGGGAAGCGGAGGCGGCGGCTTTCTTGCTCTTGGCCGCTGCGGCGGCGGCCTTCTTCGGCTTCGCGGCTGCGGCGGAGGAGGCGCTCTTGCCGGACGACGCCGCCTTGCCGCTTGCGGGTTTCTTCGCGGAGGCAGACTTCGATTCCAGCTTGAACGAACCAGAGGCGCCCTTGCCCTTGGTCTGTATCAGAGCGCCCGACTCGACGGCGCTCTTGAGGTACTTTCTGATGAACGGCGCCAGCTTCTCGGAGTCGACTTTGTATTGAGCCGCGATGTACTTTTTGATCGCCTGAAGCGACGATCCGCTGCGCTCTTTCAGCTCTTTGATGGCGTTGTTGACCATCTCGGAGGTCTTCGGGTGGGTCGGCTTCGCCTTGGGTTTCTTAGCGCCGGCCGCTGCGGATTTAGGCTTCTTCGCGGGTGTCGCCGGAGCGGGTGTTTCGGAGGCTACAGCTGTGTCGGCCATTGTTACCGTTGAGTTTAGTAATTAATTTTAACTACAGAGAGAGACGCAATAGTACGCACAATGCACGCTCGATGTCGCCACTATAGTTAAAAAATTCGCCCACAAACGCTCGACACTCACCCGGTGGGAGCAATACCGTAACGACGACCGCGGTGTCGCGAGACGTTTTCTCGTAGTTCGAGTTGTGAGTTTTCACTAACATCGTTCACTTTATTCCCTTTTATATCATGGGTGGGGGGAGGGGGTGGGGGGGGTTTGGGGGGGGGGGGAATCGGGATTACGGGGGGGGGGGGGGGGGGGGGGGGGGACCGGGCGGCGGGGAGCGTGTCTGAGTTGGTGGGTTCGTCCCGTTGGCGTTTCGTGGGTGTCGGTCGAGGATTTAGTGCGGTAGGGAGCGTTTATATTCGTCGGTTGGGTCGCCGGTCACCCAACGTCCGGATCAAAAGTGGTTTTTCTGTGGAAAATGAGAGTTTTCACTCGCGATTTGGACGTGCCGGGACGAGTGGAGGTACGCACTCGCGAGAGACACCCACTAGGTAATCTCGACAGCGAATATGTATATAATTTCGTCGCGCCGATGTCGACGATCGTAAAACAGAAACGAGCACTCGCTCGCAGCGGACGACACGGCGGCGGTGCGGCGCGTACGTAGTCGGAGGAAGCTTAATAAAATTATAGGAATAATGTTTGATTGAATACATTCATATATAGGACATTGCCGAGTTCGTGCAAAGGAGTGATGGTATAACAAAATTGAAATCCAATAATAAATAAATATACCTAGGTACCTGATAGTACTTATAGTGCAGTAGTGTCGCGTAGGAGGTGGTGGTCTTCTCACGCCGCGCCGCGGCAAGGCACGGTTACGTACGACTGTAGTACCTACTTGCTTACTCACTTAGGTTACCTCTACCTGTGCACTAACGCGAAATGTTAAAAAACAAACAAACAAAAAGGGATGCATAAGAAAAACAATATAAGTAGGTAGGTAGGTAGGTAAGTATACATATAAGTAACTATTTCTTAGGCTGCGTGCGTAGCGAGTTTCCATTTATAAGTACTTATTTGTCTTTAAATAATTAAATAAGTACCACCTACCTACTAGTGTTTTCGTATATAAGTTTACCACTTATTAAATGTCGTCTATAAATAGGGGAGGAAAACATAATATATATTTAAAAGCAAGTACGCCCGAGGTGGGTTAAGTTAGTCGATTGCACATGTATGTCAGTCAGCCAACCGGCCAGCAGGTACCTATGCTAAATTACTCATAACAAACAAACAAACATACATACGTAAGTAAGTAAGTAAGTAACTAACTAACTAACTAACTAAGTAAGTAAGTAAGTAAGTATATAACTTATTTTATTTCACGTATAAATTCGTGTAAACGTGAAAATTTTCAAGATTTTCGGCCGGCAAAAACATTACGAGTCGGTTATCATCATATCATGAGACGTGGTAATACCTACCTGGGTGGATACTACTAATCTATGTAAGTACCTATGCAGCGGGATGCTGATATACTTAGGTAGGTGTACCTTACCTGAAGAACCATGATAATACATATTAGTTATATAGGTAAGCGTGTAGTAGGTAAGTATTGTACGAGATTGATCGTTTAGAAACAGAAGCGATATTATGGTATGATTAATAATACCATGTTATATCTATTATGAACCATGTGCGGCCCTGAAAAGGGCCTTTTTGTGGTGTCTCGTTGAGTTCGGACACGAGGTGCGCGCGATGCGGACGGAGCGCGACCCCGCCGCTGCTGGTGGTGGTGAAACCAACAACCAACGGCGTGCGAGCGTTCCGCGCCGCTCTCGTGGCGGTTTTTAACCACCGAAACCGTAGAGGGTACGACCCTGACGTTTCAGCGCGTAGACGACGTCCATGGCGGTGACGGTCTTCCTCTTGGCGTGCTCGGTGTAAGTTACCGCGTCACGGATCACGTTCTCCAGGAAAACCTTGAGAACTCCACGGGTCTCCTCGTAGATCAAACCGGAGATACGCTTGACACCACCACGGCGAGCCAAACGACGGATGGCGGGCTTCGTGATACCCTGGATGTTATCACGCAGCACCTTCCTGTGACGTTTGGCGCCACCTTTTCCCAGACCTTTACCTCCCTTACCGCGACCGGTCATTGTTGCTTGACGGAGTGGATTGATGTAAAATCAAAAACACGAACGAATCGGAACACACGCGCGGTGAACGAACGAGCGAACTGTGTTTCGCCAACTGATAGAGTGCCTACTTTTATAGGTTGCGACCACGTTCGCGGGGTTGAGGTCGATGGCGGGGGGGAATCCAGGCTGGCTGGCTATCTATCTCGCTCGCTCGCTCGCTCGCTCGCTCGCTCGCGCACGGGCTCGTTAGTTTTGTGACAGACCAAAAATTTTCAGCGTTCGCCAAAATCTAACTCTGTACATATAAACCAAACGTATAATATAATATGAATAGATTATAATTAAATAAGTAAATTAAGTATCTACCTTTTATCTATTTTTTATAGATAGAGGACTATCTATTGGATAATGAAAATAAATAAATAATAATAATATAACAAAAAAAAAAAAACCTTTGCCAAAAACCTAACTGAACAAAACCTAACTCTATAAAACCTAACTTGTTAGGTTAGGTTAGGTTAGGTTAATGTTAGGTTAGGTTAACGTTAGGTTAGGTTAGGTTAGGTTAGGTTAGGTTAGGTTAGGTTAAAACGAAACCTAAGTTTAAATATTGATTATTTGACATAGGCTAGTAGGTAGACAATTAAATATTCGGCCGGCACGTACGGTATAAGAAGAAATATAGAGACGTATACCTCCTACCTATAGGTGGTTAAGTTGGGTTTAAAGTATACTTTACCTTTTGTATGCATTCAACTAACTGTGCGACAGAAATCGATCGTTAGAAACAAATTATTAAGACCGATAGATACCTATCGTGGATATCTACCAATCTGATATGTTGAAACGTGTGCGGCCCTGAAAAGGGCCTTTTGGTTTTCGTTCGTTTTGATGAAATGAAACAAAACAAAACAAAACGAAACGGTGCGGCGCGGTGCGGTGCGGTGCGGTGCGGTGCGATGCAGTTGCGGCGCAAGCGCGACTTAAGCGCGCTCGCCCCTAATCCTGCGCGCCAGCTGTATGTCCTTGGGCATGATGGTGACACGCTTGGCGTGGATGGCGCACAGGTTGGTGTCCTCAAAGAGACCGACGAGGTAAGCCTCGCTGGCCTCCTGAAGAGCCATCACGGCGGAGCTCTGGAAACGCAGGTCGGTCTTGAAATCTTGAGCGATCTCACGAACCAGACGCTGGAATGGCAGCTTCCTGATGAGCAGCTCAGTGCTCTTCTGGTAGCGACGGATCTCACGCAGGGCGACCGTGCCGGGCCTGTAACGATGTGGTTTCTTAACACCGCCAGTGGCCGGGGCGCTCTTGCGAGCCGCCTTAGTGGCGAGCTGTTTGCGGGGCGCTTTGCCACCGGTTGATTTACGAGCGGTTTGCTTGGTACGTGCCATTTCGAAAAACAATTATACGTAGGAGGTATATGTGTGAACCCGAGACGACCGACGCGTACGACGAACGATAACGAATAATGACGCTTCGCCTTGTGAGCTTCTCTGAACCCCGCAAGGGGTTCGGAGGAGACCGTATCGGGACAGATGTCCCCCGACGGTGGGTGCTTCCGCGGCCCGCTACTACGGGTCGGTGCTGGGTCGGGCCGACGTGACCCTATCTTCGTCGCAGCCTACTGGCCGCACTCCAGGTGCTTCCGGCGGTGCGTTTTGTTTGAAGGCGTCTGCGAGCTCTCTTGGAAGAGCCTTCTTCTCTAGCGGTTTCGCTTGGGCCGGCGCCAGGTCTCTGATGTGCTCGAAGCCCGAGAGATCGGCGCGGGAGAACATCTGGTACGCCAGGCGGGAGACAAAGGTGTCGATTGTCTCCACTTTGAGGTCCCTTCTGAGGACCTCATTCCTGACGTACATGTGAGCGTCGGCAGCCCATCTGAGGGAGATGCTCTGCTGGGCTTCGAGCTTCTTCTTGTTGGTGTTGGAAGCTAGTTGGTACCAAGCTGGGGTTGCGTAAGTGAAGATGGGACGCAGGTAGGTCTTGTATATACCCAGCTTGGTACGAAGCGGCAGTTTGGACCTGAACACCGGTTTCAGGAGATTTCTTGTTGCTCTTGTTTTGTCGCAGACGCCTTTTATGTGTTGTTTGAAGCTGAGGCCGCGGTCAATTGTGACCCCCAGGTACTTGACCGCCGGAAGCCATTCGATTTCCTGACCTTGGAGCTGCAGCTTTCCGGGCAGGGCGTAGTAGCCGAAGACGATGGCCTGGGGTAGTGTACGCTGCATCTTGACAGCTGCGTGTCGCGCGTTGAGGGACGACGTGACATACGCCGCGTCATCCGCGTACAGCGCCAGTGTGGAGTCGCCTGGGGCGGGGATGTCGTCAGTGTACGCGGCGTAGCACGTCGGCGACAGGCAGCTGCCTTGCGGTACTCCCGCCAGGATGGGCCTTTTGGTCGACAGTGCGCCGTCCACTCTGACCCGGAAGCTTCTCTCTGTCAGGAAGCTCTTCATAATTGACAGCATCTGGTGGGGCAGCGGGAGTGCGGCCAGTTTGAAGAGTAGCCCCTCGTGCCACACCCTGTCGAACGCCTTCTCCATATCAAGGAATGTGGCGACGGAGACCCTCTTTTTGTTGGCATTGGTGGCCAGCAGGTGTAGCACTCGTGCCAGCTGGAGGGTAGTGCTGTGTTCGGCCCTGAACCCAAACTGTTCGGGCCTGGGGGTCATGTGCTGCGTCATTCTTTTCAGCAGCATGACCTCGAACAGCTTGGATAGGGCCGACAGGAGGGTGATTGGCCTGTAACTCTCGGGGAGGAGTATGTTCTTCCCCGGCTTGGGCAGCAGTATGACGTGGCCCTCTTTCCACGCGCTTGGGAAGTGACCCGTGCGCATGATGCCATTGAAGAGGCGGGCGATGGCTGCGATGGTGCGTGAAGGGGCATGGCGGAGGGCTTTGTTCGTGATGCCATCCGGGCCGGGTGCCTTCTTCGGCTTTAGGCGACGGATGGCCTTCTCCACTCCGGCTGGGGAGAAGAACACGTTGTATGAGGCGTGAACTTCGGCGGGGATAGGTCGTACGAAGGCCTCCCCGAGCTTCTCCCTCACCATGCGCTCGTGGTCCTCGTTGCGCACGGGGTTTGGCTCGAACTGCCTCTGGAGCGATTCGGCGAAGATTTCCGCCCTGTCTTCGGCCCGATACCTGAGTGTACCGTCTGCGTGCTTCAGCGGGCGGATGGGTGCCGGTTTATTTTTCAGTTGGCGGCAGAGACGGTGGATCTGGTTCCAGTCCCCTTCGACTGACGCGAGGTGCTCGTCCCATTCGTGGGAACGGTGCTCCACCAGTGCATCTTTCACTTTGATTGTGAAGGCGTTTAGCTCCCTGCGTACCGCCGGGCACCTGCTGTATTGCCAGCGGAGACGGAGCTTTCTTTTGTCGACCAGCAAGTTGCGGATTCTTGCTGGTAGGGGCTTCTGCTTGGCTGGGGCTGCCGACGTGGTCGTTGCCATTTCCGTGGCAGCGTGAAATGAGGCTGTGATGCCCTCTGTGAGCTGCTCGACCTCGAGGTGGGAGTCGACTGGGAAGGATGGAGTGGCATTCTCCATGTGTGCTGCGAACGCTTCCCAGTCTATCCTTTTGCGAGCTGCTGGGGGGCTTGGTGCACCGGCGGAGTCTTCTAGGACCACCAGGACTGGCTGGTGGTCCGACTGGACCTCGTCGTCCATCACCTCTTGCGTCGGGGGGACGCTGAGGCCTTTGTAGACTACCAGGTCTATGACATCTGGTAGGGTGTCTTCGATGCCCAGGTGGGGGTATCGTGTTGGGACCTCCGGGCCCTGGACGTCATAGCCGTGGGCCTCAGCGTCGTTGAACAACTTGCGGCCGTTGGGGCAGATTCTCGACGAGTTCCAGCCTGTGTGCTTGCAATTCCAGTCCCCAGCTAGGATAGTTGGGTGACCGGAGCTGAGGAGACTGCGGACCTCGCGCACATCCAGGCTGGACTGCGGGCGGTAGATGGCGTATGCTTGGAGTGGGGTGCCGCCGGTACATATTTCCACCCCAAGGGCGTCGAAAGTCTTGGTGGCCGGGTTCGGAAGAGCTTGATGCGGGATACCTCGCTTGACCGCCACCAGAAGGCCCCTGTAGGCCCTGGCTCCACTGCTCTGGTGGAGATGGTATGTGTGGTAGCCGGGGATGTCAAATTTGGTGTTTTCAGAGAGCATTGTCTCCGATATCAGCAGGACGGAGACATTCTGCTCTCTGAGGATGGGCTTCAGCAGGGGGACCTTTTTCTTGAGGTCCCCACCCGCGTTCCAATGGAGGACTCTAGTGTGTCTGGGCTGCGAGGAGCTTGATGAGCTCCTCGAGCAGTTTTGTGGCCCTGTTGGGGTCGGTTGACCCGGCTGCTTGCTGAGGCTTGGTGGCGGCTGGCTTCCGGGTTTTGGAAGCAGGGGGGCCCCTTGTTGGGGGCAAAGGTGGCTGCTGGGGCTGCTGGGGCTGGGCCTTTGAGGGCTGGCGCTTGCGCTTCCTTTTGCTGCGCTTGGTGGTGGTGGCTGCTCTTGCCTCGGCGGGCTCGGTGAAGGCGAGGGTGCCCGCTTGTTTATTCCTCGCCTCCCTCCGAAATGTCGGGCACGACCGATGGTTAGCCGGGTGGGGGCCTCCGCAGTTCGCGCAGGTGGGCAGCTGTTCGCGGGGGCGAGGGCACTCGCCCGCGAAGTGCTCTTCCCCGCATCTCACGCATGCGGGGCGGCGGTGGCAGTTGTGGCTGCTGTGCCGGAAGCCCTGGCATTTGTGGCACTGGGCGGGGCCTTTCTTGGCCCGCCAGGCCTCAATGATGATGCCGGGGATGCACAGCAGCTCGTTGACTTCGTAGATGCCGGGGATGGTAGTGGGGGTGGGCTTGAGCTCCACGAAAAAGATGCACCCCGGCCTTCCTCGGCGGCCGTTGATGTGGCGGGCGTATGTTGGCTCGAACCCGAGGGTCGTCAGTTCGTCGACAATGTCCTGCGGGTCCGAGTCTGCTGGGAGTCCTCTGATGGCGACCTTGACGGTGCGCTCTGTGGGCAGCGAGTAGGAGAACCATATTAAGTTCTCCGTTTTCTCCAGGTTGGAGAGATGCGCCTGGATGATCCGGTATTCGTTCTCGTCCTCGGGGGAGAACCGCAACCCCTTGCCATATGGTCGGGCATTTGGGGCGCGGCCGAGCTTCTCCTTCAGCCGCTGGAGGTGGGTTTTCCAGGACGGAAAGTTTTCCACCACCAGCGGTGGGAGGCGCGGTTTTTTGGGCGCTACGGGCGCCGCAGACGCGGCGGGCGCGGCATCGGTGCGCGCGAGGGCCGCGTTGCCGGTACCCTGTGCCGCTGTTATCGCGGCGGGCGCGGCGGCGGCGCGCGCATAGCTCGCTCTACCGGATGCCGGGAGCGGAGCGGCGGGCGCTGCAACGGTGCGCGCGGGGGGCGCGTTACCGGGTCCCCCCTTCGCGGCGGTAGCGGGCGCAGCAGCGGAGTGCGCGTGGGCCGCGTTACCGGAACCCACGGTTTTGGCGTAAGGGCGAGCGGGCGCAGCTTCGGAGCGCGCGTGGGGCGCGTTACCGGGTCCCCACATCGCGGCGTTCGGGTACACGGGCGCAGTTTCGGAACGCGCTAGGGGCGCGTTACCGGGTCCCCTGGTTGCGGCGACGGTCGAGGCGGCGGTTGCCGGGTTGTCCAGCAGAGCTTGGGCTCCCGGTCTGGGGTCCCTGGTGAGGTCCACTGCTGGGGCCAGCGGGGGGATCACCGGGGCTGGGGCGTCGAACTCGCCGCAGCGACGCTTGGGTGCATTTGCGGCGGCTGCGTCCGACTCAGGGCTGCGCAGACGCCTTCCGGGTGGTGCAAATGAAGGCACCAGCTCCTGGATCAGCGCCGAGCAGGCGTCCAGGTTGGCAGGAGGCAGCAGCAGTTCGCTCGTCGTTGCCCATTGGCAGGACTGCGCGAACAGTTCCTCGGAGTGTTGGGGTTCTCCGGTGGCATCTTGTTGTAGGAGGCGTTCGCGCTCCATCAAGTGCGCAGCCATCGCCCTCAGGAGCTCCTCCGACCCGATCCGTGATCTGCACATGCGTGCAAGGATCACGGTGTCGGCGTCCAACGCCGACCTGGGAGAGAGGGGCCGCGGTGGGCGCGGTCTGGTGCTCGGTGGAGTGGTCATCTCCTCGTGGTTTGACTCGTCTGGCGAGTCGGGAGAGGATTGGCTGGTCTCTTCGGAGCCCTGGCTGGTGTTGGAGTTGGTGTCCGGGCTTGCAGGCATCTTGGTGCAGGTATTTGTGAAATGAATATTTTCACAAGTACCCACTCGGCGATGAGGGTAGATTGGAAAAATGTTTTTCCCAACTACCTTCAATCTTTTTGGATCTCAGCACGGTGTGGGTAGATGAAGAAAATGGTTTTCTCCATTACCCTCAGCCGGTGCTGTGATGTGGGCTGCGGGTGGGGCACTGCTACGCGATCCAAGACGAGGCTTCACTCGGGATCCGTGGTCCCGGTCTTCAGCCTCATCGGCGGTGTTGGAGAAGTGGTCCCCTCTGCGCGGGCGGTGTTGCGCGCAGGCGCAAGTACCGGGCGATTTTCTCAGAAAATCGTGGGTAGATTGCGGAGAAAATGTGGGGTGGATCCGTGCGTATGAGGTGACAGTAGGGCGAATCCTGACGCTTCGCGTGAAAACCGCCGCTATATATATAGTACGGGTGAAATATGAGTGCGTCCCATTCGCACTCGCGCACCCGCTCTTCCATCTCTCTCTCACAGAAATACGTCTCTTTCGATCTGGTGTACCTCTCAACTTTGCGAGAAACGAATAGGTATGATGCATGCAACTGAGCTAGTTTGGCTCTGACAATAATAGTACCTAGGTAGGTAGGTATGTAGTTTATGTAGTATATATATTTTCATCTAGATGTCATTGTATTAAGCTAATTGTTATTGAAAATATACATAATTTAAACATAAATAGGTAAGTAATGATAATGTGCAGCGGCAGCGTGCAAAAACGAGCAGAATAATCTATAGGTATTATAGTATGTAGCAGTTGCGTCGAGTGCAGGCTTTTGTTTAAGTAGGTAGGTAGGTAGGTAGGTAGGTAGGTAGGTAGGTAGGTAGGTAGGTATACATTTATTTATTGATTATTTAGTTTATACTAATTTCTTGTTTTCAGTTCAGTACAATGTAGTAACTACCTAAGTGCTTACTTGCAACAGACGGACGAAGGTGGTAAGTAGGCTATATATCTAGTAATATTTTATTTATCTGGCGTGAGTCGTGACGAAATCACCGTTGAAACTATATTAAAATAATAATATAAAACAGTGCATTAGTAATACTGTTTCATATATATTGTGTTTAAATAGAACAAGTTTGTGGCCCTGAAAAGGGCCTTTGGTTTGAGCTGCGACAGCAGCAAGCAGTCACTGTGCTGTGAGAGCGCTTGACAATGGAGACGCTTCACTTGGAGCTGGTGTACTTGGTGACGGCCTTGGTGCCCTCGCTGACGGCGTGCTTGGCGAGCTCACCGGGCAGCAGGAGCCTCACGGAGGTCTGCACCTCCCTGGAGGTGATCGTGGAGCGCTTGTTGTAGTGGGCGAGACGTGAAGCTTCGGCAGCGATGCGCTCGAATATGTCGTTCACGAAAGAGTTCATGATCGACATGGCCTTCGAGGAGATACCGGTGTCGGGGTGCACCTGTTTGAGCACCTTGTAGATGTAGATGGCGTAGCTCTCCTTCCTCTTGTGCTTCTTCTTTTTCTTGTCAGACTTGGAAATGTTCTTTTGGGCCTTGCCGGATTTCTTGGCGGCCTTACCACTCGTCTTGGGCGGCATGATTCGATACGCAGCAGAGACACAAACGAAATAATAATATACTATACACGCGCGTTACGTGAGAGCGTAAGCTGTGAGTACAAATTTCAACTGGGGCTCACCGCTGATTTTGTCAAAATTTGACCCTCGCTATTTGTTAGTAACTAGGCGATGCGACGACGAATCACACGTTACAGACTGACGTTCACCCTCGTTTCGGAAAGAGCGAGAGAAACGATCTACTCAGACGAATTTAACGCGAGAGCGAGATGGAAATATATCGCTGTTGTTGTTTTATTGTTATTATTATTATTATTATTGTAAAATACTTAGGTGTTGGTCGTGGTCGGTGCCTAAAATAAATATATTCTCTATTCATATAGGTATGCAAAATGATGATAATAATAACTAAATCTATTGTGTGTGTGTGTATATAATAAATTTTTGTAGTAACGAGTAACAACCACCAAGTGGTAGGTGGTCCATTATTCTAGTAGGTGAAGTGAACGAGCACTCGTTGAGTAAGTTAATTAAAGTATGCACATAGGTGTACACGTAAGTAGGTACCTACCTATTATGTATGTACGCAGGTCTGTGGTCTCGACAAATTGTGTTATTATATTAATAGGTAGGTGGTACATACATACATACATACATACATACATACATTTTTGTGATCGGAATCGTTCAGATAGAAACTAATTCATTATGACATTCATCATAGATAAACGTCGCAAAATACGAATCATATTGTGGCCCTGAAAAGGGCCTTTTGATTTGATACAAATCAATCGAATCGACTACGATTGTTTGTGTCGATGCGCGGCGTGCGTGCGTGCGTGCGGCCGGCGGCGGCGGCGGCGGCGGCGGCGGCGCCTTACGCCTTCTTCTCGGTCTTCTTGGGCAGAAGCACCGCTTGGATGTTCGGCAACACACCACCCTGGGCGATGGTAACGCCGGAGAGCAGCTTGTTCAACTCCTCGTCGTTCCTGATGGCCAGCTGGAGATGTCTCGGAATGATCCTGGTCTTCTTGTTGTCACGAGCGGCGTTACCGGCCAACTCGAGCACCTCAGCGGCCAAGTACTCCATCACGGCGGCGAGGTACACCGGGGCGCCGGCACCGACGCGCTCGGCGTAATTGCCCTTCTTGAGCAGCCTGTGGATACGACCCACGGGGAACTGAAGTCCGGCACGGTTCGAGCGAGACTTTGCCTTCCCCTTGACCTTGCCACCTTTACCACGTCCGGACATATTGAACTGTTGAGTAGTTGTACGACGCGAAAGCGAGTGAAAGAATGAGGAGCGCGCGCGCTAACAGTCGGCGACGAGCGAGCGAGTATAGAATATTTTTTTAAACGCGTTTTTTTTTTTTTTTTTTTTTTCGAACGGACATGTTTGTTGTTGGCCGTTGGGCCTTTACAACTTCACCGGACAGGGAAGGCGAGTACGTAGGGTACTCAGCCTAAGCAAAAAGATGCAACTGCCTAAGGGCGCCCAGGTGGGCACGGACCTCGGCTTAGGACGTTGCTTGGACGGGGAGGATCGGAGAGAATCGGCCCGGTATGTGCCGATAGCGCTGGTAGGCGCGAGAAGCGGGGGGACGCCGCCCTCGCCGGCGAGGGCAGTATGTCGGTGTGGTGTTACTCTGTGGTTGGGGCGGGGGGGTCATGGCTGCTACGGCTAGCGTGATAGGATCATCGGGATCCTCGAGTACGTGCCGGGGGCGTCGGATCACGCGTATGGGATTCGCGGGGAGGTCGTAAACTGCGGAGCTTACGAATAGGGGGTTGGGGTGATGGGGGGCGGAGTCGAAGTAGCGTTTTGACGCTTGCTTCAGGTATTGAGCTATGGTGGGAAGCTCTAGATCGCAATGGAGATTTTCATTGCGCACGAACCATGGGGCGCCCGTGGCTCGGCGCATGAAGCGATTTTGGATGACCTGAAGTCGGTGGATGAGACTGGGCTTTGTATGGGCGAACGCTACGCCGGCGTAGGTGAGAATGGGACGGATGCAAGTTTTGTAAAGTGTCACCTTATTTCTAAGGGACATTTTACTTTTCTTGTTCGTGAGGGGGTAGAGACGGCCTAAAACAAAGGCTGCTTTGTTTCGGACTCGTTTGATGTGGTCTTTGAACGTCAGTCGGTCATCTAGGGTGACGCCTAGATATTTGACAGAGCGTTCCCACGGGATGGGGCGATCGAACAGTTTAATGCTGCGATCGATGGGATTGGTCTCGGTACTGAGCCGTTTGAATGAAAAGAGCATGGCTGCACTTTTCTCGGGGTTCACTTCGATCCTCCAGTTCCTAAACCATTTGCCCAGGGCACTGGCAGAGGATTGGAGGTTTCGAAGGATGAGGCCCGCTGAGCGGCTGGATAGATAGAGGGCTGTGTCATCTGCGAAAAGCGCAAGGTTGACATTTGGGAATCGCGGCATGTCGCTCATGTAGAGCGAGAAGAGTGTGGGGGCTAGAACGGAACCCTGGGGGACTCCGGCTCTGATGGGTCGGGGGGACGAGTAGACTCCTTCTATGCGATAGCGAAAGCTCCGATTCGTGAGGAAGTCTCGTAGTATGAGTACGAGCCGGTCTGGCAGTCCCAGCTGATATAGTTTGTATATCAACCCGTTGTGCCAGACTTTATCGAAAGCTTTCGCCACATCAAAGAAGAGAGCTCCTGTGAACTGTCTGCGGGCGAAGCCGCTTATAATGTGCTCCGTTATGCGGTGCACCTGTTGGACGCACGAGTGTCTGGCTCTGAAGCCAAACTGCTCGTCTGGTAGAAGGCCTTTGGACTGGACAATGTCCTTTAGGCGGGCGAGGAGAATGCGTTCGTACAGTTTACCCAAGGCCTTGAGGAGGCTTATGGGTCTGTAGCTGGAGGGTTCAGAGCGGGGCTTATTGGATTTGTGGAAGCCTATGACGTCTGCACTTTTCCACGTGTCGGGAAAGGTGCAGTTGTCGATGGCTGCATTGAAGATGCACGCTAGAAGAGCAATGAGATTCGGGGAGAAGTACTTGAGTACTTTGTTGGTGATGCCGTCAGAGCCGGGGGCCTTCCGGGGTTTGAGCTGTTTAATGGCCTTCTCTACTTCACACGGGGTGACTGGGGCAAGAGACTCGGTCGGGGGGAGGGCTACTCGCCGTTCGACTTCCTCATCCACCTTCTGTAGCTGGATGGGCTCGATTGGGAGTGTACTGGGGGAGCATTGGGCCTCTAGGCTGTCGGCCAGGCACTCGGCCTTTTCGGAGTCGTCAAAGGCATCCGGAAGGTTGGGGCGTTTGAGAGGAGGCATGGGGGACTCGACATCCTTCTTGAGGGCTCTCGCCAAGCTCCAATACGCGACGTGAGATGGCGTGATTCCCCCAAGAAGTTCATCCCAACGGGTCTGCTGCAGCTCCTGCATGGTCTGCTTTACGTCCCTCTGTAAAGCTCGCATGCGAGTGCGGTTTTCCTCGTTTGGGAAGCTGTCGTAGGCACGGATGGCTGCATTTCTTGCGGTCAGCAGCGACCTCGCGTCTTCCGGCAGTCTCCAGCGGTGCTGAGGCAGCACTGGAACCTGCCGGGAGCAGTCTTTTACGACTGATTGAGTGTGGCTGCTGAGGGCATCGATTGCGCATCGGACGTCATCTAAAGACTTAATGTCGTCGGGTATGTTGTCAAGGTCCGGTGAACTGGTAGCTTTGAGTTTGTCCTCAAGGCTGTCCCAGTCAACTATCGTCTTGGTGGGCGGGGCCGTGGGGGTTGGGGGACCTAATTGTAACAGGACCGGCCGGTGGTCGGAACACAGAGTTTGAAGCACTTCTATCGAGCACAACTGAAGGTTGATGTTCTTTAGAAGTGCTATGTCTAGAATGTCTGGGGTGTGATTGACATTGTACGGAAAGTGAGTGGGGGTCATTGGGGCAATGATGTCGAAGTTGAGTCGGTCAACGAGTCTGTCAAGGGCTCTACCTCTGGTATTGGTGGATACGCAATTCCACCGTTCGTGTTTGCTATTTAGGTCGCCAGCCAGAATGACTGCGCCTCCTAGATTGAAAAGGGCCTCGATGTCGCTTCCGAGTAGTGGTTTGTCGCCACTACAAGGGAGATAGACCGAAGCTAGGGTAATGGGTTGATGGCCGGTCATGGCTAGCCGACAGACAGAGGCCTCAATGCTCGTGAGAGGGGGGGTGTCGATGGGTATACAGTGCAAGGACCTTTTGTAATAGATGAGAGTGCCGCCCTTTGCGGAGTTCACTCTATCGTTACGCACTAAATCGTAGTTGGGGATTTTAGGCCCGCGAGTGCAAGGTTTAAGATGTGTTTCTTGCACTAGTAAGACATCGATTTGGTGTTCGCGAAGGAAATCTATGATTTGCCAACGCTGGGGGAGGATACCGTCTGCATTATAGAATGCGACGGTAATAGATCGGGGCTTGAGTCTACCTTTGGAGGGGTTTAAATCCATTATGGAGAATTAACATTGAACTCCGAGATGGCTGCGATGAGTCGCGAATGCTTAAGCATTGCTATGCAACGCTGTTCAGTGTTATGCTGGGTTGCTCTGAGCTCCCTAGCCAGGTCGCGGACCTGCTCCATGTTAATGGCGCTGGCAAAGCGGATGACAAGGCTAAGATCGTCTTCCTCCACCGTGTCTGGGACAGGCGCTGGAGGGGAGACCTTAGGGGGAAGGGGCGCTTTGCTAATCTTAGCTGGTTTGGTGGGGGGCTTGGGGGTCGGCTTGAATGCCGTGGGCATGGAAACTGGAGTTTCCATGAGTGGAGGTGGTGAAGCCAAGACTGCTTGGCTTCTCCAGGCGGGTTGCAGCTCCTGGGAGGCTGCGATGTTAGGGGTGAAGGCGGGTGTTTTGGTCGGACGTAGAGGTGGGAAATCCTCAGTACGTGGGACAGCGCGGCGTGCGGGCCGGGGTTCCGAGGCAGAGGGCGCGGGGCCTTTTTTGCCAGGCCTACGACTAGCGCGTGGTGCCTTGGGGCATCCGCGGTAGTTCGCTGGATGTCCCAGGGCACCGCAGAGTACGCAACCAGGGGGTTCCGTACACTCGCTCTTGTCTTTGGGGCGGGGGCAGTCAGGGGTGCCGTGATTGCCTAGGCATTTAACGCACCTAGGCTTGGCGTAGCAATTTCTGGCCGAGTGGCCATAGAGTTGGCATCTATGGCACTGGCCAGGGGGACCTTTTTTGTGGGGCATCTCGATTCGTATGCCGGATAGCCGGCATACGGTAGTGAGCGTGTTGATGATACGCTTTCCGGCGGGGGACAAGTCTAGTGTGACCAGCACTAGGTCAAAGGGGGCTTTTGTCTTGCCGCTATGCATGCGGTGGACCTCGTGGGCGGGGTATCCTTGGGACTTAAGGTCCTCAAGGATGTCGTTGGAGTTAAGCTCCTTTGGGACACCTCTGATGACGACGCGCAGAATGCGCTCGTCCTCGAGGGCGTAGGTATGAAAGCCGATGCGTTCGGCTTTCAGGACGGTCGTGAGGCGACGATGGTCGTTGGGAGTGGGGACTTGGACCTTGATCCCTTGTTGGGTGGTCCGAGCAGAGGTGAATGCGATTTTGCGTTCGTTAAGAAGAAATGAAACATTGTTCCATTTCTCCTTGTCCTGAATGAAGAGGGGCGGGGGGCGTTCGATGCGGGGGGGTTGAGATGCGGGAGGGGCAGATTGGGAGGACTCCTGGTCAGAGTGCTCGGGTGGGGGGGTCGTCACTGAGGTCGCAGCGGTGGCGGCCTTTTTGGACGTTTTTGTGGGTACGGGGACTTTGCGCTTCCTCTTCTTTGAGTTTTTGGAGTCGACGGTCGTAAAGCCGTCGCCGTCCTCACTCTCCGAAGAGGAAGATATGCGGTCTTGGACTTGGTAGTCCATGGGGGTAGTCGCGGGGCCAGGGGTTGGTGGACGTGAAGCCACCGCCAGAGGTGAAGCCTCTTCGGTTGGCTCGGGCGAGAGGGGAGAGTCGCGGCGGTTTAGGGCGGGCAGCAGAGCGACCATGACCGCGGGTGGGATGCTCAGAAGGAGCTGATCGAGAAACCCGGGTTTCTCGTGTATGAGGCGGAGGGCCTCTTGGTGGGCGGGGGACAGCTCTGGGTTGGAGGTCCCAGAGGTGTGTGCGGGTTGGTGGGTACCTAGGGTGTCCATCCTATGTGTGGTGTGTAGTGTGCCGTCAGTAGATCTTATTGTACTGACGGGTGAGTGCCTAAGTCCCTAGCAGCCTGAGACGCAGAGGGTAGTAGTGAACCGAAGCTCAAGCTACGCCCAAACAACGTTACAGGAATGGATGGTAGGGAAGGGCAAGGGTGGGAGGGAGATGACTGGCGTCGGCTAGGAGACCCCCCAAGGCCGGTGGTTCCAGTCCCATCCGCTGTTTACGTTTCCCAGAAGGGGAACCGCGAGCGCACGGGGCACGCTCTACCTAGCTTCGTTGGCACCGTTAAGTATCCACTAGGTAACCACTAAAGCGTGGATTTACAAAAGACAGGACGGATCCCGTTAGAAAAAGGCCTGGCCGCGCAGTGAAAACTACACTCGGTTCGGCTGGGAGCGGTTCGATGACACGGTGCACGTAGGCAGCGGCGACGACAGCGGCAGGAGACACGATGCACGTCGGCAGGGGCGACGACAGCGAGCAGGAGCGGAGCGCGGCGCGAGACGTCCGACCGGGGCGGCGAACGAGAGCGAACTGTTTTAAACGCGTCGCGTCGCCATTTATATAGTTGGAACACGGTCGCAGTAGTGGCGGGGTGATCGACGAAGGGAGAGCGCGAGAGCGAGCGAGACGGAGAATAAAACACAATAAATACATACATATAGGTGTACGTTGTGTTTTGTAGGTATGTAAGTGTACGCACGTAGGTAAATACTATTATACTAGGTATATTTTATTTATAATAGCACTACATATTCTGTAGAAACACAACCACCGATTTAACGGGACGGGAGTAGGTAAATAATAATGCCGGATAAAAATAAATAGGTATTCTAACTACGCTATGTCGAGTCTAGTTGCATTCAAATAATTTTTAATAGAGAGATTATACTACTTACTTAATCAATCAATCAATCAATAAGTGGTATTAAGTGGGTACCTACCTTAAACGGAATTGTTTTTATATTATGTATGTATGTATGTATGTATGTATGTATGTATGTATGTATGTAATATTAGTTATTTATTTATTTATTTATTTATTAATTAATTAATTGGGGGTGTGAAATGGACGGCGACGAACGTCGTATCGTTCGTTAGAAACTTTTTCGTTTTTGTTTTATCAACTGAACTGAATCATATGTTAGCCCTGAAAAGGGCTTTTTGGGTGTGCGGGCGTTGCGGTTGCGCCGGCATCGGCATTGCATCGGCTGACACTTGGCCGGCCAGCCAATGAGCGAGCCAACGCGTGTCATCGCCACGACGACGGTGGTGTCCGGTGTTACACGGGCGCGATATTTACTTCTTGCCCGCACCGGAGGCCTTCTTCGACGCTGCAGACTTCGATTTGCCAGCGGCGGCGGCGGCGGCCTTCTTAGGTTTAGGCGCTTTCGGTTTCTTCGTCGGCGGCTTCGCGGTCTTCTTCGCCTTGGGCGCTGCGGCCTTCGCCTTCGCCGGCGCGGCGGCCTTCTTGGCGGCCGGCTTCTTCTTGGCGGCGGCGGCGGCCTTCTTGTCCTTAGCCGCGGCGGCGGCGGCGGCGGCGGCGGGTTTAGCCTTCGACGGGGAAGCGGAGGCGGCGGCTTTCTTGCTCTTGGCCGCTGCGGCGGCGGCCTTCTTCGGCTTCGCGGCTGCGGCGGAGGAGGCGCTCTTGCCGGACGACGCCGCCTTGCCGCTTGCGGGTTTCTTCGCGGAGGCAGACTTCGATTCCAGCTTGAACGAACCAGAGGCGCCCTTGCCCTTGGTCTGTATCAGAGCGCCCGACTCGACGGCGCTCTTGAGGTACTTTCTGATGAACGGCGCCAGCTTCTCGGAGTCGACTTTGTATTGAGCCGCGATGTACTTTTTGATCGCCTGAAGCGACGATCCGCTGCGCTCTTTCAGCTCTTTGATGGCGTTGTTGACCATCTCGGAGGTCTTCGGGTGGGTCGGCTTCGCCTTGGGTTTCTTAGCGCCGGCCGCTGCGGATTTAGGCTTCTTCGCGGGTGTCGCCGGAGCGGGTGTTTCGGAGGCTACAGCTGTGTCGGCCATTGTTACCGTTGAGTTTAGTAATTAATTTTAACTACAGAGAGAGACGCAATAGTACGCACAATGCACGCTCGATGTCGCCACTATAGTTAAAAAATTCGCCCACAAACGCTCGACACTCACCCGGTGGGAGCAATACCGTAACGACGACCGCGGTGTCGCGAGACGTTTTCTCGTAGTTCGAGTTGTGAGTTTTCACTAACATCGTTCACTTTATTCCCTTTTATATCATTATTGTTTTTGAATCGGGATTACGGGACCGGCGGCGGGGAGCGTGTCTGAGTTGGTGGTTCGTCCCGTTGGCGTTTCGTGGGTGTCGGTCGAGGATTTAGTGCGGTAGGGAGCGTTTATATTCGTCGGTTGGGTCGCCGGTCACCCAACGTCCGGATCAAAAGTGGTTTTTCTGTGGAAAATGAGAGTTTTCACTCGCGATTTGGACGTGCCGGGACGAGTGGAGGTACGCACTCGCGAGAGACACCCACTAGGTAATCTCGACAGCGAATATGTATATAATTTCGTCGCGCCGATGTCGACGATCGTAAAACAGAAACGAGCACTCGCTCGCAGCGGACGACACGGCGGCGGTGCGGCGCGTACGTAGTCGGAGGAAGCTTAATAAAATTATAGGAATAATGTTTGATTGAATACATTCATATATAGGACATTGCCGAGTTCGTGCAAAGGAGTGATGGTATAACAAAATTGAAATCCAATAATAAATAAATATACCTAGGTACCTGATAGTACTTATAGTGCAGTAGTGTCGCGTAGGAGGTGGTGGTCTTCTCACGCCGCGCCGCGGCAAGGCACGGTTACGTACGACTGTAGTACCTACTTGCTTACTCACTTAGGTTACCTCTACCTGTGCACTAACGCGAAATGTTAAAAAACAAACAAACAAAAAGGGATGCATAAGAAAAACAATATAAGTAGGTAGGTAGGTAGGTAAGTATACATATAAGTAACTATTTCTTAGGCTGCGTGCGTAGCGAGTTTCCATTTATAAGTACTTATTTGTCTTTAAATAATTAAATAAGTACCACCTACCTACTAGTGTTTTCGTATATAAGTTTACCACTTATTAAATGTCGTCTATAAATAGGGGAGGAAAACATAATATATATTTAAAAGCAAGTACGCCCGAGGTGGGTTAAGTTAGTCGATTGCACATGTATGTCAGTCAGCCAACCGGCCAGCAGGTACCTATGCTAAATTACTCATAACAAACAAACAAACATACATACGTAAGTAAGTAAGTAAGTAACTAACTAACTAACTAACTAAGTAAGTAAGTAAGTAAGTATATAACTTATTTTATTTCACGTATAAATTCGTGTAAACGTGAAAATTTTCAAGATTTTCGGCCGGCAAAAACATTACGAGTCGGTTATCATCATATCATGAGACGTGGTAATACCTACCTGGGTGGATACTACTAATCTATGTAAGTACCTATGCAGCGGGATGCTGATATACTTAGGTAGGTGTACTGTATTGGTCAAGTGGACTGTATTTGAATGAAAACGCTGATTTGAGGTGACAAAGTGGTAGGATCGCTACCATGAACTTTATTGAGATCGAAAACATACAATACTCAAAGTAATAGGAACTTAAAACTGACGAAACCAAAATTATCGAAATCACGTTCGGCTCGCAGGCCGGTTATATTTATGGTAAAAGTTACCTATCGCAACTAGTTACAATTCAAGTGACACATCGGCCAATGCTAATGCGCCAATTTCCTTATTTACTTAATGAATTTACGGTTTTTCCCAAACATTGTAATTCACAATTCAAAACACTCTAATTACCTTTATACCATAAAAACACATTATACAAGCATATTAAAAACGTTATACATATAAAACTCTAGTCACAAAATCATGTTAAACTTTAAACATCTTTACATAACAAAATTACAATTATTTATTTATATATCTTTATTCCCTTTACATATTCCCCAAGAGTGTTACATTCTTAAGAGATAATACTCGCTAATTATAGCCGGACGCTATTACTTTAACTAATAATGATAAAAAACCCCTTTCAACGTCCGAGCTAATTCTCGCTAAACTGTCAAAGTTACATTATATTTAAAACTTAATTATTGTTGATTCTAACATGTTCTATACAAATATAATTACCAAACAAAGCTTACTATTCGACTTTAAGAGCTATTAATTATTTTCAAAGTTTTCCTTATTGGCCAGAGAGAAATAGCAAATCTCTCTGTCTCTCTCCAACAGATGAGGGAACGGAACAGTAGTTCTCCGTCCTATTCTAACACACATATACAATTTTAACAAAACTAAAATCAACTCTATGCTTAAATACATCAGGCCGCTCGTCTGTCCGTAACATCCTCCCCCCGTCGCAGATCTTCGCAGACTAATCTTCTACTCGGAGGACGACGAGTTTTCTCACTGGCCGTCGCAGAATGCCTCCTTTAGTGCGGACTTCCACATTCCGCACTATCCCGTCCGGGCCGCGGAAGATGCGTGTTATCACGCCGCGCGGCCACACGTTGCGTGGCAGAGTCTCATCTGCGATGATCACCAGCTCGCCTTCCTTGTACTCGATCTGGCTGCCACGGCTCTCCCCTCGTGGCAGCAGCGTCGGCAGGTACTCCCGTACCCAACGGCGCCAAAATTCGTCGGCTAACCCTTGGGAAGCTCTCCACATCCTCTTATCCGCTGGCGTGCACGGTCCAGTAGTCGGCAATCCAGCTGAGCTGCCCAGTAGTAAGTGATTCGGCGTCAGGGCTTCTGGGTCGTTCTTATCCACCGACACATGTGTGAGAGGTCGGGAATTGACGCAATTCTCCACCTCAGCCAGCAACGTCAGTAGTACTTCCTCCTTCGGGTTTTTCTCGTGCAGGATTGTGGTGAGTGCTGTCTTCACTGACCGGACCATTCGTTCCCGGCTCTTCTCTTCTCTGACGAAAGATAGAATCTCTTGAATAGGCCTTTCTTCTTTCGGCCAAACTTCCTCTTGGTCATATAAAAATGCAGGTCCAATGAACCATCGATCTGTAGCGGTTCTCGAAATGACGTTGGCTCTCGTTGCCTCATCGGCGACATTCTCCGCCGTCGGTGTCCAGCGCCATTGACTGCTCGTCGTTTTCTCTGCAATTTCCCCCAGCCTGTTCGCTACATATGGAGTGAATCGTTTCTCATCATTTCTAATCCACTGTAACACCGTGGTGGAGTCTGTCCAATAAATTGTCCGGTCCGGCTTACCACGGTGTTCTCTGATAACCGAATCGGACAATCTAGTCCCTATAAGAGCCGCTTGCAATTCCAGGCGGGGAATACTCTGTGTCTTAATAGGGGCCACCTTCGCCTTCGCCGCCGCTAGTACAACGCTGATCGAGCCATCCTCGTACTGGAGCCGCCAGTAGGCTGCGGCTGCGTAGGCCTGCTCGCTTGCGTCACAAAATACGTGCAGTTGGCGTTCTCGGACTCCCCCCGTGTGCAGGTAACATCTCCGGAGGCGCAGGCTCGCTGTGTCTGTAATAGCTGCCATCCATGCTGCAAACTCACCGGCCGCACCCTCCGGAAGCTGGTCGTCCCATTTCAGCATTTTCTTCCTCCACAGATCTTGTATAAGGATTTTCGCGGATATAGTGATGCAGCTCAGCAGGCCCAATGGGTCAAACACCGACATCACCGCGCTGAGTGCTTCGCGCTTGGTAGGTGACCGCTCCGAAGACCTCACTTCGGCCGGAACCCGCGGCATGTTGGTATTGAATAAGAGCTCATCTGTATCGGCTGCCCAGATAAGGCCCAGTGTTCTACCATTCTGTGCAGCTTGGCCCATTTCCTTCGGCGTCCTAGCCCGCAGGTCTTCCGGTACATCGCTTAAGACTTTCGCGGAGTTGGAGTCCCAGCCAGCGATAACAAATCCCGCTTGTTTGTGTACTCGACGAACCTCCGCCATTGTCGCTCGAGCCTCGTCCTCCGTCGCGAAGCTGTCAACGTAATCATCCATATAATGGTTTTCTGTTATGGCTCTCAGCGCCAGCGGACACTCTGCGGCATGTTTCCGCGCATTGTAATTCCTCACACTGTGCGCCAGGAATGGTGAGCTCCTTGCACCAAATATCATCGAGGTCATTACATATTCTTTAATGTCTTCCGCTGGATTCTCCCGCCATAGAAACATTTGAGCTGGCCGGTCTTCTGCTCTTATTTTTATCTGTAAGAACATCTCTCTGATGTCCGCCGTGATAGCCACGCTCTGCTCCCTGAATCGGAAAAGAATTCCCGGCAGCGACTTCAGCAAATCAGGTCCTTCCAAAAGATGGTCATTAAGGCTTACACCATTAGCCTCTGCAGCCGCATCAAAAACCAATCTTAACTTTCCAGGCTTGTTCGGGTTGGAAACGCCGAAATGCGGCAAATACCAGCAAAGACTGCTGTTCTTTTCGGCACCGTTTCCCAACTCTGCGTAACCTTTGTCTAAGAGGTTTTTAACCTGCTTTGTGTACGCCTCCTTGAAGTCTTTAGATTTCTCCATCTTCTTTTCCAACGAACTTAATCTTTTCCTGGCCATTTCGAAACTCGGAGGCATCTTAACATCATCGTGGACCCATGGTAGCCCCACCTCGTACCTTCCATTGGTGTGCCTCACCGTGTCCTCGAAACTTCTCATGGCCCGCTCGTCAGATTTCTTCGGCCGTGAAGTTATGCATATTCCAAGGGAATCCATGTCGAAATGCTTCTCAAGAAGATCCTCAAGTCTCTGATCTGGATTACCGCACCGTATATCATTTTCGTTTGTCATGCGCAGATGCAGAACCCTTCCTTCCTGTTCCGCTCGTCCCCGGGGTAAGGTTCCGTGTAGCGTCCATCCCAATAGAGTCAGGGAGGCTACCGGCTCGTTCCTCTTTCCAACTCTTAATTCCCTCGATACGATGAGGGGCCAGTTATCGGCGCCTATCAATAGCCGCGGTCTTGCCCTTTCATATGTTAAATCTTCCACCGGCAGCCCTTTCAGATGGTCGAAAGAAAGGCAGGCTCGGTCTATCGTCTGCGTGCCGGCGTGAAAATCCTTTAACGTGAAGGCCTCTATCGTAAACTCATCATCGCTTGCTCGGCCGCGTATATTCAGCTTCACGCGTTTACTAACCGCTCGCTGTGAAGAAGTTATGGCGTGAATATTAAGCGACTGCTCAGGTCCTTCCGCTTGCAGCATACGCGCGAACTCTTCATCTACCAACGAG
The DNA here is from genome assembly GCA_958295455.1 of Coleophora deauratella. Taxonomy (NCBI): domain Eukaryota; kingdom Metazoa; phylum Arthropoda; class Insecta; order Lepidoptera; family Coleophoridae; genus Coleophora; species Coleophora deauratella. The sequence goes on along the minus strand of OY282415.1, from coordinate 2,957,530 downwards.
ATTGTGGACCCTTCATCCAGTAGCGCATGAGTTGGAATTTGAACTCCACCAGGGCCTGTTATCATTATCGGACATACCTTTAGCAGCACCGGTCCTTTCTTCTGCATGGCTGTCGATATCGACGCTGACATTACACGTTCCTCCTTGGGTTCTGCTATCTTCACTGGCTCCGACTTCTGCTCAGATTTAGTCTTAGCATGCAACAGTGCGTGGTGCCGTAAGCTGCAACTATCCACACCGCATCGCTTACTCTTGCAGAAGAACCGTCGATGCCCTTTGTGCAGGCAGTTAAAGCATATCTTCTGCCCTCTAACCCAAGTCCAACGGTCGTCTCCATTCATCGCGAGGAACTTCCGACATTTCTCAATTTCATGCTCACCCTCGCAGCACGAGCACCGCTTTTCTGGTTTCTCCTCTGTGGTGGTGAAAACTGCGCCGCCTTTCCTCTCCAGGACTTCTTTCCTCTTAAACAGCGGTGGAGTTGGCCTCGACTTCTGAGCCGGCATCTCCTTCATCTTCGGCGCTAACGAATAAGAGTAGGCGTGACGCAACGATCTGCCCGCTTCTCGCATGAGGAACCGTGACAAAACTACAATCCCCGGCTCCTTGTTCACTGCGTTCGAGCTAGCAGCCTCGTATTCCTCGGCGTAATCGCACCATCGGGCTTTCAAGTGCGGGCTCAGCTTTTCGATGACCTCTCTGGTCAGCATCGGGTTGAACAAATAATTCTTATGATCAATATTAGCAAGGACACATACCGCATTCTGAAGTTTCACCGCAAAGTCGTTGAGTTCCTCGGCGGTAGCTCCAACACGTGGCAACCTCCTAATCTCTCCGAGAGTTCTGTCCATAATCATTTCCGGACGACCGAAACGCTGTTCTAACGTCTTCATAATCACGTTCGGATCGGCAGCTGTGTACAGTAGCGCAGATACAGCATTACGCGCTTCCCCTCGTAAACAGCTCCGTAATCGGGTCAGGTTTTCAGCTGCTGTGTACCTGAATAGTTTCGTGGAGTCCTCCATGGCGGCCTTGAAAAGCATCCACCCTTCAACCTCACCATAAAACAGAGGCAACTCCTGGGCTTGACGTGGCGGTGGTCTTCGCGTCAAAATATTCTCAAGTGCGTCTGCCAGTCGATCGACGCCACGTTCACTCTCCTTCCTTTGTGCAGGTTCTTGAGGCAGTGCAGGGGCGGTCTGGGGTACGCCTCGCAACTGGTGGCCATCTCGCAGCTGATCGACGCTTTTGTCCAGCCATGCTTCAACTCGATGCGCCTTCTCTCTCTCCAATTGCCTGCCATCCTCCCCCCCTAGCAGCTCTCCATCAGGTGACCTTGATCGCACCGCAGGCATACTCCTTCGCGGCCCATCCAGGTGTGCAGGATATGCAGCAGCAGGGGTTTCATCTCGCAGCTGATTGTTAGCTCGCAACTGGTCTGTCTCCCGTTGCCTAACACTCACTAAGCTGGCGTTGCATTCTTCATCCATCATAGCCATTTCTGCAGCAAGCTTTCGACGAACTAGAGAAGCTTCCATTTCTAGCTCCTTTCGTTTTATTTCCACTAGCTTCTGCTCAGCCTCGTACTCAGCCAACCGTCTACGCGCCACGATACTAACGGTAGTACGCATCGACCGAACCGAACCGGCGCGGGAACGTAGCAGCAGCGGCGGCAGCATTCCATCGCGCGAATGCGCATCGCGGTTACCGAGCGCGGGCGCTATATCGAAGCGCGTAGCCGCTACGTCAGCAGCTCGTAGCGAGTCGTAGCCCGTAGTCGCTACGCCGGCCGTCCGCTCTCGCGGAGCGTCATATCGCGCCGTCGCGTCTCCGATCGCGCGCTCTCGTTCGCACGCGTAGCCCGTAGTCGCTACGCCGGCCGCGGACTCTCGCGGAGCACCGCCGTACCGCGCAAGCACGTCACCGATAGCGCGCTCTCGCTCCCACGCGTAGGGCGTAAGCGCGTCACCGCCGGCCGCGTGTTCTCGCTCGCACGCGTCGTCGTAGCGCGTAGCTGCTACGTCAGCCGTGCGCTCTCGCGGAGCGCCACCGATAGCGCCTTCTCGCTCGCACGCGTCGTCGCGGACCGCGCGCTCTCGCTCGCACGCGTAGTCATAGCGCGTACCCGCCTCGCGGACCGAACGCGAGCCGCGCAGCGCGGGCGCGGGGGCGGGGGGTACGCCGCGGACCGTCGGCGCTGAGCGCGTGGACACGGTGTCCCGGTGCGCCGTCGCGGCGGCCTCGGGAGCGAGCGGCGCACCACGAAAGTGCGGCGCTCCCGTTCGCGTCGGCGGCGTCGCGGTGGTCTCGGAAGCAAGCGGCGCAAGGCGAGAATGCGGCGCTTCCGTTCGCGGCGTCGCGGTGGTCTCGGAAGCAAGCGGCGCAAGGCGAGAATGCGGCGCTTCCGTTCGCGGCGTCGCGGTGGCTAACGCGGAACCCGACGCAAAGCCAAGGTCTTCGGTGACCTGCACGCTCGCGGGCGGCATCGAACGCGACGCGGATGGGGATGCGGGCGGCGTCCGGAATACACGCGGCGCCCGCATATCGATGACGAGTGCCTCGTTGGCCTTCGGTTTCTGACCCGACTGGCTCCTCGTCGTTGGCATTTCGATGACTGGACCGGCGGCTTCCACTTGTAGGCAGCTTCAACCCGAACTGGCTAGCAGGCCTCGTACAGCGATAGACGGCTCCAGTCTTCTCCGTTCCAATTATCCGCTTTTCGATCTCGAAGATTGGACCGACAGCTTCCACTTGCAGGACGGCTTCAACCCAGCAGGCTAGCAGGTCCCGTACAGCGGCAGACGGCAACAAATCTTCGAAGTCCAACTTCTTCGCCACTTCAGATCCGGCTAACGATGGACCAAATGTATTGGTCAAGTGGACTGTATTTGAATGAAAACGCTGATTTGAGGTGACAAAGTGGTAGGATCGCTACCATGAACTTTATTGAGATCGAAAACATACAATACTCAAAGTAATAGGAACTTAAAACTGACGAAACCAAAATTATCGAAATCACGTTCGGCTCGCAGGCCGGTTATATTTATGGTAAAAGTTACCTATCGCAACTAGTTACAATTCAAGTGACACATCGGCCAATGCTAATGCGCCAATTTCCTTATTTACTTAATGAATTTACGGTTTTTCCCAAACATTGTAATTCACAATTCAAAACACTCTAATTACCTTTATACCATAAAAACACATTATACAAGCATATTAAAAACGTTATACATATAAAACTCTAGTCACAAAATCATGTTAAACTTTAAACATCTTTACATAACAAAATTACAATTATTTATTTATATATCTTTATTCCCTTTACATATTCCCCAAGAGTGTTACATTCTTAAGAGATAATACTCGCTAATTATAGCCGGACGCTATTACTTTAACTAATAATGATAAAAAACCCCTTTCAACGTCCGAGCTAATTCTCGCTAAACTGTCAAAGTTACATTATATTTAAAACTTAATTATTGTTGATTCTAACATGTTCTATACAAATATAATTACCAAACAAAGCTTACTATTCGACTTTAAGAGCTATTAATTATTTTCAAAGTTTTCCTTATTGGCCAGAGAGAAATAGCAAATCTCTCTGTCTCTCTCCAACAGATGAGGGAACGGAACAGTAGTTCTCCGTCCTATTCTAACACACATATACAATTTTAACAAAACTAAAATCAACTCTATGCTTAAATACATCAGGCCGCTCGTCTGTCCGTAACATGTACCTTACCTGAAGAACCATGATAATACATATTAGTTATATAGGTAAGCGTGTAGTAGGTAAGTATTGTACGAGATTGATCGTTTAGAAACAGAAGCGATATTATGGTATGATTAATAATACCATGTTATATCTATTATGAACCATGTGCGGCCCTGAAAAGGGCCTTTTTGTGGTGTCTCGTTGAGTTCGGACACGAGGTGCGCGCGATGCGGACGGAGCGCGACCCCGCCGCTGCTGGTGGTGGTGAAACCAACAACCAACGGCGTGCGAGCGTTCCGCGCCGCTCTCGTGGCGGTTTTTAACCACCGAAACCGTAGAGGGTACGACCCTGACGTTTCAGCGCGTAGACGACGTCCATGGCGGTGACGGTCTTCCTCTTGGCGTGCTCGGTGTAAGTTACCGCGTCACGGATCACGTTCTCCAGGAAAACCTTGAGAACTCCACGGGTCTCCTCGTAGATCAAACCGGAGATACGCTTGACACCACCACGGCGAGCCAAACGACGGATGGCGGGCTTCGTGATACCCTGGATGTTATCACGCAGCACCTTCCTGTGACGTTTGGCGCCACCTTTTCCCAGACCTTTACCTCCCTTACCGCGACCGGTCATTGTTGCTTGACGGAGTGGATTGATGTAAAATCAAAAACACGAACGAATCGGAACACACGCGCGGTGAACGAACGAGCGAACTGTGTTTCGCCAACTGATAGAGTGCCTACTTTTATAGGTTGCGACCACGTTCGCGGGGTTGAGGTCGATGGCGGGGGGGAATCCAGGCTGGCTGGCTATCTATCTCGCTCGCTCGCTCGCTCGCTCGCTCGCGCACGGGCTCGTTAGTTTTGTGACAGACCAAAAATTTTCAGCGTTCGCCAAAATCTAACTCTGTACATATAAACCAAACGTATAATATAATATGAATAGATTATAATTAAATAAGTAAATTAAGTATCTACCTTTTATCTATTTTTTATAGATAGAGGACTATCTATTGGATAATGAAAATAAATAAATAATAATAATATAACAAAAAAAAAAAAACCTTTGCCAAAAACCTAACTGAACAAAACCTAACTCTATAAAACCTAACTTGTTAGGTTAGGTTAGGTTAGGTTAATGTTAGGTTAGGTTAACGTTAGGTTAGGTTAGGTTAGGTTAGGTTAGGTTAGGTTAGGTTAAAACGAAACCTAAGTTTAAATATTGATTATTTGACATAGGCTAGTAGGTAGACAATTAAATATTCGGCCGGCACGTACGGTATAAGAAGAAATATAGAGACGTATACCTCCTACCTATAGGTGGTTAAGTTGGGTTTAAAGTATACTTTACCTTTTGTATGCATTCAACTAACTGTGCGACAGAAATCGATCGTTAGAAACAAATTATTAAGACCGATAGATACCTATCGTGGATATCTACCAATCTGATATGTTGAAACGTGTGCGGCCCTGAAAAGGGCCTTTTGGTTTTCGTTCGTTTTGATGAAATGAAACAAAACAAAACAAAACGAAACGGTGCGGCGCGGTGCGGTGCGGTGCGGTGCGGTGCGATGCAGTTGCGGCGCAAGCGCGACTTAAGCGCGCTCGCCCCTAATCCTGCGCGCCAGCTGTATGTCCTTGGGCATGATGGTGACACGCTTGGCGTGGATGGCGCACAGGTTGGTGTCCTCAAAGAGACCGACGAGGTAAGCCTCGCTGGCCTCCTGAAGAGCCATCACGGCGGAGCTCTGGAAACGCAGGTCGGTCTTGAAATCTTGAGCGATCTCACGAACCAGACGCTGGAATGGCAGCTTCCTGATGAGCAGCTCAGTGCTCTTCTGGTAGCGACGGATCTCACGCAGGGCGACCGTGCCGGGCCTGTAACGATGTGGTTTCTTAACACCGCCAGTGGCCGGGGCGCTCTTGCGAGCCGCCTTAGTGGCGAGCTGTTTGCGGGGCGCTTTGCCACCGGTTGATTTACGAGCGGTTTGCTTGGTACGTGCCATTTCGAAAAACAATTATACGTAGGAGGTATATGTGTGAACCCGAGACGACCGACGCGTACGACGAACGATAACGAATAATGACGCTTCGCGTGAAAACCGCCGCTATATATATAGTACGGGTGAAATATGAGTGCGTCCCATTCGCACTCGCGCACCCGCTCTTCCATCTCTCTCTCACAGAAATACGTCTCTTTCGATCTGGTGTACCTCTCAACTTTGCGAGAAACGAATAGGTATGATGCATGCAACTGAGCTAGTTTGGCTCTGACAATAATAGTACCTAGGTAGGTAGGTATGTAGTTTATGTAGTATATATATTTTCATCTAGATGTCATTGTATTAAGCTAATTGTTATTGAAAATATACATAATTTAAACATAAATAGGTAAGTAATGATAATGTGCAGCGGCAGCGTGCAAAAACGAGCAGAATAATCTATAGGTATTATAGTATGTAGCAGTTGCGTCGAGTGCAGGCTTTTGTTTAAGTAGGTAGGTAGGTAGGTAGGTAGGTAGGTAGGTAGGTAGGTAGGTAGGTATACATTTATTTATTGATTATTTAGTTTATACTAATTTCTTGTTTTCAGTTCAGTACAATGTAGTAACTACCTAAGTGCTTACTTGCAACAGACGGACGAAGGTGGTAAGTAGGCTATATATCTAGTAATATTTTATTTATCTGGCGTGAGTCGTGACGAAATCACCGTTGAAACTATATTAAAATAATAATATAAAACAGTGCATTAGTAATACTGTTTCATATATATTGTGTTTAAATAGAACAAGTTTGTGGCCCTGAAAAGGGCCTTTGGTTTGAGCTGCGACAGCAGCAAGCAGTCACTGTGCTGTGAGAGCGCTTGACAATGGAGACGCTTCACTTGGAGCTGGTGTACTTGGTGACGGCCTTGGTGCCCTCGCTGACGGCGTGCTTGGCGAGCTCACCGGGCAGCAGGAGCCTCACGGAGGTCTGCACCTCCCTGGAGGTGATCGTGGAGCGCTTGTTGTAGTGGGCGAGACGTGAAGCTTCGGCAGCGATGCGCTCGAATATGTCGTTCACGAAAGAGTTCATGATCGACATGGCCTTCGAGGAGATACCGGTGTCGGGGTGCACCTGTTTGAGCACCTTGTAGATGTAGATGGCGTAGCTCTCCTTCCTCTTGTGCTTCTTCTTTTTCTTGTCAGACTTGGAAATGTTCTTTTGGGCCTTGCCGGATTTCTTGGCGGCCTTACCACTCGTCTTGGGCGGCATGATTCGATACGCAGCAGAGACACAAACGAAATAATAATATACTATACACGCGCGTTACGTGAGAGCGTAAGCTGTGAGTACAAATTTCAACTGGGGCTCACCGCTGATTTTGTCAAAATTTGACCCTCGCTATTTGTTAGTAACTAGGCGATGCGACGACGAATCACACGTTACAGACTGACGTTCACCCTCGTTTCGGAAAGAGCGAGAGAAACGATCTACTCAGACGAATTTAACGCGAGAGCGAGATGGAAATATATCGCTGTTGTTGTTTTATTGTTATTATTATTATTATTATTGTAAAATACTTAGGTGTTGGTCGTGGTCGGTGCCTAAAATAAATATATTCTCTATTCATATAGGTATGCAAAATGATGATAATAATAACTAAATCTATTGTGTGTGTGTGTATATAATAAATTTTTGTAGTAACGAGTAACAACCACCAAGTGGTAGGTGGTCCATTATTCTAGTAGGTGAAGTGAACGAGCACTCGTTGAGTAAGTTAATTAAAGTATGCACATAGGTGTACACGTAAGTAGGTACCTACCTATTATGTATGTACGCAGGTCTGTGGTCTCGACAAATTGTGTTATTATATTAATAGGTAGGTGGTACATACATACATACTGTTGCGAGGCCGCGGCTCAGCCTTCGATAGCTCCCTTCACGGGTACCGCAGTCCGCAACAGACACGTTCACACAGGGTAGTTCGCGACTAGGAGAAGGCTAGGCAAGCCCACGAATACTCAAGAGTGACTTGTCACAATACTTTATTTTTACTGACAATAGTGTCTAGGTTACAAAGTGCTACACGAGAGGTATATGGTAGTACCTTATTGTCGCGACGAAGAAACTGAACTGACGACCGGCTCGCAGGCCGGCTCTATTTATCGCAAAACAAAGGCCTCGCATCGGGTCAGTATCTTAACAATGCATCGGCCAACCCGAGCGCTTGAAATCTATTGTGCACATCTGGGTGCGTACTCGCACGTGGTCTTTTTCGACTTCACGTTGTGTTATTTTTGTAGTCTTTACATTTAGGTTTAATAATATGTAGTATGTAGTGAAATGGGTTTGTTTTCACAAGACTCTACCTACAACAGCAAGTTTACACAGTTTATTCCCTATATGGCTTAACATAAATCAATTACGCAGGATTATTAATTAGTTTCTGACATACAAAGGTAGAACTTACAAACAACATACAATACACGTTCAATAATACTACAAATACCAATCAATTCATTACTAATCTAGAAACAAGGAAATTATATTCACAATCAAGTCTATCTTAAAATATAGCGATCGGGCATGATAATAAACACTAACCTGCCAAGGGTTTTACAATTGGGGTTCGCACCTATTTGTAACATTCATACGTACATATTTTATCAAGTCAGTATTATAACCAAATATCTATATTAAAACTAATTTCTAAGTTTCCTTTGCTTGGGGAAACAGTAACACAATATTTTCTGTCTCATTCAACGAGTTACATACACGAGAGCAAGGGAAAGATACAGTCTGACATATACGTCGTCTCACTCTAATATTCGATATACTACATACAAGATTTCTAAATCACTATCTAATACAAGATACAAACTACGCTATTACTAAATATAAGTACCGGTACCAAGATTATCGGCTGCCCGTAACATTCCACCCCCCGTACGAGGATACATTTCTCAACACAAGCTATCCGAGGACAATGTCGGCGGTGGGCAGCACGATAATTTTTGCTACCGGTCGTTTCAGCACACCGTGTCCAGTTTTCACGTCCACTACCCGCACTTTACCGTCACTGCCGGGATAAACGTTCACAATTTTGCCCTTCGGCCACTGATTGCGCGGTATAGAGTCATCGCAAATGACTACAATATCGTTCACCTTCACGCTCACTGATTCACTTTCCCACTTTACTCGACGCTGGAGTGACGGCAGGTACTCCCGACGCCACCGACGCCAAAAGTCGTCCGCCAACGCGTTTGCACGCCTCCACTGTCGACGGACATCCAAGTCCGCCGTACACGATGGCGCGAACGAGGCGGCGCCCGATCCCGTCCCCAACAGGAGATGATTCGGCGTGAGGACGGTGGGACTTGCCGCATCTCCCACAGGCACGTAACTGAGAGGCCGGCTGTTGACAATCAGCTCGGCCTCAAGGAGGAGGGTATGCAGTACCTCCTCTCGAGGCGCCTTCTGGCGCAAGGTGACTCGTAATGCGTTTTTAATCGATCGCACGAGTCTTTCCCAGACACCTCCCATGTGTGGAGCAGCTGGAGGGTTAAATATCCATTCGATGTTTCTTACGGTTACGGCTTCAGCAAACTTCACATGATCGAACTCCTTCAATGCCGCTCGTAGTTCCTTCTCGGCACCGACAAAATTGGTTCCTCGGTCACTTCGGATGGTTTGTGGTTGACCTCTACGAGCGATCAGTCTTCGCACGGCCAGAATCGCCGAGTCAATGTTTAGAGATGACGCTAATTCTAAGTGCACCGCCCGCGTTGATAGGCAGGTGAACAATACACCCCATCTTTTTTCCCGCCGTCTGCCAATTGTCACCTCCATCGGCCCGAAATAATCGATCCCACAATGTACGAACGCGCGCCTTGTTGACTGCACGCGTGAAGATGGGAGGTCAGCCATCTTCGGTACGATGGGATTACCACGAAGATGTTTGCACGTCACGCATGCCCTGATCAGCTTTTTTGTCGTGCTTCTAATATTTGTGATCCAGAATCTTTCTCGCGCTGAATTTACTACATGTTCTGTTCCAGCATGTGCGGCTTTCAGGTGGAAATACTTTACTATCAAGTGCGCTGCCCATCCTCGGCCATCAATAATGATTGGGTGTCTTTCGTCGAATGACAGATCTGTCGACGCACCAATCCGACCCCTCACCCTCAACAGTCCATCTTCATACAGCATCGGGTCCAAAGCCTTCAGCTTGCTGTCTGCTGGTAGGTTCTTACCCGCTTGAAGGGCTTGGATTTCTTTGTCAAAATGTTCTCTTTGAGCTTCTTTTAGGATCAGTACTTCCGCGTCTCTGAGATCATCCCGCTCGAGGGCGTTCGTCTTCCGTCCTCTGCATCTCCTGACGAAAGCCAATGCTCTCGCCGTCACTCTCACCGCTCGATCCCACGCAGAGTACCGCTTCAGGTTGATCAAGGGTTCCTGGACCTCAGCTACCACGTTGACTCTCAGCTCGAGGTCCACCTGAGACATCTCCTCAGTGACTACATTCGGCCACAGGTGCGGAGGATCACGTAGAAAGGCGGGGCCCGAAAACCAAATACTTCTTTCCCGAGGCCAGCCCAACTTCGTCGCTTCATCGGCCGGGTTATCCGCCGATGCTACCCAGCGCCAATCACTCCTCTTACTCTTTGACTCAAGTTCGCTCAGTCGGTGCGAAACAAAACTCTGAAAGTCTCTAGATTCTGACGCTAGCCACTTCAACACCGTTTGCGAGTCAGTCCAATAGAATATACCTACATTTAATCCTAACTCGTTCCTAACGCTATTACCTAACCTACAAGCTAAGACTGCTGCTTGCAACTCTAACCTAGGGATGCTCACCACCTTCAGTGGGGCAACCCGTGCCTTTCCGGCTACCAATGCACACTCACGTTCGCCACTACTACCTACTCCTACTAGGTACGCTACTGCAGCGTACGCCAGTTCGCTCGCGTCGCCAAATACATGCAATTCATGATCTCTACTTAGGTCTAATCCATACCATCTAGGAATCCTAACACTACTAATTCTATTTACATTTTTTAACCAAGTGAGCCAACTATTAGCTTCTTGCTCTAGTAGCTTGTCATCCCATCCGACGTTCGATCTCCATATCTGCTGTAGCAGAATTTTAGTGGGAATGACAGCTGGACACAAGAACCCCAAAGGGTCAAATACGGACATGATAAACCTAAGGTATTCTCTCTTCGTGGGTATCACTTCACCGCTAGCAATTTCCATAGGTATTTTCTTGAATGATAGATCAAAGGACAGATCATCTAACTGAGGGTTCCATATTAATCCTAGGGTACGTTCTATGGGTATTTGATCTAAACCCTTTCCAAACTCTACGTTATAAGCTGTTTGTGTCGAACCCTCGACTGGTTCGCACATGGTAGGAGAGTTTGACACCCACCCCCTAATATTGAAGCCACCTGCAGCATGAGACTGCGTAACTTCATCGACTACCTTCCTAGCAGTAGCCTCATCATCAAAACTATCCAAGTAATCATCAACGTAGTGCTTATTCTCGATCGGATGTACGGCATTAGGGTATTTGTCGGCCAAATCCCTAGTGTTTTTGTTTAATATATACATTGCCATCGAAGGCGAGGACGTAGCTCCGAATATCATTGAGTTCATTACATATACGTCTGGGCGTCTGTCTCTTTCTTTCCCGCGCCATAAAAACAATTGAGCCCCTTTATCCTCATCCCTAATCTTTACCCGCAGAAACATGTCGGCTATATCGCCTTTGACGGCGACTCTACCAAATCGGAACCTCGTTAGCACGCCGAATAGCGAGTTCAGAAGTACGGGTCCGCTGAGTAATCTAGAGTTCATTGAAACTCCTTTGTATGAGGCAGCAGCATCAAATACAAGTCGCAGCTTACCAGGCTTATTAGGGTTTAATACCCCGAAATGAGGTAGATACCACTTGGGTTCTGCCTCCCAACCATCAGGTGCCCTTTCCGCGTATCCCTCGTTCAGAAGCCTGTTTATCTGTGTTTCGTATGCTACACCAAACAACGGATCCCTATCCATCCGCCGTTCTATTCCCTTTAATCTCGTTAGGGCTTGGTTATAATTATTAGGAAAACTGGGGCTGTCGTCTTTCCATAGCAGGCCACACTCCCATCCGCCTTCCACCCGGCGACTGGTTCGTTCCAAAATAGAGTGGGCTCGTTCTACATCCGCGTTCTTACGCTCAACCTCAGCTATTCCTATACTATCTAATTCGAATTGTGTCCTAACTAAACTATGCAACTCATCATCTAACCTACTCTTAGTGACTACAGCTGTACAATGGACTGTTTCACAATCGGAGGAAGTGGATGCGCAGTTACCTAATGGGCCATGAATGACCCATCCTAACTGGGTAAGAGAAGCGATCGGCTGACCGGACTTACCCCTGCGGATCTCCCTGCCGACGATGAGCTCCCAGTTGTCCTGGCCCAGGAGCAGCAGCGGCTTCGTTTCCCCTCCCTCCTTGCGATCATCACTACAGTCCACGGTGTCACACAAATCACTGAGATGAGCGTTCTCATACACTGTCACTGGTATTGTCTGAGTAGGCAGATTCAAATGAGCCATAGTACGCACGTTTACACAATGTTCCAGTCCATTAGGTCCACAAATCCGAATATTCACTTTACGCGACTCACTGTCCGTAACCCTTTGTCCGTTCGCGGTTACTATGGTGAGAGGGCACGGCTCTCCACTATCACTTGTTACTAGACTACTGTCCATTAGTGACACAGTAGCTCCATCGTCCAACAAGGCGTGAGTCTGTATCACGCAGTTGTCTCTTTTGATAGAGACTGGCACCATTTTTAACAAAGCCTTTGTACACGCACTTCCAACACTAAAAGCCCGCTTCACTTCAGCTTCAGGAGCCGAGGGTGTCGGCTCAGGCGGGTGCTCTTCAGCCGGCCTATTACTGAAGTGAAGTAACGCATGATGAGGGGCGTTACACTGATCGCACCGCTTAGCTCGGCAAAACTCACGGTTATGACGATTACACAAACATTTAAAACACAGTCTATTGTCCTTGGCCACGTTCCACCGTTCACTATTGTTCAGTGCAGCATACTTTTGACACACTGGTAACACGTGATTACCACCACACATAACGCACGTAACTCGTGGCGCGCTGCTCGACGCTGCCGGTGCGGAGCTCACGGTTCGCGACACAGTGCTCGACGCTACCGGTGCGGAGCTCACAAACGCGACTCTCTGTACATTGCGGTGTACAGGCATTACACGCGAACGCGGCGCGTTATGAGTCGCGCTAACCGAGGGTGCAGTCAGGTTCAGGGGCACCAGATACGAAGCCGATCGCGATTGTTCAGCCAAGAATTCGAGTAGAATGTCCAAGCTTGGCGACACACGTAAGTCCACACTACACACTTTGTCTTTACACTTCAAAAATTCACTATACAGATGCTTCTGTAGAGGAGAAAGTTTATTCAAAAGCTCACTCACCAGTTGAGGGTTATTCAAATACCCATCAGCCTTGATATTCCTCAGCAACGATACACAATTTCTCACCACCGAAGTAAACTTTTGAAGTTCCTTTCCACTCTCAGTCACTCGCGGTAATGCCTTAATCTTTCTTAAGGCACAGTCCAAGATCGCACCGGGGTGACCGAACTCTTCCTCAAGGGTGCACATCACTTCACTTGGATCACTGGTACCTCGTAAAATGTCCTCCACTGCGAGCCTCGCTGGCCCCACTATTGCTTGCTGTAACCTTGCCAAGTTTTCGAAGGCCGCAAACTTATACTCCTCCGTTGATCGTTCGTAGATCCGCTTGAAGGTGATCCAGTCGGCTGGGTTGCCGTCGAACTTTGGCAGTTCGTATGTCTGCCGCGGTCTAGGCCTAGACATGCCCATGATAGCATTGGCCAACTTATCGAGACCATCGATTCTCTCACGAGGGCACTCTTCTGACCGCTCTCTCCTCGGCGGCTGCGACGAAACACGCGGCAGCGTGTCGTTGAACCTCACCTCGGTGGCGGAAGGGCGCGGTTGTTGTCCGCGTTCACGAGGCGCCTCTTCCACCGCACGTGGTGATTGACTCAGCCACTCTTCCACTCGCTGGTTCGTCGCGGCCCGGGACAGCGAGCGCCGTTCCTCAGCTTCGTCTTCGGCTGCAGCTTCTGCAGCTTCAATGTCGGCCATCTTAGCGGCCAACTGCTTCTCCAACACTTCCTCCCGTATCTTTGCTCTCTCCATCGCAATCTCCAACTCCAGCTGTCGCCGCTGTGCATCCAAGGCCTTTTTATGGCTGCGGCGAGAAGCATGGCTTCCCGAGGTGCTCTTCACATCCATTGGATGATGTGATCGCACAAATCCACGAGGATCAACAAGCACGCTGCCCTCCGGTTCCGGAGGTATCCGCAGTGGTGGCGGCCGTTGATCTTGATCGAGAACGACTTCATCGGGCTCCTTCTGATCCCGATGATCGATGATCCGTCCCTCCGGAAGAGTGGGCGCGGACGGTGGCGACGGCGGGTTCGTTCGTTGCAAGGCCGCCGCTCCGTCCGCTTCCACAAGCAAATCCGAGTCCGTAGGCACGTTTTGGTAGTCGTCTCTGGTGAGTTCAGCTTGCTCCTCCGCCAACTTCTTTCCGCTCCTGGTCACTCTTGACATGGTGATAGCTTCTCGTCGATCCGGCTCCGAAGGACCACTGTTGCGAGGCCGCGGCTCAGCCTTCGATAGCTCCCTTCACGGGTACCGCAGTCCGCAACAGACACGTTCACACAGGGTAGTTCGCGACTAGGAGAAGGCTAGGCAAGCCCACGAATACTCAAGAGTGACTTGTCACAATACTTTATTTTTACTGACAATAGTGTCTAGGTTACAAAGTGCTACACGAGAGGTATATGGTAGTACCTTATTGTCGCGACGAAGAAACTGAACTGACGACCGGCTCGCAGGCCGGCTCTATTTATCGCAAAACAAAGGCCTCGCATCGGGTCAGTATCTTAACAATGCATCGGCCAACCCGAGCGCTTGAAATCTATTGTGCACATCTGGGTGCGTACTCGCACGTGGTCTTTTTCGACTTCACGTTGTGTTATTTTTGTAGTCTTTACATTTAGGTTTAATAATATGTAGTATGTAGTGAAATGGGTTTGTTTTCACAAGACTCTACCTACAACAGCAAGTTTACACAGTTTATTCCCTATATGGCTTAACATAAATCAATTACGCAGGATTATTAATTAGTTTCTGACATACAAAGGTAGAACTTACAAACAACATACAATACACGTTCAATAATACTACAAATACCAATCAATTCATTACTAATCTAGAAACAAGGAAATTATATTCACAATCAAGTCTATCTTAAAATATAGCGATCGGGCATGATAATAAACACTAACCTGCCAAGGGTTTTACAATTGGGGTTCGCACCTATTTGTAACATTCATACGTACATATTTTATCAAGTCAGTATTATAACCAAATATCTATATTAAAACTAATTTCTAAGTTTCCTTTGCTTGGGGAAACAGTAACACAATATTTTCTGTCTCATTCAACGAGTTACATACACGAGAGCAAGGGAAAGATACAGTCTGACATATACGTCGTCTCACTCTAATATTCGATATACTACATACAAGATTTCTAAATCACTATCTAATACAAGATACAAACTACGCTATTACTAAATATAAGTACCGGTACCAAGATTATCGGCTGCCCGTAACACATACATACATACATACATACATTTTTGTGATCGGAATCGTTCAGATAGAAACTAATTCATTATGACATTCATCATAGATAAACGTCGCAAAATACGAATCATATTGTGGCCCTGAAAAGGGCCTTTTGATTTGATACAAATCAATCGAATCGACTACGATTGTTTGTGTCGATGCGCGGCGTGCGTGCGTGCGTGCGGCCGGCGGCGGCGGCGGCGGCGGCGGCGGCGCCTTACGCCTTCTTCTCGGTCTTCTTGGGCAGAAGCACCGCTTGGATGTTCGGCAACACACCACCCTGGGCGATGGTAACGCCGGAGAGCAGCTTGTTCAACTCCTCGTCGTTCCTGATGGCCAGCTGGAGATGTCTCGGAATGATCCTGGTCTTCTTGTTGTCACGAGCGGCGTTACCGGCCAACTCGAGCACCTCAGCGGCCAAGTACTCCATCACGGCGGCGAGGTACACCGGGGCGCCGGCACCGACGCGCTCGGCGTAATTGCCCTTCTTGAGCAGCCTGTGGATACGACCCACGGGGAACTGAAGTCCGGCACGGTTCGAGCGAGACTTTGCCTTCCCCTTGACCTTGCCACCTTTACCACGTCCGGACATATTGAACTGTTGAGTAGTTGTACGACGCGAAAGCGAGTGAAAGAATGAGGAGCGCGCGCGCTAACAGTCGGCGACGAGCGAGCGAGTATAGAATATTTTTTTAAACGCGTCGCGTCGCCATTTATATAGTTGGAACACGGTCGCAGTAGTGGCGGGGTGATCGACGAAGGGAGAGCGCGAGAGCGAGCGAGACGGAGAATAAAACACAATAAATACATACATATAGGTGTACGTTGTGTTTTGTAGGTATGTAAGTGTACGCACGTAGGTAAATACTATTATACTAGGTATATTTTATTTATAATAGCACTACATATTCTGTAGAAACACAACCACCGATTTAACGGGACGGGAGTAGGTAAATAATAATGCCGGATAAAAATAAATAGGTATTCTAACTACGCTATGTCGAGTCTAGTTGCATTCAAATAATTTTTAATAGAGAGATTATACTACTTACTTAATCAATCAATCAATCAATAAGTGGTATTAAGTGGGTACCTACCTTAAACGGAATTGTTTTTATATTATGTATGTATGTATGTATGTATGTATGTATGTATGTATGTATGTAATATTAGTTATTTATTTATTTATTTATTTATTAATTAATTAATTGGGGGTGTGAAATGGACGGCGACGAACGTCGTATCGTTCGTTAGAAACTTTTTCGTTTTTGTTTTATCAACTGAACTGAATCATATGTTAGCCCTGAAAAGGGCTTTTTGGGTGTGCGGGCGTTGCGGTTGCGCCGGCATCGGCATTGCATCGGCTGACACTTGGCCGGCCAGCCAATGAGCGAGCCAACGCGTGTCATCGCCACGACGACGGTGGTGTCCGGTGTTACACGGGCGCGATATTTACTTCTTGCCCGCACCGGAGGCCTTCTTCGACGCTGCAGACTTCGATTTGCCAGCGGCGGCGGCGGCGGCCTTCTTAGGTTTAGGCGCTTTCGGTTTCTTCGTCGGCGGCTTCGCGGTCTTCTTCGCCTTGGGCGCTGCGGCCTTCGCCTTCGCCGGCGCGGCGGCCTTCTTGGCGGCCGGCTTCTTCTTGGCGGCGGCGGCGGCCTTCTTGTCCTTAGCCGCGGCGGCGGCGGCGGCGGCGGCGGGTTTAGCCTTCGACGGGGAAGCGGAGGCGGCGGCTTTCTTGCTCTTGGCCGCTGCGGCGGCGGCCTTCTTCGGCTTCGCGGCTGCGGCGGAGGAGGCGCTCTTGCCGGACGACGCCGCCTTGCCGCTTGCGGGTTTCTTCGCGGAGGCAGACTTCGATTCCAGCTTGAACGAACCAGAGGCGCCCTTGCCCTTGGTCTGTATCAGAGCGCCCGACTCGACGGCGCTCTTGAGGTACTTTCTGATGAACGGCGCCAGCTTCTCGGAGTCGACTTTGTATTGAGCCGCGATGTACTTTTTGATCGCCTGAAGCGACGATCCGCTGCGCTCTTTCAGCTCTTTGATGGCGTTGTTGACCATCTCGGAGGTCTTCGGGTGGGTCGGCTTCGCCTTGGGTTTCTTAGCGCCGGCCGCTGCGGATTTAGGCTTCTTCGCGGGTGTCGCCGGAGCGGGTGTTTCGGAGGCTACAGCTGTGTCGGCCATTGTTACCGTTGAGTTTAGTAATTAATTTTAACTACAGAGAGAGACGCAATAGTACGCACAATGCACGCTCGATGTCGCCACTATAGTTAAAAAATTCGCCCACAAACGCTCGACACTCACCCGGTGGGAGCAATACCGTAACGACGACCGCGGTGTCGCGAGACGTTTTCTCGTAGTTCGAGTTGTGAGTTTTCACTAACATCGTTCACTTTATTCCCTTTTATATCATTATTGTTTTTGAATCGGGATTACGGGACCGGCGGCGGGGAGCGTGTCTGAGTTGGTGGTTCGTCCCGTTGGCGTTTCGTGGGTGTCGGTCGAGGATTTAGTGCGGTAGGGAGCGTTTATATTCGTCGGTTGGGTCGCCGGTCACCCAACGTCCGGATCAAAAGTGGTTTTTCTGTGGAAAATGAGAGTTTTCACTCGCGATTTGGACGTGCCGGGACGAGTGGAGGTACGCACTCGCGAGAGACACCCACTAGGTAATCTCGACAGCGAATATGTATATAATTTCGTCGCGCCGATGTCGACGATCGTAAAACAGAAACGAGCACTCGCTCGCAGCGGACGACACGGCGGCGGTGCGGCGCGTACGTAGTCGGAGGAAGCTTAATAAAATTATAGGAATAATGTTTGATTGAATACATTCATATATAGGACATTGCCGAGTTCGTGCAAAGGAGTGATGGTATAACAAAATTGAAATCCAATAATAAATAAATATACCTAGGTACCTGATAGTACTTATAGTGCAGTAGTGTCGCGTAGGAGGTGGTGGTCTTCTCACGCCGCGCCGCGGCAAGGCACGGTTACGTACGACTGTAGTACCTACTTGCTTACTCACTTAGGTTACCTCTACCTGTGCACTAACGCGAAATGTTAAAAAACAAACAAACAAAAAGGGATGCATAAGAAAAACAATATAAGTAGGTAGGTAGGTAGGTAAGTATACATATAAGTAACTATTTCTTAGGCTGCGTGCGTAGCGAGTTTCCATTTATAAGTACTTATTTGTCTTTAAATAATTAAATAAGTACCACCTACCTACTAGTGTTTTCGTATATAAGTTTACCACTTATTAAATGTCGTCTATAAATAGGGGAGGAAAACATAATATATATTTAAAAGCAAGTACGCCCGAGGTGGGTTAAGTTAGTCGATTGCACATGTATGTCAGTCAGCCAACCGGCCAGCAGGTACCTATGCTAAATTACTCATAACAAACAAACAAACATACATACGTAAGTAAGTAAGTAAGTAACTAACTAACTAACTAACTAAGTAAGTAAGTAAGTAAGTATATAACTTATTTTATTTCACGTATAAATTCGTGTAAACGTGAAAATTTTCAAGATTTTCGGCCGGCAAAAACATTACGAGTCGGTTATCATCATATCATGAGACGTGGTAATACCTACCTGGGTGGATACTACTAATCTATGTAAGTACCTATGCAGCGGGATGCTGATATACTTAGGTAGGTGTACCTTACCTGAAGAACCATGATAATACATATTAGTTATATAGGTAAGCGTGTAGTAGGTAAGTATTGTACGAGATTGATCGTTTAGAAACAGAAGCGATATTATGGTATGATTAATAATACCATGTTATATCTATTATGAACCATGTGCGGCCCTGAAAAGGGCCTTTTTGTGGTGTCTCGTTGAGTTCGGACACGAGGTGCGCGCGATGCGGACGGAGCGCGACCCCGCCGCTGCTGGTGGTGGTGAAACCAACAACCAACGGCGTGCGAGCGTTCCGCGCCGCTCTCGTGGCGGTTTTTAACCACCGAAACCGTAGAGGGTACGACCCTGACGTTTCAGCGCGTAGACGACGTCCATGGCGGTGACGGTCTTCCTCTTGGCGTGCTCGGTGTAAGTTACCGCGTCACGGATCACGTTCTCCAGGAAAACCTTGAGAACTCCACGGGTCTCCTCGTAGATCAAACCGGAGATACGCTTGACACCACCACGGCGAGCCAAACGACGGATGGCGGGCTTCGTGATACCCTGGATGTTATCACGCAGCACCTTCCTGTGACGTTTGGCGCCACCTTTTCCCAGACCTTTACCTCCCTTACCGCGACCGGTCATTGTTGCTTGACGGAGTGGATTGATGTAAAATCAAAAACACGAACGAATCGGAACACACGCGCGGTGAACGAACGAGCGAACTGTGTTTCGCCAACTGATAGAGTGCCTACTTTTATAGGTTGCGACCACGTTCGCGGGGTTGAGGTCGATGGCGGGGGGGAATCCAGGCTGGCTGGCTATCTATCTCGCTCGCTCGCTCGCTCGCTCGCTCGCGCACGGGCTCGTTAGTTTTGTGACAGACCAAAAATTTTCAGCGTTCGCCAAAATCTAACTCTGTACATATAAACCAAACGTATAATATAATATGAATAGATTATAATTAAATAAGTAAATTAAGTATCTACCTTTTATCTATTTTTTATAGATAGAGGACTATCTATTGGATAATGAAAATAAATAAATAATAATAATATAACAAAAAAAAAAAAACCTTTGCCAAAAACCTAACTGAACAAAACCTAACTCTATAAAACCTAACTTGTTAGGTTAGGTTAGGTTAGGTTAATGTTAGGTTAGGTTAACGTTAGGTTAGGTTAGGTTAGGTTAGGTTAGGTTAGGTTAGGTTAAAACGAAACCTAAGTTTAAATATTGATTATTTGACATAGGCTAGTAGGTAGACAATTAAATATTCGGCCGGCACGTACGGTATAAGAAGAAATATAGAGACGTATACCTCCTACCTATAGGTGGTTAAGTTGGGTTTAAAGTATACTTTACCTTTTGTATGCATTCAACTAACTGTGCGACAGAAATCGATCGTTAGAAACAAATTATTAAGACCGATAGATACCTATCGTGGATATCTACCAATCTGATATGTTGAAACGTGTGCGGCCCTGAAAAGGGCCTTTTGGTTTTCGTTCGTTTTGATGAAATGAAACAAAACAAAACAAAACGAAACGGTGCGGCGCGGTGCGGTGCGGTGCGGTGCGGTGCGATGCAGTTGCGGCGCAAGCGCGACTTAAGCGCGCTCGCCCCTAATCCTGCGCGCCAGCTGTATGTCCTTGGGCATGATGGTGACACGCTTGGCGTGGATGGCGCACAGGTTGGTGTCCTCAAAGAGACCGACGAGGTAAGCCTCGCTGGCCTCCTGAAGAGCCATCACGGCGGAGCTCTGGAAACGCAGGTCGGTCTTGAAATCTTGAGCGATCTCACGAACCAGACGCTGGAATGGCAGCTTCCTGATGAGCAGCTCAGTGCTCTTCTGGTAGCGACGGATCTCACGCAGGGCGACCGTGCCGGGCCTGTAACGATGTGGTTTCTTAACACCGCCAGTGGCCGGGGCGCTCTTGCGAGCCGCCTTAGTGGCGAGCTGTTTGCGGGGCGCTTTGCCACCGGTTGATTTACGAGCGGTTTGCTTGGTACGTGCCATTTCGAAAAACAATTATACGTAGGAGGTATATGTGTGAACCCGAGACGACCGACGCGTACGACGAACGATAACGAATAATGACGCTTCGCGTGAAAACCGCCGCTATATATATAGTACGGGTGAAATATGAGTGCGTCCCATTCGCACTCGCGCACCCGCTCTTCCATCTCTCTCTCACAGAAATACGTCTCTTTCGATCTGGTGTACCTCTCAACTTTGCGAGAAACGAATAGGTATGATGCATGCAACTGAGCTAGTTTGGCTCTGACAATAATAGTACCTAGGTAGGATCACGTTCTCCAGGAAAACCTTGAGAACTCCACGGGTCTCCTCGTAGATCAAACCGGAGATACGCTTGACACCACCACGGCGAGCCAAACGACGGATGGCGGGCTTCGTGATACCCTGGATGTTATCACGCAGCACCTTCCTGTGACGTTTGGCGCCACCTTTTCCCAGACCTTTACCTCCCTTACCGCGACCGGTCATTGTTGCTTGACGGAGTGGATTGATGTAAAATCAAAAACACGAACGAATCGGAACACACGCGCGGTGAACGAACGAGCGAACTGTGTTTCGCCAACTGATAGAGTGCCTACTTTTATAGGTTGCGACCACGTTCGCGGGGTTGAGGTCGATGGCGGGGGGGAATCCAGGCTGGCTGGCTATCTATCTCGCTCGCTCGCTCGCTCGCTCGCTCGCGCACGGGCTCGTTAGTTTTGTGACAGACCAAAAATTTTCAGCGTTCGCCAAAATCTAACTCTGTACATATAAACCAAACGTATAATATAATATGAATAGATTATAATTAAATAAGTAAATTAAGTATCTACCTTTTATCTATTTTTTATAGATAGAGGACTATCTATTGGATAATGAAAATAAATAAATAATAATAATATAACAAAAAAAAAAAAACCTTTGCCAAAAACCTAACTGAACAAAACCTAACTCTATAAAACCTAACTTGTTAGGTTAGGTTAGGTTAGGTTAATGTTAGGTTAGGTTAACGTTAGGTTAGGTTAGGTTAGGTTAGGTTAGGTTAAAACGAAACCTAAGTTTAAATATTGATTATTTGACATAGGCTAGTAGGTAGACAATTAAATATTCGGCCGGCACGTACGGTATAAGAAGAAATATAGAGACGTATACCTCCTACCTATAGGTGGTTAAGTTGGGTTTAAAGTATACTTTACCTTTTGTATGCATTCAACTAACTGTGCGACAGAAATCGATCGTTAGAAACAAATTATTAAGACCGATAGATACCTATCGTGGATATCTACCAATCTGATATGTTGAAACGTGTGCGGCCCTGAAAAGGGCCTTTTGGTTTTCGTTCGTTTTGATGAAATGAAACAAAACAAAACAAAACGAAACGGTGCGGCGCGGTGCGGTGCGGTGCGGTGCGGTGCGATGCAGTTGCGGCGCAAGCGCGACTTAAGCGCGCTCGCCCCTAATCCTGCGCGCCAGCTGTATGTCCTTGGGCATGATGGTGACACGCTTGGCGTGGATGGCGCACAGGTTGGTGTCCTCAAAGAGACCGACGAGGTAAGCCTCGCTGGCCTCCTGAAGAGCCATCACGGCGGAGCTCTGGAAACGCAGGTCGGTCTTGAAATCTTGAGCGATCTCACGAACCAGACGCTGGAATGGCAGCTTCCTGATGAGCAGCTCAGTGCTCTTCTGGTAGCGACGGATCTCACGCAGGGCGACCGTGCCGGGCCTGTAACGATGTGGTTTCTTAACACCGCCAGTGGCCGGGGCGCTCTTGCGAGCCGCCTTAGTGGCGAGCTGTTTGCGGGGCGCTTTGCCACCGGTTGATTTACGAGCGGTTTGCTTGGTACGTGCCATTTCGAAAAACAATTATACGTAGGAGGTATATGTGTGAACCCGAGACGACCGACGCGTACGACGAACGATAACGAATAATGACGCTTCGCGTGAAAACCGCCGCTATATATATAGTACGGGTGAAATATGAGTGCGTCCCATTCGCACTCGCGCACCCGCTCTTCCATCTCTCTCTCACAGAAATACGTCTCTTTCGATCTGGTGTACCTCTCAACTTTGCGAGAAACGAATAGGTATGATGCATGCAACTGAGCTAGTTTGGCTCTGACAATAATAGTACCTAGGTAGGTAGGTATGTAGTTTATGTAGTATATATATTTTCATCTAGATGTCATTGTATTAAGCTAATTGTTATTGAAAATATACATAATTTAAACATAAATAGGTAAGTAATGATAATGTGCAGCGGCAGCGTGCAAAAACGAGCAGAATAATCTATAGGTATTATAGTATGTAGCAGTTGCGTCGAGTGCAGGCTTTTGTTTAAGTAGGTAGGTAGGTAGGTAGGTAGGTAGGTAGGTAGGTAGGTAGGTAGGTATACATTTATTTATTGATTATTTAGTTTATACTAATTTCTTGTTTTCAGTTCAGTACAATGTAGTAACTACCTAAGTGCTTACTTGCAACAGACGGACGAAGGTGGTAAGTAGGCTATATATCTAGTAATATTTTATTTATCTGGCGTGAGTCGTGACGAAATCACCGTTGAAACTATATTAAAATAATAATATAAAACAGTGCATTAGTAATACTGTTTCATATATATTGTGTTTAAATAGAACAAGTTTGTGGCCCTGAAAAGGGCCTTTGGTTTGAGCTGCGACAGCAGCAAGCAGTCACTGTGCTGTGAGAGCGCTTGACAATGGAGACGCTTCACTTGGAGCTGGTGTACTTGGTGACGGCCTTGGTGCCCTCGCTGACGGCGTGCTTGGCGAGCTCACCGGGCAGCAGGAGCCTCACGGAGGTCTGCACCTCCCTGGAGGTGATCGTGGAGCGCTTGTTGTAGTGGGCGAGACGTGAAGCTTCGGCAGCGATGCGCTCGAATATGTCGTTCACGAAAGAGTTCATGATCGACATGGCCTTCGAGGAGATACCGGTGTCGGGGTGCACCTGTTTGAGCACCTTGTAGATGTAGATGGCGTAGCTCTCCTTCCTCTTGTGCTTCTTCTTTTTCTTGTCAGACTTGGAAATGTTCTTTTGGGCCTTGCCGGATTTCTTGGCGGCCTTACCACTCGTCTTGGGCGGCATGATTCGATACGCAGCAGAGACACAAACGAAATAATAATATACTATACACGCGCGTTACGTGAGAGCGTAAGCTGTGAGTACAAATTTCAACTGGGGCTCACCGCTGATTTTGTCAAAATTTGACCCTCGCTATTTGTTAGTAACTAGGCGATGCGACGACGAATCACACGTTACAGACTGACGTTCACCCTCGTTTCGGAAAGAGCGAGAGAAACGATCTACTCAGACGAATTTAACGCGAGAGCGAGATGGAAATATATCGCTGTTGTTGTTTTATTGTTATTATTATTATTATTATTGTAAAATACTTAGGTGTTGGTCGTGGTCGGTGCCTAAAATAAATATATTCTCTATTCATATAGGTATGCAAAATGATGATAATAATAACTAAA
Source organism: Coleophora deauratella (assembly GCA_958295455.1). Taxonomy (NCBI): domain Eukaryota; kingdom Metazoa; phylum Arthropoda; class Insecta; order Lepidoptera; family Coleophoridae; genus Coleophora; species Coleophora deauratella. The sequence continues at coordinate 2,932,938 of OY282415.1, read as the reverse complement.
TCTATTGTGTGTGTGTGTATATAATAAATTTTTGTAGTAACGAGTAACAACCACCAAGTGGTAGGTGGTCCATTATTCTAGTAGGTGAAGTGAACGAGCACTCGTTGAGTAAGTTAATTAAAGTATGCACATAGGTGTACACGTAAGTAGGTACCTACCTATTATGTATGTACGCAGGTCTGTGGTCTCGACAAATTGTGTTATTATATTAATAGGTAGGTGGTACATACATACATACATACATACATACATACATTTTTGTGATCGGAATCGTTCAGATAGAAACTAATTCATTATGACATTCATCATAGATAAACGTCGCAAAATACGAATCATATTGTGGCCCTGAAAAGGGCCTTTTGATTTGATACAAATCAATCGAATCGACTACGATTGTTTGTGTCGATGCGCGGCGTGCGTGCGTGCGTGCGGCCGGCGGCGGCGGCGGCGGCGGCGGCGGCGCCTTACGCCTTCTTCTCGGTCTTCTTGGGCAGAAGCACCGCTTGGATGTTCGGCAACACACCACCCTGGGCGATGGTAACGCCGGAGAGCAGCTTGTTCAACTCCTCGTCGTTCCTGATGGCCAGCTGGAGATGTCTCGGAATGATCCTGGTCTTCTTGTTGTCACGAGCGGCGTTACCGGCCAACTCGAGCACCTCAGCGGCCAAGTACTCCATCACGGCGGCGAGGTACACCGGGGCGCCGGCACCGACGCGCTCGGCGTAATTGCCCTTCTTGAGCAGCCTGTGGATACGACCCACGGGGAACTGAAGTCCGGCACGGTTCGAGCGAGACTTTGCCTTCCCCTTGACCTTGCCACCTTTACCACGTCCGGACATATTGAACTGTTGAGTAGTTGTACGACGCGAAAGCGAGTGAAAGAATGAGGAGCGCGCGCGCTAACAGTCGGCGACGAGCGAGCGAGTATAGAATATTTTTTTAAACGCGTCGCGTCGCCATTTATATAGTTGGAACACGGTCGCAGTAGTGGCGGGGTGATCGACGAAGGGAGAGCGCGAGAGCGAGCGAGACGGAGAATAAAACACAATAAATACATACATATAGGTGTACGTTGTGTTTTGTAGGTATGTAAGTGTACGCACGTAGGTAAATACTATTATACTAGGTATATTTTATTTATAATAGCACTACATATTCTGTAGAAACACAACCACCGATTTAACGGGACGGGAGTAGGTAAATAATAATGCCGGATAAAAATAAATAGGTATTCTAACTACGCTATGTCGAGTCTAGTTGCATTCAAATAATTTTTAATAGAGAGATTATACTACTTACTTAATCAATCAATCAATCAATAAGTGGTATTAAGTGGGTACCTACCTTAAACGGAATTGTTTTTATATTATGTATGTATGTATGTATGTATGTATGTATGTATGTATGTATGTAATATTAGTTATTTATTTATTTATTTATTTATTAATTAATTAATTGGGGGTGTGAAATGGACGGCGACGAACGTCGTATCGTTCGTTAGAAACTTTTTCGTTTTTGTTTTATCAACTGAACTGAATCATATGTTAGCCCTGAAAAGGGCTTTTTGGGTGTGCGGGCGTTGCGGTTGCGCCGGCATCGGCATTGCATCGGCTGACACTTGGCCGGCCAGCCAATGAGCGAGCCAACGCGTGTCATCGCCACGACGACGGTGGTGTCCGGTGTTACACGGGCGCGATATTTACTTCTTGCCCGCACCGGAGGCCTTCTTCGACGCTGCAGACTTCGATTTGCCAGCGGCGGCGGCGGCGGCCTTCTTAGGTTTAGGCGCTTTCGGTTTCTTCGTCGGCGGCTTCGCGGTCTTCTTCGCCTTGGGCGCTGCGGCCTTCGCCTTCGCCGGCGCGGCGGCCTTCTTGGCGGCCGGCTTCTTCTTGGCGGCGGCGGCGGCCTTCTTGTCCTTAGCCGCGGCGGCGGCGGCGGCGGCGGCGGGTTTAGCCTTCGACGGGGAAGCGGAGGCGGCGGCTTTCTTGCTCTTGGCCGCTGCGGCGGCGGCCTTCTTCGGCTTCGCGGCTGCGGCGGAGGAGGCGCTCTTGCCGGACGACGCCGCCTTGCCGCTTGCGGGTTTCTTCGCGGAGGCAGACTTCGATTCCAGCTTGAACGAACCAGAGGCGCCCTTGCCCTTGGTCTGTATCAGAGCGCCCGACTCGACGGCGCTCTTGAGGTACTTTCTGATGAACGGCGCCAGCTTCTCGGAGTCGACTTTGTATTGAGCCGCGATGTACTTTTTGATCGCCTGAAGCGACGATCCGCTGCGCTCTTTCAGCTCTTTGATGGCGTTGTTGACCATCTCGGAGGTCTTCGGGTGGGTCGGCTTCGCCTTGGGTTTCTTAGCGCCGGCCGCTGCGGATTTAGGCTTCTTCGCGGGTGTCGCCGGAGCGGGTGTTTCGGAGGCTACAGCTGTGTCGGCCATTGTTACCGTTGAGTTTAGTAATTAATTTTAACTACAGAGAGAGACGCAATAGTACGCACAATGCACGCTCGATGTCGCCACTATAGTTAAAAAATTCGCCCACAAACGCTCGACACTCACCCGGTGGGAGCAATACCGTAACGACGACCGCGGTGTCGCGAGACGTTTTCTCGTAGTTCGAGTTGTGAGTTTTCACTAACATCGTTCACTTTATTCCCTTTTATATCATTATTGTTTTTGAATCGGGATTACGGGACCGGCGGCGGGGAGCGTGTCTGAGTTGGTGGTTCGTCCCGTTGGCGTTTCGTGGGTGTCGGTCGAGGATTTAGTGCGGTAGGGAGCGTTTATATTCGTCGGTTGGGTCGCCGGTCACCCAACGTCCGGATCAAAAGTGGTTTTTCTGTGGAAAATGAGAGTTTTCACTCGCGATTTGGACGTGCCGGGACGAGTGGAGGTACGCACTCGCGAGAGACACCCACTAGGTAATCTCGACAGCGAATATGTATATAATTTCGTCGCGCCGATGTCGACGATCGTAAAACAGAAACGAGCACTCGCTCGCAGCGGACGACACGGCGGCGGTGCGGCGCGTACGTAGTCGGAGGAAGCTTAATAAAATTATAGGAATAATGTTTGATTGAATACATTCATATATAGGACATTGCCGAGTTCGTGCAAAGGAGTGATGGTATAACAAAATTGAAATCCAATAATAAATAAATATACCTAGGTACCTGATAGTACTTATAGTGCAGTAGTGTCGCGTAGGAGGTGGTGGTCTTCTCACGCCGCGCCGCGGCAAGGCACGGTTACGTACGACTGTAGTACCTACTTGCTTACTCACTTAGGTTACCTCTACCTGTGCACTAACGCGAAATGTTAAAAAACAAACAAACAAAAAGGGATGCATAAGAAAAACAATATAAGTAGGTAGGTAGGTAGGTAAGTATACATATGTATTGGTCAAGTGGACTGTATTTGAATGAAAACGCTGATTTGAGGTGACAAAGTGGTAGGATCGCTACCATGAACTTTATTGAGATCGAAAACATACAATACTCAAAGTAATAGGAACTTAAAACTGACGAAACCAAAATTATCGAAATCACCTTCGGCTCGCAGGCCGGTTATACTTATGGTAAAAGTTACCTATCGCAACTAGTTACAATTCAAGTGACACATCGGCCAATGCTAATGCGCCAATTTCCTTATTTACTTAATGAATTTACGGTTTTTCCCAAACATTGTAATTCACAATTCAAAACACTCTAATTACTTTTATACCATAAAAACACATTATACAAGCATATTAAAAACGTTATACATATAAAACTCTAGTCACAAAATCATGTTAAACTTTAAACATCTTTACATAACAAAATTACAATTATTTATTTATATATCTTTATTCCCTTTACATATTCCCCAAGAGTGTTACATTCTTAAGAGATAATACTCGCTAATTACAGCCGGACGCTATTACTTTAACTAATAATGATAAAAAACCCCTTTCAACGTCCGAGCTAATTCTCGCTAAACTGTCAAAGATACATTATATTTAAAACTTAATTATTGTTGATTCTAACATGTTCTATACAAATATAATTACCAAACAAAGCTTACTATTCGACTTTAAGAGCTATTAATTATTTTCAAAGTTTTCCTTATTGGCCAGAGAGAAATAGCAAATCTCTCTGTCTCTCTTCAACAGATGAGGGAGCGGAACAGTAGTTCTCCGTCCTATTCTAACACACATATACAATTTTAACAAAACTAAAATCAACTCTATGCTTAAATACATCAGGCCGCTCGTCTGTCCGTAACATCCTCCCCCCGTCGCAGATCTTCGCAGACTAATCTTCTACTCGGAGGACGACGAGTTTTCTCACTGGCCGTCGCAGAATGCCTCCTTTAGTGCGGACTTCCACATTCCGCACTATCCCGTCCGGGCCGCGGAAGATGCGTGTTATCACGCCGCGCGGCCACACGTTGCGTGGCAGAGTCTCATCTGCGATGATCACCAGCTCACCTTCCTTGTACTCGATCTGGCTGCCACGGCTCTCCCCTCGTGGCAGCAGCGTCGGCAGGTACTCCCGTACCCAACGGCGCCAAAATTCGTCGGCTAACCCTTGGGAAGCTCTCCACATCCTCTTATCCGCTGGCGTGCACGGTCCAGTAGTCGGCAATCCAGCTGAGCTGCCCAGTAGTAAGTGATTCGGCGTCAGGGCTTCTGGGTCGTTCTTATCCACCGACACATGTGTGAGAGGTCGGGAATTGACGCAATTCTCCACCTCAGCCAGCAACGTCAGTAGAACTTCCTCCTTCGGGTTTTTCTCGTGCAGGATTGTGGTGAGTGCTGTCTTCACTGACCGGACCATTCGTTCCCACGCACCACCCTGGTTAGGTGCTCCCGGTGCGATGAACTTCCATATTGTTCTGTGCAGCATTGCATAGTCCTTCAGCGCCGGCGCCCACTCCTCCATGGCAGACCGCAGCTCCACGTCGGCTCCCCGAAAGTTGGTCCCATTATCGCTAAAAATGGTCTTCGGCCATCCCCGTCTTGCTGCCATCCGCCTCAATGCCATTATTGCGCTGTCCGTCGACAAACTGTGTACGAGTTCTAGGTGGACGGCGCGTACCGTCAGGCATGTAAACAACGCGCACCACCTTTTTTCGTGCCGTCTTCCCACGGTAACCACGATAGGGCCGAAGTAATCCACGCCGCAGTGACTGAATGGCCTCGCGTATGCTCCCAGCCGCTCCACTGGCAAGTCTCCTATCACTGGCGTTTTCGGCTTTGCTCGTTTCACCTGGCACAGCTTGCAACTTTTTTCCACGGCTCTCACCGTCGGTCTTAGGGAGGTAATCCAGTACTTTTGTCTTAAGTCATTTACTACTCGTTCTCGATTCAAGTGTAGCGCCTTTCTATGGTGATTTTCCACCAGCAGCCTTACGAACGGGTGTTTCCCATCGAGGATGACGGGCCGCTTTATGTGTCCTCCCGCGTTGGCGGCATCAATACGACCTCGCACGCGCAACACTCCGTCGACCAGGATGGGGTCAAGCTTTGCTATTCGGCTGGCGGAACTTACCGGCTGATGTCTCCCTAATCTGGTGATTTCTTCGCTGAAACTATCTCTTTGTGATTTCGCGATCCAAAGTCGTTCGGCCTCCTCGACGTGTCGCAACTCCAACTGACGAGCTCGCCGGCGACATATGTCAAGGAATGCCAGTACCCGAGCCGTCGCCCTTATAAGTCGCTCAAATGAAGAAAAGCGTTTTACCTCGGGTAGCCATTCGTCCTGGCTCTTCTCTTCTCTGACGAAAGATAGAATCTCTTGAATAGGCCTTTCTTCTTTCGGCCAAACTTCCTCTTGGTCATATAAAAATGCAGGTCCAATGAACCATCGATCTGTAGCGGTTCTCGAAATGACGTTGGCTCTCGTTGCCTCATCGGCGACATTCTCCGCCGTCGGTGTCCAGCGCCATTGACTGCTCGTCGTTTTCTCTGCAATTTCCCCCAGCCTGTTCGCTACATATGGAGTGAATCGTTTCTCATCATTTCTAATCCACTGTAACACCGTGGTGGAGTCTGTCCAATAAATTGTCCGGTCCGGCTTACCACGGTGTTCTCTGATAACCGAATCGGACAATCTAGTCCCTATAAGAGCCGCTTGCAATTCCAGGCGGGGAATACTCTGTGTCTTAATAGGGGCCACCTTCGCCTTCGCCGCCGCTAGTACAACGCTGATCGAGCCATCCTCGTACTGGAGCCGCCAGTAGGCTGCGGCTGCGTAGGCCTGCTCGCTTGCGTCACAAAATACGTGCAGTTGGCGTTCTCGGACTCCCCCCGTGTGCAGGTAACATCTCCGGAGGCGCAGGCTCGCTGTGTCTGTAATAGCTGCCATCCATGCTGCAAACTCACCGGCCGCACCCTCCGGAAGCTGGTCGTCCCATTTCAGCATTTTCTTCCTCCACAGATCTTGTATAAGGATTTTCGCGGATATAGTGATGCAGCTCAGCAGGCCCAATGGGTCAAACACCGACATCACCGCGCTGAGTGCTTCGCGCTTGGTAGGTGACCGCTCCGAAGACCTCACTTCGGCCGGAACCCGCGGCATTTTGGTATTGAATAAGAGCTCATCTGTATCGGCTGCCCAGATAAGGCCCAGTGTTCTACCATTCTGTGCAGCTTGGCCCATTTCCTTCGGCGTCCTAGCCCGCAGGTCTTCCGGTACATCGCTTAAGACTTTCGCGGAGTTGGAGTCCCAGCCAGCGATAACAAATCCCGCTTGTTTGTGTACTCGACGAACCTCCGCCATTGTCGCTCGAGCCTCGTCCTCCGTCGCGAAGCTGTCAACGTAATCATCCATATAATGGTTTTCTGTTATGGCTCTCAGCGCCAGCGGACACTCTGCGGCATGTTTCCGCGCATTGTAATTCCTCACACTGTGCGCCAGGAATGGTGAGCTCCTTGCACCAAATATCATCGAGGTCATTACATATTCTTTAATGTCTTCCGCTGGATTCTCCCGCCATAGAAACATTTGAGCTGGCCGATCTTCTGCTCTTATTTTTATCTGTAAGAACATCTCTCTGATGTCCGCCGTGATAGCCACGCTCTGCTCCCTGAATCGGAAAAGAATTCCCGGCAGCGACTTCAGCAAATCAGGTCCTTCCAAAAGATGGTCATTAAGGCTTACACCATTAGCCTCTGCAGCCGCATCAAAAACCAATCTTAACTTTCCAGGCTTGTTCGGGTTGGAAACGCCGAAATGCGGCAAATACCAGCAAAGACTGCTGTTCTTTTCGGCACCGTTTCCCAACTCTGCGTAACCTTTGTCTAAGAGGTTTTTAACCTGCTTTGTGTACGCCTCCTTGAAGTCTTTAGATTTCTCCATCTTCTTTTCCAACGAACTTAATCTTTTCCTGGCCATTTCGAAACTCGGAGGCATCTTAACATCATCGTGGACCCATGGTAGCCCCACCTCGTACCTTCCATTGGTGTGCCTCAACGTGTCCTCGAAACTTCTCATGGCCCGCTCGTCAGATTTCTTCGGCCGTGAAGTTATGCATATTCCAAGGGAATCCATGTCGAAATGCTTCTCAAGAAGATCCTCAAGTCTCTGATCTGGATTACCGCACCGTATATCATTTTCGTTTGTCATGCGCAGATGCAGAACCCTTCCTTCCTGTTCCGCTCGTCCCCGGGGTAAGGTTCCGTGTAGCGTCCATCCCAATAGAGTCAGGGAGGCTACCGGCTCGTTCCTCTTTCCAACTCTTAATTCCCTCGATACGATGAGGGGCCAGTTATCGGCGCCTATCAATAGCCGCGGTCTTGCCCTTTCATATGTTAAATCTTCCACCGGCAGCCCTTTCAGATGGTCGAAAGAAAGGCAGGCTCGGTCTATCGTCTGCGTGCCGGCGTGAAAATCCTTTAACGTGAAGGCCTCTATCGTAAACTCATCATCGCTTGCTCGGCCGCGTATATTCAGCTTCACGCGTTTACTAACCGCTCGCTGTGAAGAAGTTATGGCGTGAATATTAAGCGACTGCTCAGGTCCTTCCGCTTGCAGCATACGCGCGAACTCTTCATCTACCAACGAGATTGTGGACCCTTCATCCAGTAGCGCATGAGTTGGAATTTGAACTCCACCAGGGCCTGTTATCATTATCGGACATACCTTTAGCAGCACCGGTCCCTTCTTCTGCATGGCTGTCGATATCGAGGCTGACATTACACGTTCCTCCTTGGGTTCTGCTGTCTTCACTGGCTCCGACTTCTGCTCAGATTTAGTCTTAGCATGCAACAGTGCGTGGTGCCGTAAGCTGCAACTATCCACACCGCATCGCTTACTCTTGCAGAAGAACCGTCGATGCCCTTTGTGCAGGCAGTTAAAGCATATCTTCTGCCCTCTAACCCAAGTCCAACGGTCGTCTCCATTCATCGCGAGGAACTTCCGACATTTCTCAATTTCATGCTCACCCTCGCAGCACGAGCACCGCTTTTCTGGTTTCTCCTCTGTGGTGGTGAAAACTGCGCCGCCTTTCCTCTCCAGGACTTCTTTCCTCTTAAACAGCGGTGGAGTTGGCCTCGACTTCTGAGCCGGCATCTCCTTCATCTTCGGCGCTAACGAATAAGAGTAGGCGTGACGCAACGATCTGCCCGCTTCTCGCATGAGGAACCGTGACAAAACTACAATCCCCGGCTCCTTGTTCACTGCGTTCGAGCTAGCAGCCTCGTATTCCTCGGCGTAATCGCACCATCGGGCTTTCAAGTGCGGGCTCAGCTTTTCGATGACCTCTCTGGTCAGCATCGGGTTGAACAAATAATTCTTATGATCAATATTAGCAAGGACACATACCGCATTCTGAAGTTTCACCGCAAAGTCGTTGAGTTCCTCGGCGGTAGCTCCAACACGTGGCAACCTCCTAATCTCTCCGAGAGTTCTGTCCATAATCATTTCCGGACGACCGAAACGCTGTTCTAACGTCTTCATAATCACGTTCGGATCGGCAGCTGTGTACAGTAGCGCAGATACAGCATTACGCGCTTCCCCTCGTAAACAGCTCCGTAATCGGGTCAGGTTTTCAGCTGCTGTGTACCTGAATAGTTTCGTGGAGTCCTCCATGGCGGCCTTGAAAAGCATCCACCCTTCAACCTCACCATAAAACAGAGGCAACTCCTGGGCTTGACGTGGCGGTGGTCTTCGCGTCAAAATATTCTCAAGTGCGTCTGCCAGTCGATCGACGCCACGTTCACTCTCCTTTCTTTGTGCAGGTTCTTGAGGCAGTGCAGGGGCGGTCTGGGGTACGCCTCGCAACTGGTGGCCATCTCGCAGCTGATCGACGCTTTTGTCCAGCCATGCTTCAACACGATGCGCCTTCTCTCTCTCCAATTGCCTGCCATCCTCCCCCCCTAGCAGCTCTCCATCAGGTGACCTTGATCGCACCGCAGGCATACTCCTTCGCGGCCCATCCAGGTGTGCAGGATATGCAGCAGCAGGGGTTTCATCTCGCAGCTGATTGTTAGCTCGCAACTGGTCTGTCTCCCGTTGCCTAACACTCACTAAGCTGGCGTTGCATTCTTCATCCATCATAGCCATTTCTGCAGCAAGCTTTCGACGAACTAGAGAAGCTTCCATTTCTAGCTCCTTTCGTTTTATTTCCACTAGCTTCTGCTCAGCCTCGTACTCAGCCAACCGTCTACGCGCCACGATACTAACGGTAGTACGCCTCGACCGAACCGAACCGGCGCGGGAACGTAGCAGCGGCGGCGGCAGCATTCCATCGCGCGAATGCGCATCGCGGTTACCGAGCGCGGGCGCTATATCGAAGCGCGTAGCCGCTACGTCAGCAGCTCGTAGCGAGTCGTAGCCCGTAGTCGCTACGCCGGCCGTCCGCTCTCGCGGAGCGTCATATCGCGCCGTCGCGTCTCCGATCGCGCGCTCTCGTTCGCACGCGTAGCCCGTAGTCGCTACGCCGGCCGCGGACTCTCGCGGAGCACCGCCGTACCGCGCAAGCACGTCACCGATAGCGCGCTCTCGCTCCCACGCGTAGGGCGTAAGCGCGTCACCGCCGGCCGCGTGTTCTCGCTCGCACGCGTCGTCGTAGCGCGTAGCTGCTACGTCAGCCGTGCGCTCTCGCGGAGCGCCACCGATAGCGCCTTCTCGCTCGCACGCGTCGTCGCGGACCGCGCGCTCTCGCTCGCACGCGTAGTCATAGCGCGTACCCGCCTCGCGGACCGAACGCGAGCCGCGCAGCGCGGGCGCGGGGGCGGGGGGTACGCCGCGGACCGTCGGCGCTGAGCGCGTGGACACGGTGTCCCGGTGCGCCGTCGCGGCGGCCTCGGGAGCGAGCGGCGCACCACGAAAGTGCGGCGCTCCCGTTCGCGTCGGCGGCGTCGCGGTGGTCTCGGAAGCAAGCGGCGCAAGGCGAGAATGCGGCGCTTCCGTTCGCGGCGTCGCGGTGGCTAACGCGGAACCCGACGCAAAGCCAAGGTCTTCGGTGACCTGCACGCTCGCGGGCGGCATCGAACGCGACGCGGATGGGGATGCGGGCGGCGTCCGGAATACACGCGGCGCCCGCATATCGATGACGAGTGCCTCGTTGGCCTTCGGTTTCTGACCCGACTGGCTCCTCGTCGTTGGCATTTCGATGACTGGACCGGCGGCTTCCACTTGTAGGCAGCTTCAACCCGAACTGGCTAGCAGGCCTCGTACAGCGATAGACGGCTCCAGTCTTCTCCGTTCCAATTATCCGCTTTTCGATCTCGAAGATTGGACCGACAGCTTCCACTTGCAGGACGGCTTCAACCCAGCAGGCTAGCAGGTCCCGTACAGCGGCAGACGGCAACAAATCTTCGAAGTCCAACTTCTTCGCCACTTCAGATCCGGCTAACGATGGACCAAATGTATTGGTCAAGTGGACTGTATTTGAATGAAAACGCTGATTTGAGGTGACAAAGTGGTAGGATCGCTACCATGAACTTTATTGAGATCGAAAACATACAATACTCAAAGTAATAGGAACTTAAAACTGACGAAACCAAAATTATCGAAATCACCTTCGGCTCGCAGGCCGGTTATACTTATGGTAAAAGTTACCTATCGCAACTAGTTACAATTCAAGTGACACATCGGCCAATGCTAATGCGCCAATTTCCTTATTTACTTAATGAATTTACGGTTTTTCCCAAACATTGTAATTCACAATTCAAAACACTCTAATTACTTTTATACCATAAAAACACATTATACAAGCATATTAAAAACGTTATACATATAAAACTCTAGTCACAAAATCATGTTAAACTTTAAACATCTTTACATAACAAAATTACAATTATTTATTTATATATCTTTATTCCCTTTACATATTCCCCAAGAGTGTTACATTCTTAAGAGATAATACTCGCTAATTACAGCCGGACGCTATTACTTTAACTAATAATGATAAAAAACCCCTTTCAACGTCCGAGCTAATTCTCGCTAAACTGTCAAAGATACATTATATTTAAAACTTAATTATTGTTGATTCTAACATGTTCTATACAAATATAATTACCAAACAAAGCTTACTATTCGACTTTAAGAGCTATTAATTATTTTCAAAGTTTTCCTTATTGGCCAGAGAGAAATAGCAAATCTCTCTGTCTCTCTTCAACAGATGAGGGAGCGGAACAGTAGTTCTCCGTCCTATTCTAACACACATATACAATTTTAACAAAACTAAAATCAACTCTATGCTTAAATACATCAGGCCGCTCGTCTGTCCGTAACAACATATAAGTAACTATTTCTTAGGCTGCGTGCGTAGCGAGTTTCCATTTATAAGTACTTATTTGTCTTTAAATAATTAAATAAGTACCACCTACCTACTAGTGTTTTCGTATATAAGTTTACCACTTATTAAATGTCGTCTATAAATAGGGGAGGAAAACATAATATATATTTAAAAGCAAGTACGCCCGAGGTGGGTTAAGTTAGTCGATTGCACATGTATGTCAGTCAGCCAACCGGCCAGCAGGTACCTATGCTAAATTACTCATAACAAACAAACAAACATACATACGTAAGTAAGTAAGTAAGTAACTAACTAACTAACTAACTAAGTAAGTAAGTAAGTAAGTATATAACTTATTTTATTTCACGTATAAATTCGTGTAAACGTGAAAATTTTCAAGATTTTCGGCCGGCAAAAACATTACGAGTCGGTTATCATCATATCATGAGACGTGGTAATACCTACCTGGGTGGATACTACTAATCTATGTAAGTACCTATGCAGCGGGATGCTGATATACTTAGGTAGGTGTACCTTACCTGAAGAACCATGATAATACATATTAGTTATATAGGTAAGCGTGTAGTAGGTAAGTATTGTACGAGATTGATCGTTTAGAAACAGAAGCGATATTATGGTATGATTAATAATACCATGTTATATCTATTATGAACCATGTGCGGCCCTGAAAAGGGCCTTTTTGTGGTGTCTCGTTGAGTTCGGACACGAGGTGCGCGCGATGCGGACGGAGCGCGACCCCGCCGCTGCTGGTGGTGGTGAAACCAACAACCAACGGCGTGCGAGCGTTCCGCGCCGCTCTCGTGGCGGTTTTTAACCACCGAAACCGTAGAGGGTACGACCCTGACGTTTCAGCGCGTAGACGACGTCCATGGCGGTGACGGTCTTCCTCTTGGCGTGCTCGGTGTAAGTTACCGCGTCACGGATCACGTTCTCCAGGAAAACCTTGAGAACTCCACGGGTCTCCTCGTAGATCAAACCGGAGATACGCTTGACACCACCACGGCGAGCCAAACGACGGATGGCGGGCTTCGTGATACCCTGGATGTTATCACGCAGCACCTTCCTGTGACGTTTGGCGCCACCTTTTCCCAGACCTTTACCTCCCTTACCGCGACCGGTCATTGTTGCTTGACGGAGTGGATTGATGTAAAATCAAAAACACGAACGAATCGGAACACACGCGCGGTGAACGAACGAGCGAACTGTGTTTCGCCAACTTTTTTTTTTTTTTTTTTTTTTTTTTTCGAACGGACATGTTTGTTGTTGGCCGTTGGGCCTTTACAACTTCACCGGACAGGGAAGGCGAGTACGTAGGGTACTCAGCCTAAGCAAAAAGATGCAACTGCCTAAGGGCGCCCAGGTGGGCACGGACCTCGGCTTAGGACGTTGCTTGGACGGGGAGGATCGGAGAGAATCGGCCCGGTATGTGCCGATAGCGCTGGTAGGCGCGAGAAGCGGGGGGACGCCGCCCTCGCCGGCGAGGGCAGTATGTCGGTGTGGTGTTACTCTGTGGTTGGGGCGGGGGGGTCATGGCTGCTACGGCTAGCGTGATAGGATCATCGGGATCCTCGAGTACGTGCCGGGGGCGTCGGATCACGCGTATGGGATTCGCGGGGAGGTCGTAAACTGCGGAGCTTACGAATAGGGGGTTGGGGTGATGGGGGGCGGAGTCGAAGTAGCGTTTTGACGCTTGCTTCAGGTATTGAGCTATGGTGGGAAGCTCTAGATCGCAATGGAGATTTTCATTGCGCACGAACCATGGGGCGCCCGTGGCTCGGCGCATGAAGCGATTTTGGATGACCTGAAGTCGGTGGATGAGACTGGGCTTTGTATGGGCGAACGCTACGCCGGCGTAGGTGAGAATGGGACGGATGCAAGTTTTGTAAAGTGTCACCTTATTTCTAAGGGACATTTTACTTTTCTTGTTCGTGAGGGGGTAGAGACGGCCTAAAACAAAGGCTGCTTTGTTTCGGACTCGTTTGATGTGGTCTTTGAACGTCAGTCGGTCATCTAGGGTGACGCCTAGATATTTGACAGAGCGTTCCCACGGGATGGGGCGATCGAACAGTTTAATGCTGCGATCGATGGGATTGGTCTCGGTACTGAGCCGTTTGAATGAAAAGAGCATGGCTGCACTTTTCTCGGGGTTCACTTCGATCCTCCAGTTCCTAAACCATTTGCCCAGGGCACTGGCAGAGGATTGGAGGTTTCGAAGGATGAGGCCCGCTGAGCGGCTGGATAGATAGAGGGCTGTGTCATCTGCGAAAAGCGCAAGGTTGACATTTGGGAATCGCGGCATGTCGCTCATGTAGAGCGAGAAGAGTGTGGGGGCTAGAACGGAACCCTGGGGGACTCCGGCTCTGATGGGTCGGGGGGACGAGTAGACTCCTTCTATGCGATAGCGAAAGCTCCGATTCGTGAGGAAGTCTCGTAGTATGAGTACGAGCCGGTCTGGCAGTCCCAGCTGATATAGTTTGTATATCAACCCGTTGTGCCAGACTTTATCGAAAGCTTTCGCCACATCAAAGAAGAGAGCTCCTGTGAACTGTCTGCGGGCGAAGCCGCTTATAATGTGCTCCGTTATGCGGTGCACCTGTTGGACGCACGAGTGTCTGGCTCTGAAGCCAAACTGCTCGTCTGGTAGAAGGCCTTTGGACTGGACAATGTCCTTTAGGCGGGCGAGGAGAATGCGTTCGTACAGTTTACCCAAGGCCTTGAGGAGGCTTATGGGTCTGTAGCTGGAGGGTTCAGAGCGGGGCTTATTGGATTTGTGGAAGCCTATGACGTCTGCACTTTTCCACGTGTCGGGAAAGGTGCAGTTGTCGATGGCTGCATTGAAGATGCACGCTAGAAGAGCAATGAGATTCGGGGAGAAGTACTTGAGTACTTTGTTGGTGATGCCGTCAGAGCCGGGGGCCTTCCGGGGTTTGAGCTGTTTAATGGCCTTCTCTACTTCACACGGGGTGACTGGGGCAAGAGATTCGGTCGGGGGGAGGGCTACTCGCCGTTCGACTTCCTCATCCACCTTCTGTAGCTGGATGGGCTCGATTGGGAGTGTACTGGGGGAGCATTGGGCCTCTAGGCTGTCGGCCAGGCACTCGGCCTTTTCGGAGTCGTCAAAGGCATCCGGAAGGTTGGGGCGTTTGAGAGGGGGCATGGGGGACTCGACATCCTTCTTGAGGGCTCTCGCCAAGCTCCAATACGCGACGTGAGATGGCGAGATTCCCCCAAGAAGTTCATCCCAACGGGTCTGCTGCAGCTCCTGCATGGTCTGCTTTACGTCCCTCTGTAAAGCTCGCATGCGAGTGCGGTTTTCCTCGTTTGGGAAGCTGTCGTAGGCACGGATGGCTGCATTTCTTGCGGTCAGCAGCGACCTCGCGTCTTCCGGCAGTCTCCAGCGGTGCTGGGGCAGCACTGGGACCTGCCGGGAGCAGTCTTTTACGACTGATTGAGTGTGGCTGCTGAGGGCATCGATTGCGCATCGGACGTCATCTAAAGACTTAATGTCGTCGGGTATGTTGTCAAGGTCCGGTGAACTGGTAGCTTTGAGTTTGTCCTCAAGGCTGTCCCAGTCAACTATCGTCTTGGTGGGCGGGGCCGTGGGGGTTGGGGGACCTAATTGTAACAGGACCGGCCGGTGGTCGGAACACAGGGTTTGAAGCACTTCTATCGAGCACAACTGAAGGTTGATGTTCTTTAGAAGTGCTATGTCTAGAATGTCTGGGGTGTGATTGACATTGTACGGAAAGTGAGTGGGGGTCATTGGGGCAATGATGTCGAAGTTGAGTCGGTCAACGAGTCTGTCAAGGGCTCTACCTCTGGTATTGGTGGATACGCAATTCCACCGTTCGTGTTTGCTATTTAGGTCGCCAGCCAGAATGACTGCGCCTCCTAGATTGAAAAGGGCCTCGATGTCGCTTCCGAGTAGTGGTTTGTCGCCACTACAAGGGAGATAGACCGAAGCTAGGGTAATGGGTTGATGGCCGGTCATGGCTAGCCGACAGACAGAGGCCTCAATGCTCGTGAGAGGGGGGGTGTCGATGGGTATACAGTGCAAGGACCTTTTGTAATAGATGAGAGTGCCGCCCTTTGCGGAGTTCACTCTATCGTTACGCACTAAATCGTAGTTGGGGATTTTAGGCCCGCGAGTGCAAGGTTTAAGATGTGTTTCTTGCACTAGTAAGACATCGATTTGGTGTTCGCGAAGGAAATCTATGATTTGCCAACGCTGGGGGAGGATACCGTCTGCATTATAGAATGCGACGGTAATAGATCGGGGCTTGAGTCTACCTTTGGAGGGGTTTAAATCCATTATGGAGAATTAACATTGAACTCCGAGATGGCTGCGATGAGTCGCGAATGCTTAAGCATTGCTATGCAACGCTGTTCAGTGTTATGCTGGGTTGCTCTGAGCTCCCTAGCCAGGTCGCGGACCTGCTCCATGTTAATGGCGCTGGCAAAGCGGATGACAAGGCTAAGATCGTCTTCCTCCACCGTGTCTGGGACAGGCGCTGGAGGGGAGACCTTAGGGGGAAGGGGCGCTTTGCTAATCTTAGCTGGTTTGGCGGGGGGCTTGGGGGTCGGCTTGAATGCCGTGGGCATGGAAACTGGAGTTTCCATGAGTGGAGGTGGTGAAGCCAAGACTGCTTGGCTTCTCCAGGCGGGTTGCAGCTCCTGGGAGGCTGCGATGTTAGGGGTGAAGGCGGGTGTTTTGGTCGGACGTAGAGGTGGGAAATCCTCAGTACGTGGGACAGCGCGGCGTGCGGGCCGGGGTTCCGAGGCAGAGGGCGCGGGGCCTTTTTTGCCAGGCCTACGACTAGCGCGTGGTGCCTTGGGGCATCCGCGGTAGTTCGCTGGATGTCCCAGGGCACCGCAGAGTACGCAACCAGGGGGTTCCGTACACTCGCTCTTGTCTTTGGGGCGGGGGCAGTCAGGGGTGCCGTGATTGCCTAGGCATTTAACGCACCTAGGCTTGGCGTAGCAATTTCTGGCCGAGTGGCCATAGAGTTGGCATCTATGGCACTGGCCAGGGGGACCTTTTTTGTGGGGCATCTCGATTCGTATGCCGGATAGCCGGCATACGGTAGTGAGCGTGTTGATGATACGCTTTCCGGCGGGGGACAAGTCTAGTGTGACCAGCACTAGGTCAAAGGGGGCTTTTGTCTTGCCGCTATGCATGCGGTGGACCTCGTGGGCGGGGTATCCTTGGGACTTAAGGTCCTCAAGGATGTCGTTGGAGTTAAGCTCCTTTGGGACACCTCTGATGACGACGCGCAGAATGCGCTCGTCCTCGAGGGCGTAGGTATGAAAGCCGATGCGTTCGGCTTTCAGGACGGTCGTGAGGCGACGATGGTCGTTGGGAGTGGGGACTTGGACCTTGATCCCTTGTTGGGTGGTCCGAGCAGAGGTGAACGCGATTTTGCGTTCGTTAAGAAGAAATGAAACATTGTTCCATTTCTCCTTGTCCTGAATGAAGAGGGGCGGGGGGCGTTCGATGCGGGGGGGTTGAGATGCGGGAGGGGCAGATTGGGAGGACTCCTGGTCAGAGTGCTCGGGTGGGGGGGTCATCACTGAGGTCGCAGCGGTGGCGGCCTTTTTGGACGTTTTTGTGGGTACGGGGACTTTGCGCTTCCTCTTCTTTGAGTTTTTGGAGTCGACGGTCGTAAAGCCGTCGCCGTCCTCACTCTCCGAAGAGGAAGATACGCGGTCTTGGACTTGGTAGTCCATGGGGGTAGTCGCGGGGGCAGGGGTTGGTGGACGTGAAGCCACCGCCAGAGGTGAAGCCTCTTCGGTTGGCTCGGGCGAGAGGGGAGAGTCGCGGCGGTTTAGGGCGGGCAGCAGAGCGACCATGACCGCGGGTGGGATGCTCAGAAGGAGCTGATCGAGAAACCCGGGTTTCTCGTGTATGAGGCGGAGGGCCTCTTGGTGGGCGGGGGACAGCTCTGGGTTGGAGGTCCCAGAGGTGTGTGCGGGTTGGTGGGTACCTAGGGTGTCCATCCTATGTGTGGTGTGTAGTGTGCCGTCAGTAAATCTTATTGTACTGACGGGTGAGTGCCTAAGTCCCTAGCAGCCTGAGACGCAGAGGGTAGTAGTGAACCGAAGCTCAAGCTACGCCCAAACAACGTTACAGGAATGGATGGTAGGGAAGGGCAAGGGTGGGAGGGAGATGACTGGCGTCGGCTAGGAGACCCCCCAAGGCCGGTGGTTCCAGTCCCATCCGCTGTTTACGTTTCCCAGAAGGGGAACCGCGAGCGCACGGGGCACGCTCTACCTAGCTTCGTTGGCACCGTTAAGTATCCACTAGGTAACCACTAAAGCGTGGATTTACAAAAGACAGGACGGATCCCGTTAGAAACAGGCCTGGCCGCGCAGTGAAAACTACACTCGGTTCGGCTGGGAGCGGTTCGATGACACGGTGCACGTAGGCAGCGGCGACGACAGCGGCAGGAGACACGATGCACGTCGGCAGGGGCGACGACAGCGAGCAGGAGCGGAGCGCGGCGCGAGACGTCCGACCGGGGCGGCGAACGAGAGCGAACTGATGTTTCGCCAACTGATAGAGTGCCTACTTTTATAGGTTGCGACCACGTTCGCGGGGTTGAGGTCGATGGCGGGGGGGAATCCAGGCTGGCTGGCTATCTATCTCGCTCGCTCGCTCGCTCGCTCGCTCGCGCACGGGCTCGTTAGTTTTGTGACAGACCAAAAATTTTCAGCGTTCGCCAAAATCTAACTCTGTACATATAAACCAAACGTATAATATAATATGAATAGATTATAATTAAATAAGTAAATTAAGTATCTACCTTTTATCTATTTTTTATAGATAGAGGACTATCTATTGGATAATGAAAATAAATAAATAATAATAATATAACAAAAAAAAAAAAACCTTTGCCAAAAACCTAACTGAACAAAACCTAACTCTATAAAACCTAACTTGTTAGGTTAGGTTAGGTTAGGTTAATGTTAGGTTAGGTTAACGTTAGGTTAGGTTAGGTTAGGTTAGGTTAGGTTAGGTTAGGTTAAAACGAAACCTAAGTTTAAATATTGATTATTTGACATAGGCTAGTAGGTAGACAATTAAATATTCGGCCGGCACGTACGGTATAAGAAGAAATATAGAGACGTATACCTCCTACCTATAGGTGGTTAAGTTGGGTTTAAAGTATACTTTACCTTTTGTATGCATTCAACTAACTGTGCGACAGAAATCGATCGTTAGAAACAAATTATTAAGACCGATAGATACCTATCGTGGATATCTACCAATCTGATATGTTGAAACGTGTGCGGCCCTGAAAAGGGCCTTTTGGTTTTCGTTCGTTTTGATGAAATGAAACAAAACAAAACAAAACGAAACGGTGCGGCGCGGTGCGGTGCGGTGCGGTGCGGTGCGATGCAGTTGCGGCGCAAGCGCGACTTAAGCGCGCTCGCCCCTAATCCTGCGCGCCAGCTGTATGTCCTTGGGCATGATGGTGACACGCTTGGCGTGGATGGCGCACAGGTTGGTGTCCTCAAAGAGACCGACGAGG
Organism: Coleophora deauratella; assembly: GCA_958295455.1. Lineage (NCBI taxonomy): Eukaryota > Metazoa > Arthropoda > Insecta > Lepidoptera > Coleophoridae > Coleophora > Coleophora deauratella. The sequence continues at coordinate 2,913,672 of OY282415.1, read as the reverse complement.
TAAGCCTCGCTGGCCTCCTGAAGAGCCATCACGGCGGAGCTCTGGAAACGCAGGTCGGTCTTGAAATCTTGAGCGATCTCACGAACCAGACGCTGGAATGGCAGCTTCCTGATGAGCAGCTCAGTGCTCTTCTGGTAGCGACGGATCTCACGCAGGGCGACCGTGCCGGGCCTGTAACGATGTGGTTTCTTAACACCGCCAGTGGCCGGGGCGCTCTTGCGAGCCGCCTTAGTGGCGAGCTGTTTGCGGGGCGCTTTGCCACCGGTTGATTTACGAGCGGTTTGCTTGGTACGTGCCATTTCGAAAAACAATTATACGTAGGAGGTATATGTGTGAACCCGAGACGACCGACGCGTACGACGAACGATAACGAATAATGACGCTTCGCGTGAAAACCGCCGCTATATATATAGTACGGGTGAAATATGAGTGCGTCCCATTCGCACTCGCGCACCCGCTCTTCCATCTCTCTCTCACAGAAATACGTCTCTTTCGATCTGGTGTACCTCTCAACTTTGCGAGAAACGAATAGGTATGATGCATGCAACTGAGCTAGTTTGGCTCTGACAATAATAGTACCTAGGTAGGTAGGTATGTAGTTTATGTAGTATATATATTTTCATCTAGATGTCATTGTATTAAGCTAATTGTTATTGAAAATATACATAATTTAAACATAAATAGGTAAGTAATGATAATGTGCAGCGGCAGCGTGCAAAAACGAGCAGAATAATCTATAGGTATTATAGTATGTAGCAGTTGCGTCGAGTGCAGGCTTTTGTTTAAGTAGGTAGGTAGGTAGGTAGGTAGGTAGGTAGGTAGGTAGGTAGGTAGGTAGGTAGGTATACATTTATTTATTGATTATTTAGTTTATACTAATTTCTTGTTTTCAGTTCAGTACAATGTAGTAACTACCTAAGTGCTTACTTGCAACAGACGGACGAAGGTGGTAAGTAGGCTATATATCTAGTAATATTTTATTTATCTGGCGTGAGTCGTGACGAAATCACCGTTGAAACTATATTAAAATAATAATATAAAACAGTGCATTAGTAATACTGTTTCATATATATTGTGTTTAAATAGAACAAGTTTGTGGCCCTGAAAAGGGCCTTTGGTTTGAGCTGCGACAGCAGCAAGCAGTCACTGTGCTGTGAGAGCGCTTGACAATGGAGACGCTTCACTTGGAGCTGGTGTACTTGGTGACGGCCTTGGTGCCCTCGCTGACGGCGTGCTTGGCGAGCTCACCGGGCAGCAGGAGCCTCACGGAGGTCTGCACCTCCCTGGAGGTGATCGTGGAGCGCTTGTTGTAGTGGGCGAGACGTGAAGCTTCGGCAGCGATGCGCTCGAATATGTCGTTCACGAAAGAGTTCATGATCGACATGGCCTTCGAGGAGATACCGGTGTCGGGGTGCACCTGTTTGAGCACCTTGTAGATGTAGATGGCGTAGCTCTCCTTCCTCTTGTGCTTCTTCTTTTTCTTGTCAGACTTGGAAATGTTCTTTTGGGCCTTGCCGGATTTCTTGGCGGCCTTACCACTCGTCTTGGGCGGCATGATTCGATACGCAGCAGAGACACAAACGAAATAATAATATACTATACACGCGCGTTACGTGAGAGCGTAAGCTGTGAGTACAAATTTCAACTGGGGCTCACCGCTGATTTTGTCAAAATTTGACCCTCGCTATTTGTTAGTAACTAGGCGATGCGACGACGAATCACACGTTACAGACTGACGTTCACCCTCGTTTCGGAAAGAGCGAGAGAAACGATCTACTCAGACGAATTTAACGCGAGAGCGAGATGGAAATATATCGCTGTTGTTGTTTTATTGTTATTATTATTATTATTATTGTAAAATACTTAGGTGTTGGTCGTGGTCGGTGCCTAAAATAAATATATTCTCTATTCATATAGGTATGCAAAATGATGATAATAATAACTAAATCTATTGTGTGTGTGTGTATATAATAAATTTTTGTAGTAACGAGTAACAACCACCAAGTGGTAGGTGGTCCATTATTCTAGTAGGTGAAGTGAACGAGCACTCGTTGAGTAAGTTAATTAAAGTATGCACATAGGTGTACACGTAAGTAGGTACCTACCTATTATGTATGTACGCAGGTCTGTGGTCTCGACAAATTGTGTTATTATATTAATAGGTAGGTGGTACATACATACATACATACATACATACATACATTTTTGTGATCGGAATCGTTCAGATAGAAACTAATTCATTATGACATTCATCATAGATAAACGTCGCAAAATACGAATCATATTGTGGCCCTGAAAAGGGCCTTTTGATTTGATACAAATCAATCGAATCGACTACGATTGTTTGTGTCGATGCGCGGCGTGCGTGCGTGCGTGCGGCCGGCGGCGGCGGCGGCGGCGGCGGCGGCGCCTTACGCCTTCTTCTCGGTCTTCTTGGGCAGAAGCACCGCTTGGATGTTCGGCAACACACCACCCTGGGCGATGGTAACGCCGGAGAGCAGCTTGTTCAACTCCTCGTCGTTCCTGATGGCCAGCTGGAGATGTCTCGGAATGATCCTGGTCTTCTTGTTGTCACGAGCGGCGTTACCGGCCAACTCGAGCACCTCAGCGGCCAAGTACTCCATCACGGCGGCGAGGTACACCGGGGCGCCGGCACCGACGCGCTCGGCGTAATTGCCCTTCTTGAGCAGCCTGTGGATACGACCCACGGGGAACTGAAGTCCGGCACGGTTCGAGCGAGACTTTGCCTTCCCCTTGACCTTGCCACCTTTACCACGTCCGGACATATTGAACTGTTGAGTAGTTGTACGACGCGAAAGCGAGTGAAAGAATGAGGAGCGCGCGCGCTAACAGTCGGCGACGAGCGAGCGAGTATAGAATATTTTTTTAAACGCGTCGCGTCGCCATTTATATAGTTGGAACACGGTCGCAGTAGTGGCGGGGTGATCGACGAAGGGAGAGCGCGAGAGCGAGCGAGACGGAGAATAAAACACAATAAATACATACATATAGGTGTACGTTGTGTTTTGTAGGTATGTAAGTGTACGCACGTAGGTAAATACTATTATACTAGGTATATTTTATTTATAATAGCACTACATATTCTGTAGAAACACAACCACCGATTTAACGGGACGGGAGTAGGTAAATAATAATGCCGGATAAAAATAAATAGGTATTCTAACTACGCTATGTCGAGTCTAGTTGCATTCAAATAATTTTTAATAGAGAGATTATACTACTTACTTAATCAATCAATCAATCAATAAGTGGTATTAAGTGGGTACCTACCTTAAACGGAATTGTTTTTATATTATGTATGTATGTATGTATGTATGTATGTATGTATGTATGTATGTAATATTAGTTATTTATTTATTTATTTATTTATTAATTAATTAATTGGGGGTGTGAAATGGACGGCGACGAACGTCGTATCGTTCGTTAGAAACTTTTTCGTTTTTGTTTTATCAACTGAACTGAATCATATGTTAGCCCTGAAAAGGGCTTTTTGGGTGTGCGGGCGTTGCGGTTGCGCCGGCATCGGCATTGCATCGGCTGACACTTGGCCGGCCAGCCAATGAGCGAGCCAACGCGTGTCATCGCCACGACGACGGTGGTGTCCGGTGTTACACGGGCGCGATATTTACTTCTTGCCCGCACCGGAGGCCTTCTTCGACGCTGCAGACTTCGATTTGCCAGCGGCGGCGGCGGCGGCCTTCTTAGGTTTAGGCGCTTTCGGTTTCTTCGTCGGCGGCTTCGCGGTCTTCTTCGCCTTGGGCGCTGCGGCCTTCGCCTTCGCCGGCGCGGCGGCCTTCTTGGCGGCCGGCTTCTTCTTGGCGGCGGCGGCGGCCTTCTTGTCCTTAGCCGCGGCGGCGGCGGCGGCGGCGGCGGGTTTAGCCTTCGACGGGGAAGCGGAGGCGGCGGCTTTCTTGCTCTTGGCCGCTGCGGCGGCGGCCTTCTTCGGCTTCGCGGCTGCGGCGGAGGAGGCGCTCTTGCCGGACGACGCCGCCTTGCCGCTTGCGGGTTTCTTCGCGGAGGCAGACTTCGATTCCAGCTTGAACGAACCAGAGGCGCCCTTGCCCTTGGTCTGTATCAGAGCGCCCGACTCGACGGCGCTCTTGAGGTACTTTCTGATGAACGGCGCCAGCTTCTCGGAGTCGACTTTGTATTGAGCCGCGATGTACTTTTTGATCGCCTGAAGCGACGATCCGCTGCGCTCTTTCAGCTCTTTGATGGCGTTGTTGACCATCTCGGAGGTCTTCGGGTGGGTCGGCTTCGCCTTGGGTTTCTTAGCGCCGGCCGCTGCGGATTTAGGCTTCTTCGCGGGTGTCGCCGGAGCGGGTGTTTCGGAGGCTACAGCTGTGTCGGCCATTGTTACCGTTGAGTTTAGTAATTAATTTTAACTACAGAGAGAGACGCAATAGTACGCACAATGCACGCTCGATGTCGCCACTATAGTTAAAAAATTCGCCCACAAACGCTCGACACTCACCCGGTGGGAGCAATACCGTAACGACGACCGCGGTGTCGCGAGACGTTTTCTCGTAGTTCGAGTTGTGAGTTTTCACTAACATCGTTCACTTTATTCCCTTTTATATCATTATTGTTTTTGAATCGGGATTACGGGACCGGCGGCGGGGAGCGTGTCTGAGTTGGTGGTTCGTCCCGTTGGCGTTTCGTGGGTGTCGGTCGAGGATTTAGTGCGGTAGGGAGCGTTTATATTCGTCGGTTGGGTCGCCGGTCACCCAACGTCCGGATCAAAAGTGGTTTTTCTGTGGAAAATGAGAGTTTTCACTCGCGATTTGGACGTGCCGGGACGAGTGGAGGTACGCACTCGCGAGAGACACCCACTAGGTAATCTCGACAGCGAATATGTATATAATTTCGTCGCGCCGATGTCGACGATCGTAAAACAGAAACGAGCACTCGCTCGCAGCGGACGACACGGCGGCGGTGCGGCGCGTACGTAGTCGGAGGAAGCTTAATAAAATTATAGGAATAATGTTTGATTGAATACATTCATATATAGGACATTGCCGAGTTCGTGCAAAGGAGTGATGGTATAACAAAATTGAAATCCAATAATAAATAAATATACCTAGGTACCTGATAGTACTTATAGTGCAGTAGTGTCGCGTAGGAGGTGGTGGTCTTCTCACGCCGCGCCGCGGCAAGGCACGGTTACGTACGACTGTAGTACCTACTTGCTTACTCACTTAGGTTACCTCTACCTGTGCACTAACGCGAAATGTTAAAAAACAAACAAACAAAAAGGGATGCATAAGAAAAACAATATAAGTAGGTAGGTAGGTAGGTAAGTATACATATAAGTAACTATTTCTTAGGCTGCGTGCGTAGCGAGTTTCCATTTATAAGTACTTATTTGTCTTTAAATAATTAAATAAGTACCACCTACCTACTAGTGTTTTCGTATATAAGTTTACCACTTATTAAATGTCGTCTATAAATAGGGGAGGAAAACATAATATATATTTAAAAGCAAGTACGCCCGAGGTGGGTTAAGTTAGTCGATTGCACATGTATGTCAGTCAGCCAACCGGCCAGCAGGTACCTATGCTAAATTACTCATAACAAACAAACAAACATACATACGTAAGTAAGTAAGTAAGTAACTAACTAACTAACTAACTAAGTAAGTAAGTAAGTAAGTATATAACTTATTTTATTTCACGTATAAATTCGTGTAAACGTGAAAATTTTCAAGATTTTCGGCCGGCAAAAACATTACGAGTCGGTTATCATCATATCATGAGACGTGGTAATACCTACCTGGGTGGATACTACTAATCTATGTAAGTACCTATGCAGCGGGATGCTGATATACTTAGGTAGGTGTACCTTACCTGAAGAACCATGATAATACATATTAGTTATATAGGTAAGCGTGTAGTAGGTAAGTATTGTACGAGATTGATCGTTTAGAAACAGAAGCGATATTATGGTATGATTAATAATACCATGTTATATCTATTATGAACCATGTGCGGCCCTGAAAAGGGCCTTTTTGTGGTGTCTCGTTGAGTTCGGACACGAGGTGCGCGCGATGCGGACGGAGCGCGACCCCGCCGCTGCTGGTGGTGGTGAAACCAACAACCAACGGCGTGCGAGCGTTCCGCGCCGCTCTCGTGGCGGTTTTTAACCACCGAAACCGTAGAGGGTACGACCCTGACGTTTCAGCGCGTAGACGACGTCCATGGCGGTGACGGTCTTCCTCTTGGCGTGCTCGGTGTAAGTTACCGCGTCACGGATCACGTTCTCCAGGAAAACCTTGAGAACTCCACGGGTCTCCTCGTAGATCAAACCGGAGATACGCTTGACACCACCACGGCGAGCCAAACGACGGATGGCGGGCTTCGTGATACCCTGGATGTTATCACGCAGCACCTTCCTGTGACGTTTGGCGCCACCTTTTCCCAGACCTTTACCTCCCTTACCGCGACCGGTCATTGTTGCTTGACGGAGTGGATTGATGTAAAATCAAAAACACGAACGAATCGGAACACACGCGCGGTGAACGAACGAGCGAACTGTGTTTCGCCAACTGATAGAGTGCCTACTTTTATAGGTTGCGACCACGTTCGCGGGGTTGAGGTCGATGGCGGGGGGGAATCCAGGCTGGCTGGCTATCTATCTCGCTCGCTCGCTCGCTCGCTCGCTCGCTCGCGCACGGGCTCGTTAGTTTTGTGACAGACCAAAAATTTTCAGCGTTCGCCAAAATCTAACTCTGTACATATAAACCAAACGTATAATATAATATGAATAGATTATAATTAAATAAGTAAATTAAGTATCTACCTTTTATCTATTTTTTATAGATAGAGGACTATCTATTGGATAATGAAAATAAATAAATAATAATAATATAACAAAAAAAAAAAAACCTTTGCCAAAAACCTAACTGAACAAAACCTAACTCTATAAAACCTAACTTGTTAGGTTAGGTTAGGTTAGGTTAATGTTAGGTTAGGTTAACGTTAGGTTAGGTTAGGTTAGGTTAAAACGAAACCTAAGTTTAAATATTGATTATTTGACATAGGCTAGTAGGTAGACAATTAAATATTCGGCCGGCACGTACGGTATAAGAAGAAATATAGAGACGTATACCTCCTACCTATAGGTGGTTAAGTTGGGTTTAAAGTATACTTTACCTTTTGTATGCATTCAACTAACTGTGCGACAGAAATCGATCGTTAGAAACAAATTATTAAGACCGATAGATACCTATCGTGGATATCTACCAATCTGATATGTTGAAACGTGTGCGGCCCTGAAAAGGGCCTTTTGGTTTTCGTTCGTTTTGATGAAATGAAACAAAACAAAACAAAACGAAACGGTGCGGCGCGGTGCGGTGCGGTGCGGTGCGGTGCGATGCAGTTGCGGCGCAAGCGCGACTTAAGCGCGCTCGCCCCTAATCCTGCGCGCCAGCTGTATGTCCTTGGGCATGATGGTGACACGCTTGGCGTGGATGGCGCACAGGTTGGTGTCCTCAAAGAGACCGACGAGGTAAGCCTCGCTGGCCTCCTGAAGAGCCATCACGGCGGAGCTCTGGAAACGCAGGTCGGTCTTGAAATCTTGAGCGATCTCACGAACCAGACGCTGGAATGGCAGCTTCCTGATGAGCAGCTCAGTGCTCTTCTGGTAGCGACGGATCTCACGCAGGGCGACCGTGCCGGGCCTGTAACGATGTGGTTTCTTAACACCGCCAGTGGCCGGGGCGCTCTTGCGAGCCGCCTTAGTGGCGAGCTGTTTGCGGGGCGCTTTGCCACCGGTTGATTTACGAGCGGTTTGCTTGGTACGTGCCATTTCGAAAAACAATTATACGTAGGAGGTATATGTGTGAACCCGAGACGACCGACGCGTACGACGAACGATAACGAATAATGACGCTTCGCGTGAAAACCGCCGCTATATATATAGTACGGGTGAAATATGAGTGCGTCCCATTCGCACTCGCGCACCCGCTCTTCCATCTCTCTCTCACAGAAATACGTCTCTTTCGATCTGGTGTACCTCTCAACTTTGCGAGAAACGAATAGGTATGATGCATGCAACTGAGCTAGTTTGGCTCTGACAATAATAGTACCTAGGTAGGTAGGTATGTAGTTTATGTAGTATATATATTTTCATCTAGATGTCATTGTATTAAGCTAATTGTTATTGAAAATATACATAATTTAAACATAAATAGGTAAGTAATGATAATGTGCAGCGGCAGCGTGCAAAAACGAGCAGAATAATCTATAGGTATTATAGTATGTAGCAGTTGCGTCGAGTGCAGGCTTTTGTTTAAGTAGGTAGGTAGGTAGGTAGGTAGGTAGGTAGGTAGGTAGGTAGGTAGGTAGGTATACATTTATTTATTGATTATTTAGTTTATACTAATTTCTTGTTTTCAGTTCAGTACAATGTAGTAACTACCTAAGTGCTTACTTGCAACAGACGGACGAAGGTGGTAAGTAGGCTATATATCTAGTAATATTTTATTTATCTGGCGTGAGTCGTGACGAAATCACCGTTGAAACTATATTAAAATAATAATATAAAACAGTGCATTAGTAATACTGTTTCATATATATTGTGTTTAAATAGAACAAGTTTGTGGCCCTGAAAAGGGCCTTTGGTTTGAGCTGCGACAGCAGCAAGCAGTCACTGTGCTGTGAGAGCGCTTGACTGACAATGGAGACGCTTCACTTGGAGCTGGTGTACTTGGTGACGGCCTTGGTGCCCTCGCTGACGGCGTGCTTGGCGAGCTCACCGGGCAGCAGGAGCCTCACGGAGGTCTGCACCTCCCTGGAGGTGATCGTGGAGCGCTTGTTGTAGTGGGCGAGACGTGAAGCTTCGGCAGCGATGCGCTCGAATATGTCGTTCACGAAAGAGTTCATGATCGACATGGCCTTCGAGGAGATACCGGTGTCGGGGTGCACCTGTTTGAGCACCTTGTAGATGTAGATGGCGTAGCTCTCCTTCCTCTTGTGCTTCTTCTTTTTCTTGTCAGACTTGGAAATGTTCTTTTGGGCCTTGCCGGATTTCTTGGCGGCCTTACCACTCGTCTTGGGCGGCATGATTCGATACGCAGCAGAGACACAAACGAAATAATAATATACTATACACGCGCGTTACGTGAGAGCGTAAGCTGTGAGTACAAATTTCAACTGGGGCTCACCGCTGATTTTGTCAAAATTTGACCCTCGCTATTTGTTAGTAACTAGGCGATGCGACGACGAATCACACGTTACAGACTGACGTTCACCCTCGTTTCGGAAAGAGCGAGAGAAACGATCTACTCAGACGAATTTAACGCGAGAGCGAGATGGAAATATATCGCTGTTGTTGTTTTATTGTTATTATTATTATTATTATTGTAAAATACTTAGGTGTTGGTCGTGGTCGGTGCCTAAAATAAATATATTCTCTATTCATATAGGTATGCAAAATGATGATAATAATAACTAAATCTATTGTGTGTGTGTGTATATAATAAATTTTTGTAGTAACGAGTAACAACCACCAAGTGGTAGGTGGTCCATTATTCTAGTAGGTGAAGTGAACGAGCACTCGTTGAGTAAGTTAATTAAAGTATGCACATAGGTGTACACGTAAGTAGGTACCTACCTATTATGTATGTACGCAGGTCTGTGGTCTCGACAAATTGTGTTATTATATTAATAGGTAGGTGGTACATACATACATACATACATACATACATACATACATACATTTTTGTGATCGGAATCGTTCAGATAGAAACTAATTCATTATGACATTCATCATAGATAAACGTCGCAAAATACGAATCATATTGTGGCCCTGAAAAGGGCCTTTTGATTTGATACAAATCAATCGAATCGACTACGATTGTTTGTGTCGATGCGCGGCGTGCGTGCGTGCGTGCGGCCGGCGGCGGCGGCGGCGGCGGCGGCGGCGCCTTACGCCTTCTTCTCGGTCTTCTTGGGCAGAAGCACCGCTTGGATGTTCGGCAACACACCACCCTGGGCGATGGTAACGCCGGAGAGCAGCTTGTTCAACTCCTCGTCGTTCCTGATGGCCAGCTGGAGATGTCTCGGAATGATCCTGGTCTTCTTGTTGTCACGAGCGGCGTTACCGGCCAACTCGAGCACCTCAGCGGCCAAGTACTCCATCACGGCGGCGAGGTACACCGGGGCGCCGGCACCGACGCGCTCGGCGTAATTGCCCTTCTTGAGCAGCCTGTGGATACGACCCACGGGGAACTGAAGTCCGGCACGGTTCGAGCGAGACTTTGCCTTCCCCTTGACCTTGCCACCTTTACCACGTCCGGACATATTGAACTGTTGAGTAGTTGTACGACGCGAAAGCGAGTGAAAGAATGAGGAGCGCGCGCGCTAACAGTCGGCGACGAGCGAGCGAGTATAGAATATTTTTTTAAACGCGTCGCGTCGCCATTTATATAGTTGGAACACGGTCGCAGTAGTGGCGGGGTGATCGACGAAGGGAGAGCGCGAGAGCGAGCGAGACGGAGAATAAAACACAATAAATACATACATATAGGTGTACGTTGTGTTTTGTAGGTATGTAAGTGTACGCACGTAGGTAAATACTATTATACTAGGTATATTTTATTTATAATAGCACTACATATTCTGTAGAAACACAACCACCGATTTAACGGGACGGGAGTAGGTAAATAATAATGCCGGATAAAAATAAATAGGTATTCTAACTACGCTATGTCGAGTCTAGTTGCATTCAAATAATTTTTAATAGAGAGATTATACTACTTACTTAATCAATCAATCAATCAATAAGTGGTATTAAGTGGGTACCTACCTTAAACGGAATTGTTTTTATATTATGTATGTATGTATGTATGTATGTATGTATGTATGTATGTATGTAATATTAGTTATTTATTTATTTATTTATTTATTAATTAATTAATTGGGGGTGTGAAATGGACGGCGACGAACGTCGTATCGTTCGTTAGAAACTTTTTCGTTTTTGTTTTATCAACTGAACTGAATCATATGTTAGCCCTGAAAAGGGCTTTTTGGGTGTGCGGGCGTTGCGGTTGCGCCGGCATCGGCATTGCATCGGCTGACACTTGGCCGGCCAGCCAATGAGCGAGCCAACGCGTGTCATCGCCACGACGACGGTGGTGTCCGGTGTTACACGGGCGCGATATTTACTTCTTGCCCGCACCGGAGGCCTTCTTCGACGCTGCAGACTTCGATTTGCCAGCGGCGGCGGCGGCGGCCTTCTTAGGTTTAGGCGCTTTCGGTTTCTTCGTCGGCGGCTTCGCGGTCTTCTTCGCCTTGGGCGCTGCGGCCTTCGCCTTCGCCGGCGCGGCGGCCTTCTTGGCGGCCGGCTTCTTCTTGGCGGCGGCGGCGGCCTTCTTGTCCTTAGCCGCGGCGGCGGCGGCGGCGGCGGCGGGTTTAGCCTTCGACGGGGAAGCGGAGGCGGCGGCTTTCTTGCTCTTGGCCGCTGCGGCGGCGGCCTTCTTCGGCTTCGCGGCTGCGGCGGAGGAGGCGCTCTTGCCGGACGACGCCGCCTTGCCGCTTGCGGGTTTCTTCGCGGAGGCAGACTTCGATTCCAGCTTGAACGAACCAGAGGCGCCCTTGCCCTTGGTCTGTATCAGAGCGCCCGACTCGACGGCGCTCTTGAGGTACTTTCTGATGAACGGCGCCAGCTTCTCGGAGTCGACTTTGTATTGAGCCGCGATGTACTTTTTGATCGCCTGAAGCGACGATCCGCTGCGCTCTTTCAGCTCTTTGATGGCGTTGTTGACCATCTCGGAGGTCTTCGGGTGGGTCGGCTTCGCCTTGGGTTTCTTAGCGCCGGCCGCTGCGGATTTAGGCTTCTTCGCGGGTGTCGCCGGAGCGGGTGTTTCGGAGGCTACAGCTGTGTCGGCCATTGTTACCGTTGAGTTTAGTAATTAATTTTAACTACAGAGAGAGACGCAATAGTACGCACAATGCACGCTCGATGTCGCCACTATAGTTAAAAAATTCGCCCACAAACGCTCGACACTCACCCGGTGGGAGCAATACCGTAACGACGACCGCGGTGTCGCGAGACGTTTTCTCGTAGTTCGAGTTGTGAGTTTTCACTAACATCGTTCACTTTATTCCCTTTTATATCATTATTGTTTTTGAATCGGGATTACGGGACCGGCGGCGGGGAGCGTGTCTGAGTTGGTGGTTCGTCCCGTTGGCGTTTCGTGGGTGTCGGTCGAGGATTTAGTGCGGTAGGGAGCGTTTATATTCGTCGGTTGGGTCGCCGGTCACCCAACGTCCGGATCAAAAGTGGTTTTTCTGTGGAAAATGAGAGTTTTCACTCGCGATTTGGACGTGCCGGGACGAGTGGAGGTACGCACTCGCGAGAGACACCCACTAGGTAATCTCGACAGCGAATATGTATATAATTTCGTCGCGCCGATGTCGACGATCGTAAAACAGAAACGAGCACTCGCTCGCAGCGGACGACACGGCGGCGGTGCGGCGCGTACGTAGTCGGAGGAAGCTTAATAAAATTATAGGAATAATGTTTGATTGAATACATTCATATATAGGACATTGCCGAGTTCGTGCAAAGGAGTGATGGTATAACAAAATTGAAATCCAATAATAAATAAATATACCTAGGTACCTGATAGTACTTATAGTGCAGTAGTGTCGCGTAGGAGGTGGTGGTCTTCTCACGCCGCGCCGCGGCAAGGCACGGTTACGTACGACTGTAGTACCTACTTGCTTACTCACTTAGGTTACCTCTACCTGTGCACTAACGCGAAATGTTAAAAAACAAACAAACAAAAAGGGATGCATAAGAAAAACAATATAAGTAGGTAGGTAGGTAGGTAAGTATACATATAAGTAACTATTTCTTAGGCTGCGTGCGTAGCGAGTTTCCATTTATAAGTACTTATTTGTCTTTAAATAATTAAATAAGTACCACCTACCTACTAGTGTTTTCGTATATAAGTTTACCACTTATTAAATGTCGTCTATAAATAGGGGAGGAAAACATAATATATATTTAAAAGCAAGTACGCCCGAGGTGGGTTAAGTTAGTCGATTGCACATGTATGTCAGTCAGCCAACCGGCCAGCAGGTACCTATGCTAAATTACTCATAACAAACAAACAAACATACATACGTAAGTAAGTAAGTAAGTAACTAACTAACTAACTAACTAAGTAAGTAAGTAAGTAAGTATATAACTTATTTTATTTCACGTATAAATTCGTGTAAACGTGAAAATTTTCAAGATTTTCGGCCGGCAAAAACATTACGAGTCGGTTATCATCATATCATGAGACGTGGTAATACCTACCTGGGTGGATACTACTAATCTATGTAAGTACCTATGCAGCGGGATGCTGATATACTTAGGTAGGTGTACCTTACCTGAAGAACCATGATAATACATATTAGTTATATAGGTAAGCGTGTAGTAGGTAAGTATTGTACGAGATTGATCGTTTAGAAACAGAAGCGATATTATGGTATGATTAATAATACCATGTTATATCTATTATGAACCATGTGCGGCCCTGAAAAGGGCCTTTTTGTGGTGTCTCGTTGAGTTCGGACACGAGGTGCGCGCGATGCGGACGGAGCGCGACCCCGCCGCTGCTGGTGGTGGTGAAACCAACAACCAACGGCGTGCGAGCGTTCCGCGCCGCTCTCGTGGCGGTTTTTAACCACCGAAACCGTAGAGGGTACGACCCTGACGTTTCAGCGCGTAGACGACGTCCATGGCGGTGACGGTCTTCCTCTTGGCGTGCTCGGTGTAAGTTACCGCGTCACGGATCACGTTCTCCAGGAAAACCTTGAGAACTCCACGGGTCTCCTCGTAGATCAAACCGGAGATACGCTTGACACCACCACGGCGAGCCAAACGACGGATGGCGGGCTTCGTGATACCCTGGATGTTATCACGCAGCACCTTCCTGTGACGTTTGGCGCCACCTTTTCCCAGACCTTTACCTCCCTTACCGCGACCGGTCATTGTTGCTTGACGGAGTGGATTGATGTAAAATCAAAAACACGAACGAATCGGAACACACGCGCGGTGAACGAACGAGCGAACTGTGTTTCGCCAACTGATAGAGTGCCTACTTTTATAGGTTGCGACCACGTTCGCGGGGTTGAGGTCGATGGCGGGGGGGAATCCAGGCTGGCTGGCTATCTATCTCGCTCGCTCGCTCGCTCGCTCGCTCGCTCGCGCACGGGCTCGTTAGTTTTGTGACAGACCAAAAATTTTCAGCGTTCGCCAAAATCTAACTCTGTACATATAAACCAAACGTATAATATAATATGAATAGATTATAATTAAATAAGTAAATTAAGTATCTACCTTTTATCTATTTTTTATAGATAGAGGACTATCTATTGGATAATGAAAATAAATAAATAATAATAATATAACAAAAAAAAAAAAACCTTTGCCAAAAACCTAACTGAACAAAACCTAACTCTATAAAACCTAACTTGTTAGGTTAGGTTAGGTTAGGTTAATGTTAGGTTAGGTTAACGTTAGGTTAGGTTAGGTTAGGTTAAAACGAAACCTAAGTTTAAATATTGATTATTTGACATAGGCTAGTAGGTAGACAATTAAATATTCGGCCGGCACGTACGGTATAAGAAGAAATATAGAGACGTATACCTCCTACCTATAGGTGGTTAAGTTGGGTTTAAAGTATACTTTACCTTTTGTATGCATTCAACTAACTGTGCGACAGAAATCGATCGTTAGAAACAAATTATTAAGACCGATAGATACCTATCGTGGATATCTACCAATCTGATATGTTGAAACGTGTGCGGCCCTGAAAAGGGCCTTTTGGTTTTCGTTCGTTTTGATGAAATGAAACAAAACAAAACAAAACGAAACGGTGCGGCGCGGTGCGGTGCGGTGCGGTGCGGTGCGATGCAGTTGCGGCGCAAGCGCGACTTAAGCGCGCTCGCCCCTAATCCTGCGCGCCAGCTGTATGTCCTTGGGCATGATGGTGACACGCTTGGCGTGGATGGCGCACAGGTTGGTGTCCTCAAAGAGACCGACGAGGTAAGCCTCGCTGGCCTCCTGAAGAGCCATCACGGCGGAGCTCTGGAAACGCAGGTCGGTCTTGAAATCTTGAGCGATCTCACGAACCAGACGCTGGAATGGCAGCTTCCTGATGAGCAGCTCAGTGCTCTTCTGGTAGCGACGGATCTCACGCAGGGCGACCGTGCCGGGCCTGTAACGATGTGGTTTCTTAACACCGCCAGTGGCCGGGGCGCTCTTGCGAGCCGCCTTAGTGGCGAGCTGTTTGCGGGGCGCTTTGCCACCGGTTGATTTACGAGCGGTTTGCTTGGTACGTGCCATTTCGAAAAACAATTATACGTAGGAGGTATATGTGTGAACCCGAGACGACCGACGCGTACGACGAACGATAACGAATAATGACGCTTCGCGTGAAAACCGCCGCTATATATATAGTACGGGTGAAATATGAGTGCGTCCCATTCGCACTCGCGCACCCGCTCTTCCATCTCTCTCTCACAGAAATACGTCTCTTTCGATCTGGTGTACCTCTCAACTTTGCGAGAAACGAATAGGTATGATGCATGCAACTGAGCTAGTTTGGCTCTGACAATAATAGTACCTAGGTAGGTAGGTATGTAGTTTATGTAGTATATATATTTTCATCTAGATGTCATTGTATTAAGCTAATTGTTATTGAAAATATACATAATTTAAACATAAATAGGTAAGTAATGATAATGTGCAGCGGCAGCGTGCAAAAACGAGCAGAATAATCTATAGGTATTATAGTATGTAGCAGTTGCGTCGAGTGCAGGCTTTTGTTTAAGTAGGTAGGTAGGTAGGTAGGTAGGTAGGTAGGTAGGTAGGTAGGTAGGTATACATTTATTTATTGATTATTTAGTTTATACTAATTTCTTGTTTTCAGTTCAGTACAATGTAGTAACTACCTAAGTGCTTACTTGCAACAGACGGACGAAGGTGGTAAGTAGGCTATATATCTAGTAATATTTTATTTATCTGGCGTGAGTCGTGACGAAATCACCGTTGAAACTATATTAAAATAATAATATAAAACAGTGCATTAGTAATACTGTTTCATATATATTGTGTTTAAATAGAACAAGTTTGTGGCCCTGAAAAGGGCCTTTGGTTTGAGCTGCGACAGCAGCAAGCAGTCACTGTGCTGTGAGAGCGCTTGACAATGGAGACGCTTCACTTGGAGCTGGTGTACTTGGTGACGGCCTTGGTGCCCTCGCTGACGGCGTGCTTGGCGAGCTCACCGGGCAGCAGGAGCCTCACGGAGGTCTGCACCTCCCTGGAGGTGATCGTGGAGCGCTTGTTGTAGTGGGCGAGACGTGAAGCTTCGGCAGCGATGCGCTCGAATATGTCGTTCACGAAAGAGTTCATGATCGACATGGCCTTCGAGGAGATACCGGTGTCGGGGTGCACCTGTTTGAGCACCTTGTAGATGTAGATGGCGTAGCTCTCCTTCCTCTTGTGCTTCTTCTTTTTCTTGTCAGACTTGGAAATGTTCTTTTGGGCCTTGCCGGATTTCTTGGCGGCCTTACCACTCGTCTTGGGCGGCATGATTCGATACGCAGCAGAGACACAAACGAAATAATAATATACTATACACGCGCGTTACGTGAGAGCGTAAGCTGTGAGTACAAATTTCAACTGGGGCTCACCGCTGATTTTGTCAAAATTTGACCCTCGCTATTTGTTAGTAACTAGGCGATGCGACGACGAATCACACGTTACAGACTGACGTTCACCCTCGTTTCGGAAAGAGCGAGAGAAACGATCTACTCAGACGAATTTAACGCGAGAGCGAGATGGAAATATATCGCTGTTGTTGTTTTATTGTTATTATTATTATTATTATTGTAAAATACTTAGGTGTTGGTCGTGGTCGGTGCCTAAAATAAATATATTCTCTATTCATATAGGTATGCAAAATGATGATAATAATAACTAAATCTATTGTGTGTGTGTGTATATAATAAATTTTTGTAGTAACGAGTAACAACCACCAAGTGGTAGGTGGTCCATTATTCTAGTAGGTGAAGTGAACGAGCACTCGTTGAGTAAGTTAATTAAAGTATGCACATAGGTGTACACGTAAGTAGGTACCTACCTATTATGTATGTACGCAGGTCTGTGGTCTCGACAAATTGTGTTATTATATTAATAGGTAGGTGGTACATACATACATACATACATACATACATACATTTTTGTGATCGGAATCGTTCAGATAGAAACTAATTCATTATGACATTCATCATAGATAAACGTCGCAAAATACGAATCATATTGTGGCCCTGAAAAGGGCCTTTTGATTTGATACAAATCAATCGAATCGACTACGATTGTTTGTGTCGATGCGCGGCGTGCGTGCGTGCGTGCGGCCGGCGGCGGCGGCGGCGGCGGCGGCGGCGCCTTACGCCTTCTTCTCGGTCTTCTTGGGCAGAAGCACCGCTTGGATGTTCGGCAACACACCACCCTGGGCGATGGTAACGCCGGAGAGCAGCTTGTTCAACTCCTCGTCGTTCCTGATGGCCAGCTGGAGATGTCTCGGAATGATCCTGGTCTTCTTGTTGTCACGAGCGGCGTTACCGGCCAACTCGAGCACCTCAGCGGCCAAGTACTCCATCACGGCGGCGAGGTACACCGGGGCGCCGGCACCGACGCGCTCGGCGTAATTGCCCTTCTTGAGCAGCCTGTGGATACGACCCACGGGGAACTGAAGTCCGGCACGGTTCGAGCGAGACTTTGCCTTCCCCTTGACCTTGCCACCTTTACCACGTCCGGACATATTGAACTGTTGAGTAGTTGTACGACGCGAAAGCGAGTGAAAGAATGAGGAGCGCGCGCGCTAACAGTCGGCGACGAGCGAGCGAGTATAGAATATTTTTTTAAACGCGTCGCGTCGCCATTTATATAGTTGGAACACGGTCGCAGTAGTGGCGGGGTGATCGACGAAGGGAGAGCGCGAGAGCGAGCGAGACGGAGAATAAAACACAATAAATACATACATATAGGTGTACGTTGTGTTTTGTAGGTATGTAAGTGTACGCACGTAGGTAAATACTATTATACTAGGTATATTTTATTTATAATAGCACTACATATTCTGTAGAAACACAACCACCGATTTAACGGGACGGGAGTAGGTAAATAATAATGCCGGATAAAAATAAATAGGTATTCTAACTACGCTATGTCGAGTCTAGTTGCATTCAAATAATTTTTAATAGAGAGATTATACTACTTACTTAATCAATCAATCAATCAATAAGTGGTATTAAGTGGGTACCTACCTTAAACGGAATTGTTTTTATATTATGTATGTATGTATGTATGTATGTATGTATGTATGTATGTATGTAATATTAGTTATTTATTTATTTATTTATTTATTAATTAATTAATTGGGGGTGTGAAATGGACGGCGACGAACGTCGTATCGTTCGTTAGAAACTTTTTCGTTTTTGTTTTATCAACTGAACTGAATCATATGTTAGCCCTGAAAAGGGCTTTTTGGGTGTGCGGGCGTTGCGGTTGCGCCGGCATCGGCATTGCATCGGCTGACACTTGGCCGGCCAGCCAATGAGCGAGCCAACGCGTGTCATCGCCACGACGACGGTGGTGTCCGGTGTTACACGGGCGCGATATTTACTTCTTGCCCGCACCGGAGGCCTTCTTCGACGCTGCAGACTTCGATTTGCCAGCGGCGGCGGCGGCGGCCTTCTTAGGTTTAGGCGCTTTCGGTTTCTTCGTCGGCGGCTTCGCGGTCTTCTTCGCCTTGGGCGCTGCGGCCTTCGCCTTCGCCGGCGCGGCGGCCTTCTTGGCGGCCGGCTTCTTCTTGGCGGCGGCGGCGGCCTTCTTGTCCTTAGCCGCGGCGGCGGCGGCGGCGGCGGCGGGTTTAGCCTTCGACGGGGAAGCGGAGGCGGCGGCTTTCTTGCTCTTGGCCGCTGCGGCGGCGGCCTTCTTCGGCTTCGCGGCTGCGGCGGAGGAGGCGCTCTTGCCGGACGACGCCGCCTTGCCGCTTGCGGGTTTCTTCGCGGAGGCAGACTTCGATTCCAGCTTGAACGAACCAGAGGCGCTGTTACGGACAGACGAGCGGCCTGATGTATTTAAGCATAGAGTTGATTTTAGTTTTGTTAAAATTGTATATGTGTGTTAGAATAGGACGGAGAACTACTGTTCCGTTCCCTCATCTGTTGGAGAGAGACAGAGAGATTTGCTATTTCTCTCTGGCCAATAAGGAAAACTTTGAAAATAATTAATAGCTCTTAAAGTCGAATAGTAAGCTTTGTTTGGTAATTATATTTGTATAGAACATGTTAGAATCAACAATAATTAAGTTTTAAATATAATGTAACTTTGACAGTTTAGCGAGAATTAGCTCGGACGTTGAAAGGGGTTTTTATCATTATTAGTTAAAGTAATAGCGTCCGGCTATAATTAGCGAGTATTATCTCTTAAGAATGTAACACTCTTGGGGAATATGTAAAGGGAATAAAGATATATAAATAAATAATTGTAATTTTGTTATGTAAAGATGTTTAAAGTTTAACATGATTTTATGACTAGAGTTTTATATGTATAACGTTTTTAATATGCTTGTATAATGTGTTTTTATGGTATAAAGGTAATTAGAGTGTTTTGAATTGTGAATTACAATGTTTGGGAAAAACCGTAAATTCATTAAGTAAATAAGGAAATTGGCGCATTAGCATTGGCCGATGTGTCACTTGAATTGTAACTAGTTGCGATAGGTAACTTTTACCATAAGTATAACCGGCCTGCGAGCCGAATGTGATTTCGATAATTTTGGTTTCGTCAGTTTTAAGTTCCTATTACTTTGAGTATTGTATGTTTTCGATCTCAATAAAGTTCATGGTAGCGATCCTACCACTTTGTCACCTCAAATCAGCGTTTTCATTCAAATACAGTCCACTTGACCAATACATTTGGTCCATCGTTAGCCGGATCTGAAGTGGCGAAGAAGTTGGACTTCGAAGATTTGTTGCCGTCTGCCGCTGTACGGGACCTGCTAGCCTGCTGGGTTGAAGCCGTCCTGCAAGTGGAAGCTGTCGGTCCAATCTTAGAGATCGAAAAGCGGATAATTGGAACGGAGAAGACTGGAGCCGTCTATCGCTGTACGAGGCCTGCTAGCCAGTTCGGGTTGAAGCTGCCTACAGTTGGAAGCCGCCGGTCCAGTCATCGAAATGCCAACGACGAGGAGCCAGTCGGGTCAGAAACCGAAGGCCAACGAGGCACTCGTCATCGATATGCGGGCGCCGCGTGTATTCCGGACGCCGCCCGCATCCCCATCCGCGTCGCGTTCGATGCCGCCCGCGAGCGTGCAGGTCACCGAAGACCTTGGCTTTGCGTCGGGTTCCGCGTTAGCCACCGCGACGCCGCGAACGGAAGCGCCGCATTCTCGCCTTGCGCCGCTTGCTTCCGAGACCACCGCGACGCCGCCGACGCGAACGGGAGCGCCGCACTTTCGTGGTGCGCCGCTCGCTCCCGAGGCCGCCGCGACGGCGCACCGGGACACCGTGTCCACGCGCTCAGCGCCGACGGTCCGCGGCGTACCCCCCGCCCCCGCGCCCGCGCTGCGCGGCTCGCGTTCGGTCCGCGAGGCGGGTACGCGCTATGACTACGCGTGCGAGCGAGAGCGCGCGGTCCGCGACGACGCGTGCGAGCGAGAAGGCGCTATCGGTGGCGCTCCGCGAGAGCGCACGGCTGACGTAGCAGCTACGCGCTACGACGACGCGTGCGAGCGAGAACACGCGGCCGGCGGTGACGCGCTTACGCCCTACGCGTGGGAGCGAGAGCGCGCTATCGGTGACGTGCTTGCGCGGTACGGCGGTGCTCCGCGAGAGTCCGCGGCCGGCGTAGCGACTACGGGCTACGCGTGCGAACGAGAGCGCGCGATCGGAGACGCGACGGCGCGATATGACGCTCCGCGAGAGCGGACGGCCGGCGTAGCGACTACGGGCTACGACTCGCTACGAGCTGCTGACGTAGCGGCTACGCGCTTCGATATAGCGCCCGCGCTCGGTAACCGCGATGCGCATTCGCGCGATGGAATGCTGCCGCCGCCGCTGCTACGTTCCCGCGCCGGTTCGGTTCGGTCGAGGCGTACTACCGTTAGTATCGTGGCGCGTAGACGGTTGGCTGAGTACGAGGCTGAGCAGAAGCTAGTGGAAATAAAACGAAAGGAGCTAGAAATGGAAGCTTCTCTAGTTCGTCGAAAGCTTGCTGCAGAAATGGCTATGATGGATGAAGAATGCAACGCCAGCTTAGTGAGTGTTAGGCAACGGGAGACAGACCAGTTGCGAGCTAACAATCAGCTGCGAGATGAAACCCCTGCTGCTGCATATCCTGCACACCTGGATGGGCCGCGAAGGAGTATGCCTGCGGTGCGATCAAGGTCACCTGATGGAGAGCTGCTAGGGGGGGAGGATGGCAGGCAATTGGAGAGAGAGAAGGCGCATCGTGTTGAAGCATGGCTGGACAAAAGCGTCGATCAGCTGCGAGATGGCCACCAGTTGCGAGGCGTACCCCAGACCGCCCCTGCACTGCCTCAAGAACCTGCACAAAGAAAGGAGAGTGAACGTGGCGTCGATCGACTGGCAGACGCACTTGAGAATATTTTGACGCGAAGACCACCGCCACGTCAAGCCCAGGAGTTGCCTCTGTTTTATGGTGAGGTTGAAGGGTGGATGCTTTTCAAGGCCGCCATGGAGGACTCCACGAAACTATTCAGGTACACAGCAGCTGAAAACCTGACCCGATTACGGAGCTGTTTACGAGGGGAAGCGCGTAATGCTGTATCTGCGCTACTGTACACAGCTGCCGATCCGAACGTGATTATGAAGACGTTAGAACAGCGTTTCGGTCGTCCGGAAATGATTATGGACAGAACTCTCGGAGAGATTAGGAGGTTGCCACGTGTTGGAGCTACCGCCGAGGAACTCAACGACTTTGCGGTGAAACTTCAGAATGCGGTATGTGTCCTTGCTAATATTGATCATAAGAATTATTTGTTCAACCCGATGCTGACCAGAGAGGTCATCGAAAAGCTGAGCCCGCACTTGAAAGCCCGATGGTGCGATTACGCCGAGGAATACGAGGCTGCTAGCTCGAACGCAGTGAACAAGGAGCCGGGGATTGTAGTTTTGTCACGGTTCCTCATGCGAGAAGCGGGCAGATCGTTGCGTCACGCCTACTCTTATTCGTTAGCGCCGAAGATGAAGGAGATGCCGGCTCAGAAGTCGAGGCCAACTCCACCGCTGTTTAAGAGGAAAGAAGTCCTGGAGAGGAAAGGCGGCGCAGTTTTCACCACCACAGAGGAGAAACCAGAAAAGCGGTGCTCGTGCTGCGAGGGTGAGCATGAAATTGAGAAATGTCGGAAGTTCCTCGCGATGAATGGAGACGACCGTTGGACTTGGGTTAGAGGGCAGAAGATATGCTTTAACTGCCTGCACAAAGGGCATCGACGGTTCTTCTGCAAGAGTAAGCGATGCGGTGTGGATAGTTGCAGCTTACGGCACCACGCACTGTTGCATGCTAAGACTAAATCTGAGCAGAAGTCGGAGCCAGTGAAGATAGCAGAACCCAAGGAGGAACGTGTAATGTCAGCGTCGATATCGACAGCCATGCAGAAGAAGGGACCGGTGCTGCTAAAGGTATGTCCGATAATGATAACAGGCCCTGGTGGAGTTCAAATTCCAACTCATGCGCTACTGGATGAAGGGTCCACAATCTCGTTGGTAGATGAAGAGTTCGCGCGTATGCTGCAAGCGGAAGGACCTGAGCAGTCGCTTAACATTCACGCCATAACTTCTTCACAGCGAGCGGTTAGTAAACGCGTGAAGCTGAATATACGCGGCCGAGCAAGCGATGATGAGTTTACGATAGAGGCCTTCACGTTAAAGGATTTTCACGCCGGCACGCAGACGATAGACCGAGCCTGCCTTTCTTTCGACCATCTGAAAGGGCTGCCGGTGGAAGATTTAACATATGAAAGGGCAAGACCGCGGCTATTGATAGGCGCCGATAACTGGCCCCTCATCGTATCGAGGGAATTAAGAGTTGGAAAGAGGAACGAGCCGGTAGCCTCCCTGACTCTATTGGGATGGACGCTACACGGAACCTTACCCCGGGGACGAGCGGAACAGGAAGGAAGGGTTCTGCATCTGCGCATGACAAACGAAAATGATATACGGTGCGGTAATCCAGATCAGAGACTTGAGGATCTTCTTGAGAAGCATTTCGACATGGATTCCCTTGGAATATGCATAACTTCACGGCCGAAGAAATCTGACGAGCGGGCCATGAGAAGTTTCGAGGACACGGTGAGGCACACCAATGGAAGGTACGAGGTGGGGCTACCATGGGTCCACGATGATGTTAAGATGCCTCCGAGTTTCGAAATGGCCAGGAAAAGATTAAGTTCGTTGGAAAAGAAGATGGAGAAATCTAAAGACTTCAAGGAGGCGTACACAAAGCAGGTTAAAAACCTCTTAGACAAAGGTTACGCAGAGTTGGGAAACGGTGCCGAAAAGAACAGCAGTCTTTGCTGGTATTTGCCGCATTTCGGCGTTTCCAACCCGAACAAGCCTGGAAAGTTAAGATTGGTTTTTGATGCGGCTGCAGAGGCTAATGGTGTAAGCCTTAATGACCATCTTTTGGAAGGACCTGATTTGCTGAAGTCGCTGCCGGGAATTCTTTTCCGATTCAGGGAGCAGAGCGTGGCTATCACGGCGGACATCAGAGAGATGTTCTTACAGATAAAAATAAGAGCAGAAGATCGGCCAGCTCAAATGTTTCTATGGCGGGAGAATCCAGCGGAAGACATTAAAGAATATGTAATGACCTCGATGATATTTGGTGCAAGGAGCTCACCATTCCTGGCGCACAGTGTGAGGAATTACAATGCGCGGAAACATGCCGCAGAGTGTCCGCTGGCGCTGAGAGCCATAACAGAAAACCATTATATGGATGATTACGTTGACAGCTTCGCGACGGAGGACGAGGCTCGAGCGACAATGGCGGAGGTTCGTCGAGTACACAAACAAGCGGGATTTGTTATCGCTGGCTGGGACTCCAACTCCGCGAAAGTCTTAAGCGATGTACCGGAAGACCTGCGGGCTAGGACGCCGAAGGAAATGGGCCAAGCTGCACAGAATGGTAGAACACTGGGCCTTATCTGGGCAGCCGATACAGATGAGCTCTTATTCAATACCAACATGCCGCGGGTTCCGGCCGAAGTGAGGTCTTCGGAGCGGTCACCTACCAAGCGCGAAGCACTCAGCGCGGTGATGTCGGTGTTTGACCCATTGGGCCTGCTGAGCTGCATCACTATATCCGCGAAAATCCTTATACAAGATCTGTGGAGGAAGAAAATGCTGAAATGGGACGACCAGCTTCCGGAGGGTGCGGCCGGTGAGTTTGCAGCATGGATGGCAGCTATTACAGACACAGCGAGCCTGCGCCTCCGGAGATGTTACCTGCACACGGGGGGAGTCCGAGAACGCCAACTGCACGTATTTTGTGACGCAAGCGAGCAGGCCTACGCAGCCGCAGCCTACTGGCGGCTCCAGTACGAGGATGGCTCGATCAGCGTTGTACTAGCGGCGGCGAAGGCGAAGGTGGCCCCTATTAAGACACAGAGTATTCCCCGCCTGGAATTGCAAGCGGCTCTTATAGGGACTAGATTGTCCGATTCGGTTATCAGAGAACACCGTGGTAAGCCGGACCGGACAATTTATTGGACAGACTCCACCACGGTGTTACAGTGGATTAGAAATGATGAGAAACGATTCACTCCATATGTAGCGAACAGGCTGGGGGAAATTGCAGAGAAAACGACGAGCAGTCAATGGCGCTGGACACCGACGGCGGAGAATGTCGCCGATGAGACAACGAGAGCCAACGTCATTTCGAGAACCGCTACAGATCGATGGTTCATTGGACCTGCATTTTTATATGACCAAGAGGAAGTTTGGCCGAAAGAAGAAAGGCCTATTCAAGAGATTCTATCTTTCGTCAGAGAAGAGAAGAGCCAGGACGAATGGCTACCCGAGGTAAAACGCTTTTCTTCATTTGAGCGACTTATAAGGGCGACGGCTCGGGTACTGGCATTCCTTGACATATGTCGCCGGCGAGCTCGTCAGTTGGAGTTGCGACACGTCGAGGAGGCCGAACGACTTTGGATCGCGAAATCACAAAGAGATAGTTTCAGCGAAGAAATCACCAGATTAGGGAGACATCAGCCTGTAAGTTCCGCCAGCCGAATAGTAAAGCTTGACCCCATCCTGGTCGACGGAGTGTTGCGCGTGCGAGGTCGTATTGATGCCGCCAACGCGGGAGGACACATAAAGCGGCCCGTCATCCTCGATGGGAAACACCCGTTCGTAAGGCTGCTGGTGGAAAATCACCATAGAAAGGCGCTACACTTGAATCGAGAACGAGTAGTAAATGACTTAAGACAAAAGTACTGGATTACCTCCCTAAGACCGACGGTGAGAGCCGTGGAAAAAAGTTGCAAGCTGTGCCAGGTGAAACGAGCAAAGCCGAAAACGCCAGTGATAGGAGACTTGCCAGTGGAGCGGCTGGGAGCATACGCGAGGCCATTCAGTCACTGCGGCGTGGATTACTTCGGCCCTATCGTGGTTACCGTGGGAAGACGGCACGAAAAAAGGTGGTGCGCGTTGTTTACATGCCTGACGGTACGCGCCGTCCACCTAGAACTCGTACACAGTTTGTCGACGGACAGCGCAATAATGGCATTGAGGCGGATGGCAGCAAGACGGGGATGGCCGAAGACCATTTTTAGCGATAATGGGACCAACTTTCGGGGAGCCGACGTGGAGCTGCGGTCTGCCATGGAGGAGTGGGCGCCGGCGCTGAAGGACTATGCAATGCTGCACAGAACAATATGGAAGTTCATCGCACCGGGAGCACCTAACCAGGGTGGTGCGTGGGAACGAATGGTCCGGTCAGTGAAGACAGCACTCACCACAATCCTGCACGAGAAAAACCCGAAGGAGGAAGTTCTACTGACGTTGCTGGCTGAGGTGGAGAATTGCGTCAATTCCCGACCTCTCACACATGTGTCGGTGGATAAGAACGACCCAGAAGCCCTGACGCCGAATCACTTACTACTGGGCAGCTCAGCTGGATTGCCGACTACTGGACCGTGCACGCCAGCGGATAAGAGGATGTGGAGAGCTTCCCAAGGGTTAGCCGACGAATTTTGGCGCCGTTGGGTACGGGAGTACCTGCCGACGCTGCTGCCACGAGGGGAGAGCCGTGGCAGCCAGATCGAGTACAAGGAAGGCGAGCTGGTGATCATCGCAGATGAGACTCTGCCACGCAACGTGTGGCCGCGCGGCGTGATAACACGCATCTTCCGCGGCCCGGACGGGATAGTGCGGAATGTGGAAGTCCGCACTAAAGGAGGCATTCTGCGACGGCCAGTGAGAAAACTCGTCGTCCTCCGAGTAGAAGATTAGTCTGCGAAGATCTGCGACGGGGGGAGGATGTTACGGACAGACGAGCGGCCTGATGTATTTAAGCATAGAGTTGATTTTAGTTTTGTTAAAATTGTATATGTGTGTTAGAATAGGACGGAGAACTACTGTTCCGTTCCCTCATCTGTTGGAGAGAGACAGAGAGATTTGCTATTTCTCTCTGGCCAATAAGGAAAACTTTGAAAATAATTAATAGCTCTTAAAGTCGAATAGTAAGCTTTGTTTGGTAATTATATTTGTATAGAACATGTTAGAATCAACAATAATTAAGTTTTAAATATAATGTAACTTTGACAGTTTAGCGAGAATTAGCTCGGACGTTGAAAGGGGTTTTTTATCATTATTAGTTAAAGTAATAGCGTCCGGCTATAATTAGCGAGTATTATCTCTTAAGAATGTAACACTCTTGGGGAATATGTAAAGGGAATAAAGATATATAAATAAATAATTGTAATTTTGTTATGTAAAGATGTTTAAAGTTTAACATGATTTTATGACTAGAGTTTTATATGTATAACGTTTTTAATATGCTTGTATAATGTGTTTTTATGGTATAAAGGTAATTAGAGTGTTTTGAATTGTGAATTACAATGTTTGGGAAAAACCGTAAATTCATTAAGTAAATAAGGAAATTGGCGCATTAGCATTGGCCGATGTGTCACTTGAATTGTAACTAGTTGCGATAGGTAACTTTTACCATAAGTATAACCGGCCTGCGAGCCGAATGTGATTTCGATAATTTTGGTTTCGTCAGTTTTAAGTTCCTATTACTTTGAGTATTGTATGTTTTCGATCTCAATAAAGTTCATGGTAGCGATCCTACCACTTTGTCACCTCAAATCAGCGTTTTCATTCAAATACAGTCCACTTGACCAATACAGGCGCCCTTGCCCTTGGTCTGTATCAGAGCGCCCGACTCGACGGCGCTCTTGAGGTACTTTCTGATGAACGGCGCCAGCTTCTCGGAGTCGACTTTGTATTGAGCCGCGATGTACTTTTTGATCGCCTGAAGCGACGATCCGCTGCGCTCTTTCAGCTCTTTGATGGCGTTGTTGACCATCTCGGAGGTCTTCGGGTGGGTCGGCTTCGCCTTGGGTTTCTTAGCGCCGGCCGCTGCGGATTTAGGCTTCTTCGCGGGTGTCGCCGGAGCGGGTGTTTCGGAGGCTACAGCTGTGTCGGCCATTGTTACCGTTGAGTTTAGTAATTAATTTTAACTACAGAGAGAGACGCAATAGTACGCACAATGCACGCTCGATGTCGCCACTATAGTTAAAAAATTCGCCCACAAACGCTCGACACTCACCCGGTGGGAGCAATACCGTAACGACGACCGCGGTGTCGCGAGACGTTTTCTCGTAGTTCGAGTTGTGAGTTTTCACTAACATCGTTCACTTTATTCCCTTTTATATCATTATTGTTTTTGAATCGGGATTACGGGACCGGCGGCGGGGAGCGTGTCTGAGTTGGTGGTTCGTCCCGTTGGCGTTTCGTGGGTGTCGGTCGAGGATTTAGTGCGGTAGGGAGCGTTTATATTCGTCGGTTGGGTCGCCGGTCACCCAACGTCCGGATCAAAAGTGGTTTTTCTGTGGAAAATGAGAGTTTTCACTCGCGATTTGGACGTGCCGGGACGAGTGGAGGTACGCACTCGCGAGAGACACCCACTAGGTAATCTCGACAGCGAATATGTATATAATTTCGTCGCGCCGATGTCGACGATCGTAAAACAGAAACGAGCACTCGCTCGCAGCGGACGACACGGCGGCGGTGCGGCGCGTACGTAGTCGGAGGAAGCTTAATAAAATTATAGGAATAATGTTTGATTGAATACATTCATATATAGGACATTGCCGAGTTCGTGCAAAGGAGTGATGGTATAACAAAATTGAAATCCAATAATAAATAAATATACCTAGGTACCTGATAGTACTTATAGTGCAGTAGTGTCGCGTAGGAGGTGGTGGTCTTCTCACGCCGCGCCGCGGCAAGGCACGGTTACGTACGACTGTAGTACCTACTTGCTTACTCACTTAGGTTACCTCTACCTGTGCACTAACGCGAAATGTTAAAAAACAAACAAACAAAAAGGGATGCATAAGAAAAACAATATAAGTAGGTAGGTAGGTAGGTAAGTATACATATAAGTAACTATTTCTTAGGCTGCGTGCGTAGCGAGTTTCCATTTATAAGTACTTATTTGTCTTTAAATAATTAAATAAGTACCACCTACCTACTAGTGTTTTCGTATATAAGTTTACCACTTATTAAATGTCGTCTATAAATAGGGGAGGAAAACATAATATATATTTAAAAGCAAGTACGCCCGAGGTGGGTTAAGTTAGTCGATTGCACATGTATGTCAGTCAGCCAACCGGCCAGCAGGTACCTATGCTAAATTACTCATAACAAACAAACAAACATACATACGTAAGTAAGTAAGTAAGTAACTAACTAACTAACTAACTAAGTAAGTAAGTAAGTAAGTATATAACTTATTTTATTTCACGTATAAATTCGTGTAAACGTGAAAATTTTCAAGATTTTCGGCCGGCAAAAACATTACGAGTCGGTTATCATCATATCATGAGACGTGGTAATACCTACCTGGGTGGATACTACTAATCTATGTAAGTACCTATGCAGCGGGATGCTGATATACTTAGGTAGGTGTACCTTACCTGAAGAACCATGATAATACATATTAGTTATATAGGTAAGCGTGTAGTAGGTAAGTATTGTACGAGATTGATCGTTTAGAAACAGAAGCGATATTATGGTATGATTAATAATACCATGTTATATCTATTATGAACCATGTGCGGCCCTGAAAAGGGCCTTTTTGTGGTGTCTCGTTGAGTTCGGACACGAGGTGCGCGCGATGCGGACGGAGCGCGACCCCGCCGCTGCTGGTGGTGGTGAAACCAACAACCAACGGCGTGCGAGCGTTCCGCGCCGCTCTCGTGGCGGTTTTTAACCACCGAAACCGTAGAGGGTACGACCCTGACGTTTCAGCGCGTAGACGACGTCCATGGCGGTGACGGTCTTCCTCTTGGCGTGCTCGGTGTAAGTTACCGCGTCACGGATCACGTTCTCCAGGAAAACCTTGAGAACTCCACGGGTCTCCTCGTAGATCAAACCGGAGATACGCTTGACACCACCACGGCGAGCCAAACGACGGATGGCGGGCTTCGTGATACCCTGGATGTTATCACGCAGCACCTTCCTGTGACGTTTGGCGCCACCTTTTCCCAGACCTTTACCTCCCTTACCGCGACCGGTCATTGTTGCTTGACGGAGTGGATTGATGTAAAATCAAAAACACGAACGAATCGGAACACACGCGCGGTGAACGAACGAGCGAACTGTGTTTCGCCAACTTTTTTTTTTTTTTTTTTTTTTTTT
This sequence comes from Coleophora deauratella, assembly GCA_958295455.1. Lineage (NCBI taxonomy): Eukaryota > Metazoa > Arthropoda > Insecta > Lepidoptera > Coleophoridae > Coleophora > Coleophora deauratella. The sequence continues at coordinate 2,883,694 of OY282415.1, read as the reverse complement.
TTTCCGAACGGACATGTTTGTTGTTGGCCGTTGGGCCTTTACAACTTCACCGGACAGGGAAGGCGAGTACGTAGGGTACTCAGCCTAAGCAAAAAGATGCAACTGCCTAAGGGCGCCCAGGTGGGCACGGACCTCGGCTTAGGACGTTGCTTGGACGGGGAGGATCGGAGAGAATCGGCCCGGTATGTGCCGATAGCGCTGGTAGGCGCGAGAAGCGGGGGGACGCCGCCCTCGCCGGCGAGGGCAGTATGTCGGTGTGGTGTTACTCTGTGGTTGGGGCGGGGGGGTCATGGCTGCTACGGCTAGCGTGATAGGATCATCGGGATCCTCGAGTACGTGCCGGGGGCGTCGGATCACGCGTATGGGATTCGCGGGGAGGTCGTAAACTGCGGAGCTTACGAATAGGGGGTTGGGGTGATGGGGGGCGGAGTCGAAGTAGCGTTTTGACGCTTGCTTCAGGTATTGAGCTATGGTGGGAAGCTCTAGATCGCAATGGAGATTTTCATTGCGCACGAACCATGGGGCGCCCGTGGCTCGGCGCATGAAGCGATTTTGGATGACCTGAAGTCGGTGGATGAGACTGGGCTTTGTATGGGCGAACGCTACGCCGGCGTAGGTGAGAATGGGACGGATGCAAGTTTTGTAAAGTGTCACCTTATTTCTAAGGGACATTTTACTTTTCTTGTTCGTGAGGGGGTAGAGACGGCCTAAAACAAAGGCTGCTTTGTTTCGGACTCGTTTGATGTGGTCTTTGAACGTCAGTCGGTCATCTAGGGTGACGCCTAGATATTTGACAGAGCGTTCCCACGGGATGGGGCGATCGAACAGTTTAATGCTGCGATCGATGGGATTGGTCTCGGTACTGAGCCGTTTGAATGAAAAGAGCATGGCTGCACTTTTCTCGGGGTTCACTTCGATCCTCCAGTTCCTAAACCATTTGCCCAGGGCACTGGCAGAGGATTGGAGGTTTCGAAGGATGAGGCCCGCTGAGCGGCTGGATAGATAGAGGGCTGTGTCATCTGCGAAAAGCGCAAGGTTGACATTTGGGAATCGCGGCATGTCGCTCATGTAGAGCGAGAAGAGTGTGGGGGCTAGAACGGAACCCTGGGGGACTCCGGCTCTGATGGGTCGGGGGGACGAGTAGACTCCTTCTATGCGATAGCGAAAGCTCCGATTCGTGAGGAAGTCTCGTAGTATGAGTACGAGCCGGTCTGGCAGTCCCAGCTGATATAGTTTGTATATCAACCCGTTGTGCCAGACTTTATCGAAAGCTTTCGCCACATCAAAGAAGAGAGCTCCTGTGAACTGTCTGCGGGCGAAGCCGCTTATAATGTGCTCCGTTATGCGGTGCACCTGCTGGACGCACGAGTGTCTGGCTCTGAAGCCAAACTGCTCGTCTGGTAGAAGGCCTTTGGACTGGACAATGTCCTTTAGGCGGGCGAGGAGAATGCGTTCGTACAGTTTACCCAAGGCCTTGAGGAGGCTTATGGGTCTGTAGCTGGAGGGTTCAGAGCGGGGCTTATTGGATTTGTGGAAGCCTATGACGTCTGCACTTTTCCACGTGTCGGGAAAGGTGCAGTTGTCGATGGCTGCATTGAAGATGCACGCTAGAAGAGCAATGAGATTCGGGGAGAAGTACTTGAGTACTTTGTTGGTGATGCCGTCAGAGCCGGGGGCCTTCCGGGGTTTGAGCTGTTTAATGGCCTTCTCTACTTCACACGGGGTGACTGGGGCAAGAGACTCGGTCGGGGGGAGGGCTACTCGCCGTTCGACTTCCTCATCCACCTTCTGTAGCTGGATGGGCTCGATTGGGAGTGTACTGGGGGAGCATTGGGCCTCTAGGCTGTCGGCCAGGCACTCGGCCTTTTCGGAGTCGTCAAAGGCATCCGGAAGGTTGGGGCGTTTGAGAGGGGGCATGGGGGACTCGACATCCTTCTTGAGGGCTCTCGCCAAGCTCCAATACGCGACGTGAGATGGCGAGATTCCCCCAAGAAGTTCATCCCAACGGGTCTGCTGCAGCTCCTGCATGGTCTGCTTTACGTCCCTCTGTAAAGCTCGCATGCGAGTGCGGTTTTCCTCGTTTGGGAAGCTGTCGTAGGCACGGATGGCTGCATTTCTTGCGGTCAGCAGCGACCTCGCGTCTTCCGGCAGTCTCCAGCGGTGCTGAGGCAGCACTGGAACCTGCCGGGAGCAGTCTTTTACGACTGATTGAGTGTGGCTGCTGAGGGCATCGATTGCGCATCGGACGTCATCTAAAGACTTAATGTCGTCGGGTATGTTGTCAAGGTCCGGTGAACTGGTAGCTTTGAGTTTGTCCTCAAGGCTGTCCCAGTCAACTATCGTCTTGGTGGGCGGGGCCGTGGGGGTTGGGGGACCTAATTGTAACAGGACCGGCCGGTGGTCGGAACACAGAGTTTGAAGCACTTCTATCGAGCACAACTGAAGGTTGATGTTCTTTAGAAGTGCTATGTCTAGAATGTCTGGGGTGTGATTGACATTGTACGGAAAGTGAGTGGGGGTCATTGGGGCAATGATGTCGAAGTTGAGTCGGTCAACGAGTCTGTCAAGGGCTCTACCTCTGGTATTGGTGGATACGCAATTCCACCGTTCGTGTTTGCTATTTAGGTCGCCAGCCAGAATGACTGCGCCTCCTAGATTGAAAAGGGCCTCGATGTCGCTTCCGAGTAGTGGTTTGTCGCCACTACAAGGGAGATAGACCGAAGCTAGGGTAATAGGTTGATGGCCGGTCATGGCTAGCCGACAGACAGAGGCCTCAATGCTCGTGAGAGGGGGGGTGTCGATGGGTATACAGTGCAAGGACCTTTTGTAATAGATGAGAGTGCCGCCCTTTGCGGAGTTCACTCTATCGTTACGCACTAAATCGTAGTTGGGGATTTTAGGCCCGCGAGTGCAAGGTTTAAGATGTGTTTCTTGCACTAGTAAGACATCGATTTGGTGTTCGCGAAGGAAATCTATGATTTGCCAACGCTGGGGGAGGATACCGTCTGCATTATAGAATGCGACGGTAATAGATCGGGGCTTGAGTCTACCTTTGGAGGGGTTTAAATCCATTATGGAGAATTAACATTGAACTCCGAGATGGCTGCGATGAGTCGCGAATGCTTAAGCATTGCTATGCAACGCTGTTCAGTGTTATGCTGGGTTGCTCTGAGCTCCCTAGCCAGGTCGCGGACCTGCTCCATGTTAATGGCGCTGGCAAAGCGGATGACAAGGCTAAGATCGTCTTCCTCCACCGTGTCTGGGACAGGCGCTGGAGGGGAGACCTTAGGGGGAAGGGGCGCTTTGCTAATCTTAGCTGGTTTGGTGGGGGGCTTGGGGGTCGGCTTGAATGCCGTGGGCATGGAAACTGGAGTTTCCATGAGTGGAGGTGGTGAAGCCAAGACTGCTTGGCTTCTCCAGGCGGGTTGCAGCTCCTGGGAGGCTGCGATGTTAGGGGTGAAGGCGGGTGTTTTGGTCGGACGTAGAGGTGGGAAATCCTCAGTACGTGGGACAGCGCGGCGTGCGGGCCGGGGTTCCGAGGCAGAGGGCGCGGGGCCTTTTTTGCCAGGCCTACGACTAGCGCGTGGTGCCTTGGGGCATCCGCGGTAGTTCGCTGGATGTCCCAGGGCACCGCAGAGTACGCAACCAGGGGGTTCCGTACACTCGCTCTTGTCTTTGGGGCGGGGGCAGTCAGGGGTGCCGTGATTGCCTAGGCATTTAACGCACCTAGGCTTGGCGTAGCAATTTCTGGCCGAGTGGCCATAGAGTTGGCATCTATGGCACTGGCCAGGGGGACCTTTTTTGTGGGGCATCTCGATTCGTATGCCGGATAGCCGGCATACGGTAGTGAGCGTGTTGATGATACGCTTTCCGGCGGGGGACAAGTCTAGTGTGACCAGCACTAGGTCAAAGGGGGCTTTTGTCTTGCCGCTATGCATGCGGTGGACCTCGTGGGCGGGGTATCCTTGGGACTTAAGGTCCTCAAGGATGTCGTTGGAGTTAAGCTCCTTTGGGACACCTCTGATGACGACGCGCAGAATGCGCTCGTCCTCGAGGGCGTAGGTATGAAAGCCGATGCGTTCGGCTTTCAGGACGGTCGTGAGGCGACGATGGTCGTTGGGAGTGGGGACTTGGACCTTGATCCCTTGTTGGGTGGTCCGAGCAGAGGTGAACGCGATTTTGCGTTCGTTAAGAAGAAATGAAACATTGTTCCATTTCTCCTTGTCCTGAATGAAGAGGGGCGGGGGGCGTTCGATGCGGGGGGGTTGAGATGCGGGAGGGGCAGATTGGGAGGACTCCTGGTCAGAGTGCTCGGGTGGGGGGGTCGTCACTGAGGTCGCAGCGGTGGCGGCCTTTTTGGACGTTTTTGTGGGTACGGGGACTTTGCGCTTCCTCTTCTTTGAGTTTTTGGAGTCGACGGTCGTAAAGCCGTCGCCGTCCTCACTCTCCGAAGAGGAAGATACGCGGTCTTGGACTTGGTAGTCCATGGGGGTAGTCGCGGGGGCAGGGGTTGGTGGACGTGAAGCCACCGCCAGAGGTGAAGCCTCTTCGGTTGGCTCGGGCGAGAGGGGAGAGTCGCGGCGGTTTAGGGCGGGCAGCAGAGCGACCATGACCGCGGGTGGGATGCTCAGAAGGAGCTGATCGAGAAACCCGGGTTTCTCGTGTATGAGGCGGAGGGCCTCTTGGTGGGCGGGGGACAGCTCTGGGTTGGAGGTCCCAGAGGTGTGTGCGGGTTGGTGGGTACCTAGGGTGTCCATCCTATGTGTGGTGTGTAGTGTGCCGTCAGTAAATCTTATTGTACTGACGGGTGAGTGCCTAAGTCCCTAGCAGCCTGAGACGCAGAGGGTAGTAGTGAACCGAAGCTCAAGCTACGCCCAAACAACGTTACAGGAATGGATGGTAGGGAAGGGCAAGGGTGGGAGGGAGATGACTGGCGTCGGCTAGGAGACCCCCCAAGGCCGGTGGTTCCAGTCCCATCCGCTGTTTACGTTTCCCAGAAGGGGAACCGCGAGCGCACGGGGCACGCTCTACCTAGCTTCGTTGGCACCGTTAAGTATCCACTAGGTAACCACTAAAGCGTGGATTTACAAAAGACAGGACGGATCCCGTTAGAAACAGGCCTGGCCGCGCAGTGAAAACTACACTCGGTTCGGCTGGGAGCGGTTCGATGACACGGTGCACGTAGGCAGCGGCGACGACAGCGGCAGGAGACACGATGCACGTCGGCAGGGGCGACGACAGCGAGCAGGAGCGGAGCGCGGCGCGAGACGTCCGACCGGGGCGGCGAACGAGAGCGAACTGTGTGTTTCGCCAACTGATAGAGTGCCTACTTTTATAGGTTGCGACCACGTTCGCGGGGTTGAGGTCGATGGCGGGGGGGAATCCAGGCTGGCTGGCTATCTATCTCGCTCGCTCGCTCGCTCGCTCGCTCGCTCGCGCACGGGCTCGTTAGTTTTGTGACAGACCAAAAATTTTCAGCGTTCGCCAAAATCTAACTCTGTACATATAAACCAAACGTATAATATAATATGAATAGATTATAATTAAATAAGTAAATTAAGTATCTACCTTTTATCTATTTTTTATAGATAGAGGACTATCTATTGGATAATGAAAATAAATAAATAATAATAATATAACAAAAAAAAAAAAACCTTTGCCAAAAACCTAACTGAACAAAACCTAACTCTATAAAACCTAACTTGTTAGGTTAGGTTAGGTTAGGTTAATGTTAGGTTAGGTTAACGTTAGGTTAGGTTAGGTTAGGTTAAAACGAAACCTAAGTTTAAATATTGATTATTTGACATAGGCTAGTAGGTAGACAATTAAATATTCGGCCGGCACGTACGGTATAAGAAGAAATATAGAGACGTATACCTCCTACCTATAGGTGGTTAAGTTGGGTTTAAAGTATACTTTACCTTTTGTATGCATTCAACTAACTGTGCGACAGAAATCGATCGTTAGAAACAAATTATTAAGACCGATAGATACCTATCGTGGATATCTACCAATCTGATATGTTGAAACGTGTGCGGCCCTGAAAAGGGCCTTTTGGTTTTCGTTCGTTTTGATGAAATGAAACAAAACAAAACAAAACGAAACGGTGCGGCGCGGTGCGGTGCGGTGCGGTGCGGTGCGATGCAGTTGCGGCGCAAGCGCGACTTAAGCGCGCTCGCCCCTAATCCTGCGCGCCAGCTGTATGTCCTTGGGCATGATGGTGACACGCTTGGCGTGGATGGCGCACAGGTTGGTGTCCTCAAAGAGACCGACGAGGTAAGCCTCGCTGGCCTCCTGAAGAGCCATCACGGCGGAGCTCTGGAAACGCAGGTCGGTCTTGAAATCTTGAGCGATCTCACGAACCAGACGCTGGAATGGCAGCTTCCTGATGAGCAGCTCAGTGCTCTTCTGGTAGCGACGGATCTCACGCAGGGCGACCGTGCCGGGCCTGTAACGATGTGGTTTCTTAACACCGCCAGTGGCCGGGGCGCTCTTGCGAGCCGCCTTAGTGGCGAGCTGTTTGCGGGGCGCTTTGCCACCGGTTGATTTACGAGCGGTTTGCTTGGTACGTGCCATTTCGAAAAACAATTATACGTAGGAGGTATATGTGTGAACCCGAGACGACCGACGCGTACGACGAACGATAACGAATAATGACGCTTCGCGTGAAAACCGCCGCTATATATATAGTACGGGTGAAATATGAGTGCGTCCCATTCGCACTCGCGCACCCGCTCTTCCATCTCTCTCTCACAGAAATACGTCTCTTTCGATCTGGTGTACCTCTCAACTTTGCGAGAAACGAATAGGTATGATGCATGCAACTGAGCTAGTTTGGCTCTGACAATAATAGTACCTAGGTAGGTAGGTATGTAGTTTATGTAGTATATATATTTTCATCTAGATGTCATTGTATTAAGCTAATTGTTATTGAAAATATACATAATTTAAACATAAATAGGTAAGTAATGATAATGTGCAGCGGCAGCGTGCAAAAACGAGCAGAATAATCTATAGGTATTATAGTATGTAGCAGTTGCGTCGAGTGCAGGCTTTTGTTTAAGTAGGTAGGTAGGTAGGTAGGTAGGTAGGTAGGTAGGTAGGTAGGTAGGTAGGTAGGTATACATTTATTTATTGATTATTTAGTTTATACTAATTTCTTGTTTTCAGTTCAGTACAATGTAGTAACTACCTAAGTGCTTACTTGCAACAGACGGACGAAGGTGGTAAGTAGGCTATATATCTAGTAATATTTTATTTATCTGGCGTGAGTCGTGACGAAATCACCGTTGAAACTATATTAAAATAATAATATAAAACAGTGCATTAGTAATACTGTTTCATATATATTGTGTTTAAATAGAACAAGTTTGTGGCCCTGAAAAGGGCCTTTGGTTTGAGCTGCGACAGCAGCAAGCAGTCACTGTGCTGTGAGAGCGCTTGACAATGGAGACGCTTCACTTGGAGCTGGTGTACTTGGTGACGGCCTTGGTGCCCTCGCTGACGGCGTGCTTGGCGAGCTCACCGGGCAGCAGGAGCCTCACGGAGGTCTGCACCTCCCTGGAGGTGATCGTGGAGCGCTTGTTGTAGTGGGCGAGACGTGAAGCTTCGGCAGCGATGCGCTCGAATATGTCGTTCACGAAAGAGTTCATGATCGACATGGCCTTCGAGGAGATACCGGTGTCGGGGTGCACCTGTTTGAGCACCTTGTAGATGTAGATGGCGTAGCTCTCCTTCCTCTTGTGCTTCTTCTTTTTCTTGTCAGACTTGGAAATGTTCTTTTGGGCCTTGCCGGATTTCTTGGCGGCCTTACCACTCGTCTTGGGCGGCATGATTCGATACGCAGCAGAGACACAAACGAAATAATAATATACTATACACGCGCGTTACGTGAGAGCGTAAGCTGTGAGTACAAATTTCAACTGGGGCTCACCGCTGATTTTGTCAAAATTTGACCCTCGCTATTTGTTAGTAACTAGGCGATGCGACGACGAATCACACGTTACAGACTGACGTTCACCCTCGTTTCGGAAAGAGCGAGAGAAACGATCTACTCAGACGAATTTAACGCGAGAGCGAGATGGAAATATATCGCTGTTGTTGTTTTATTGTTATTATTATTATTATTATTGTAAAATACTTAGGTGTTGGTCGTGGTCGGTGCCTAAAATAAATATATTCTCTATTCATATAGGTATGCAAAATGATGATAATAATAACTAAATCTATTGTGTGTGTGTGTATATAATAAATTTTTGTAGTAACGAGTAACAACCACCAAGTGGTAGGTGGTCCATTATTCTAGTAGGTGAAGTGAACGAGCACTCGTTGAGTAAGTTAATTAAAGTATGCACATAGGTGTACACGTAAGTAGGTACCTACCTATTATGTATGTACGCAGGTCTGTGGTCTCGACAAATTGTGTTATTATATTAATAGGTAGGTGGTACATACATACATACATACATACATACATACATACATACATTTTTGTGATCGGAATCGTTCAGATAGAAACTAATTCATTATGACATTCATCATAGATAAACGTCGCAAAATACGAATCATATTGTGGCCCTGAAAAGGGCCTTTTGATTTGATACAAATCAATCGAATCGACTACGATTGTTTGTGTCGATGCGCGGCGTGCGTGCGTGCGTGCGGCCGGCGGCGGCGGCGGCGGCGGCGGCGGCGCCTTACGCCTTCTTCTCGGTCTTCTTGGGCAGAAGCACCGCTTGGATGTTCGGCAACACACCACCCTGGGCGATGGTAACGCCGGAGAGCAGCTTGTTCAACTCCTCGTCGTTCCTGATGGCCAGCTGGAGATGTCTCGGAATGATCCTGGTCTTCTTGTTGTCACGAGCGGCGTTACCGGCCAACTCGAGCACCTCAGCGGCCAAGTACTCCATCACGGCGGCGAGGTACACCGGGGCGCCGGCACCGACGCGCTCGGCGTAATTGCCCTTCTTGAGCAGCCTGTGGATACGACCCACGGGGAACTGAAGTCCGGCACGGTTCGAGCGAGACTTTGCCTTCCCCTTGACCTTGCCACCTTTACCACGTCCGGACATATTGAACTGTTGAGTAGTTGTACGACGCGAAAGCGAGTGAAAGAATGAGGAGCGCGCGCGCTAACAGTCGGCGACGAGCGAGCGAGTATAGAATATTTTTTTAAACGCGTCGCGTCGCCATTTATATAGTTGGAACACGGTCGCAGTAGTGGCGGGGTGATCGACGAAGGGAGAGCGCGAGAGCGAGCGAGACGGAGAATAAAACACAATAAATACATACATATAGGTGTACGTTGTGTTTTGTAGGTATGTAAGTGTACGCACGTAGGTAAATACTATTATACTAGGTATATTTTATTTATAATAGCACTACATATTCTGTAGAAACACAACCACCGATTTAACGGGACGGGAGTAGGTAAATAATAATGCCGGATAAAAATAAATAGGTATTCTAACTACGCTATGTCGAGTCTAGTTGCATTCAAATAATTTTTAATAGAGAGATTATACTACTTACTTAATCAATCAATCAATCAATAAGTGGTATTAAGTGGGTACCTACCTTAAACGGAATTGTTTTTATATTATGTATGTATGTATGTATGTATGTATGTATGTATGTATGTATGTAATATTAGTTATTTATTTATTTATTTATTTATTAATTAATTAATTGGGGGTGTGAAATGGACGGCGACGAACGTCGTATCGTTCGTTAGAAACTTTTTCGTTTTTGTTTTATCAACTGAACTGAATCATATGTTAGCCCTGAAAAGGGCTTTTTGGGTGTGCGGGCGTTGCGGTTGCGCCGGCATCGGCATTGCATCGGCTGACACTTGGCCGGCCAGCCAATGAGCGAGCCAACGCGTGTCATCGCCACGACGACGGTGGTGTCCGGTGTTACACGGGCGCGATATTTACTTCTTGCCCGCACCGGAGGCCTTCTTCGACGCTGCAGACTTCGATTTGCCAGCGGCGGCGGCGGCGGCCTTCTTAGGTTTAGGCGCTTTCGGTTTCTTCGTCGGCGGCTTCGCGGTCTTCTTCGCCTTGGGCGCTGCGGCCTTCGCCTTCGCCGGCGCGGCGGCCTTCTTGGCGGCCGGCTTCTTCTTGGCGGCGGCGGCGGCCTTCTTGTCCTTAGCCGCGGCGGCGGCGGCGGCGGCGGCGGGTTTAGCCTTCGACGGGGAAGCGGAGGCGGCGGCTTTCTTGCTCTTGGCCGCTGCGGCGGCGGCCTTCTTCGGCTTCGCGGCTGCGGCGGAGGAGGCGCTCTTGCCGGACGACGCCGCCTTGCCGCTTGCGGGTTTCTTCGCGGAGGCAGACTTCGATTCCAGCTTGAACGAACCAGAGGCGCCCTTGCCCTTGGTCTGTATCAGAGCGCCCGACTCGACGGCGCTCTTGAGGTACTTTCTGATGAACGGCGCCAGCTTCTCGGAGTCGACTTTGTATTGAGCCGCGATGTACTTTTTGATCGCCTGAAGCGACGATCCGCTGCGCTCTTTCAGCTCTTTGATGGCGTTGTTGACCATCTCGGAGGTCTTCGGGTGGGTCGGCTTCGCCTTGGGTTTCTTAGCGCCGGCCGCTGCGGATTTAGGCTTCTTCGCGGGTGTCGCCGGAGCGGGTGTTTCGGAGGCTACAGCTGTGTCGGCCATTGTTACCGTTGAGTTTAGTAATTAATTTTAACTACAGAGAGAGACGCAATAGTACGCACAATGCACGCTCGATGTCGCCACTATAGTTAAAAAATTCGCCCACAAACGCTCGACACTCACCCGGTGGGAGCAATACCGTAACGACGACCGCGGTGTCGCGAGACGTTTTCTCGTAGTTCGAGTTGTGAGTTTTCACTAACATCGTTCACTTTATTCCCTTTTATATCATTATTGTTTTTGAATCGGGATTACGGGACCGGCGGCGGGGAGCGTGTCTGAGTTGGTGGTTCGTCCCGTTGGCGTTTCGTGGGTGTCGGTCGAGGATTTAGTGCGGTAGGGAGCGTTTATATTCGTCGGTTGGGTCGCCGGTCACCCAACGTCCGGATCAAAAGTGGTTTTTCTGTGGAAAATGAGAGTTTTCACTCGCGATTTGGACGTGCCGGGACGAGTGGAGGTACGCACTCGCGAGAGACACCCACTAGGTAATCTCGACAGCGAATATGTATATAATTTCGTCGCGCCGATGTCGACGATCGTAAAACAGAAACGAGCACTCGCTCGCAGCGGACGACACGGCGGCGGTGCGGCGCGTACGTAGTCGGAGGAAGCTTAATAAAATTATAGGAATAATGTTTGATTGAATACATTCATATATAGGACATTGCCGAGTTCGTGCAAAGGAGTGATGGTATAACAAAATTGAAATCCAATAATAAATAAATATACCTAGGTACCTGATAGTACTTATAGTGCAGTAGTGTCGCGTAGGAGGTGGTGGTCTTCTCACGCCGCGCCGCGGCAAGGCACGGTTACGTACGACTGTAGTACCTACTTGCTTACTCACTTAGGTTACCTCTACCTGTGCACTAACGCGAAATGTTAAAAAACAAACAAACAAAAAGGGATGCATAAGAAAAACAATATAAGTAGGTAGGTAGGTAGGTAAGTATACATATAAGTAACTATTTCTTAGGCTGCGTGCGTAGCGAGTTTCCATTTATAAGTACTTATTTGTCTTTAAATAATTAAATAAGTACCACCTACCTACTAGTGTTTTCGTATATAAGTTTACCACTTATTAAATGTCGTCTATAAATAGGGGAGGAAAACATAATATATATTTAAAAGCAAGTACGCCCGAGGTGGGTTAAGTTAGTCGATTGCACATGTATGTCAGTCAGCCAACCGGCCAGCAGGTACCTATGCTAAATTACTCATAACAAACAAACAAACATACATACGTAAGTAAGTAAGTAAGTAACTAACTAACTAACTAACTAAGTAAGTAAGTAAGTAAGTATATAACTTATTTTATTTCACGTATAAATTCGTGTAAACGTGAAAATTTTCAAGATTTTCGGCCGGCAAAAACATTACGAGTCGGTTATCATCATATCATGAGACGTGGTAATACCTACCTGGGTGGATACTACTAATCTATGTAAGTACCTATGCAGCGGGATGCTGATATACTTAGGTAGGTGTACCTTACCTGAAGAACCATGATAATACATATTAGTTATATAGGTAAGCGTGTAGTAGGTAAGTATTGTACGAGATTGATCGTTTAGAAACAGAAGCGATATTATGGTATGATTAATAATACCATGTTATATCTATTATGAACCATGTGCGGCCCTGAAAAGGGCCTTTTTGTGGTGTCTCGTTGAGTTCGGACACGAGGTGCGCGCGATGCGGACGGAGCGCGACCCCGCCGCTGCTGGTGGTGGTGAAACCAACAACCAACGGCGTGCGAGCGTTCCGCGCCGCTCTCGTGGCGGTTTTTAACCACCGAAACCGTAGAGGGTACGACCCTGACGTTTCAGCGCGTAGACGACGTCCATGGCGGTGACGGTCTTCCTCTTGGCGTGCTCGGTGTAAGTTACCGCGTCACGGATCACGTTCTCCAGGAAAACCTTGAGAACTCCACGGGTCTCCTCGTAGATCAAACCGGAGATACGCTTGACACCACCACGGCGAGCCAAACGACGGATGGCGGGCTTCGTGATACCCTGGATGTTATCACGCAGCACCTTCCTGTGACGTTTGGCGCCACCTTTTCCCAGACCTTTACCTCCCTTACCGCGACCGGTCATTGTTGCTTGACGGAGTGGATTGATGTAAAATCAAAAACACGAACGAATCGGAACACACGCGCGGTGAACGAACGAGCGAACTGTGTTTCGCCAACTGATAGAGTGCCTACTTTTATAGGTTGCGACCACGTTCGCGGGGTTGAGGTCGATGGCGGGGGGGAATCCAGGCTGGCTGGCTATCTATCTCGCTCGCTCGCTCGCTCGCTCGCTCGCTCGCGCACGGGCTCGTTAGTTTTGTGACAGACCAAAAATTTTCAGCGTTCGCCAAAATCTAACTCTGTACATATAAACCAAACGTATAATATAATATGAATAGATTATAATTAAATAAGTAAATTAAGTATCTACCTTTTATCTATTTTTTATAGATAGAGGACTATCTATTGGATAATGAAAATAAATAAATAATAATTGTTACGGACAGACGAGCGGCCTGATGTACTTAAGCATAGAGTTGATTTTGGTTTTGTTAAAATTGTATATGTGTGTTAGAATAGGACGGAGAACTACTGTTCCGCTCCCTCATCTGTTGAAGAGAGACAGAGAGATTTGCTATTTCTCTCTGGCCAATAAGGAAAACTTTGAAAATAATTAATAGCTCTTAAAGTCGAATAGTAAGCTTTGTTTGGTAATTATATTTGTATAGAACATGTTAGAATCAACAATAATTAAGTTTTAAATATAATGTAACTTTGACAGTTTAGCGAGAATTAGGTCGGACGTTGAAAGGGGTTTTTTATCATTATTAGTTAAAGTAATAGCGTCCGGCTATAATTAGCGAGTATTATCTCTTAAGAATGTAACACTCTTGGGGAATATGTAAAGGGAATAAAGATATATAAATAAATAATTGTAATTTTGTTATGTAAAGATGTTTAAAGTTTAACATGATTTTGTGACTAGAGTTTTATATGTATAACGTTTTTAATATGCTTGTATAATGTGTTTTTATGGTATAAAAGTAATTAGAGTGTTTTGAATTGTGAATTACAATGTTTGGGAAAAACCGTAAATTCATTAAGTAAATAAGGAAATTGGCGCATTAGCATTGGCCGATGTGTCACTTGAAATGTAACTAGTTGCGATAGGTAACTTTTACCATAAATATAACCGGCCTGCGAGCCGAACGTGATTTCGATAATTTTGGTTTCGTCAGTTTTAAGTTCCTATTACTTTGAGTATTGTATGTTTTCGATCTCAATAAAGTTCATGGTAGCGATCCTACCACTTTGTCACCTCAAATCAGCGTTTTCATTCAAATACAGTCCACTTGACCAATACATTTGGTCCATCGTTAGCCGGATCTGAAGTGGCGAAGAAGTTGGACTTCGAAGATTTGTTGCCGTCTGCCGCTGTACGGGACCTGCTAGCCTGCTGGGTTGAAGCCGTCCTGCAAGTGGAAGCTGTCGGTCCAATCTTCGAGATCGAAAAGCGGATAATTGGAACGGAGAAGACTGGAGCCGTCTATCGCTGTACGAGGCCTGCTAGCCAGTTCGGGTTGAAGCTGCCTACAAGTGGAAGCCGCCGGTCCAGTCATCGAAATGCCAACGACGAGGAGCCAGTCGGGTCAGAAACCGAAGGCCAACGAGGCACTCGTCATCGATATGCGGGCGCCGCGTGTATTCCGGACGCCGCCCGCATCCCCATCCGCGTCGCGTTCGATGCCGCCCGCGAGCGTGCAGGTCACCGAAGACCTTGGCTTTGCGTCGGGTTCCGCGTTAGCCACCGCGACGCCGCGAACGGAAGCGCCGCATTCTCGCCTTGCGCCGCTTGCTTCCGAGACCACCGCGACGCCGCCGACGCGAACGGGAGCGCCGCACTTTCGTGGTGCGCCGCTCGCTCCCGAGGCCGCCGCGACGGCGCACCGGGACACCGTGTCCACGCGCTCAGCGCCGACGGTCCGCGGCGTACCCCCCGCCCCCGCGCCCGCGCTGCGCGGCTCGCGTTCGGTCCGCGAGGCGGGTACGCGCTATGACTACGCGTGCGAGCGAGAGCGCGCGGTCCGCGACGACGCGTGCGAGCGAGAAGGCGCTATCGGTGGCGCTCCGCGAGAGCGCACGGCTGACGTAGCAGCTACGCGCTACGACGACGCGTGCGAGCGAGAACGCGCGGCCGGCGGTGACGCGCTTACGCCCTACGCGTGGGAGCGAGAGCGCGCTATCGGTGACGTGCTTGCGCGGTACGGCGGTGCTCCGCGAGAGTCCGCGGCCGGCGTAGCGACTACGGGCTACGCGTGCGAACGAGAGCGCGCGATCGGAGACGCGACGGCGCGATATGACGCTCCGCGAGAGCGGACGGCCGGCGTAGCGACTACGGGCTACGACTCGCTACGAGCTGCTGACGTAGCGGCTACGCGCTTCGATATAGCGCCCGCGCTCGGTAACCGCGATGCGCATTCGCGCGATGGAATGCTGCCGCCGCCGCTGCTACGTTCCCGCGCCGGTTCGGTTCGGTCGAGGCGTACTACCGTTAGTATCGTGGCGCGTAGACGGTTGGCTGAGTACGAGGCTGAGCAGAAGCTAGTGGAAATAAAACGAAAGGAGCTAGAAATGGAAGCTTCTCTAGTTCGTCGAAAGCTTGCTGCAGAAATGGCTATGATGGATGAAGAATGCAACGCCAGCTTAGTGAGTGTTAGGCAACGGGAGACAGACCAGTTGCGAGCTAACAATCAGCTGCGAGATGAAACCCCTGCTGCTGCATATCCTGCACACCTGGATGGGCCGCGAAGGAGTATGCTTGCGGTGCGATCAAGGTCACCTGATGGAGAGCTGCTAGGGGGGGAGGATGGCAGGCAATTGGAGAGAGAGAAGGCGCATCGTGTTGAAGCATGGCTGGACAAAAGCGTCGATCAGCTGCGAGATGGCCACCAGTTGCGAGGCGTACCCCAGACCGCCCCTGCACTGCCTCAAGAACCTGCACAAAGAAAGGAGAGTGAACGTGGCGTCGATCGACTGGCAGACGCACTTGAGAATATTTTGACGCGAAGACCACCGCCACGTCAAGCCCAGGAGTTGCCTCTGTTTTATGGTGAGGTTGAAGGGTGGATGCTTTTCAAGGCCGCCATGGAGGACTCCACGAAACTATTCAGGTACACAGCAGCTGAAAACCTGACCCGATTACGGAGCTGTTTACGAGGGGAAGCGCGTAATGCTGTATCTGCGCTACTGTACACAGCTGCCGATCCGAACGTGATTATGAAGACGTTAGAACAGCGTTTTGGTCGTCCGGAAATGATTATGGACAGAACTCTCGGAGAGATTAGGAGGTTGCCACGTGTTGGAGCTACCGCCGAGGAACTCAACGACTTTGCGGTGAAACTTCAGAATGCGGTATGTGTCCTTGCTAATATTGATCATAAGAATTATTTGTTCAACCCGATGCTGACCAGAGAGGTCATCGAAAAGCTGAGCCCGCACTTGAAAGCCCGATGGTGCGATTACGCCGAGGAATACGAGGCTGCTAGCTCGAACGCAGTGAACAAGGAGCCGGGGATTGTAGTTTTGTCACGGTTCCTCATGCGAGAAGCGGGCAGATCGTTGCGTCACGCCTACTCTTATTCGTTAGCGCCGAAGATGAAGGAGATGCCGGCTCAGAAGTCGAGGCCAACTCCACCGCTGTTTAAGAGGAAAGAAGTCCTGGAGAGGAAAGGCGGCGCAGTTTTCACCACCACAGAGGAGAAACCAGAAAAGCGGTGCTCGTGCTGCGAGGGTGAGCATGAAATTGAGAAATGTCGGAAGTTCCTCGCGATGAATGGAGACGACCGTTGGACTTGGGTTAGAGGGCAGAAGATATGCTTTAACTGCCTGCACAAAGGGCATCGACGGTTCTTCTGCAAGAGTAAGCGATGCGGTGTGGATAGTTGCAGCTTACGGCACCACGCACTGTTGCATGCTAAGACTAAATCTGAGCAGAAGTCGGAGCCAGTGAAGACAGCAGAACCCAAGGAGGAACGTGTAATGTCAGCCTCGATATCGACAGCCATGCAGAAGAAGGGACCGGTGCTGCTAAAGGTATGTCCGATAATGATAACAGGCCCTGGTGGAGTTCAAATTCCAACTCATGCGCTACTGGATGAAGGGTCCACAATCTCGTTGGTAGATGAAGAGTTCGCGCGTATGCTGCAAGCGGAAGGACCTGAGCAGTCGCTTAACATTCACGCCATAACTTCTTCACAGCGAGCGGTTAGTAAACGCGTGAAGCTGAATATACGCGGCCGAGCAAGCGATGATGAGTTTACGATAGAGGCCTTCACGTTAAAGGATTTTCACGCCGGCACGCAGACGATAGACCGAGCCTGCCTTTCTTTCGACCATCTGAAAGGGCTGCCGGTGGAAGATTTAACATATGAAAGGGCAAGACCGCGGCTATTGATAGGCGCCGATAACTGGCCCCTCATCGTATCGAGGGAATTAAGAGTTGGAAAGAGGAACGAGCCGGTAGCCTCCCTGACTCTATTGGGATGGACGCTACACGGAACCTTACCCCGGGGACGAGCGGAACAGGAAGGAAGGGTTCTGCATCTGCGCATGACAAACGAAAATGATATACGGTGCGGTAATCCAGATCAGAGACTTGAGGATCTTCTTGAGAAGCATTTCGACATGGATTCCCTTGGAATATGCATAACTTCACGGCCGAAGAAATCTGACGAGCGGGCCATGAGAAGTTTCGAGGACACGGTGAGGCACACCAATGGAAGGTACGAGGTGGGGCTACCATGGGTCCACGATGATGTTAAGATGCCTCCGAGTTTCGAAATGGCCAGGAAAAGATTAAGTTCGTTGGAAAAGAAGATGGAGAAATCTAAAGACTTCAAGGAGGCGTACACAAAGCAGGTTAAAAACCTCTTAGACAAAGGTTACGCAGAGTTGGGAAACGGTGCCGAAAAGAACAACAGTCTTTGCTGGTATTTGCCGCATTTCGGCGTTTCCAACCCGAACAAGCCTGGAAAGTTAAGATTGGTTTTTGATGCGGCTGCAGAGGCTAATGGTGTAAGCCTTAATGACCATCTTTTGGAAGGACCTGATTTGCTGAAGTCGCTGCCGGGAATTCTTTTCCGATTCAGGGAGCAGAGCGTGGCTATCACGGCGGACATCAGAGAGATGTTCTTACAGATAAAAATAAGAGCAGAAGATCGGCCAGCTCAAATGTTTCTATGGCGGGAGAATCCAGCGGAAGACATTAAAGAATATGTAATGACCTCGATGATATTTGGTGCAAGGAGCTCACCATTCCTGGCGCACAGTGTGAGGAATTACAATGCGCGGAAACATGCCGCAGAGTGTCCGCTGGCGCTGAGAGCCATAACAGAAAACCATTATATGGATGATTACGTTGACAGCTTCGCGACGGAGGACGAGGCTCGAGCGACAATGGCGGAGGTTCGTCGAGTACACAAACAAGCGGGATTTGTTATCGCTGGCTGGGACTCCAACTCCGCGAAAGTCTTAAGCGATGTACCGGAAGACCTGCGGGCTAGGACGCCGAAGGAAATGGGCCAAGCTGCACAGAATGGTAGAACACTGGGCCTTATCTGGGCAGCCGATACAGATGAGCTCTTATTCAATACCAACATGCCGCGGGTTCCGGCCGAAGTGAGGTCTTCGGAGCGGTCACCTACCAAGCGCGAAGCACTCAGCGCGGTGATGTCGGTGTTTGACCCATTGGGCCTGCTGAGCTGCATCACTATATCCGCGAAAATCCTTATACAAGATCTGTGGAGGAAGAAAATGCTGAAATGGGACGACCAGCTTCCGGAGGGTGCGGCCGGTGAGTTTGCAGCATGGATGGCAGCTATTACAGACACAGCGAGCCTGCGCCTCCGGAGATGTTACCTGCACACGGGGGGAGTCCGAGAACGCCAACTGCACGTATTTTGTGACGCAAGCGAGCAGGCCTACGCAGCCGCAGCCTACTGGCGGCTCCAGTACGAGGATGGCTCGATCAGCGTTGTACTAGCGGCGGCGAAGGCGAAGGTGGCCCCTATTAAGACACAGAGTATTCCCCGCCTGGAATTGCAAGCGGCTCTTATAGGGACTAGATTGTCCGATTCGGTTATCAGAGAACACCGTGGTAAGCCGGACCGGACAATTTATTGGACAGACTCCACCACGGTGTTACAGTGGATTAGAAATGATGAGAAACGATTCACTCCATATGTAGCGAACAGGCTGGGGGAAATTGCAGAGAAAACGATGAGCAGTCAATGGCGCTGGACACCGACGGCGGAGAATGTCGCCGATGAGGCAACGAGAGCCAACGTCATTTCGAGAACTGCCACAGATATGGAAATAAGAAGGCCAAGAGATCCTGGTCGACAAGATGTGTCGCGTGCGAGGCAGGATTCACGTAGCCAGCGCGAGAGAAGACACCCTGCGACGGCCGGTGAAGATGCTCGTCGTCCTCCGAGTAGAAGATTAGTCTGCGAAGATCTGCGACGGGGGGAGGATGTTACGGACAGACGAGCGGCCTGATGTACTTAAGCATAGAGTTGATTTTGGTTTTGTTAAAATTGTATATGTGTGTTAGAATAGGACGGAGAACTACTGTTCCGCTCCCTCATCTGTTGAAGAGAGACAGAGAGATTTGCTATTTCTCTCTGGCCAATAAGGAAAACTTTGAAAATAATTAATAGCTCTTAAAGTCGAATAGTAAGCTTTGTTTGGTAATTATATTTGTATAGAACATGTTAGAATCAACAATAATTAAGTTTTAAATATAATGTAACTTTGACAGTTTAGCGAGAATTAGGTCGGACGTTGAAAGGGGTTTTTTATCATTATTAGTTAAAGTAATAGCGTCCGGCTATAATTAGCGAGTATTATCTCTTAAGAATGTAACACTCTTGGGGAATATGTAAAGGGAATAAAGATATATAAATAAATAATTGTAATTTTGTTATGTAAAGATGTTTAAAGTTTAACATGATTTTGTGACTAGAGTTTTATATGTATAACGTTTTTAATATGCTTGTATAATGTGTTTTTATGGTATAAAAGTAATTAGAGTGTTTTGAATTGTGAATTACAATGTTTGGGAAAAACCGTAAATTCATTAAGTAAATAAGGAAATTGGCGCATTAGCATTGGCCGATGTGTCACTTGAAATGTAACTAGTTGCGATAGGTAACTTTTACCATAAATATAACCGGCCTGCGAGCCGAACGTGATTTCGATAATTTTGGTTTCGTCAGTTTTAAGTTCCTATTACTTTGAGTATTGTATGTTTTCGATCTCAATAAAGTTCATGGTAGCGATCCTACCACTTTGTCACCTCAAATCAGCGTTTTCATTCAAATACAGTCCACTTGACCAATACAATAATAATATAACAAAAAAAAAAAAACCTTTGCCAAAAACCTAACTGAACAAAACCTAACTCTATAAAACCTAACTTGTTAGGTTAGGTTAGGTTAGGTTAATGTTAGGTTAGGTTAACGTTAGGTTAGGTTAGGTTAGGTTAAAACGAAACCTAAGTTTAAATATTGATTATTTGACATAGGCTAGTAGGTAGACAATTAAATATTCGGCCGGCACGTACGGTATAAGAAGAAATATAGAGACGTATACCTCCTACCTATAGGTGGTTAAGTTGGGTTTAAAGTATACTTTACCTTTTGTATGCATTCAACTAACTGTGCGACAGAAATCGATCGTTAGAAACAAATTATTAAGACCGATAGATACCTATCGTGGATATCTACCAATCTGATATGTTGAAACGTGTGCGGCCCTGAAAAGGGCCTTTTGGTTTTCGTTCGTTTTGATGAAATGAAACAAAACAAAACAAAACGAAACGGTGCGGCGCGGTGCGGTGCGGTGCGGTGCGGTGCGATGCAGTTGCGGCGCAAGCGCGACTTAAGCGCGCTCGCCCCTAATCCTGCGCGCCAGCTGTATGTCCTTGGGCATGATGGTGACACGCTTGGCGTGGATGGCGCACAGGTTGGTGTCCTCAAAGAGACCGACGAGGTAAGCCTCGCTGGCCTCCTGAAGAGCCATCACGGCGGAGCTCTGGAAACGCAGGTCGGTCTTGAAATCTTGAGCGATCTCACGAACCAGACGCTGGAATGGCAGCTTCCTGATGAGCAGCTCAGTGCTCTTCTGGTAGCGACGGATCTCACGCAGGGCGACCGTGCCGGGCCTGTAACGATGTGGTTTCTTAACACCGCCAGTGGCCGGGGCGCTCTTGCGAGCCGCCTTAGTGGCGAGCTGTTTGCGGGGCGCTTTGCCACCGGTTGATTTACGAGCGGTTTGCTTGGTACGTGCCATTTCGAAAAACAATTATACGTAGGAGGTATATGTGTGAACCCGAGACGACCGACGCGTACGACGAACGATAACGAATAATGACGCTTCGCGTGAAAACCGCCGCTATATATATAGTACGGGTGAAATATGAGTGCGTCCCATTCGCACTCGCGCACCCGCTCTTCCATCTCTCTCTCACAGAAATACGTCTCTTTCGATCTGGTGTACCTCTCAACTTTGCGAGAAACGAATAGGTATGATGCATGCAACTGAGCTAGTTTGGCTCTGACAATAATAGTACCTAGGTAGGTAGGTATGTAGTTTATGTAGTATATATATTTTCATCTAGATGTCATTGTATTAAGCTAATTGTTATTGAAAATATACATAATTTAAACATAAATAGGTAAGTAATGATAATGTGCAGCGGCAGCGTGCAAAAACGAGCAGAATAATCTATAGGTATTATAGTATGTAGCAGTTGCGTCGAGTGCAGGCTTTTGTTTAAGTAGGTAGGTAGGTAGGTAGGTAGGTAGGTAGGTAGGTAGGTAGGTAGGTAGGTAGGTATACATTTATTTATTGATTATTTAGTTTATACTAATTTCTTGTTTTCAGTTCAGTACAATGTAGTAACTACCTAAGTGCTTACTTGCAACAGACGGACGAAGGTGGTAAGTAGGCTATATATCTAGTAATATTTTATTTATCTGGCGTGAGTCGTGACGAAATCACCGTTGAAACTATATTAAAATAATAATATAAAACAGTGCATTAGTAATACTGTTTCATATATATTGTGTTTAAATAGAACAAGTTTGTGGCCCTGAAAAGGGCCTTTGGTTTGAGCTGCGACAGCAGCAAGCAGTCACTGTGCTGTGAGAGCGCTTGACAATGGAGACGCTTCACTTGGAGCTGGTGTACTTGGTGACGGCCTTGGTGCCCTCGCTGACGGCGTGCTTGGCGAGCTCACCGGGCAGCAGGAGCCTCACGGAGGTCTGCACCTCCCTGGAGGTGATCGTGGAGCGCTTGTTGTAGTGGGCGAGACGTGAAGCTTCGGCAGCGATGCGCTCGAATATGTCGTTCACGAAAGAGTTCATGATCGACATGGCCTTCGAGGAGATACCGGTGTCGGGGTGCACCTGTTTGAGCACCTTGTAGATGTAGATGGCGTAGCTCTCCTTCCTCTTGTGCTTCTTCTTTTTCTTGTCAGACTTGGAAATGTTCTTTTGGGCCTTGCCGGATTTCTTGGCGGCCTTACCACTCGTCTTGGGCGGCATGATTCGATACGCAGCAGAGACACAAACGAAATAATAATATACTATACACGCGCGTTACGTGAGAGCGTAAGCTGTGAGTACAAATTTCAACTGGGGCTCACCGCTGATTTTGTCAAAATTTGACCCTCGCTATTTGTTAGTAACTAGGCGATGCGACGACGAATCACACGTTACAGACTGACGTTCACCCTCGTTTCGGAAAGAGCGAGAGAAACGATCTACTCAGACGAATTTAACGCGAGAGCGAGATGGAAATATATCGCTGTTGTTGTTTTATTGTTATTATTATTATTATTATTGTAAAATACTTAGGTGTTGGTCGTGGTCGGTGCCTAAAATAAATATATTCTCTATTCATATAGGTATGCAAAATGATGATAATAATAACTAAATCTATTGTGTGTGTGTGTATATAATAAATTTTTGTAGTAACGAGTAACAACCACCAAGTGGTAGGTGGTCCATTATTCTAGTAGGTGAAGTGAACGAGCACTCGTTGAGTAAGTTAATTAAAGTATGCACATAGGTGTACACGTAAGTAGGTACCTACCTATTATGTATGTACGCAGGTCTGTGGTCTCGACAAATTGTGTTATTATATTAATAGGTAGGTGGTACATACATACATACATACATACATACATACATACATACATTTTTGTGATCGGAATCGTTCAGATAGAAACTAATTCATTATGACATTCATCATAGATAAACGTCGCAAAATACGAATCATATTGTGGCCCTGAAAAGGGCCTTTTGATTTGATACAAATCAATCGAATCGACTACGATTGTTTGTGTCGATGCGCGGCGTGCGTGCGTGCGTGCGGCCGGCGGCGGCGGCGGCGGCGGCGGCGGCGCCTTACGCCTTCTTCTCGGTCTTCTTGGGCAGAAGCACCGCTTGGATGTTCGGCAACACACCACCCTGGGCGATGGTAACGCCGGAGAGCAGCTTGTTCAACTCCTCGTCGTTCCTGATGGCCAGCTGGAGATGTCTCGGAATGATCCTGGTCTTCTTGTTGTCACGAGCGGCGTTACCGGCCAACTCGAGCACCTCAGCGGCCAAGTACTCCATCACGGCGGCGAGGTACACCGGGGCGCCGGCACCGACGCGCTCGGCGTAATTGCCCTTCTTGAGCAGCCTGTGGATACGACCCACGGGGAACTGAAGTCCGGCACGGTTCGAGCGAGACTTTGCCTTCCCCTTGACCTTGCCACCTTTACCACGTCCGGACATATTGAACTGTTGAGTAGTTGTACGACGCGAAAGCGAGTGAAAGAATGAGGAGCGCGCGCGCTAACAGTCGGCGACGAGCGAGCGAGTATAGAATATTTTTTTAAACGCGTCGCGTCGCCATTTATATAGTTGGAACACGGTCGCAGTAGTGGCGGGGTGATCGACGAAGGGAGAGCGCGAGAGCGAGCGAGACGGAGAATAAAACACAATAAATACATACATATAGGTGTACGTTGTGTTTTGTAGGTATGTAAGTGTACGCACGTAGGTAAATACTATTATACTAGGTATATTTTATTTATAATAGCACTACATATTCTGTAGAAACACAACCACCGATTTAACGGGACGGGAGTAGGTAAATAATAATGCCGGATAAAAATAAATAGGTATTCTAACTACGCTATGTCGAGTCTAGTTGCATTCAAATAATTTTTAATAGAGAGATTATACTACTTACTTAATCAATCAATCAATCAATAAGTGGTATTAAGTGGGTACCTACCTTAAACGGAATTGTTTTTATATTATGTATGTATGTATGTATGTATGTATGTATGTATGTATGTATGTAATATTAGTTATTTATTTATTTATTTATTTATTAATTAATTAATTGGGGGTGTGAAATGGACGGCGACGAACGTCGTATCGTTCGTTAGAAACTTTTTCGTTTTTGTTTTATCAACTGAACTGAATCATATGTTAGCCCTGAAAAGGGCTTTTTGGGTGTGCGGGCGTTGCGGTTGCGCCGGCATCGGCATTGCATCGGCTGACACTTGGCCGGCCAGCCAATGAGCGAGCCAACGCGTGTCATCGCCACGACGACGGTGGTGTCCGGTGTTACACGGGCGCGATATTTACTTCTTGCCCGCACCGGAGGCCTTCTTCGACGCTGCAGACTTCGATTTGCCAGCGGCGGCGGCGGCGGCCTTCTTAGGTTTAGGCGCTTTCGGTTTCTTCGTCGGCGGCTTCGCGGTCTTCTTCGCCTTGGGCGCTGCGGCCTTCGCCTTCGCCGGCGCGGCGGCCTTCTTGGCGGCCGGCTTCTTCTTGGCGGCGGCGGCGGCCTTCTTGTCCTTAGCCGCGGCGGCGGCGGCGGCGGCGGCGGGTTTAGCCTTCGACGGGGAAGCGGAGGCGGCGGCTTTCTTGCTCTTGGCCGCTGCGGCGGCGGCCTTCTTCGGCTTCGCGGCTGCGGCGGAGGAGGCGCTCTTGCCGGACGACGCCGCCTTGCCGCTTGCGGGTTTCTTCGCGGAGGCAGACTTCGATTCCAGCTTGAACGAACCAGAGGCGCCCTTGCCCTTGGTCTGTATCAGAGCGCCCGACTCGACGGCGCTCTTGAGGTACTTTCTGATGAACGGCGCCAGCTTCTCGGAGTCGACTTTGTATTGAGCCGCGATGTACTTTTTGATCGCCTGAAGCGACGATCCGCTGCGCTCTTTCAGCTCTTTGATGGCGTTGTTGACCATCTCGGAGGTCTTCGGGTGGGTCGGCTTCGCCTTGGGTTTCTTAGCGCCGGCCGCTGCGGATTTAGGCTTCTTCGCGGGTGTCGCCGGAGCGGGTGTTTCGGAGGCTACAGCTGTGTCGGCCATTGTTACCGTTGAGTTTAGTAATTAATTTTAACTACAGAGAGAGACGCAATAGTACGCACAATGCACGCTCGATGTCGCCACTATAGTTAAAAAATTCGCCCACAAACGCTCGACACTCACCCGGTGGGAGCAATACCGTAACGACGACCGCGGTGTCGCGAGACGTTTTCTCGTAGTTCGAGTTGTGAGTTTTCACTAACATCGTTCACTTTATTCCCTTTTATATCATTATTGTTTTTGAATCGGGATTACGGGACCGGCGGCGGGGAGCGTGTCTGAGTTGGTGGTTCGTCCCGTTGGCGTTTCGTGGGTGTCGGTCGAGGATTTAGTGCGGTAGGGAGCGTTTATATTCGTCGGTTGGGTCGCCGGTCACCCAACGTCCGGATCAAAAGTGGTTTTTCTGTGGAAAATGAGAGTTTTCACTCGCGATTTGGACGTGCCGGGACGAGTGGAGGTACGCACTCGCGAGAGACACCCACTAGGTAATCTCGACAGCGAATATGTATATAATTTCGTCGCGCCGATGTCGACGATCGTAAAACAGAAACGAGCACTCGCTCGCAGCGGACGACACGGCGGCGGTGCGGCGCGTACGTAGTCGGAGGAAGCTTAATAAAATTATAGGAATAATGTTTGATTGAATACATTCATATATAGGACATTGCCGAGTTCGTGCAAAGGAGTGATGGTATAACAAAATTGAAATCCAATAATAAATAAATATACCTAGGTACCTGATAGTACTTATAGTGCAGTAGTGTCGCGTAGGAGGTGGTGGTCTTCTCACGCCGCGCCGCGGCAAGGCACGGTTACGTACGACTGTAGTACCTACTTGCTTACTCACTTAGGTTACCTCTACCTGTGCACTAACGCGAAATGTTAAAAAACAAACAAACAAAAAGGGATGCATAAGAAAAACAATATAAGTAGGTAGGTAGGTAGGTAAGTATACATATAAGTAACTATTTCTTAGGCTGCGTGCGTAGCGAGTTTCCATTTATAAGTACTTATTTGTCTTTAAATAATTAAATAAGTACCACCTACCTACTAGTGTTTTCGTATATAAGTTTACCACTTATTAAATGTCGTCTATAAATAGGGGAGGAAAACATAATATATATTTAAAAGCAAGTACGCCCGAGGTGGGTTAAGTTAGTCGATTGCACATGTATGTCAGTCAGCCAACCGGCCAGCAGGTACCTATGCTAAATTACTCATAACAAACAAACAAACATACATACGTAAGTAAGTAAGTAAGTAACTAACTAACTAACTAACTAAGTAAGTAAGTAAGTAAGTATATAACTTATTTTATTTCACGTATAAATTCGTGTAAACGTGAAAATTTTCAAGATTTTCGGCCGGCAAAAACATTACGAGTCGGTTATCATCATATCATGAGACGTGGTAATACCTACCTGGGTGGATACTACTAATCTATGTAAGTACCTATGCAGCGGGATGCTGATATACTTAGGTAGGTGTACCTTACCTGAAGAACCATGATAATACATATTAGTTATATAGGTAAGCGTGTAGTAGGTAAGTATTGTACGAGATTGATCGTTTAGAAACAGAAGCGATATTATGGTATGATTAATAATACCATGTTATATCTATTATGAACCATGTGCGGCCCTGAAAAGGGCCTTTTTGTGGTGTCTCGTTGAGTTCGGACACGAGGTGCGCGCGATGCGGACGGAGCGCGACCCCGCCGCTGCTGGTGGTGGTGAAACCAACAACCAACGGCGTGCGAGCGTTCCGCGCCGCTCTCGTGGCGGTTTTTAACCACCGAAACCGTAGAGGGTACGACCCTGACGTTTCAGCGCGTAGACGACGTCCATGGCGGTGACGGTCTTCCTCTTGGCGTGCTCGGTGTAAGTTACCGCGTCACGGATCACGTTCTCCAGGAAAACCTTGAGAACTCCACGGGTCTCCTCGTAGATCAAACCGGAGATACGCTTGACACCACCACGGCGAGCCAAACGACGGATGGCGGGCTTCGTGATACCCTGGATGTTATCACGCAGCACCTTCCTGTGACGTTTGGCGCCACCTTTTCCCAGACCTTTACCTCCCTTACCGCGACCGGTCATTGTTGCTTGACGGAGTGGATTGATGTAAAATCAAAAACACGAACGAATCGGAACACACGCGCGGTGAACGAACGAGCGAACTGTGTTTCGCCAACTGATAGAGTGCCTACTTTTATAGGTTGCGACCACGTTCGCGGGGTTGAGGTCGATGGCGGGGGGGAATCCAGGCTGGCTGGCTATCTATCTCGCTCGCTCGCTCGCTCGCTCGCTCGCTCGCGCACGGGCTCGTTAGTTTTGTGACAGACCAAAAATTTTCAGCGTTCGCCAAAATCTAACTCTGTACATATAAACCAAACGTATAATATAATATGAATAGATTATAATTAAATAAGTAAATTAAGTATCTACCTTTTATCTATTTTTTATAGATAGAGGACTATCTATTGGATAATGAAAATAAATAAATAATAATAATATAACAAAAAAAAAAAAACCTTTGCCAAAAACCTAACTGAACAAAACCTAACTCTATAAAACCTAACTTGTTAGGTTAGGTTAGGTTAGGTTAATGTTAGGTTAGGTTAACGTTAGGTTAGGTTAGGTTAGGTTAGGTTAGGTTAAAACGAAACCTAAGTTTAAATATTGATTATTTGACATAGGCTAGTAGGTAGACAATTAAATATTCGGCCGGCACGTACGGTATAAGAAGAAATATAGAGACGTATACCTCCTACCTATAGGTGGTTAAGTTGGGTTTAAAGTATACTTTACCTTTTGTATGCATTCAACTAACTGTGCGACAGAAATCGATCGTTAGAAACAAATTATTAAGACCGATAGATACCTATCGTGGATATCTACCAATCTGATATGTTGAAACGTGTGCGGCCCTGAAAAGGGCCTTTTGGTTTTCGTTCGTTTTGATGAAATGAAACAAAACAAAACAAAACGAAACGGTGCGGCGCGGTGCGGTGCGGTGCGGTGCGGTGCGATGCAGTTGCGGCGCAAGCGCGACTTAAGCGCGCTCGCCCCTAATCCTGCGCGCCAGCTGTATGTCCTTGGGCATGATGGTGACACGCTTGGCGTGGATGGCGCACAGGTTGGTGTCCTCAAAGAGACCGACGAGGTAAGCCTCGCTGGCCTCCTGAAGAGCCATCACGGCGGAGCTCTGGAAACGCAGGTCGGTCTTGAAATCTTGAGCGATCTCACGAACCAGACGCTGGAATGGCAGCTTCCTGATGAGCAGCTCAGTGCTCTTCTGGTAGCGACGGATCTCACGCAGGGCGACCGTGCCGGGCCTGTAACGATGTGGTTTCTTAACACCGCCAGTGGCCGGGGCGCTCTTGCGAGCCGCCTTAGTGGCGAGCTGTTTGCGGGGCGCTTTGCCACCGGTTGATTTACGAGCGGTTTGCTTGGTACGTGCCATTTCGAAAAACAATTATACGTAGGAGGTATATGTGTGAACCCGAGACGACCGACGCGTACGACGAACGATAACGAATAATGACGCTTCGCGTGAAAACCGCCGCTATATATATAGTACGGGTGAAATATGAGTGCGTCCCATTCGCACTCGCGCACCCGCTCTTCCATCTCTCTCTCACAGAAATACGTCTCTTTCGATCTGGTGTACCTCTCAACTTTGCGAGAAACGAATAGGTATGATGCATGCAACTGAGCTAGTTTGGCTCTGACAATAATAGTACCTAGGTAGGTAGGTATGTAGTTTATGTAGTATATATATTTTCATCTAGATGTCATTGTATTAAGCTAATTGTTATTGAAAATATACATAATTTAAACATAAATAGGTAAGTAATGATAATGTGCAGCGGCAGCGTGCAAAAACGAGCAGAATAATCTATAGGTATTATAGTATGTAGCAGTTGCGTCGAGTGCAGGCTTTTGTTTAAGTAGGTAGGTAGGTAGGTAGGTAGGTAGGTAGGTAGGTAGGTAGGTAGGTAGGTAGGTATACATTTATTTATTGATTATTTAGTTTATACTAATTTCTTGTTTTCAGTTCAGTACAATGTAGTAACTACCTAAGTGCTTACTTGCAACAGACGGACGAAGGTGGTAAGTAGGCTATATATCTAGTAATATTTTATTTATCTGGCGTGAGTCGTGACGAAATCACCGTTGAAACTATATTAAAATAATAATATAAAACAGTGCATTAGTAATACTGTTTCATATATATTGTGTTTAAATAGAACAAGTTTGTGGCCCTGAAAAGGGCCTTTGGTTTGAGCTGCGACAGCAGCAAGCAGTCACTGTGCTGTGAGAGCGCTTGACAATGGAGACGCTTCACTTGGAGCTGGTGTACTTGGTGACGGCCTTGGTGCCCTCGCTGACGGCGTGCTTGGCGAGCTCACCGGGCAGCAGGAGCCTCACGGAGGTCTGCACCTCCCTGGAGGTGATCGTGGAGCGCTTGTTGTAGTGGGCGAGACGTGAAGCTTCGGCAGCGATGCGCTCGAATATGTCGTTCACGAAAGAGTTCATGATCGACATGGCCTTCGAGGAGATACCGGTGTCGGGGTGCACCTGTTTGAGCACCTTGTAGATGTAGATGGCGTAGCTCTCCTTCCTCTTGTGCTTCTTCTTTTTCTTGTCAGACTTGGAAATGTTCTTTTGGGCCTTGCCGGATTTCTTGGCGGCCTTACCACTCGTCTTGGGCGGCATGATTCGATACGCAGCAGAGACACAAACGAAATAATAATATACTATACACGCGCGTTACGTGAGAGCGTAAGCTGTGAGTACAAATTTCAACTGGGGCTCACCGCTGATTTTGTCAAAATTTGACCCTCGCTATTTGTTAGTAACTAGGCGATGCGACGACGAATCACACGTTACAGACTGACGTTCACCCTCGTTTCGGAAAGAGCGAGAGAAACGATCTACTCAGACGAATTTAACGCGAGAGCGAGATGGAAATATATCGCTGTTGTTGTTTTATTGTTATTATTATTATTATTATTGTAAAATACTTAGGTGTTGGTCGTGGTCGGTGCCTAAAATAAATATATTCTCTATTCATATAGGTATGCAAAATGATGATAATAATAACTAAATCTATTGTGTGTGTGTGTATATAATAAATTTTTGTAGTAACGAGTAACAACCACCAAGTGGTAGGTGGTCCATTATTCTAGTAGGTGAAGTGAACGAGCACTCGTTGAGTAAGTTAATTAAAGTATGCACATAGGTGTACACGTAAGTAGGTACCTACCTATTATGTATGTACGCAGGTCTGTGGTCTCGACAAATTGTGTTATTATATTAATAGGTAGGTGGTACATACATACATACATACATACATACATACATACATACATTTTTGTGATCGGAATCGTTCAGATAGAAACTAATTCATTATGACATTCATCATAGATAAACGTCGCAAAATACGAATCATATTGTGGCCCTGAAAAGGGCCTTTTGATTTGATACAAATCAATCGAATCGACTACGATTGTTTGTGTCGATGCGCGGCGTGCGTGCGTGCGTGCGGCCGGCGGCGGCGGCGGCGGCGGCGGCGGCGCCTTACGCCTTCTTCTCGGTCTTCTTGGGCAGAAGCACCGCTTGGATGTTCGGCAACACACCACCCTGGGCGATGGTAACGCCGGAGAGCAGCTTGTTCAACTCCTCGTCGTTCCTGATGGCCAGCTGGAGATGTCTCGGAATGATCCTGGTCTTCTTGTTGTCACGAGCGGCGTTACCGGCCAACTCGAGCACCTCAGCGGCCAAGTACTCCATCACGGCGGCGAGGTACACCGGGGCGCCGGCACCGACGCGCTCGGCGTAATTGCCCTTCTTGAGCAGCCTGTGGATACGACCCACGGGGAACTGAAGTCCGGCACGGTTCGAGCGAGACTTTGCCTTCCCCTTGACCTTGCCACCTTTACCACGTCCGGACATATTGAACTGTTGAGTAGTTGTACGACGCGAAAGCGAGTGAAAGAATGAGGAGCGCGCGCGCTAACAGTCGGCGACGAGCGAGCGAGTATAGAATATTTTTTTAAACGCGTCGCGTCGCCATTTATATAGTTGGAACACGGTCGCAGTAGTGGCGGGGTGATCGACGAAGGGAGAGCGCGAGAGCGAGCGAGACGGAGAATAAAACACAATAAATACATACATATAGGTGTACGTTGTGTTTTGTAGGTATGTAAGTGTACGCACGTAGGTAAATACTATTATACTAGGTATATTTTATTTATAATAGCACTACATATTCTGTAGAAACACAACCACCGATTTAACGGGACGGGAGTAGGTAAATAATAATGCCGGATAAAAATAAATAGGTATTCTAACTACGCTATGTCGAGTCTAGTTGCATTCAAATAATTTTTAATAGAGAGATTATACTACTTACTTAATCAATCAATCAATCAATAAGTGGTATTAAGTGGGTACCTACCTTAAACGGAATTGTTTTTATATTATGTATGTATGTATGTATGTATGTATGTATGTATGTATGTATGTAATATTAGTTATTTATTTATTTATTTATTTATTAATTAATTAATTGGGGGTGTGAAATGGACGGCGACGAACGTCGTATCGTTCGTTAGAAACTTTTTCGTTTTTGTTTTATCAACTGAACTGAATCATATGTTAGCCCTGAAAAGGGCTTTTTGGGTGTGCGGGCGTTGCGGTTGCGCCGGCATCGGCATTGCATCGGCTGACACTTGGCCGGCCAGCCAATGAGCGAGCCAACGCGTGTCATCGCCACGACGACGGTGGTGTCCGGTGTTACACGGGCGCGATATTTACTTCTTGCCCGCACCGGAGGCCTTCTTCGACGCTGCAGACTTCGATTTGCCAGCGGCGGCGGCGGCGGCCTTCTTAGGTTTAGGCGCTTTCGGTTTCTTCGTCGGCGGCTTCGCGGTCTTCTTCGCCTTGGGCGCTGCGGCCTTCGCCTTCGCCGGCGCGGCGGCCTTCTTGGCGGCCGGCTTCTTCTTGGCGGCGGCGGCGGCCTTCTTGTCCTTAGCCGCGGCGGCGGCGGCGGCGGCGGCGGGTTTAGCCTTCGACGGGGAAGCGGAGGCGGCGGCTTTCTTGCTCTTGGCCGCTGCGGCGGCGGCCTTCTTCGGCTTCGCGGCTGCGGCGGAGGAGGCGCTCTTGCCGGACGACGCCGCCTTGCCGCTTGCGGGTTTCTTCGCGGAGGCAGACTTCGATTCCAGCTTGAACGAACCAGAGGCGCCCTTGCCCTTGGTCTGTATCAGAGCGCCCGACTCGACGGCGCTCTTGAGGTACTTTCTGATGAACGGCGCCAGCTTCTCGGAGTCGACTTTGTATTGAGCCGCGATGTACTTTTTGATCGCCTGAAGCGACGATCCGCTGCGCTCTTTCAGCTCTTTGATGGCGTTGTTGACCATCTCGGAGGTCTTCGGGTGGGTCGGCTTCGCCTTGGGTTTCTTAGCGCCGGCCGCTGCGGATTTAGGCTTCTTCGCGGGTGTCGCCGGAGCGGGTGTTTCGGAGGCTACAGCTGTGTCGGCCATTGTTACCGTTGAGTTTAGTAATTAATTTTAACTACAGAGAGAGACGCAATAGTACGCACAATGCACGCTCGATGTCGCCACTATAGTTAAAAAATTCGCCCACAAACGCTCGACACTCACCCGGTGGGAGCAATACCGTAACGACGACCGCGGTGTCGCGAGACGTTTTCTCGTAGTTCGAGTTGTGAGTTTTCACTAACATCGTTCACTTTATTCCCTTTTATATCATTATTGTTTTTGAATCGGGATTACGGGACCGGCGGCGGGGAGCGTGTCTGAGTTGGTGGTTCGTCCCGTTGGCGTTTCGTGGGTGTCGGTCGAGGATTTAGTGCGGTAGGGAGCGTTTATATTCGTCGGTTGGGTCGCCGGTCACCCAACGTCCGGATCAAAAGTGGTTTTTCTGTGGAAAATGAGAGTTTTCACTCGCGATTTGGACGTGCCGGGACGAGTGGAGGTACGCACTCGCGAGAGACACCCACTAGGTAATCTCGACAGCGAATATGTATATAATTTCGTCGCGCCGATGTCGACGATCGTAAAACAGAAACGAGCACTCGCTCGCAGCGGACGACACGGCGGCGGTGCGGCGCGTACGTAGTCGGAGGAAGCTTAATAAAATTATAGGAATAATGTTTGATTGAATACATTCATATATAGGACATTGCCGAGTTCGTGCAAAGGAGTGATGGTATAACAAAATTGAAATCCAATAATAAATAAATATACCTAGGTACCTGATAGTACTTATAGTGCAGTAGTGTCGCGTAGGAGGTGGTGGTCTTCTCACGCCGCGCCGCGGCAAGGCACGGTTACGTACGACTGTAGTACCTACTTGCTTACTCACTTAGGTTACCTCTACCTGTGCACTAACGCGAAATGTTAAAAAACAAACAAACAAAAAGGGATGCATAAGAAAAACAATATAAGTAGGTAGGTAGGTAGGTAAGTATACATATAAGTAACTATTTCTTAGGCTGCGTGCGTAGCGAGTTTCCATTTATAAGTACTTATTTGTCTTTAAATAATTAAATAAGTACCACCTACCTACTAGTGTTTTCGTATATAAGTTTACCACTTATTAAATGTCGTCTATAAATAGGGGAGGAAAACATAATATATATTTAAAAGCAAGTACGCCCGAGGTGGGTTAAGTTAGTCGATTGCACATGTATGTCAGTCAGCCAACCGGCCAGCAGGTACCTATGCTAAATTACTCATAACAAACAAACAAACATACATACGTAAGTAAGTAAGTAAGTAACTAACTAACTAACTAACTAAGTAAGTAAGTAAGTAAGTATATAACTTATTTTATTTCACGTATAAATTCGTGTAAACGTGAAAATTTTCAAGATTTTCGGCCGGCAAAAACATTACGAGTCGGTTATCATCATATCATGAGACGTGGTAATACCTACCTGGGTGGATACTACTAATCTATGTAAGTACCTATGCAGCGGGATGCTGATATACTTAGGTAGGTGTACCTTACCTGAAGAACCATGATAATACATATTAGTTATATAGGTAAGCGTGTAGTAGGTAAGTATTGTACGAGATTGATCGTTTAGAAACAGAAGCGATATTATGGTATGATTAATAATACCATGTTATATCTATTATGAACCATGTGCGGCCCTGAAAAGGGCCTTTTTGTGGTGTCTCGTTGAGTTCGGACACGAGGTGCGCGCGATGCGGACGGAGCGCGACCCCGCCGCTGCTGGTGGTGGTGAAACCAACAACCAACGGCGTGCGAGCGTTCCGCGCCGCTCTCGTGGCGGTTTTTAACCACCGAAACCGTAGAGGGTACGACCCTGACGTTTCAGCGCGTAGACGACGTCCATGGCGGTGACGGTCTTCCTCTTGGCGTGCTCGGTGTAAGTTACCGCGTCACGGATCACGTTCTCCAGGAAAACCTTGAGAACTCCACGGGTCTCCTCGTAGATCAAACCGGAGATACGCTTGACACCACCACGGCGAGCCAAACGACGGATGGCGGGCTTCGTGATACCCTGGATGTTATCACGCAGCACCTTCCTGTGACGTTTGGCGCCACCTTTTCCCAGACCTTTACCTCCCTTACCGCGACCGGTCATTGTTGCTTGACGGAGTGGATTGATGTAAAATCAAAAACACGAACGAATCGGAACACACGCGCGGTGAACGAACGAGCGAACTGTGTTTCGCCAACTGATAGAGTGCCTACTTTTATAGGTTGCGACCACGTTCGCGGGGTTGAGGTCGATGGCGGGGGGGAATCCAGGCTGGCTGGCTATCTATCTCGCTCGCTCGCTCGCTCGCTCGCTCGCTCGCGCACGGGCTCGTTAGTTTTGTGACAGACCAAAAATTTTCAGCGTTCGCCAAAATCTAACTCTGTACATATAAACCAAACGTATAATATAATATGAATAGATTATAATTAAATAAGTAAATTAAGTATCTACCTTTTATCTATTTTTTATAGATAGAGGACTATCTATTGGATAATGAAAATAAATAAATAATAATAATATAACAAAAAAAAAAAAACCTTTGCCAAAAACCTAACTGAACAAAACCTAACTCTATAAAACCTAACTTGTTAGGTTAGGTTAGGTTAGGTTAATGTTAGGTTAGGTTAACGTTAGGTTAGGTTAGGTTAGGTTAAAACGAAACCTAAGTTTAAATATTGATTATTTGACATAGGCTAGTAGGTAGACAATTAAATATTCGGCCGGCACGTACGGTATAAGAAGAAATATAGAGACGTATACCTCCTACCTATAGGTGGTTAAGTTGGGTTTAAAGTATACTTTACCTTTTGTATGCATTCAACTAACTGTGCGACAGAAATCGATCGTTAGAAACAAATTATTAAGACCGATAGATACCTATCGTGGATATCTACCAATCTGATATGTTGAAACGTGTGCGGCCCTGAAAAGGGCCTTTTGGTTTTCGTTCGTTTTGATGAAATGAAACAAAACAAAACAAAACGAAACGGTGCGGCGCGGTGCGGTGCGGTGCGGTG
Source organism: Coleophora deauratella (assembly GCA_958295455.1). Classification (NCBI taxonomy): domain Eukaryota; kingdom Metazoa; phylum Arthropoda; class Insecta; order Lepidoptera; family Coleophoridae; genus Coleophora; species Coleophora deauratella. Next base: position 2,848,031 of record OY282415.1, on the reverse strand, counting down.
CGGTGCGATGCAGTTGCGGCGCAAGCGCGACTTAAGCGCGCTCGCCCCTAATCCTGCGCAATCCTGCGCGCCAGCTGTATGTCCTTGGGCATGATGGTGACACGCTTGGCGTGGATGGCGCACAGGTTGGTGTCCTCAAAGAGACCGACGAGGTAAGCCTCGCTGGCCTCCTGAAGAGCCATCACGGCGGAGCTCTGGAAACGCAGGTCGGTCTTGAAATCTTGAGCGATCTCACGAACCAGACGCTGGAATGGCAGCTTCCTGATGAGCAGCTCAGTGCTCTTCTGGTAGCGACGGATCTCACGCAGGGCGACCGTGCCGGGCCTGTAACGATGTGGTTTCTTAACACCGCCAGTGGCCGGGGCGCTCTTGCGAGCCGCCTTAGTGGCGAGCTGTTTGCGGGGCGCTTTGCCACCGGTTGATTTACGAGCGGTTTGCTTGGTACGTGCCATTTCGAAAAACAATTATACGTAGGAGGTATATGTGTGAACCCGAGACGACCGACGCGTACGACGAACGATAACGAATAATGACGCTTCGCGTGAAAACCGCCGCTATATATATAGTACGGGTGAAATATGAGTGCGTCCCATTCGCACTCGCGCACCCGCTCTTCCATCTCTCTCTCACAGAAATACGTCTCTTTCGATCTGGTGTACCTCTCAACTTTGCGAGAAACGAATAGGTATGATGCATGCAACTGAGCTAGTTTGGCTCTGACAATAATAGTACCTAGGTAGGTAGGTATGTAGTTTATGTAGTATATATATTTTCATCTAGATGTCATTGTATTAAGCTAATTGTTATTGAAAATATACATAATTTAAACATAAATAGGTAAGTAATGATAATGTGCAGCGGCAGCGTGCAAAAACGAGCAGAATAATCTATAGGTATTATAGTATGTAGCAGTTGCGTCGAGTGCAGGCTTTTGTTTAAGTAGGTAGGTAGGTAGGTAGGTAGGTAGGTAGGTAGGTAGGTAGGTAGGTAGGTAGGTATACATTTATTTATTGATTATTTAGTTTATACTAATTTCTTGTTTTCAGTTCAGTACAATGTAGTAACTACCTAAGTGCTTACTTGCAACAGACGGACGAAGGTGGTAAGTAGGCTATATATCTAGTAATATTTTATTTATCTGGCGTGAGTCGTGACGAAATCACCGTTGAAACTATATTAAAATAATAATATAAAACAGTGCATTAGTAATACTGTTTCATATATATTGTGTTTAAATAGAACAAGTTTGTGGCCCTGAAAAGGGCCTTTGGTTTGAGCTGCGACAGCAGCAAGCAGTCACTGTGCTGTGAGAGCGCTTGACAATGGAGACGCTTCACTTGGAGCTGGTGTACTTGGTGACGGCCTTGGTGCCCTCGCTGACGGCGTGCTTGGCGAGCTCACCGGGCAGCAGGAGCCTCACGGAGGTCTGCACCTCCCTGGAGGTGATCGTGGAGCGCTTGTTGTAGTGGGCGAGACGTGAAGCTTCGGCAGCGATGCGCTCGAATATGTCGTTCACGAAAGAGTTCATGATCGACATGGCCTTCGAGGAGATACCGGTGTCGGGGTGCACCTGTTTGAGCACCTTGTAGATGTAGATGGCGTAGCTCTCCTTCCTCTTGTGCTTCTTCTTTTTCTTGTCAGACTTGGAAATGTTCTTTTGGGCCTTGCCGGATTTCTTGGCGGCCTTACCACTCGTCTTGGGCGGCATGATTCGATACGCAGCAGAGACACAAACGAAATAATAATATACTATACACGCGCGTTACGTGAGAGCGTAAGCTGTGAGTACAAATTTCAACTGGGGCTCACCGCTGATTTTGTCAAAATTTGACCCTCGCTATTTGTTAGTAACTAGGCGATGCGACGACGAATCACACGTTACAGACTGACGTTCACCCTCGTTTCGGAAAGAGCGAGAGAAACGATCTACTCAGACGAATTTAACGCGAGAGCGAGATGGAAATATATCGCTGTTGTTGTTTTATTGTTATTATTATTATTATTATTGTAAAATACTTAGGTGTTGGTCGTGGTCGGTGCCTAAAATAAATATATTCTCTATTCATATAGGTATGCAAAATGATGATAATAATAACTAAATCTATTGTGTGTGTGTGTATATAATAAATTTTTGTAGTAACGAGTAACAACCACCAAGTGGTAGGTGGTCCATTATTCTAGTAGGTGAAGTGAACGAGCACTCGTTGAGTAAGTTAATTAAAGTATGCACATAGGTGTACACGTAAGTAGGTACCTACCTATTATGTATGTACGCAGGTCTGTGGTCTCGACAAATTGTGTTATTATATTAATAGGTAGGTGGTACATACATACATACATACATACATACATACATACATACATTTTTGTGATCGGAATCGTTCAGATAGAAACTAATTCATTATGACATTCATCATAGATAAACGTCGCAAAATACGAATCATATTGTGGCCCTGAAAAGGGCCTTTTGATTTGATACAAATCAATCGAATCGACTACGATTGTTTGTGTCGATGCGCGGCGTGCGTGCGTGCGTGCGGCCGGCGGCGGCGGCGGCGGCGGCGGCGGCGCCTTACGCCTTCTTCTCGGTCTTCTTGGGCAGAAGCACCGCTTGGATGTTCGGCAACACACCACCCTGGGCGATGGTAACGCCGGAGAGCAGCTTGTTCAACTCCTCGTCGTTCCTGATGGCCAGCTGGAGATGTCTCGGAATGATCCTGGTCTTCTTGTTGTCACGAGCGGCGTTACCGGCCAACTCGAGCACCTCAGCGGCCAAGTACTCCATCACGGCGGCGAGGTACACCGGGGCGCCGGCACCGACGCGCTCGGCGTAATTGCCCTTCTTGAGCAGCCTGTGGATACGACCCACGGGGAACTGAAGTCCGGCACGGTTCGAGCGAGACTTTGCCTTCCCCTTGACCTTGCCACCTTTACCACGTCCGGACATATTGAACTGTTGAGTAGTTGTACGACGCGAAAGCGAGTGAAAGAATGAGGAGCGCGCGCGCTAACAGTCGGCGACGAGCGAGCGAGTATAGAATATTTTTTTAAACGTTTTTTTTTTTTTTTTTTTTTTTCGAACGGACATGTTTGTTGTTGGCCGTTGGGCCTTTACAACTTCACCGGACAGGGAAGGCGAGTACGTAGGGTACTCAGCCTAAGCAAAAAGATGCAACTGCCTAAGGGCGCCCAGGTGGGCACGGACCTCGGCTTAGGACGTTGCTTGGACGGGGAGGATCGGAGAGAATCGGCCCGGTATGTGCCGATAGCGCTGGTAGGCGCGAGAAGCGGGGGGACGCCGCCCTCGCCGGCGAGGGCAGTATGTCGGTGTGGTGTTACTCTGTGGTTGGGGCGGGGGGGTCATGGCTGCTACGGCTAGCGTGATAGGATCATCGGGATCCTCGAGTACGTGCCGGGGGCGTCGGATCACGCGTATGGGATTCGCGGGGAGGTCGTAAACTGCGGAGCTTACGAATAGGGGGTTGGGGTGATGTGGGGCGGAGTCGAAGTAGCGTTTTGACGCTTGCTTCAGGTATTGAGCTATGGTGGGAAGCTCTAGATCGCAATGGAGATTTTCATTGCGCACGAACCATGGGGCGCCCGTGGCTCGGCGCATGAAGCGATTTTGGATGACCTGAAGTCGGTGGATGAGACTGGGCTTTGTATGGGCGAACGCTACGCCGGCGTAGGTGAGAATGGGACGGATGCAAGTTTTGTAAAGTGTCACCTTATTTCTAAGGGACATTTTACTTTTCTTGTTCGTGAGGGGGTAGAGACGGCCTAAAACAAAGGCTGCTTTGTTTCGGACTCGTTTGATGTGGTCTTTGAACGTCAGTCGGTCATCTAGGGTGACGCCTAGATATTTGACAGAGCGTTCCCACGGGATGGGGCGATCGAACAGTTTAATGCTGCGATCGATGGGATTGGTCTCGGTACTGAGCCGTTTGAATGAAAAGAGCATGGCTGCACTTTTCTCGGGGTTCACTTCGATCCTCCAGTTCCTAAACCATTTGCCCAGGGCACTGGCAGAGGATTGGAGGTTTCGAAGGATGAGGCCCGCTGAGCGGCTGGATAGATAGAGGGCTGTGTCATCTGCGAAAAGCGCAAGGTTGACATTTGGGAATCGCGGCATGTCGCTCATGTAGAGCGAGAAGAGTGTGGGGGCTAGAACGGAACCCTGAGGGACTCCGGCTCTGATGGGTCGGGGGGACGAGTAGACTCCTTCTATGCGATAGCGAAAGCTCCGATTCGTGAGGAAGTCTCGTAGTATGAGTACGAGCCGGTCTGGCAGTCCCAGCTGATATAGTTTGTATATCAACCCGTTGTGCCAGACTTTATCGAAAGCTTTCGCCACATCAAAGAAGAGAGCTCCTGTGAACTGTCTGCGGGCGAAGCCGCTTATAATGTGCTCCGTTATGCGGTGCACCTGTTGGACGCACGAGTGTCTGGCTCTGAAGCCAAACTGCTCGTCTGGTAGAAGGCCTTTGGACTGGACGATGTCCTTTAGGCGGGCGAGGAGAATGCGTTCGTACAGTTTACCCAAGGCCTTGAGGAGGCTTATGGGTCTGTAGCTGGAGGGTTCAGAGCGGGGCTTATTGGATTTGTGGAAGCCTATGACGTCTGCACTTTTCCACGTGTCGGGAAAGGTGCAGTTGTCGATGGCTGCATTGAAGATGCACGCTAGAAGGGCAATCAGATTCGGGGAGAAGTACTTGAGTACTTTGTTGGTGATGCCGTCAGAGCCAGGGGCCTTCCGGGGTTTGAGCTGTTTAATGGCCTTCTCTACTTCACACGGGGTGACTGGGGCAAGAGACTCGGTCGGGGGGAGGGCTACTCGCCGTTCGACTTCCTCATCCACCTTCTGTAGCTGGATGGGCTCGATTGGGAGTGTACTGGGGGAGCATTGGGCCTCTAGGCTGTCGGCCAGGCACTCGGCCTTTTCGGAGTCGTCAAAGGCATCCGGAAGGTTGGGGCGTTTGAGAGGGGGCATGGGGGACTCGACATCCTTCTTGAGGGCTCTCGCCAAGCTCCAATACGCGACGTGAGATGGCGAGATTCCCCCAAGAAGTTCATCCCAACGGGTCTGCTGCAGCTCCTGCATGGTCTGCTTTACGTCCCTCTGTAAAGCTCGCATGCGAGTGCGGTTTTCCTCGTTTGGGAAGCTGTCGTAGGCACGGATGGCTGCATTTCTAGCGGTCAGCAGCGACCTCGCGTCTTCCGGCAGTCTCCAGCGGTGCTGGGGCAGCACTGGAACCTGCCGGGAGCAGTCTTTTACGACTGATTGAGTGTGGCTGCTGAGGGCATCGATTGCGCATCGGACGTCATCTAAAGACTTAATGTCGTCGGGTATGTTGTCAAGGTCCGGTGAACTGGTAGCTTTGAGTTTGTCCTCAAGGCTGTCCCAGTCAACTATCGTCTTGGTGGGCGGGGCCGTGGGGGTTGGGGGACCTAATTGTAACAGGACCGGCCGGTGGTCGGAACACAGAGTTTGAAGCACTTCTATCGAGCACAACTGAAGGTTGATGTTCTTTAGAAGTGCTATGTCTAGAATGTCTGGGGTGTGATTGACATTGTACGGAAAGTGAGTGGGGGTCATTGGGGCAATGATGTCGAAGTTGAGTCGGTCAACGAGTCTGTCAAGGGCTCTACCTCTGGTATTGGTGGATACGCAATTCCACCGTTCGTGTTTGCTATTTAGGTCGCCAGCCAGAATGACTGCGCCTCCTAGATTGAAAAGGGCCTCGATGTCGCTTCCGAGTAGTGGTTTGTCGCCACTACAAGGGAGATAGACCGAAGCTAGGGTAATGGGTTGGTGGCCGGTCATGGCTAGCCGACAGACAGAGGCCTCAATGCTCGTGAGAGGGGGGGTGTCGATGGGTATACAGTGCAAGGACCTTTTGTAATAGATGAGAGTGCCGCCCTTTGCGGAGTTCACTCTATCGTTACGCACTAAATCGTAGTTGGGGATTTTAGGCCCGCGAGTGCAAGGTTTAAGGTGTGTTTCTTGCACTAGTAAGACATCGATTTGGTGTTCGCGAAGGAAATCTATGATTTGCCAACGCTGGGGGAGGATACCGTCTGCATTATAGAATGCGACGGTAATAGATCGGGGCTTGAGTCTACCTTTGGAGGGGTTTAAATCCATTATGGAGAATTAACATTGAACTCCGAGATGGCTGCGATGAGTCGCGAATGCTTAAGCATTGCTATGCAACGCTGTTCAGTGTTATGCTGGGTTGCTCTGAGCTCCCTAGCCAGGTCGCGGACCTGCTCCATGTTAATGGCGCTGGCAAAGCGGATAACAAGGCTGAGATCGTCTTCCTCCACCGTGTCTGGGACAGGCGCTGGAGGGGAGATCTTAGGGGGAAGGGGCGCTTTGCTGATCTTAGCTGGTTTGGTGGGGGGCTTGGGGGTCGGCTTGAATGCCGTGGGCATGGAAACTGGAGTTTCCATGAGTGGAGGAGGTGAAGCCAAGACTGCTTGGCTTCTCCAGGCGGGTTGCAGCTCCTGTGAGGCTGCGATGTTGGGGGTGAAGGCGGGTGTTTTTGTCGGACGTAGAGGTGGGAAATCCTCAGTACGTGGGACAGCGCGGCGTGCGGGCCGGGGTTCCGAGGCGGAGGGCGCGGGGCCTTTTTTGCCAGGCCTACGACTAGCGCGTGGTGCCTTGGGGCATCCGCGGTAGTTCGCTGGATGTCCCAGGGCACCGCAGAGTACGCAACCAGGGGGTTCCGTACACTCGCTCTTGTCTTTGGGGCGGGGGCAGTCAGGGGTGCCGTGATTGCCTAGGCATTTGACGCACCTAGGCTTGGCGTAGCAGTTTCTGGCCGAGTGGCCATAGAGTTGGCATCTATGGCACTGGCCAGGGGGACCCTTTTTGTGGGGCATCTCGATGCGTATGCCGGATAGTTGGCATACGGTGGTAAGCGTATTTATGATACGCTTTCCGGCGGGGGATAGGTCTAGTGTGACCAGCACTAGATCGAAGGGGGCTTTAGTTTTTCCGCTATGCATGCGGTGTACTTCGTGGGCGGGGTATCCTTGGGACTTAAGGTCCTCGAGGATATCATTGGAGTTAAGCTCCTTGGGGACACCTCTGATGACGACGCGCAAAATGCGCTCGTCCTCGAGGGCGTACGTGTGGAAGCCGATGCGTTCGGCTTTCAGTACAGTCGTGAGGCGACGATGGTCGTTTGGGGTGGGGACTTGGACCTTGATCCCTTGTTGGGTGGTCCGGGCAGAAGTGAACGCGATTTTGCGTTCGTTAAGGAGAAATGAAACATTGTTCCATTTCTCCTTGTCCTGAATGAAGAGGGGCGGGGGGCGTTCGATGCGGGGGGGTTGAGATGCGGGAGGGGCAGATTGGGAGGACTCCTGGTCAGAGTGCTCGGGTGGGGGGGTCGTCACTGAGGTCGCGGCGGTGGCGGCCTTTTTGGACGTTTTCGTGGGGACGGGGACTTTGCGCTTCCTCTTCTTTGAGTTTTTGGAGTCGACGGTCGTAAAGCCGTCGCCGTCCTCACTCTCCGAAGAGGAAGATACGCGGTCTTGGACTTGGTAGTCCATGGGGGTAGTCGCGGGGGCAGGGGTTGGTGGACGTGAAGCCACCGCCAGAGGTGAAGCCTCTTCGGTTGGCTCGGGCGAGAGGGGAGAGTCGCGGCGGTTTAGGGCGGGCAGCAGAGCGACCATGACCGCGGGTGGGATGCTCAGAAGGAGCTGATCGAGAAACCCGGGTTTCTCGTGTATGAGGCGGAGGGCCTCTTGGTGGGCGGGGGACAGCTCTGGGTTGGAGGTCCCAGAGGTGTGTGCGGGTTGGTGGGTACCTAGGGTGTCCATCCTATGTGTGGTGTGTAGTGTGCCGTCAGTAGATCTTATTGTACTGACGGGTGAGTGCCTAAGTCCCTAGCAGCCTGAGACGCAGAGGGTAGTAGTGAACCGAAGCTCAAGCTACGCCCAAACAACGTTACAGGAATGGATGGTAGGGAAGGGCAAGGGTGGGAGGGAGATGACTGGCGTCGGCTAGGAGACCCCCCAAGGCCGGTGGTTCCAGTCCCATCCGCTGTTTACGTTTCCCAGAAGGGGAACCGCGAGCGCACGGGGCACGCTCTACCTAGCTTCGTTGGCACCGTTAAGTATCCACTAGGTAACCACTAAAGCGTGGATTTACAAAAGACAGGACGGATCCCGTTAGAAACAGGCCTGGCCGCGCAGTGAAAACTACACTCGGTTCGGCTGGGAGCGGTTCGATGACACGGTGCACGTAGGCAGCGGCGACGACAGCGGCAGGAGACACGATGCACGTCGGCAGGGGCGACGACAGCGAGCAGGAGCGGAGCGCGGCGCGAGACGTCCGACCGGGGCGGCGAACGAGAGCGAACTTCCTCGTTTTTTTTTTTTTTTTTAAACGCGTCGCGTCGCCATTTATATAGTTGGAACACGGTCGCAGTAGTGGCGGGGTGATCGACGAAGGGAGAGCGCGAGAGCGAGCGAGACGGAGAATAAAACACAATAAATACATACATATAGGTGTACGTTGTGTTTTGTAGGTATGTAAGTGTACGCACGTAGGTAAATACTATTATACTAGGTATATTTTATTTATAATAGCACTACATATTCTGTAGAAACACAACCACCGATTTAACGGGACGGGAGTAGGTAAATAATAATGCCGGATAAAAATAAATAGGTATTCTAACTACGCTATGTCGAGTCTAGTTGCATTCAAATAATTTTTAATAGAGAGATTATACTACTTACTTAATCAATCAATCAATCAATAAGTGGTATTAAGTGGGTACCTACCTTAAACGGAATTGTTTTTATATTATGTATGTATGTATGTATGTATGTATGTATGTATGTATGTATGTATGTAATATTAGTTATTTATTTATTTATTTATTTATTAATTAATTAATTGGGGGTGTGAAATGGACGGCGACGAACGTCGTATCGTTCGTTAGAAACTTTTTCGTTTTTGTTTTATCAACTGAACTGAATCATATGTTAGCCCTGAAAAGGGCTTTTTGGGTGTGCGGGCGTTGCGGTTGCGCCGGCATCGGCATTGCATCGGCTGACACTTGGCCGGCCAGCCAATGAGCGAGCCAACGCGTGTCATCGCCACGACGACGGTGGTGTCCGGTGTTACACGGGCGCGATATTTACTTCTTGCCCGCACCGGAGGCCTTCTTCGACGCTGCAGACTTCGATTTGCCAGCGGCGGCGGCGGCGGCCTTCTTAGGTTTAGGCGCTTTCGGTTTCTTCGTCGGCGGCTTCGCGGTCTTCTTCGCCTTGGGCGCTGCGGCCTTCGCCTTCGCCGGCGCGGCGGCCTTCTTGGCGGCCGGCTTCTTCTTGGCGGCGGCGGCGGCCTTCTTGTCCTTAGCCGCGGCGGCGGCGGCGGCGGCGGCGGGTTTAGCCTTCGACGGGGAAGCGGAGGCGGCGGCTTTCTTGCTCTTGGCCGCTGCGGCGGCGGCCTTCTTCGGCTTCGCGGCTGCGGCGGAGGAGGCGCTCTTGCCGGACGACGCCGCCTTGCCGCTTGCGGGTTTCTTCGCGGAGGCAGACTTCGATTCCAGCTTGAACGAACCAGAGGCGCCCTTGCCCTTGGTCTGTATCAGAGCGCCCGACTCGACGGCGCTCTTGAGGTACTTTCTGATGAACGGCGCCAGCTTCTCGGAGTCGACTTTGTATTGAGCCGCGATGTACTTTTTGATCGCCTGAAGCGACGATCCGCTGCGCTCTTTCAGCTCTTTGATGGCGTTGTTGACCATCTCGGAGGTCTTCGGGTGGGTCGGCTTCGCCTTGGGTTTCTTAGCGCCGGCCGCTGCGGATTTAGGCTTCTTCGCGGGTGTCGCCGGAGCGGGTGTTTCGGAGGCTACAGCTGTGTCGGCCATTGTTACCGTTGAGTTTAGTAATTAATTTTAACTACAGAGAGAGACGCAATAGTACGCACAATGCACGCTCGATGTCGCCACTATAGTTAAAAAATTCGCCCACAAACGCTCGACACTCACCCGGTGGGAGCAATACCGTAACGACGACCGCGGTGTCGCGAGACGTTTTCTCGTAGTTCGAGTTGTGAGTTTTCACTAACATCGTTCACTTTATTCCCTTTTATATCATTATTGTTTTTGAATCGGGATTACGGGACCGGCGGCGGGGAGCGTGTCTGAGTTGGTGGTTCGTCCCGTTGGCGTTTCGTGGGTGTCGGTCGAGGATTTAGTGCGGTAGGGAGCGTTTATATTCGTCGGTTGGGTCGCCGGTCACCCAACGTCCGGATCAAAAGTGGTTTTTCTGTGGAAAATGAGAGTTTTCACTCGCGATTTGGACGTGCCGGGACGAGTGGAGGTACGCACTCGCGAGAGACACCCACTAGGTAATCTCGACAGCGAATATGTATATAATTTCGTCGCGCCGATGTCGACGATCGTAAAACAGAAACGAGCACTCGCTCGCAGCGGACGACACGGCGGCGGTGCGGCGCGTACGTAGTCGGAGGAAGCTTAATAAAATTATAGGAATAATGTTTGATTGAATACATTCATATATAGGACATTGCCGAGTTCGTGCAAAGGAGTGATGGTATAACAAAATTGAAATCCAATAATAAATAAATATACCTAGGTACCTGATAGTACTTATAGTGCAGTAGTGTCGCGTAGGAGGTGGTGGTCTTCTCACGCCGCGCCGCGGCAAGGCACGGTTACGTACGACTGTAGTACCTACTTGCTTACTCACTTAGGTTACCTCTACCTGTGCACTAACGCGAAATGTTAAAAAACAAACAAACAAAAAGGGATGCATAAGAAAAACAATATAAGTAGGTAGGTAGGTAGGTAAGTATACATATAAGTAACTATTTCTTAGGCTGCGTGCGTAGCGAGTTTCCATTTATAAGTACTTATTTGTCTTTAAATAATTAAATAAGTACCACCTACCTACTAGTGTTTTCGTATATAAGTTTACCACTTATTAAATGTCGTCTATAAATAGGGGAGGAAAACATAATATATATTTAAAAGCAAGTACGCCCGAGGTGGGTTAAGTTAGTCGATTGCACATGTATGTCAGTCAGCCAACCGGCCAGCAGGTACCTATGCTAAATTACTCATAACAAACAAACAAACATACATACGTAAGTAAGTAAGTAAGTAACTAACTAACTAACTAACTAAGTAAGTAAGTAAGTAAGTATATAACTTATTTTATTTCACGTATAAATTCGTGTAAACGTGAAAATTTTCAAGATTTTCGGCCGGCAAAAACATTACGAGTCGGTTATCATCATATCATGAGACGTGGTAATACCTACCTGGGTGGATACTACTAATCTATGTAAGTACCTATGCAGCGGGATGCTGATATACTTAGGTAGGTGTACCTTACCTGAAGAACCATGATAATACATATTAGTTATATAGGTAAGCGTGTAGTAGGTAAGTATTGTACGAGATTGATCGTTTAGAAACAGAAGCGATATTATGGTATGATTAATAATACCATGTTATATCTATTATGAACCATGTGCGGCCCTGAAAAGGGCCTTTTTGTGGTGTCTCGTTGAGTTCGGACACGAGGTGCGCGCGATGCGGACGGAGCGCGACCCCGCCGCTGCTGGTGGTGGTGAAACCAACAACCAACGGCGTGCGAGCGTTCCGCGCCGCTCTCGTGGCGGTTTTTAACCACCGAAACCGTAGAGGGTACGACCCTGACGTTTCAGCGCGTAGACGACGTCCATGGCGGTGACGGTCTTCCTCTTGGCGTGCTCGGTGTAAGTTACCGCGTCACGGATCACGTTCTCCAGGAAAACCTTGAGAACTCCACGGGTCTCCTCGTAGATCAAACCGGAGATACGCTTGACACCACCACGGCGAGCCAAACGACGGATGGCGGGCTTCGTGATACCCTGGATGTTATCACGCAGCACCTTCCTGTGACGTTTGGCGCCACCTTTTCCCAGACCTTTACCTCCCTTACCGCGACCGGTCATTGTTGCTTGACGGAGTGGATTGATGTAAAATCAAAAACACGAACGAATCGGAACACACGCGCGGTGAACGAACGAGCGAACTGTGTTTCGCCAACTGATAGAGTGCCTACTTTTATAGGTTGCGACCACGTTCGCGGGGTTGAGGTCGATGGCGGGGGGGAATCCAGGCTGGCTGGCTATCTATCTCGCTCGCTCGCTCGCTCGCTCGCTCGCTCGCGCACGGGCTCGTTAGTTTTGTGACAGACCAAAAATTTTCAGCGTTCGCCAAAATCTAACTCTGTACATATAAACCAAACGTATAATATAATATGAATAGATTATAATTAAATAAGTAAATTAAGTATCTACCTTTTATCTATTTTTTATAGATAGAGGACTATCTATTGGATAATGAAAATAAATAAATAATAATAATATAACAAAAAAAAAAAAACCTTTGCCAAAAACCTAACTGAACAAAACCTAACTCTATAAAACCTAACTTGTTAGGTTAGGTTAGGTTAGGTTAATGTTAGGTTAGGTTAACGTTAGGTTAGGTTAGGTTAGGTTAGGTTAGGTTAGGTTAGGTTAAAACGAAACCTAAGTTTAAATATTGATTATTTGACATAGGCTAGTAGGTAGACAATTAAATATTCGGCCGGCACGTACGGTATAAGAAGAAATATAGAGACGTATACCTCCTACCTATAGGTGGTTAAGTTGGGTTTAAAGTATACTTTACCTTTTGTATGCATTCAACTAACTGTGCGACAGAAATCGATCGTTAGAAACAAATTATTAAGACCGATAGATACCTATCGTGGATATCTACCAATCTGATATGTTGAAACGTGTGCGGCCCTGAAAAGGGCCTTTTGGTTTTCGTTCGTTTTGATGAAATGAAACAAAACAAAACAAAACGAAACGGTGCGGCGCGGTGCGGTGCGGTGCGGTGCGGTGCGATGCAGTTGCGGCGCAAGCGCGACTTAAGCGCGCTCGCCCCTAATCCTGCGCGCCAGCTGTATGTCCTTGGGCATGATGGTGACACGCTTGGCGTGGATGGCGCACAGGTTGGTGTCCTCAAAGAGACCGACGAGGTAAGCCTCGCTGGCCTCCTGAAGAGCCATCACGGCGGAGCTCTGGAAACGCAGGTCGGTCTTGAAATCTTGAGCGATCTCACGAACCAGACGCTGGAATGGCAGCTTCCTGATGAGCAGCTCAGTGCTCTTCTGGTAGCGACGGATCTCACGCAGGGCGACCGTGCCGGGCCTGTAACGATGTGGTTTCTTAACACCGCCAGTGGCCGGGGCGCTCTTGCGAGCCGCCTTAGTGGCGAGCTGTTTGCGGGGCGCTTTGCCACCGGTTGATTTACGAGCGGTTTGCTTGGTACGTGCCATTTCGAAAAACAATTATACGTAGGAGGTATATGTGTGAACCCGAGACGACCGACGCGTACGACGAACGATAACGAATAATGACGCTTCGCGTGAAAACCGCCGCTATATATATAGTACGGGTGAAATATGAGTGCGTCCCATTCGCACTCGCGCACCCGCTCTTCCATCTCTCTCTCACAGAAATACGTCTCTTTCGATCTGGTGTACCTCTCAACTTTGCGAGAAACGAATAGGTATGATGCATGCAACTGAGCTAGTTTGGCTCTGACAATAATAGTACCTAGGTAGGTAGGTATGTAGTTTATGTAGTATATATATTTTCATCTAGATGTCATTGTATTAAGCTAATTGTTATTGAAAATATACATAATTTAAACATAAATAGGTAAGTAATGATAATGTGCAGCGGCAGCGTGCAAAAACGAGCAGAATAATCTATAGGTATTATAGTATGTAGCAGTTGCGTCGAGTGCAGGCTTTTGTTTAAGTAGGTAGGTAGGTAGGTAGGTAGGTAGGTAGGTAGGTAGGTAGGTAGGTAGGTAGGTATACATTTATTTATTGATTATTTAGTTTATACTAATTTCTTGTTTTCAGTTCAGTACAATGTAGTAACTACCTAAGTGCTTACTTGCAACAGACGGACGAAGGTGGTAAGTAGGCTATATATCTAGTAATATTTTATTTATCTGGCGTGAGTCGTGACGAAATCACCGTTGAAACTATATTAAAATAATAATATAAAACAGTGCATTAGTAATACTGTTTCATATATATTGTGTTTAAATAGAACAAGTTTGTGGCCCTGAAAAGGGCCTTTGGTTTGAGCTGCGACAGCAGCAAGCAGTCACTGTGCTGTGAGAGCGCTTGACAATGGAGACGCTTCACTTGGAGCTGGTGTACTTGGTGACGGCCTTGGTGCCCTCGCTGACGGCGTGCTTGGCGAGCTCACCGGGCAGCAGGAGCCTCACGGAGGTCTGCACCTCCCTGGAGGTGATCGTGGAGCGCTTGTTGTAGTGGGCGAGACGTGAAGCTTCGGCAGCGATGCGCTCGAATATGTCGTTCACGAAAGAGTTCATGATCGACATGGCCTTCGAGGAGATACCGGTGTCGGGGTGCACCTGTTTGAGCACCTTGTAGATGTAGATGGCGTAGCTCTCCTTCCTCTTGTGCTTCTTCTTTTTCTTGTCAGACTTGGAAATGTTCTTTTGGGCCTTGCCGGATTTCTTGGCGGCCTTACCACTCGTCTTGGGCGGCATGATTCGATACGCAGCAGAGACACAAACGAAATAATAATATACTATACACGCGCGTTACGTGAGAGCGTAAGCTGTGAGTACAAATTTCAACTGGGGCTCACCGCTGATTTTGTCAAAATTTGACCCTCGCTATTTGTTAGTAACTAGGCGATGCGACGACGAATCACACGTTACAGACTGACGTTCACCCTCGTTTCGGAAAGAGCGAGAGAAACGATCTACTCAGACGAATTTAACGCGAGAGCGAGATGGAAATATATCGCTGTTGTTGTTTTATTGTTATTATTATTATTATTATTGTAAAATACTTAGGTGTTGGTCGTGGTCGGTGCCTAAAATAAATATATTCTCTATTCATATAGGTATGCAAAATGATGATAATAATAACTAAATCTATTGTGTGTGTGTGTATATAATAAATTTTTGTAGTAACGAGTAACAACCACCAAGTGGTAGGTGGTCCATTATTCTAGTAGGTGAAGTGAACGAGCACTCGTTGAGTAAGTTAATTAAAGTATGCACATAGGTGTACACGTAAGTAGGTACCTACCTATTATGTATGTACGCAGGTCTGTGGTCTCGACAAATTGTGTTATTATATTAATAGGTAGGTGGTACATACATACATACATACATACATACATACATACATACATTTTTGTGATCGGAATCGTTCAGATAGAAACTAATTCATTATGACATTCATCATAGATAAACGTCGCAAAATACGAATCATATTGTGGCCCTGAAAAGGGCCTTTTGATTTGATACAAATCAATCGAATCGACTACGATTGTTTGTGTCGATGCGCGGCGTGCGTGCGTGCGTGCGGCCGGCGGCGGCGGCGGCGGCGGCGGCGGCGCCTTACGCCTTCTTCTCGGTCTTCTTGGGCAGAAGCACCGCTTGGATGTTCGGCAACACACCACCCTGGGCGATGGTAACGCCGGAGAGCAGCTTGTTCAACTCCTCGTCGTTCCTGATGGCCAGCTGGAGATGTCTCGGAATGATCCTGGTCTTCTTGTTGTCACGAGCGGCGTTACCGGCCAACTCGAGCACCTCAGCGGCCAAGTACTCCATCACGGCGGCGAGGTACACCGGGGCGCCGGCACCGACGCGCTCGGCGTAATTGCCCTTCTTGAGCAGCCTGTGGATACGACCCACGGGGAACTGAAGTCCGGCACGGTTCGAGCGAGACTTTGCCTTCCCCTTGACCTTGCCACCTTTACCACGTCCGGACATATTGAACTGTTGAGTAGTTGTACGACGCGAAAGCGAGTGAAAGAATGAGGAGCGCGCGCGCTAACAGTCGGCGACGAGCGAGCGAGTATAGAATATTTTTTTAAACGTTTTTTTTTTTTTTTTTTTTTTTCGAACGGACATGTTTGTTGTTGGCCGTTGGGCCTTTACAACTTCACCGGACAGGGAAGGCGAGTACGTAGGGTACTCAGCCTAAGCAAAAAGATGCAACTGCCTAAGGGCGCCCAGGTGGGCACGGACCTCGGCTTAGGACGTTGCTTGGACGGGGAGGATCGGAGAGAATCGGCCCGGTATGTGCCGATAGCGCTGGTAGGCGCGAGAAGCGGGGGGACGCCGCCCTCGCCGGCGAGGGCAGTATGTCGGTGTGGTGTTACTCTGTGGTTGGGGCGGGGGGGTCATGGCTGCTACGGCTAGCGTGATAGGATCATCGGGATCCTCGAGTACGTGCCGGGGGCGTCGGATCACGCGTATGGGATTCGCGGGGAGGTCGTAAACTGCGGAGCTTACGAATAGGGGGTTGGGGTGATGTGGGGCGGAGTCGAAGTAGCGTTTTGACGCTTGCTTCAGGTATTGAGCTATGGTGGGAAGCTCTAGATCGCAATGGAGATTTTCATTGCGCACGAACCATGGGGCGCCCGTGGCTCGGCGCATGAAGCGATTTTGGATGACCTGAAGTCGGTGGATGAGACTGGGCTTTGTATGGGCGAACGCTACGCCGGCGTAGGTGAGAATGGGACGGATGCAAGTTTTGTAAAGTGTCACCTTATTTCTAAGGGACATTTTACTTTTCTTGTTCGTGAGGGGGTAGAGACGGCCTAAAACAAAGGCTGCTTTGTTTCGGACTCGTTTGATGTGGTCTTTGAACGTCAGTCGGTCATCTAGGGTGACGCCTAGATATTTGACAGAGCGTTCCCACGGGATGGGGCGATCGAACAGTTTAATGCTGCGATCGATGGGATTGGTCTCGGTACTGAGCCGTTTGAATGAAAAGAGCATGGCTGCACTTTTCTCGGGGTTCACTTCGATCCTCCAGTTCCTAAACCATTTGCCCAGGGCACTGGCAGAGGATTGGAGGTTTCGAAGGATGAGGCCCGCTGAGCGGCTGGATAGATAGAGGGCTGTGTCATCTGCGAAAAGCGCAAGATTGACATTTGGGAATCGCGGCATGTCGCTCATGTAGAGCGAGAAGAGTGTGGGGGCTAGAACGGAACCCTGAGGGACTCCGGCTCTGATGGGTCGGGGGGACGAGTAGACTCCTTCTATGCGATAGCGAAAGCTCCGATTCGTGAGGAAGTCTCGTAGTATGAGTACGAGCCGGTCTGGCAGTCCCAGCTGATATAGTTTGTATATCAACCCGTTGTGCCAGACTTTATCGAAAGCTTTCGCCACATCAAAGAAGAGAGCTCCTGTGAACTGTCTGCGGGCGAAGCCGCTTATAATGTGCTCCGTTATGCGGTGCACCTGTTGGACGCACGAGTGTCTGGCTCTGAAGCCAAACTGCTCGTCTGGTAGAAGGCCTTTGGACTGGACGATGTCCTTTAGGCGGGCGAGGAGAATGCGTTCGTACAGTTTACCCAAGGCCTTGAGGAGGCTTATGGGTCTGTAGCTGGAGGGTTCAGAGCGGGGCTTATTGGATTTGTGGAAGCCTATGACGTCTGCACTTTTCCACGTGTCGGGAAAGGTGCAGTTGTCGATGGCTGCATTGAAGATGCACGCTAGAAGGGCAATCAGATTCGGGGAGAAGTACTTGAGTACTTTGTTGGTGATGCCGTCAGAGCCAGGGGCCTTCCGGGGTTTGAGCTGTTTAATGGCCTTCTCTACTTCACACGGGGTGACTGGGGCAAGAGACTCGGTCGGGGGGAGGGCTACTCGCCGTTCGACTTCCTCATCCACCTTCTGTAGCTGGATGGGCTCGATTGGGAGTGTACTGGGGGAGCATTGGGCCTCTAGGCTGTCGGCCAGGCACTCGGCCTTTTCGGAGTCGTCAAAGGCATCCGGAAGGTTGGGGCGTTTGAGAGGGGGCATGGGGGACTCGACATCCTTCTTGAGGGCTCTCGCCAAGCTCCAATACGCGACGTGAGATGGCGAGATTCCCCCAAGAAGTTCATCCCAACGGGTCTGCTGCAGCTCCTGCATGGTCTGCTTTACGTCCCTCTGTAAAGCTCGCATGCGAGTGCGGTTTTCCTCGTTTGGGAAGCTGTCGTAGGCACGGATGGCTGCATTTCTAGCGGTCAGCAGCGACCTCGCGTCTTCCGGCAGTCTCCAGCGGTGCTGGGGCAGCACTGGAACCTGCCGGGAGCAGTCTTTTACGACTGATTGAGTGTGGCTGCTGAGGGCATCGATTGCGCATCGGACGTCATCTAAAGACTTAATGTCGTCGGGTATGTTGTCAAGGTCCGGTGAACTGGTAGCTTTGAGTTTGTCCTCAAGGCTGTCCCAGTCAACTATCGTCTTGGTGGGCGGGGCCGTGGGGGTTGGGGGACCTAATTGTAACAGGACCGGCCGGTGGTCGGAACACAGAGTTTGAAGCACTTCTATCGAGCACAACTGAAGGTTGATGTTCTTTAGAAGTGCTATGTCTAGAATGTCTGGGGTGTGATTGACATTGTACGGAAAGTGAGTGGGGGTCATTGGGGCAATGATGTCGAAGTTGAGTCGGTCAACGAGTCTGTCAAGGGCTCTACCTCTGGTATTGGTGGATACGCAATTCCACCGTTCGTGTTTGCTATTTAGGTCGCCAGCCAGAATGACTGCGCCTCCTAGATTGAAAAGGGCCTCGATGTCGCTTCCGAGTAGTGGTTTGTCGCCACTACAAGGGAGATAGACCGAAGCTAGGGTAATGGGTTGGTGGCCGGTCATGGCTAGCCGACAGACAGAGGCCTCAATGCTCGTGAGAGGGGGGGTGTCGATGGGTATACAGTGCAAGGACCTTTTGTAATAGATGAGAGTGCCGCCCTTTGCGGAGTTCACTCTATCGTTACGCACTAAATCGTAGTTGGGGATTTTAGGCCCGCGAGTGCAAGGTTTAAGGTGTGTTTCTTGCACTAGTAAGACATCGATTTGGTGTTCGCGAAGGAAATCTATGATTTGCCAACGCTGGGGGAGGATACCGTCTGCATTATAGAATGCGACGGTAATAGATCGGGGCTTGAGTCTACCTTTGGAGGGGTTTAAATCCATTATGGAGAATTAACATTGAACTCCGAGATGGCTGCGATGAGTCGCGAATGCTTAAGCATTGCTATGCAACGCTGTTCAGTGTTATGCTGGGTTGCTCTGAGCTCCCTAGCCAGGTCGCGGACCTGCTCCATGTTAATGGCGCTGGCAAAGCGGATAACAAGGCTGAGATCGTCTTCCTCCACCGTGTCTGGGACAGGCGCTGGAGGGGAGATCTTAGGGGGAAGGGGCGCTTTGCTGATCTTAGCTGGTTTGGTGGGGGGCTTGGGGGTCGGCTTGAATGCCGTGGGCATGGAAACTGGAGTTTCCATGAGTGGAGGAGGTGAAGCCAAGACTGCTTGGCTTCTCCAGGCGGGTTGCAGCTCCTGTGAGGCTGCGATGTTGGGGGTGAAGGCGGGTGTTTTTGTCGGACGTAGAGGTGGGAAATCCTCAGTACGTGGGACAGCGCGGCGTGCGGGCCGGGGTTCCGAGGCGGAGGGCGCGGGGCCTTTTTTGCCAGGCCTACGACTAGCGCGTGGTGCCTTGGGGCATCCGCGGTAGTTCGCTGGATGTCCCAGGGCACCGCAGAGTACGCAACCAGGGGGTTCCGTACACTCGCTCTTGTCTTTGGGGCGGGGGCAGTCAGGGGTGCCGTGATTGCCTAGGCATTTGACGCACCTAGGCTTGGCGTAGCAGTTTCTGGCCGAGTGGCCATAGAGTTGGCATCTATGGCACTGGCCAGGGGGACCCTTTTTGTGGGGCATCTCGATGCGTATGCCGGATAGTTGGCATACGGTGGTAAGCGTATTTATGATACGCTTTCCGGCGGGGGATAGGTCTAGTGTGACCAGCACTAGATCGAAGGGGGCTTTAGTTTTTCCGCTATGCATGCGGTGTACTTCGTGGGCGGGGTATCCTTGGGACTTAAGGTCCTCGAGGATATCATTGGAGTTAAGCTCCTTGGGGACACCTCTGATGACGACGCGCAAAATGCGCTCGTCCTCGAGGGCGTACGTGTGGAAGCCGATGCGTTCGGCTTTCAGTACAGTCGTGAGGCGACGATGGTCGTTTGGGGTGGGGACTTGGACCTTGATCCCTTGTTGGGTGGTCCGGGCAGAAGTGAACGCGATTTTGCGTTCGTTAAGGAGAAATGAAACATTGTTCCATTTCTCCTTGTCCTGAATGAAGAGGGGCGGGGGGCGTTCGATGCGGGGGGGTTGAGATGCGGGAGGGGCAGATTGGGAGGACTCCTGGTCAGAGTGCTCGGGTGGGGGGGTCGTCACTGAGGTCGCGGCGGTGGCGGCCTTTTTGGACGTTTTCGTGGGGACGGGGACTTTGCGCTTCCTCTTCTTTGAGTTTTTGGAGTCGACGGTCGTAAAGCCGTCGCCGTCCTCACTCTCCGAAGAGGAAGATACGCGGTCTTGGACTTGGTAGTCCATGGGGGTAGTCGCGGGGGCAGGGGTTGGTGGACGTGAAGCCACCGCCAGAGGTGAAGCCTCTTCGGTTGGCTCGGGCGAGAGGGGAGAGTCGCGGCGGTTTAGGGCGGGCAGCAGAGCGACCATGACCGCGGGTGGGATGCTCAGAAGGAGCTGATCGAGAAACCCGGGTTTCTCGTGTATGAGGCGGAGGGCCTCTTGGTGGGCGGGGGACAGCTCTGGGTTGGAGGTCCCAGAGGTGTGTGCGGGTTGGTGGGTACCTAGGGTGTCCATCCTATGTGTGGTGTGTAGTGTGCCGTCAGTAGATCTTATTGTACTGACGGGTGAGTGCCTAAGTCCCTAGCAGCCTGAGACGCAGAGGGTAGTAGTGAACCGAAGCTCAAGCTACGCCCAAACAACGTTACAGGAATGGATGGTAGGGAAGGGCAAGGGTGGGAGGGAGATGACTGGCGTCGGCTAGGAGACCCCCCAAGGCCGGTGGTTCCAGTCCCATCCGCTGTTTACGTTTCCCAGAAGGGGAACCGCGAGCGCACGGGGCACGCTCTACCTAGCTTCGTTGGCACCGTTAAGTATCCACTAGGTAACCACTAAAGCGTGGATTTACAAAAGACAGGACGGATCCCGTTAGAAACAGGCCTGGCCGCGCAGTGAAAACTACACTCGGTTCGGCTGGGAGCGGTTCGATGACACGGTGCACGTAGGCAGCGGCGACGACAGCGGCAGGAGACACGATGCACGTCGGCAGGGGCGACGACAGCGAGCAGGAGCGGAGCGCGGCGCGAGACGTCCGACCGGGGCGGCGAACGAGAGCGAACTTCCTCGTTTTTTTTTTTTTTTTTAAACGCGTCGCGTCGCCATTTATATAGTTGGAACACGGTCGCAGTAGTGGCGGGGTGATCGACGAAGGGAGAGCGCGAGAGCGAGCGAGACGGAGAATAAAACACAATAAATACATACATATAGGTGTACGTTGTGTTTTGTAGGTATGTAAGTGTACGCACGTAGGTAAATACTATTATACTAGGTATATTTTATTTATAATAGCACTACATATTCTGTAGAAACACAACCACCGATTTAACGGGACGGGAGTAGGTAAATAATAATGCCGGATAAAAATAAATAGGTATTCTAACTACGCTATGTCGAGTCTAGTTGCATTCAAATAATTTTTAATAGAGAGATTATACTACTTACTTAATCAATCAATCAATCAATAAGTGGTATTAAGTGGGTACCTACCTTAAACGGAATTGTTTTTATATTATGTATGTATGTATGTATGTATGTATGTATGTATGTATGTATGTATGTAATATTAGTTATTTATTTATTTATTTATTTATTAATTAATTAATTGGGGGTGTGAAATGGACGGCGACGAACGTCGTATCGTTCGTTAGAAACTTTTTCGTTTTTGTTTTATCAACTGAACTGAATCATATGTTAGCCCTGAAAAGGGCTTTTTGGGTGTGCGGGCGTTGCGGTTGCGCCGGCATCGGCATTGCATCGGCTGACACTTGGCCGGCCAGCCAATGAGCGAGCCAACGCGTGTCATCGCCACGACGACGGTGGTGTCCGGTGTTACACGGGCGCGATATTTACTTCTTGCCCGCACCGGAGGCCTTCTTCGACGCTGCAGACTTCGATTTGCCAGCGGCGGCGGCGGCGGCCTTCTTAGGTTTAGGCGCTTTCGGTTTCTTCGTCGGCGGCTTCGCGGTCTTCTTCGCCTTGGGCGCTGCGGCCTTCGCCTTCGCCGGCGCGGCGGCCTTCTTGGCGGCCGGCTTCTTCTTGGCGGCGGCGGCGGCCTTCTTGTCCTTAGCCGCGGCGGCGGCGGCGGCGGCGGCGGGTTTAGCCTTCGACGGGGAAGCGGAGGCGGCGGCTTTCTTGCTCTTGGCCGCTGCGGCGGCGGCCTTCTTCGGCTTCGCGGCTGCGGCGGAGGAGGCGCTCTTGCCGGACGACGCCGCCTTGCCGCTTGCGGGTTTCTTCGCGGAGGCAGACTTCGATTCCAGCTTGAACGAACCAGAGGCGCCCTTGCCCTTGGTCTGTATCAGAGCGCCCGACTCGACGGCGCTCTTGAGGTACTTTCTGATGAACGGCGCCAGCTTCTCGGAGTCGACTTTGTATTGAGCCGCGATGTACTTTTTGATCGCCTGAAGCGACGATCCGCTGCGCTCTTTCAGCTCTTTGATGGCGTTGTTGACCATCTCGGAGGTCTTCGGGTGGGTCGGCTTCGCCTTGGGTTTCTTAGCGCCGGCCGCTGCGGATTTAGGCTTCTTCGCGGGTGTCGCCGGAGCGGGTGTTTCGGAGGCTACAGCTGTGTCGGCCATTGTTACCGTTGAGTTTAGTAATTAATTTTAACTACAGAGAGAGACGCAATAGTACGCACAATGCACGCTCGATGTCGCCACTATAGTTAAAAAATTCGCCCACAAACGCTCGACACTCACCCGGTGGGAGCAATACCGTAACGACGACCGCGGTGTCGCGAGACGTTTTCTCGTAGTTCGAGTTGTGAGTTTTCACTAACATCGTTCACTTTATTCCCTTTTATATCATTATTGTTTTTGAATCGGGATTACGGGACCGGCGGCGGGGAGCGTGTCTGAGTTGGTGGTTCGTCCCGTTGGCGTTTCGTGGGTGTCGGTCGAGGATTTAGTGCGGTAGGGAGCGTTTATATTCGTCGGTTGGGTCGCCGGTCACCCAACGTCCGGATCAAAAGTGGTTTTTCTGTGGAAAATGAGAGTTTTCACTCGCGATTTGGACGTGCCGGGACGAGTGGAGGTACGCACTCGCGAGAGACACCCACTAGGTAATCTCGACAGCGAATATGTATATAATTTCGTCGCGCCGATGTCGACGATCGTAAAACAGAAACGAGCACTCGCTCGCAGCGGACGACACGGCGGCGGTGCGGCGCGTACGTAGTCGGAGGAAGCTTAATAAAATTATAGGAATAATGTTTGATTGAATACATTCATATATAGGACATTGCCGAGTTCGTGCAAAGGAGTGATGGTATAACAAAATTGAAATCCAATAATAAATAAATATACCTAGGTACCTGATAGTACTTATAGTGCAGTAGTGTCGCGTAGGAGGTGGTGGTCTTCTCACGCCGCGCCGCGGCAAGGCACGGTTACGTACGACTGTAGTACCTACTTGCTTACTCACTTAGGTTACCTCTACCTGTGCACTAACGCGAAATGTTAAAAAACAAACAAACAAAAAGGGATGCATAAGAAAAACAATATAAGTAGGTAGGTAGGTAGGTAAGTATACATATAAGTAACTATTTCTTAGGCTGCGTGCGTAGCGAGTTTCCATTTATAAGTACTTATTTGTCTTTAAATAATTAAATAAGTACCACCTACCTACTAGTGTTTTCGTATATAAGTTTAATAGGGGAGGAAAACATAATATATATTTAAAAGCAAGTACGCCCGAGGTGGGTTAAGTTAGTCGATTGCACATGTATGTCAGTCAGCCAACCGGCCAGCAGGTACCTATGCTAAATTACTCATAACAAACAAACAAACATACATACGTAAGTAAGTAAGTAAGTAACTAACTAACTAACTAACTAAGTAAGTAAGTAAGTAAGTATATAACTTATTTTATTTCACGTATAAATTCGTGTAAACGTGAAAATTTTCAAGATTTTCGGCCGGCAAAAACATTACGAGTCGGTTATCATCATATCATGAGACGTGGTAATACCTACCTGGGTGGATACTACTAATCTATGTAAGTACCTATGCAGCGGGATGCTGATATACTTAGGTAGGTGTACCTTACCTGAAGAACCATGATAATACATATTAGTTATATAGGTAAGCGTGTAGTAGGTAAGTATTGTACGAGATTGATCGTTTAGAAACAGAAGCGATATTATGGTATGATTAATAATACCATGTTATATCTATTATGAACCATGTGCGGCCCTGAAAAGGGCCTTTTTGTGGTGTCTCGTTGAGTTCGGACACGAGGTGCGCGCGATGCGGACGGAGCGCGACCCCGCCGCTGCTGGTGGTGGTGAAACCAACAACCAACGGCGTGCGAGCGTTCCGCGCCGCTCTCGTGGCGGTTTTTAACCACCGAAACCGTAGAGGGTACGACCCTGACGTTTCAGCGCGTAGACGACGTCCATGGCGGTGACGGTCTTCCTCTTGGCGTGCTCGGTGTAAGTTACCGCGTCACGGATCACGTTCTCCAGGAAAACCTTGAGAACTCCACGGGTCTCCTCGTAGATCAAACCGGAGATACGCTTGACACCACCACGGCGAGCCAAACGACGGATGGCGGGCTTCGTGATACCCTGGATGTTATCACGCAGCACCTTCCTGTGACGTTTGGCGCCACCTTTTCCCAGACCTTTACCTCCCTTACCGCGACCGGTCATTGTTGCTTGACGGAGTGGATTGATGTAAAATCAAAAACACGAACGAATCGGAACACACGCGCGGTGAACGAACGAGCGAACTGTGTTTCGCCAACTGATAGAGTGCCTACTTTTATAGGTTGCGACCACGTTCGCGGGGTTGAGGTCGATGGCGGGGGGGAATCCAGGCTGGCTGGCTATCTATCTCGCTCGCTCGCTCGCTCGCTCGCTCGCTCGCGCACGGGCTCGTTAGTTTTGTGACAGACCAAAAATTTTCAGCGTTCGCCAAAATCTAACTCTGTACATATAAACCAAACGTATAATATAATATGAATAGATTATAATTAAATAAGTAAATTAAGTATCTACCTTTTATCTATTTTTTATAGATAGAGGACTATCTATTGGATAATGAAAATAAATAAATAATAATAATATAACAAAAAAAAAAAAACCTTTGCCAAAAACCTAACTGAACAAAACCTAACTCTATAAAACCTAACTTGTTAGGTTAGGTTAGGTTAGGTTAATGTTAGGTTAGGTTAACGTTAGGTTAGGTTAGGTTAGGTTAGGTTAGGTTAGGTTAGGTTAAAACGAAACCTAAGTTTAAATATTGATTATTTGACATAGGCTAGTAGGTAGACAATTAAATATTCGGCCGGCACGTACGGTATAAGAAGAAATATAGAGACGTATACCTCCTACCTATAGGTGGTTAAGTTGGGTTTAAAGTATACTTTACCTTTTGTATGCATTCAACTAACTGTGCGACAGAAATCGATCGTTA
Source organism: Coleophora deauratella (assembly GCA_958295455.1). Taxonomy (NCBI): domain Eukaryota; kingdom Metazoa; phylum Arthropoda; class Insecta; order Lepidoptera; family Coleophoridae; genus Coleophora; species Coleophora deauratella. The sequence goes on along the minus strand of OY282415.1, from coordinate 2,822,399 downwards.
GAAACAAATTATTAAGACCGATAGATACCTATCGTGGATATCTACCAATCTGATATGTTGAAACGTGTGCGGCCCTGAAAAGGGCCTTTTGGTTTTCGTTCGTTTTGATGAAATGAAACAAAACAAAACAAAACGAAACGGTGCGGCGCGGTGCGGTGCGGTGCGGTGCGGTGCGATGCAGTTGCGGCGCAAGCGCGACTTAAGCGCGCTCGCCCCTAATCCTGCGCGCCAGCTGTATGTCCTTGGGCATGATGGTGACACGCTTGGCGTGGATGGCGCACAGGTTGGTGTCCTCAAAGAGACCGACGAGGTAAGCCTCGCTGGCCTCCTGAAGAGCCATCACGGCGGAGCTCTGGAAACGCAGGTCGGTCTTGAAATCTTGAGCGATCTCACGAACCAGACGCTGGAATGGCAGCTTCCTGATGAGCAGCTCAGTGCTCTTCTGGTAGCGACGGATCTCACGCAGGGCGACCGTGCCGGGCCTGTAACGATGTGGTTTCTTAACACCGCCAGTGGCCGGGGCGCTCTTGCGAGCCGCCTTAGTGGCGAGCTGTTTGCGGGGCGCTTTGCCACCGGTTGATTTACGAGCGGTTTGCTTGGTACGTGCCATTTCGAAAAACAATTATACGTAGGAGGTATATGTGTGAACCCGAGACGACCGACGCGTACGACGAACGATAACGAATAATGACGCTTCGCGTGAAAACCGCCGCTATATATATAGTACGGGTGAAATATGAGTGCGTCCCATTCGCACTCGCGCACCCGCTCTTCCATCTCTCTCTCACAGAAATACGTCTCTTTCGATCTGGTGTACCTCTCAACTTTGCGAGAAACGAATAGGTATGATGCATGCAACTGAGCTAGTTTGGCTCTGACAATAATAGTACCTAGGTAGGTAGGTATGTAGTTTATGTAGTATATATATTTTCATCTAGATGTCATTGTATTAAGCTAATTGTTATTGAAAATATACATAATTTAAACATAAATAGGTAAGTAATGATAATGTGCAGCGGCAGCGTGCAAAAACGAGCAGAATAATCTATAGGTATTATAGTATGTAGCAGTTGCGTCGAGTGCAGGCTTTTGTTTAAGTAGGTAGGTAGGTAGGTAGGTAGGTAGGTAGGTAGGTAGGTAGGTAGGTAGGTAGGTATACATTTATTTATTGATTATTTAGTTTATACTAATTTCTTGTTTTCAGTTCAGTACAATGTAGTAACTACCTAAGTGCTTACTTGCAACAGACGGACGAAGGTGGTAAGTAGGCTATATATCTAGTAATATTTTATTTATCTGGCGTGAGTCGTGACGAAATCACCGTTGAAACTATATTAAAATAATAATATAAAACAGTGCATTAGTAATACTGTTTCATATATATTGTGTTTAAATAGAACAAGTTTGTGGCCCTGAAAAGGGCCTTTGGTTTGAGCTGCGACAGCAGCAAGCAGTCACTGTGCTGTGAGAGCGCTTGACAATGGAGACGCTTCACTTGGAGCTGGTGTACTTGGTGACGGCCTTGGTGCCCTCGCTGACGGCGTGCTTGGCGAGCTCACCGGGCAGCAGGAGCCTCACGGAGGTCTGCACCTCCCTGGAGGTGATCGTGGAGCGCTTGTTGTAGTGGGCGAGACGTGAAGCTTCGGCAGCGATGCGCTCGAATATGTCGTTCACGAAAGAGTTCATGATCGACATGGCCTTCGAGGAGATACCGGTGTCGGGGTGCACCTGTTTGAGCACCTTGTAGATGTAGATGGCGTAGCTCTCCTTCCTCTTGTGCTTCTTCTTTTTCTTGTCAGACTTGGAAATGTTCTTTTGGGCCTTGCCGGATTTCTTGGCGGCCTTACCACTCGTCTTGGGCGGCATGATTCGATACGCAGCAGAGACACAAACGAAATAATAATATACTATACACGCGCGTTACGTGAGAGCGTAAGCTGTGAGTACAAATTTCAACTGGGGCTCACCGCTGATTTTGTCAAAATTTGACCCTCGCTATTTGTTAGTAACTAGGCGATGCGACGACGAATCACACGTTACAGACTGACGTTCACCCTCGTTTCGGAAAGAGCGAGAGAAACGATCTACTCAGACGAATTTAACGCGAGAGCGAGATGGAAATATATCGCTGTTGTTGTTTTATTGTTATTATTATTATTATTATTGTAAAATACTTAGGTGTTGGTCGTGGTCGGTGCCTAAAATAAATATATTCTCTATTCATATAGGTATGCAAAATGATGATAATAATAACTAAATCTATTGTGTGTGTGTGTATATAATAAATTTTTGTAGTAACGAGTAACAACCACCAAGTGGTAGGTGGTCCATTATTCTAGTAGGTGAAGTGAACGAGCACTCGTTGAGTAAGTTAATTAAAGTATGCACATAGGTGTACACGTAAGTAGGTACCTACCTATTATGTATGTACGCAGGTCTGTGGTCTCGACAAATTGTGTTATTATATTAATAGGTAGGTGGTACATACATACATACATACATACATACATACATACATACATTTTTGTGATCGGAATCGTTCAGATAGAAACTAATTCATTATGACATTCATCATAGATAAACGTCGCAAAATACGAATCATATTGTGGCCCTGAAAAGGGCCTTTTGATTTGATACAAATCAATCGAATCGACTACGATTGTTTGTGTCGATGCGCGGCGTGCGTGCGTGCGTGCGGCCGGCGGCGGCGGCGGCGGCGGCGGCGGCGCCTTACGCCTTCTTCTCGGTCTTCTTGGGCAGAAGCACCGCTTGGATGTTCGGCAACACACCACCCTGGGCGATGGTAACGCCGGAGAGCAGCTTGTTCAACTCCTCGTCGTTCCTGATGGCCAGCTGGAGATGTCTCGGAATGATCCTGGTCTTCTTGTTGTCACGAGCGGCGTTACCGGCCAACTCGAGCACCTCAGCGGCCAAGTACTCCATCACGGCGGCGAGGTACACCGGGGCGCCGGCACCGACGCGCTCGGCGTAATTGCCCTTCTTGAGCAGCCTGTGGATACGACCCACGGGGAACTGAAGTCCGGCACGGTTCGAGCGAGACTTTGCCTTCCCCTTGACCTTGCCACCTTTACCACGTCCGGACATATTGAACTGTTGAGTAGTTGTACGACGCGAAAGCGAGTGAAAGAATGAGGAGCGCGCGCGCTAACAGTCGGCGACGAGCGAGCGAGTATAGAATATTTTTTTAAACGCGTCGCGTCGCCATTTATATAGTTGGAACACGGTCGCAGTAGTGGCGGGGTGATCGACGAAGGGAGAGCGCGAGAGCGAGCGAGACGGAGAATAAAACACAATAAATACATACATATAGGTGTACGTTGTGTTTTGTAGGTATGTAAGTGTACGCACGTAGGTAAATACTATTATACTAGGTATATTTTATTTATAATAGCACTACATATTCTGTAGAAACACAACCACCGATTTAACGGGACGGGAGTAGGTAAATAATAATGCCGGATAAAAATAAATAGGTATTCTAACTACGCTATGTCGAGTCTAGTTGCATTCAAATAATTTTTAATAGAGAGATTATACTACTTACTTAATCAATCAATCAATCAATAAGTGGTATTAAGTGGGTACCTACCTTAAACGGAATTGTTTTTATATTATGTATGTATGTATGTATGTATGTATGTATGTATGTATGTATGTAATATTAGTTATTTATTTATTTATTTATTTATTAATTAATTAATTGGGGGTGTGAAATGGACGGCGACGAACGTCGTATCGTTCGTTAGAAACTTTTTCGTTTTTGTTTTATCAACTGAACTGAATCATATGTTAGCCCTGAAAAGGGCTTTTTGGGTGTGCGGGCGTTGCGGTTGCGCCGGCATCGGCATTGCATCGGCTGACACTTGGCCGGCCAGCCAATGAGCGAGCCAACGCGTGTCATCGCCACGACGACGGTGGTGTCCGGTGTTACACGGGCGCGATATTTACTTCTTGCCCGCACCGGAGGCCTTCTTCGACGCTGCAGACTTCGATTTGCCAGCGGCGGCGGCGGCGGCCTTCTTAGGTTTAGGCGCTTTCGGTTTCTTCGTCGGCGGCTTCGCGGTCTTCTTCGCCTTGGGCGCTGCGGCCTTCGCCTTCGCCGGCGCGGCGGCCTTCTTGGCGGCCGGCTTCTTCTTGGCGGCGGCGGCGGCCTTCTTGTCCTTAGCCGCGGCGGCGGCGGCGGCGGCGGCGGGTTTAGCCTTCGACGGGGAAGCGGAGGCGGCGGCTTTCTTGCTCTTGGCCGCTGCGGCGGCGGCCTTCTTCGGCTTCGCGGCTGCGGCGGAGGAGGCGCTCTTGCCGGACGACGCCGCCTTGCCGCTTGCGGGTTTCTTCGCGGAGGCAGACTTCGATTCCAGCTTGAACGAACCAGAGGCGCCCTTGCCCTTGGTCTGTATCAGAGCGCCCGACTCGACGGCGCTCTTGAGGTACTTTCTGATGAACGGCGCCAGCTTCTCGGAGTCGACTTTGTATTGAGCCGCGATGTACTTTTTGATCGCCTGAAGCGACGATCCGCTGCGCTCTTTCAGCTCTTTGATGGCGTTGTTGACCATCTCGGAGGTCTTCGGGTGGGTCGGCTTCGCCTTGGGTTTCTTAGCGCCGGCCGCTGCGGATTTAGGCTTCTTCGCGGGTGTCGCCGGAGCGGGTGTTTCGGAGGCTACAGCTGTGTCGGCCATTGTTACCGTTGAGTTTAGTAATTAATTTTAACTACAGAGAGAGACGCAATAGTACGCACAATGCACGCTCGATGTCGCCACTATAGTTAAAAAATTCGCCCACAAACGCTCGACACTCACCCGGTGGGAGCAATACCGTAACGACGACCGCGGTGTCGCGAGACGTTTTCTCGTAGTTCGAGTTGTGAGTTTTCACTAACATCGTTCACTTTATTCCCTTTTATATCATTATTGTTTTTGAATCGGGATTACGGGACCGGCGGCGGGGAGCGTGTCTGAGTTGGTGGTTCGTCCCGTTGGCGTTTCGTGGGTGTCGGTCGAGGATTTAGTGCGGTAGGGAGCGTTTATATTCGTCGGTTGGGTCGCCGGTCACCCAACGTCCGGATCAAAAGTGGTTTTTCTGTGGAAAATGAGAGTTTTCACTCGCGATTTGGACGTGCCGGGACGAGTGGAGGTACGCACTCGCGAGAGACACCCACTAGGTAATCTCGACAGCGAATATGTATATAATTTCGTCGCGCCGATGTCGACGATCGTAAAACAGAAACGAGCACTCGCTCGCAGCGGACGACACGGCGGCGGTGCGGCGCGTACGTAGTCGGAGGAAGCTTAATAAAATTATAGGAATAATGTTTGATTGAATACATTCATATATAGGACATTGCCGAGTTCGTGCAAAGGAGTGATGGTATAACAAAATTGAAATCCAATAATAAATAAATATACCTAGGTACCTGATAGTACTTATAGTGCAGTAGTGTCGCGTAGGAGGTGGTGGTCTTCTCACGCCGCGCCGCGGCAAGGCACGGTTACGTACGACTGTAGTACCTACTTGCTTACTCACTTAGGTTACCTCTACCTGTGCACTAACGCGAAATGTTAAAAAACAAACAAACAAAAAGGGATGCATAAGAAAAACAATATAAGTAGGTAGGTAGGTAGGTAAGTATACATATAAGTAACTATTTCTTAGGCTGCGTGCGTAGCGAGTTTCCATTTATAAGTACTTATTTGTCTTTAAATAATTAAATAAGTACCACCTACCTACTAGTGTTTTCGTATATAAGTTTACCACTTATTAAATGTCGTCTATAAATAGGGGAGGAAAACATAATATATATTTAAAAGCAAGTACGCCCGAGGTGGGTTAAGTTAGTCGATTGCACATGTATGTCAGTCAGCCAACCGGCCAGCAGGTACCTATGCTAAATTACTCATAACAAACAAACAAACATACATACGTAAGTAAGTAAGTAAGTAACTAACTAACTAACTAACTAAGTAAGTAAGTAAGTAAGTATATAACTTATTTTATTTCACGTATAAATTCGTGTAAACGTGAAAATTTTCAAGATTTTCGGCCGGCAAAAACATTACGAGTCGGTTATCATCATATCATGAGACGTGGTAATACCTACCTGGGTGGATACTACTAATCTATGTAAGTACCTATGCAGCGGGATGCTGATATACTTAGGTAGGTGTACCTTACCTGAAGAACCATGATAATACATATTAGTTATATAGGTAAGCGTGTAGTAGGTAAGTATTGTACGAGATTGATCGTTTAGAAACAGAAGCGATATTATGGTATGATTAATAATACCATGTTATATCTATTATGAACCATGTGCGGCCCTGAAAAGGGCCTTTTTGTGGTGTCTCGTTGAGTTCGGACACGAGGTGCGCGCGATGCGGACGGAGCGCGACCCCGCCGCTGCTGGTGGTGGTGAAACCAACAACCAACGGCGTGCGAGCGTTCCGCGCCGCTCTCGTGGCGGTTTTTAACCACCGAAACCGTAGAGGGTACGACCCTGACGTTTCAGCGCGTAGACGACGTCCATGGCGGTGACGGTCTTCCTCTTGGCGTGCTCGGTGTAAGTTACCGCGTCACGGATCACGTTCTCCAGGAAAACCTTGAGAACTCCACGGGTCTCCTCGTAGATCAAACCGGAGATACGCTTGACACCACCACGGCGAGCCAAACGACGGATGGCGGGCTTCGTGATACCCTGGATGTTATCACGCAGCACCTTCCTGTGACGTTTGGCGCCACCTTTTCCCAGACCTTTACCTCCCTTACCGCGACCGGTCATTGTTGCTTGACGGAGTGGATTGATGTAAAATCAAAAACACGAACGAATCGGAACACACGCGCGGTGAACGAACGAGCGAACTGTGTTTCGCCAATCCGTTAGACTTCTCTTGGTCCCTCACGGGTCCAGAGGAAACCAATTCGGGACAGAGTCCCCTGTTGGTGGGCTCTACCGCGGCTCGCTACTACGAGCCCGATGCTGGGGTGGGCTGAGGCCCTGTTTCGTTGCTCGCTGATGGGCGGTCGCCCGTCCGCTGAGCTTCTAGTTCCAGGTATCTGGTGATGAGCTCCCTAGGGAGGGCTCTCCGTGGCAGAGGTTTCTCCCAAGCCGGTGCCAGTCCTCGGATGTGCTCGAAGTCCGACATATCGGCTCGGTGGAACATTCGGTATGCCAGGCGGGCGACGAACGACTCTATCGTCTCTACCCCGAGGTCACGTCTAATGACCTCGTTCCTGACATACCGATGCGCGTCGGTGACCCATCTGAGGGAGGTGTTCTGCAGGACTTCGAGCTTCTTCTGGTTGGTCTTCGACAGCAGTTGGTACCAAGCTGGGGTCGCGTAAGTGAAGATAGGCCGCAGGTATGTTTTGTAGATACCCAGCTTGGCACGAAGAGGCAGCTGTGACGTCATGACCGGCTTGAGAAGAGCTCTGGCCACTCTTGTCTTGGTGAAGACTTCTTCGACGTGGGGTGTCATGGTGAGGCGGCGGTCGATCGTTACTCCAAGGTATTTGACGGTCGGTGCCCAGTCGACGTCTTGTCCTTGTAGTTGGAGCTTGGCGGGTTGGTCGTGGACCCCCACGACGATCGCCTGAGTCTTGGCTACGTTTACGGAGAGCCTCCATTTCGCGAGCCAGGGTGGGAGCTCATCTAGTGTTCGCTGCATTTTTATTGCGGCGTGGTTTGCGTTGAGCGACGAAGTGATGTACGCAGCGTCGTCGGCGTATAGCGCCAGAGTGGTGCCGCCGGGCGCTGGTATGTCGTCTGTGTAGACTCCATAGCAGGCCGGCGACAGGCAGCTGCCCTGTGGGACTCCTGCTAGGATGGGCCTCTTTGTGGAGAGCACTCCGTCCACGCGCGCTCGGAAGCTTCTGTTGAGGAGGAAGCTCCTCAACACCTCCAAGATCTGGCGTGGGATTGTTGTTTCGGCCATCTTGTATAACAATCCCTCGTGCCACACCCTGTCGAACGCCTTCTCCATATCGAGGAATGTGGCGACGGAGACTGTCTTCTTATTTGTGTTGGAGGCTAGGAGGTGGAGCACGCGTGCTAGCTGCAGCGTCGTGCTGTGCTCTGACCTGAATCCAAACTGTTCGGGCCGAGGGGTGGTGTGCGGCGTGATGTGTTTGAGAAGGAGGGTCTCGAACAGCTTGGACAGGGCAGAGAGCAGCGTTATCGGTCGGTAGCTCTCGGGCCGCATGATGTTTTTGCCCGGCTTGGGCAGGAGGATTACGTGGCCTTCCTTCCAGGAGTCTGGGAAGTGGCCAGTTCTTAGAACGCCGTTGAAAAGCCTGGCGATGGCGGCGATAGTTCTGGCGGGGGCGTGGCGCAGGGCCTTGTTAGTGATGCCGTCAGCGCCAGGTGCCTTCTTTGGTTTCAGGCGGCGTATTGCTTTCTCCACCTGGGCTGGGGAGAAGAAGATGGAGTATGTGGCGTGGGCTTCTTCTGGCATCGGTTTCACGAATACCTCTGTCAGTCTGTCCTGTACCTGGCGGACGTGTTCTGGGTCTTGGGCTGGATTGGGTACGAACTGGCGTTCCAGCGAGTCCGCAAACAGTTCTGCCCTGTCTTCTGCGCGGTAGCGCGGGGTGCCGTCTGGGTGGAGAAGTGGGCGTATGGGGGCTGGTTTTCTGGACAGCTGTCGGCAGAGACGGTGGATGGAGTTCCAGTCCCCTTCGACAGATGCCAGGTGCCTCTCCCATTCTTCTGAGCGGTGTTCTTCGAGTGCGGACTTCACCTTCTCCGTAAAAGCGTTGAGCTCGCGCTTTCTCAGTGGGCATCGGCTGTATTGCCACTGTAGCCGGAGCTTCCGTTTGTCTACCAGCATTTGTCGGAGTTTTGCTGGTAGTGGCTTCATCTTCTGCGTGCCCGCAGTGGTGGATGTAGCAGTTCTGGTGGCATCTTGGAAGGATGTGGTGATGTCGTCTGCTAGGCTGTCGACCTCCAGGTGGCTGTGGACTGGGTACGTAGGAGTGTGGGTGTCCATGTGCCTCTCGAACGTCTCCCAGTTTATTCTGAACCGGGGCGGTGGGGGTGATGGGTTGCTTGGGGTGTCTTCTTGGACCACCAGCACCGGTTGGTGGTCAGATTGCACCTCATCGTCCAACACCTCTTGGGAGATTGGAGCTTTCAGATTTGATGAGACCACGATGTCCAGGACTTCAGGGATTTGGTTTTGCCCTGGAGCCGGGTATCTTGTTGGGACTTCTGGTCCTTGGACATCGTAGCCGTGTTCTTCGGCATCGCTGAACAGTTTTCGGCCGTTCTTGCAGATTCTGGAGGAGTTCCATGCCGTGTGCTTTGTTTCGCCAACTGATAGAGTGCCTACTTTTATAGGTTGCGACCACGTTCGCGGGGTTGAGGTCGATGGCGGGGGGGAATCCAGGCTGGCTGGCTATCTATCTCGCTCGCTCGCTCGCTCGCTCGCTCGCGCACGGGCTCGTTAGTTTTGTGACAGACCAAAAATTTTCAGCGTTCGCCAAAATCTAACTCTGTACATATAAACCAAACGTATAATATAATATGAATAGATTATAATTAAATAAGTAAATTAAGTATCTACCTTTTATCTATTTTTTATAGATAGAGGACTATCTATTGGATAATGAAAATAAATAAATAATAATAATATAACAAAAAAAAAAAAACCTTTGCCAAAAACCTAACTGAACAAAACCTAACTCTATAAAACCTAACTTGTTAGGTTAGGTTAGGTTAGGTTAATGTTAGGTTAGGTTAACGTTAGGTTAGGTTAGGTTAGGTTAGGTTAGGTTAGGTTAGGTTAAAACGAAACCTAAGTTTAAATATTGATTATTTGACATAGGCTAGTAGGTAGACAATTAAATATTCGGCCGGCACGTACGGTATAAGAAGAAATATAGAGACGTATACCTCCTACCTATAGGTGGTTAAGTTGGGTTTAAAGTATACTTTACCTTTTGTATGCATTCAACTAACTGTGCGACAGAAATCGATCGTTAGAAACAAATTATTAAGACCGATAGATACCTATCGTGGATATCTACCAATCTGATATGTTGAAACGTGTGCGGCCCTGAAAAGGGCCTTTTGGTTTTCGTTCGTTTTGATGAAATGAAACAAAACAAAACAAAACGAAACGGTGCGGCGCGGTGCGGTGCGGTGCGGTGCGGTGCGATGCAGTTGCGGCGCAAGCGCGACTTAAGCGCGCTCGCCCCTAATCCTGCGCGCCAGCTGTATGTCCTTGGGCATGATGGTGACACGCTTGGCGTGGATGGCGCACAGGTTGGTGTCCTCAAAGAGACCGACGAGGTAAGCCTCGCTGGCCTCCTGAAGAGCCATCACGGCGGAGCTCTGGAAACGCAGGTCGGTCTTGAAATCTTGAGCGATCTCACGAACCAGACGCTGGAATGGCAGCTTCCTGATGAGCAGCTCAGTGCTCTTCTGGTAGCGACGGATCTCACGCAGGGCGACCGTGCCGGGCCTGTAACGATGTGGTTTCTTAACACCGCCAGTGGCCGGGGCGCTCTTGCGAGCCGCCTTAGTGGCGAGCTGTTTGCGGGGCGCTTTGCCACCGGTTGATTTACGAGCGGTTTGCTTGGTACGTGCCATTTCGAAAAACAATTATACGTAGGAGGTATATGTGTGAACCCGAGACGACCGACGCGTACGACGAACGATAACGAATAATGACGCTTCGCGTGTTTTTTTTTTTTTTTTTTTTTTTTTTTTTTAACGGACATGTTTGTTGTTGGCCGTTGGGCCTTTACAACTTCACCGGACAGGGAAGGCGAGTACGTAGGGTACTCAGCCTAAGCAAAAAGATGCAACTGCCTAAGGGCGCCCAGGTGGGCACGGACCTCGGCTTAGGACGTTGCTTGGACGGGGAGGATCGGAGAGAATCGGCCCGGTATGTGCCGATAGCGCTGGTAGGCGCGAGAAGCGGGGGGACGCCGCCCTCGCCGGCGAGGGCAGTATGTCGGTGTGGTGTTACTCTGTGGTTGGGGCGGGGGGGTCATGGCTGCTACGGCTAGCGTGATAGGATCATCGGGATCCTCGAGTACGTGCCGGGGGCGTCGGATCACGCGTATGGGATTCGCGGGGAGGTCGTAAACTGCGGAGCTTACGAATAGGGGGTTGGGGTGATGGGGGGCGGAGTCGAAGTAGCGTTTTGACGCTTGCTTCAGGTATTGAGCTATGGTGGGAAGCTCTAGATCGCAATGGAGATTTTCATTGCGCACGAACCATGGGGCGCCCGTGGCTCGGCGCATGAAGCGATTTTGGATGACCTGAAGTCGGTGGATGAGACTGGGCTTTGTATGGGCGAACGCTACGCCGGCGTAGGTGAGAATGGGACGGATGCAAGTTTTGTAAAGTGTCACCTTATTTCTAAGGGACATTTTACTTTTCTTGTTCGTGAGGGGGTAGAGACGGCCTAAAACAAAGGCTGCTTTGTTTCGGACTCGTTTGATGTGGTCTTTGAACGTCAGTCGGTCGTCTAGGGTGACGCCTAGATATTTGACAGAGCGTTCCCACGGGATGGGGCGATCGAACAGTTTAATGCTGCGATCGATGGGATTGGTCTCGGTACTGAGCCGTTTGAATGAAAAGAGCATGGCTGCACTTTTCTCGGGGTTCACTTCGATCCTCCAGTTCCTAAACCATTTGCCCAGGGCACTGGCAGAGGATTGGAGGTTTCGAAGGATGAGGCCCGCTGAGCGGCTGGATAGATAGAGGGCTGTGTCATCTGCGAAAAGCGCAAGGTTGACATTTGGGAATCGCGGCATGTCGCTCATGTAGAGCGAGAAGAGTGTGGGGGCTAGAACGGAACCCTGGGGGACTCCGGCTCTGATGGGTCGGGGGGACGAGTAGACTCCTTCTATGCGATAGCGAAAGCTCCGATTCGTGAGGAAGTCTCGTAGTATGAGTACGAGCCGGTCTGGCAGTCCCAGCTGATATAGTTTGTATATCAACCCGTTGTGCCAGACTTTATCGAAAGCTTTCGCCACATCAAAGAAGAGAGCTCCTGTGAACTGTCTGCGGGCGAAGCCGCTTATAATGTGCTCCGTTATGCGGTGCACCTGTTGGACGCACGAGTGTCTGGCTCTGAAGCCAAACTGCTCGTCTGGTAGAAGGCCTTTGGACTGGACAATGTCCTTTAGGCGGGCGAGGAGAATGCGTTCGTACAGTTTACCCAAGGCCTTGAGGAGGCTTATGGGTCTGTAGCTGGAGGGTTCAGAGCGGGGCTTATTGGATTTGTGGAAGCCTATGACGTCTGCACTTTTCCACGTGTCGGGAAAGGTGCAGTTGTCGATGGCTGCATTGAAGATGCACGCTAGAAGAGCAATGAGATTCGGGGAGAAGTACTTGAGTACTTTGTTGGTGATGCCGTCAGAGCCGGGGGCTTCCGGGGTTTCGCCAACTGATAGAGTGCCTACTTTTATAGGTTGCGACCACGTTCGCGGGGTTGAGGTCGATGGCGGGGGGGAATCCAGGCTGGCTGGCTATCTATCTCGCTCGCTCGCTCGCTCGCTCGCTCGCGCACGGGCTCGTTAGTTTTGTGACAGACCAAAAATTTTCAGCGTTCGCCAAAATCTAACTCTGTACATATAAACCAAACGTATAATATAATATGAATAGATTATAATTAAATAAGTAAATTAAGTATCTACCTTTTATCTATTTTTTATAGATAGAGGACTATCTATTGGATAATGAAAATAAATAAATAATAATAATATAACAAAAAAAAAAAAACCTTTGCCAAAAACCTAACTGAACAAAACCTAACTCTATAAAACCTAACTTGTTAGGTTAGGTTAGGTTAGGTTAATGTTAGGTTAGGTTAACGTTAGGTTAGGTTAGGTTAGGTTAGGTTAGGTTAGGTTAGGTTAAAACGAAACCTAAGTTTAAATATTGATTATTTGACATAGGCTAGTAGGTAGACAATTAAATATTCGGCCGGCACGTACGGTATAAGAAGAAATATAGAGACGTATACCTCCTACCTATAGGTGGTTAAGTTGGGTTTAAAGTATACTTTACCTTTTGTATGCATTCAACTAACTGTGCGACAGAAATCGATCGTTAGAAACAAATTATTAAGACCGATAGATACCTATCGTGGATATCTACCAATCTGATATGTTGAAACGTGTGCGGCCCTGAAAAGGGCCTTTTGGTTTTCGTTCGTTTTGATGAAATGAAACAAAACAAAACAAAACGAAACGGTGCGGCGCGGTGCGGTGCGGTGCGGTGCGGTGCGATGCAGTTGCGGCGCAAGCGCGACTTAAGCGCGCTCGCCCCTAATCCTGCGCGCCAGCTGTATGTCCTTGGGCATGATGGTGACACGCTTGGCGTGGATGGCGCACAGGTTGGTGTCCTCAAAGAGACCGACGAGGTAAGCCTCGCTGGCCTCCTGAAGAGCCATCACGGCGGAGCTCTGGAAACGCAGGTCGGTCTTGAAATCTTGAGCGATCTCACGAACCAGACGCTGGAATGGCAGCTTCCTGATGAGCAGCTCAGTGCTCTTCTGGTAGCGACGGATCTCACGCAGGGCGACCGTGCCGGGCCTGTAACGATGTGGTTTCTTAACACCGCCAGTGGCCGGGGCGCTCTTGCGAGCCGCCTTAGTGGCGAGCTGTTTGCGGGGCGCTTTGCCACCGGTTGATTTACGAGCGGTTTGCTTGGTACGTGCCATTTCGAAAAACAATTATACGTAGGAGGTATATGTGTGAACCCGAGACGACCGACGCGTACGACGAACGATAACGAATAATGACGCTTCGCGTGAAAACCGCCGCTATATATATAGTACGGGTGAAATATGAGTGCGTCCCATTCGCACTCGCGCACCCGCTCTTCCATCTCTCTCTCACAGAAATACGTCTCTTTCGATCTGGTGTACCTCTCAACTTTGCGAGAAACGAATAGGTATGATGCATGCAACTGAGCTAGTTTGGCTCTGACAATAATAGTACCTAGGTAGGTAGGTATGTAGTTTATGTAGTATATATATTTTCATCTAGATGTCATTGTATTAAGCTAATTGTTATTGAAAATATACATAATTTAAACATAAATAGGTAAGTAATGATAATGTGCAGCGGCAGCGTGCAAAAACGAGCAGAATAATCTATAGGTATTATAGTATGTAGCAGTTGCGTCGAGTGCAGGCTTTTGTTTAAGTAGGTAGGTAGGTAGGTAGGTAGGTAGGTAGGTAGGTAGGTAGGTAGGTAGGTAGGTATACATTTATTTATTGATTATTTAGTTTATACTAATTTCTTGTTTTCAGTTCAGTACAATGTAGTAACTACCTAAGTGCTTACTTGCAACAGACGGACGAAGGTGGTAAGTAGGCTATATATCTAGTAATATTTTATTTATCTGGCGTGAGTCGTGACGAAATCACCGTTGAAACTATATTAAAATAATAATATAAAACAGTGCATTAGTAATACTGTTTCATATATATTGTGTTTAAATAGAACAAGTTTGTGGCCCTGAAAAGGGCCTTTGGTTTGAGCTGCGACAGCAGCAAGCAGTCACTGTGCTGTGAGAGCGCTTGACAATGGAGACGCTTCACTTGGAGCTGGTGTACTTGGTGACGGCCTTGGTGCCCTCGCTGACGGCGTGCTTGGCGAGCTCACCGGGCAGCAGGAGCCTCACGGAGGTCTGCACCTCCCTGGAGGTGATCGTGGAGCGCTTGTTGTAGTGGGCGAGACGTGAAGCTTCGGCAGCGATGCGCTCGAATATGTCGTTCACGAAAGAGTTCATGATCGACATGGCCTTCGAGGAGATACCGGTGTCGGGGTGCACCTGTTTGAGCACCTTGTAGATGTAGATGGCGTAGCTCTCCTTCCTCTTGTGCTTCTTCTTTTTCTTGTCAGACTTGGAAATGTTCTTTTGGGCCTTGCCGGATTTCTTGGCGGCCTTACCACTCGTCTTGGGCGGCATGATTCGATACGCAGCAGAGACACAAACGAAATAATAATATACTATACACGCGCGTTACGTGAGAGCGTAAGCTGTGAGTACAAATTTCAACTGGGGCTCACCGCTGATTTTGTCAAAATTTGACCCTCGCTATTTGTTAGTAACTAGGCGATGCGACGACGAATCACACGTTACAGACTGACGTTCACCCTCGTTTCGGAAAGAGCGAGAGAAACGATCTACTCAGACGAATTTAACGCGAGAGCGAGATGGAAATATATCGCTGTTGTTGTTTTATTGTTATTATTATTATTATTATTGTAAAATACTTAGGTGTTGGTCGTGGTCGGTGCCTAAAATAAATATATTCTCTATTCATATAGGTATGCAAAATGATGATAATAATAACTAAATCTATTGTGTGTGTGTGTATATAATAAATTTTTGTAGTAACGAGTAACAACCACCAAGTGGTAGGTGGTCCATTATTCTAGTAGGTGAAGTGAACGAGCACTCGTTGAGTAAGTTAATTAAAGTATGCACATAGGTGTACACGTAAGTAGGTACCTACCTATTATGTATGTACGCAGGTCTGTGGTCTCGACAAATTGTGTTATTATATTAATAGGTAGGTGGTACATACATACATACATACATACATACATACATACATTTTTGTGATCGGAATCGTTCAGATAGAAACTAATTCATTATGACATTCATCATAGATAAACGTCGCAAAATACGAATCATATTGTGGCCCTGAAAAGGGCCTTTTGATTTGATACAAATCAATCGAATCGACTACGATTGTTTGTGTCGATGCGCGGCGTGCGTGCGTGCGTGCGGCCGGCGGCGGCGGCGGCGGCGGCGGCGGCGCCTTACGCCTTCTTCTCGGTCTTCTTGGGCAGAAGCACCGCTTGGATGTTCGGCAACACACCACCCTGGGCGATGGTAACGCCGGAGAGCAGCTTGTTCAACTCCTCGTCGTTCCTGATGGCCAGCTGGAGATGTCTCGGAATGATCCTGGTCTTCTTGTTGTCACGAGCGGCGTTACCGGCCAACTCGAGCACCTCAGCGGCCAAGTACTCCATCACGGCGGCGAGGTACACCGGGGCGCCGGCACCGACGCGCTCGGCGTAATTGCCCTTCTTGAGCAGCCTGTGGATACGACCCACGGGGAACTGAAGTCCGGCACGGTTCGAGCGAGACTTTGCCTTCCCCTTGACCTTGCCACCTTTACCACGTCCGGACATATTGAACTGTTGAGTAGTTGTACGACGCGAAAGCGAGTGAAAGAATGAGGAGCGCGCGCGCTAACAGTCGGCGACGAGCGAGCGAGTATAGAATATTTTTTTAAACGCGTCGCGTCGCCATTTATATAGTTGGAACACGGTCGCAGTAGTGGCGGGGTGATCGACGAAGGGAGAGCGCGAGAGCGAGCGAGACGGAGAATAAAACACAATAAATACATACATATAGGTGTACGTTGTGTTTTGTAGGTATGTAAGTGTACGCACGTAGGTAAATACTATTATACTAGGTATATTTTATTTATAATAGCACTACATATTCTGTAGAAACACAACCACCGATTTAACCGGGAGTAGGTAAATAATAATGCCGGATAAAAATAAATAGGTATTCTAACTACGCTATGTCGAGTCTAGTTGCATTCAAATAATTTTTAATAGAGAGATTATACTACTTACTTAATCAATCAATCAATCAATAAGTGGTATTAAGTGGGTACCTACCTTAAACGGAATTGTTTTTATATTATGTATGTATGTATGTATGTATGTATGTAATATTAGTTATTTATTTATTAATTAATTAATTGGGGGTGTGAAATGGACGGCGACGAACGTCGTATCGTTCGTTAGAAACTTTTTCGTTTTTGTTTTATCAACTGAACTGAATCATATGTTAGCCCTGAAAAGGGCTTTTTGGGTGTGCGGGCGTTGCGGTTGCGCCGGCATCGGCATTGCATCGGCTGACACTTGGCCGGCCAGCCAATGAGCGAGCCAACGCGTGTCATCGCCACGACGACGGTGGTGTCCGGTGTTACACGGGCGCGATATTTACTTCTTGCCCGCACCGGAGGCCTTCTTCGACGCTGCAGACTTCGATTTGCCAGCGGCGGCGGCGGCGGCCTTCTTAGGTTTAGGCGCTTTCGGTTTCTTCGTCGGCGGCTTCGCGGTCTTCTTCGCCTTGGGCGCTGCGGCCTTCGCCTTCGCCGGCGCGGCGGCCTTCTTGGCGGCCGGCTTCTTCTTGGCGGCGGCGGCGGCCTTCTTGTCCTTAGCCGCGGCGGCGGCGGCGGCGGGTTTAGCCTTCGACGGGGAAGCGGAGGCGGCGGCTTTCTTGCTCTTGGCCGCTGCGGCGGCGGCCTTCTTCGGCTTCGCGGCTGCGGCGGAGGAGGCGCTCTTGCCGGACGACGCCGCCTTGCCGCTTGCGGGTTTCTTCGCGGAGGCAGACTTCGATTCCAGCTTGAACGAACCAGAGGCGCCCTTGCCCTTGGTCTGTATCAGAGCGCCCGACTCGACGGCGCTCTTGAGGTACTTTCTGATGAACGGCGCCAGCTTCTCGGAGTCGACTTTGTATTGAGCCGCGATGTACTTTTTGATCGCCTGAAGCGACGATCCGCTGCGCTCTTTCAGCTCTTTGATGGCGTTGTTGACCATCTCGGAGGTCTTCGGGTGGGTCGGCTTCGCCTTGGGTTTCTTAGCGCCGGCCGCTGCGGATTTAGGCTTCTTCGCGGGTGTCGCCGGAGCGGGTGTTTCGGAGGCTACAGCTGTGTCGGCCATTGTTACCGTTGAGTTTAGTAATTAATTTTAACTACAGAGAGAGACGCAATAGTACGCACAATGCACGCTCGATGTCGCCACTATAGTTAAAAAATTCGCCCACAAACGCTCGACACTCACCCGGTGGGAGCAATACCGTAACGACGACCGCGGTGTCGCGAGACGTTTTCTCGTAGTTCGAGTTGTGAGTTTTCACTAACATCGTTCACTTTATTCCCTTTTATATCATTATTGTTTTTGAATCGGGATTACGGGACCGTCGGCGGGGAGCGTGTCTGAGTTGGTGGTTCGTCCCGTTGGCGTTTCGTGGGTGTCGGTCGAGGATTTAGTGCGGTAGGGAGCGTTTATATTCGTCGGTTGGGTCGCCGGTCACCCAACGTCCGGATCAAAAGTGGTTTTTCTGTGGAAAATGAGAGTTTTCACTCGCGATTTGGACGTGCCGGGACGAGTGGAGGTACGCACTCGCGAGAGACACCCACTAGGTAATCTCGACAGCGAATATGTATATAATTTCGTCGCGCCGATGTCGACGATCGTAAAACAGAAACGAGCACTCGCTCGCAGCGGACGACACGGCGGCGGTGCGGCGCGTACGTAGTCGGAGGAGGCTTAATAAAATTATAGGAATAATGTTTGATTGAATACATTCATATATAGGACATTGCCGAGTTCGTGCAAAGGAGTGATGGTATAACAAAATTGAAATCCAATAATAAATAAATATACCTAGGTACCTGATAGTATAGTGCAGGAGGTGGTGGTCTTCTCACGCCGCGCCGCGGCAAGGCACGGTTACGTACGACTGTAGTACTACCTACTTGCTTACTCGCTTAGGTTACCTCTACCTGTGCACTAACGCGAAATGTTAAAAAACAAACAAACAAACAAACAAAAAGGGATGCATAAGAAAAACAATATAAGTAGGTAGGTAGGTAAGTATACATATAAGTAACTATTTCTTAGGCTGCGTGCGTAGCGAGTTTCCATTTATAAGTACTTATTTGTCTTTAAATAAGTACCACCTACTAGTGTTTTCGTATATAAGTTTACCACTTATTAAATGTCGTCTATAAATAGGGGAGGAAAACATAATACCTATATATTTAAAAGCAAGTACGCCCGAGGTGGGTTAAGTTAGTCGATTGCACATGTATGTCAGTCAGCCAACCGGCCAGCAGGTACCTATGCTAAATTACTCATATAAAACAAACAAACATACGTAAGTAAGTAAGTAAGTAAGTAAGTATATAACTTATTTTATTTCACGTATAAATTCGTGTAAACGTGAAAATTTTCAAGATTTTCGGCCGGCAAAAACATTACGAGTCGGTTATAATCATATCATGAGACGTGGTAATACCTACCTGGGTGGATACTACTAATCTATGTAAGTACCTATGCAGCGGGATGCCGATATACTTAGGTAGGTACCTACCTGAAGAACCATGATAATACATATTAGTTATATAGGTAAGCGTGTAGTAGGTAAGTATTGTACGAGATTGATCGTTTAGAAACAGAAGCGATATTATGGTATGATTAATAATACCATGTTATATCTATTATGAGCCATGTGCGGCCCTGAAAAGGGCCTTTTTGTGGTGTCTCGTTGAGTTCGGACACGAGGTGCGCGCGATGCGGACGGAGCGCGGCCCCGCCGCTGCTGGTGGTGGTGAAACCAACAACCAACGGCGTGCGAGCGTTCCGTTCCGCGCCGCTCTCGTGGCGGTTTTTAACCACCGAAACCGTAGAGGGTACGACCCTGACGTTTCAGCGCGTAGACGACGTCCATGGCGGTGACGGTCTTCCTCTTGGCGTGCTCGGTGTAAGTTACCGCGTCACGGATCACGTTCTCCAGGAAAACCTTGAGAACTCCACGGGTCTCCTCGTAGATCAAACCGGAGATACGCTTGACACCACCACGGCGAGCCAAACGACGGATGGCGGGCTTCGTGATACCCTGGATGTTATCACGCAGCACCTTCCTGTGACGCTTGGCGCCACCTTTTCCCAGACCTTTACCTCCCTTACCGCGACCGGTCATTGTTGCTTGACGGAGTGGATTGATGTAAAATCAAAAACACGAACGAATCGGAACACACGCGCGGTGAACGAACGAGCGAACTGTGTTTCGGCAACTTTTTTTGTTTTTTTTTTTTTTTTCGAACGGACATGTTTGTTGTTGGCCGTTGGGCCTTTACAACTTCACCGGACAGGGAAGGCGAGTACGTAGGGTACTCAGCCTAAGCAAAAAGATGCAACTGCCTAAGGGCGCCCAGGTGGGCACGGACCTCGGCTTAGGACGTTGCTTGGACGGGGAGGATCGGAGAGAATCGGCCCGGTATGTGCCGATAGCGCTGGTAGGCGCGAGAAGCGGGGGGACGCCGCCCTCGCCGGCGAGGGCAGTATGTCGGTGTGGTGTTACTCTGTGGTTGGGGCGGGGGGGTCATGGCTGCTACGGCTAGCGTGATAGGATCATCGGGATCCTCGAGTACGTGCCGGGGGCGTCGGATCACGCGTATGGGATTCGCGGGGAGGTCGTAAACTGCGGAGCTTACGAATAGGGGGTTGGGGTGATGGGGGGCGGAGTCGAAGTAGCGTTTTGACGCTTGCTTCAGGTATTGAGCTATGGTGGGAAGCTCTAGATCGCAATGGAGATTTTCATTGCGCACGAACCATGGGGCGCCCGTGGCTCGGCGCATGAAGCGATTTTGGATGACCTGAAGTCGGTGGATGAGACTGGGCTTTGTATGGGCGAACGCTACGCCGGCGTAGGTGAGAATGGGACGGATGCAAGTTTTGTAAAGTGTCACCTTATTTCTAAGGGACATTTTACTTTTCTTGTTCGTGAGGGGGTAGAGACGGCCTAAAACAAAGGCTGCTTTGTTTCGGACTCGTTTGATGTGGTCTTTGAACGTCAGTCGGTCATCTAGGGTGACGCCTAGATATTTGACAGAGCGTTCCCACGGGATGGGGCGATCGAACAGTTTAATGCTGCGATCGATGGGATTGGTCTCGGTACTGAGCCGTTTGAATGAAAAGAGCATGGCTGCACTTTTCTCGGGGTTCACTTCGATCCTCCAGTTCCTAAACCATTTGCCCAGGGCACTGGCAGAGGATTGGAGGTTTCGAAGGATGAGGCCCGCTGAGCGGCTGGATAGATAGAGGGCTGTGTCATCTGCGAAAAGCGCAAGGTTGACATTTGGGAATCGCGGCATGTCGCTCATGTAGAGCGAGAAGAGTGTGGGGGCTAGAACGGAACCCTGGGGGACTCCGGCTCTGATGGGTCGGGGGGACGAGTAGACTCCTTCTATGCGATAGCGAAAGCTCCGATTCGTGAGGAAGTCTCGTAGTATGAGTACGAGCCGGTCTGGCAGTCCCAGCTGATATAGTTTGTATATCAACCCGTTGTGCCAGACTTTATCGAAAGCTTTCGCCACATCAAAGAAGAGAGCTCCTGTGAACTGTCTGCGGGCGAAGCCGCTTATAATGTGCTCCGTTATGCGGTGCACCTGTTGGACGCACGAGTGTCTGGCTCTGAAGCCAAACTGCTCGTCTGGTAGAAGGCCTTTGGACTGGACAATGTCCTTTAGGCGGGCGAGGAGAATGCGTTCGTACAGTTTACCCAAGGCCTTGAGGAGGCTTATGGGTCTGTAGCTGGAGGGTTCAGAGCGGGGCTTATTGGATTTGTGGAAGCCTATGACGTCTGCACTTTTCCACGTGTCGGGAAATGTGCAGTTGTCGATGGCTGCATTGAAGATGCACGCTAGAAGAGCAATGAGATTCGGGGAGAAGTACTTGAGTACTTTGTTGGTGATGCCGTCAGAGCCGGGGCCTTCCGGGGTTTGAGCTGTTTAATGGCCTTCTCTACTTCACACGGGGTGACTGGGGCAAGAGAATCGGTCGGGGGGAGGGCTACTCGCCGTTCGACTTCCTCATCCACCTTCTGTAGCTGGATGGGCTCGATTGGGAGTGTACTGGGGGAGCATTGGGCCTCTAGGCTGTCGGCCAGGCACTCGGCCTTTTCGGAGTCGTCAAAGGCATCCGGAAGGTTGGGGCGTTTGAGAGGGGGCATGGGGGACTCGACATCCTTCTTGAGGGCTCTCGCCAAGCTCCAATACGCGACGTGAGATGGCGAGATTCCCCCAAGAAGTTCATCCCAACGGGTCTGCTGCAGCTCCTGCATGGTCTGCTTTACGTCCCTCTGTAAAGCTCGCATGCGAGTGCGGTTTTCCTCGTTTGGGAAGCTGTCGTAGGCACGGATGGCTGCATTTCTTGCGGTCAGCAGCGACCTCGCGTCTTCCGGCAGTCTCCAGCGGTGCTGGGGCAGCACTGGAACCTGCCGGGAGCAGTCTTTTACGACTGATTGAGTGTGGCTGCTGAGGGCATCGATTGCGCATCGGACGTCATCTAAAGACTTAATGTCGTCGGGTATGTTGTCAAGGTCCGGTGAACTGGTAGCTTTGAGTTTGTCCTCAAGGCTGTCCCAGTCAACTATCGTCTTGGTGGGCGGGGCCGTGGGGGTTGGGGGACCTAATTGTAACAGGACCGGCCGGTGGTCGGAACACAGAGTTTGAAGCACTTCTATCGAGCACAACTGAAGGTTGATGTTCTTTAGAAGTGCTATGTCTAGAATGTCTGGGGTGTGATTGACATTGTACGGAAAGTGAGTGGGGGTCATTGGGGCAATGATGTCGAAGTTGAGTCGGTCAACGAGTCTGTCAAGGGCTCTACCTCTGGTATTGGTGGATACGCAATTCCACCGTTCGTGTTTGCTATTTAGGTCGCCAGCCAGAATGACTGCGCCTCCTAGATTGAAAAGGGCCTCGATGTCGCTTCCGAGTAGTGGTTTGTCGCCACTACAAGGGAGATAGACCGAAGCTAGGGTAATGGGTTGGTGGCCGGTCATGGCTAGCCGACAGACAGAGGCCTCAATGCTCGTGAGAGGGGGGGTGTCGATGGGTATACAGTGCAAGGACCTTTTGTAATAGATGAGAGTGCCGCCCTTTGCGGAGTTCACTCTATCGTTACGCACTAAATCGTAGTTGGGGATTTTAGGCCTGCGAGTGCAAGGTTTAAGGTGTGTTTCTTGCACTAGTAAGACATCGATTTGGTGTTCGCGAAGGAAATCTATGATTTGCCAACGCTGGGGGAGGATACCGTCTGCATTATAGAATGCGACGGTAATAGATCGGGGCTTGAGTCTACCTTTGGAGGGGTTTAAATCCATTATGGAGAATTAACATTGAACTCCGAGATGGCTGCGATGAGTCGCGAATGCTTAAGCATTGCTATGCAACGCTGTTCAGTGTTATGCTGGGTTGCTCTGAGCTCCCTAGCCAGGTCGCGGACCTGCTCCATGTTAATGGCGCTGGCAAAGCGGATGACAAGGCTAAGATCGTCTTCCTCCACCGTGTCTGGGACAGGCGCTGGAGGGGAGACCTTAGGGGGAAGGGGCGCTTTGCTGATCTTAGCTGGTTTGGTGGGGGGCTTGGGGGTCGGCTTGAATGCCGTGGGCATGGAAACTGGAGTTTCCATGAGTGGAGGTGGTGAAGCCAAGACTGCTTGGCTTCTCCAGGCGGGTTGCAGCTCCTGAGAGGCTGCGATGTTGGGGGTGAAGGCGGGTGTTTTTGTCGGACGTAGAGGTGGGAAATCCTCAGTACGTGGGACAGCGCGGCGTGCGGGCCGGGGTTCCGAGGCGGAGGGCGCGGGGCCTTTTTTGCCAGGCCTACGACTAGCGCGTGGTGCCTTGGGGCATCCGCGATAGTTCGCTGGATGTCCCAGGGCACCGCAGAGTACGCAACCAGGGGGTTCCGTACACTCGCTCTTGTCTTTGGGGCGGGGGCAGTCGGGGGTGCCGTGATTGCCTAGGCATTTGACGCACCTAGGCTTGGCGTAGCAGTTTCTGGCCGAGTGGCCATAGAGTTGGCATCTATGGCACTGGCCAGGGGGACCCTTTTTGTGGGGCATCTCGATGCGTATGCCGGATAGTTGGCATACGGTGGTAAGCGTATTTATGATACGCTTTCCGGCGGGGGATAGGTCTAGTGTGACCAGCACTAGATCGAAGGGGGCTTTCAAAGGGGGCTTTTGTCTTGCCGCTATGCATGCGGTGGACCTCGTGGGCGGGGTATCCTTGGGACTTAAGGTCCTCAAGGATGTCGTTGGAGTTAAGCTCCTTTGGGACACCTCTGATGACGACGCGCAGAATGCGCTCGTCCTCGAGGGCGTAGGTATGAAAGCCGATGCGTTCGGCTTTCAGGACGGTCGTGAGGCGACGATGGTCGTTGGGAGTGGGGACTTGGACCTTGATCCCTTGTTGGGTGGTCCGAGCAGAGGTGAACGCGATTTTGCGTTCGTTAAGAAGAAATGAAACATTGTTCCATTTCTCCTTGTCCTGAATGAAGAGGGGCGGGGGGCGTTCGATGCGGGGGGGTTGAGATGCGGGAGGGGCAGATTGGGAGGACTCCTGGTCAGAGTGCTCGGGTGGGGGGGTCGTCACTGAGGTCGCAGCGGTGGCGGCCTTTTTGGACGTTTTTGTGGGTACGGGGACTTTGCGCTTCCTCTTCTTTGAGTTTTTGGAGTCGACGGTCGTAAAGCCGTCGCCGTCCTCACTCTCCGAAGAGGAAGATACGCGGTTTCGCCAACTGATAGAGTGCCTACTTTTATAGGTTGCGACCACGTTCGCGGGGTTGAGGTCGATGGCGGGGGGGAATCCAGGCTGGCTATCTATCTCGCTCGCTCGCTCGCTCGCGCACGGGCTCGTTAGTTTTGTGACAGACCAAAAATTTTCAGCGTTCGCCAAAATCTAACTCTGTACATAAACCAAACGTATAATATAATATGAATAGATTATAATTAAATAAGTAAATTAAGTATCTACCTTTTATTCATCTATCTATTGGATAATGAAAATAAATAATAATAATAATAATAATAATAATATAACAAAAAAAAAAAAAAAACCTTTGCCAAAAACCTAACTGAACAAAACCTAACTCTATAAAACCTAACTTGTTAGGTTAGGTTAGGTTAGGTTAATGTTAGGTTAGGTTAACGTTAGGTTAGGTTAGGTTAGGTTAAAACGAAACCTAAGTTTAAATATTGATTATTTGACATATGCTAGTAGGTACCTAAGTAAGTATTCTCATTTCGGTAGACAATTAAATATTCGGCCGGCACGTACGGTATAAGAAGAAATATAGAGACGTATACCTCCTACCTATAGGTAGTTAAGTTGGGTTTTTTTAAAAAGTATACTTTACCTTTTGTATGCATTCAACTAACTGTGCGACAGAAATCGATCGTTAGAAACAAATTATTAAGACCGATGGATACCTATCGTGGATATCTACCAATCTGATATGTTGAAACGTGTGCGGCCCTGAAAAGGGCCTTTTGGTTTTCGTTCGTTTTGATGAAATGAAACAAAACAAAACGAAACGAAACGGTGCGGCGCAAGCGCGACTTAAGCGCGCTCGCCCCTAATCCTCCGCGCCAGCTGTATGTCCTTGGGCATGATGGTGACACGCTTGGCGTGGATGGCGCACAGGTTGGTGTCCTCAAAGAGACCGACGAGGTAAGCCTCGCTGGCCTCCTGAAGAGCCATCACGGCGGAGCTCTGGAAACGCAGGTCGGTCTTGAAATCTTGAGCGATCTCACGAACGAGACGCTGGAATGGCAGCTTCCTGATGAGCAGCTCAGTGCTCTTCTGGTAGCGACGGATCTCACGCAGGGCGACCGTGCCGGGCCTGTAACGATGTGGTTTCTTAACACCGCCAGTGGCCGGGGCGCTCTTGCGAGCCGCCTTAGTGGCGAGCTGTTTGCGGGGCGCTTTGCCACCGGTTGATTTACGAGCGGTTTGCTTGGTACGTGCCATTTCGAAAAACAATTATACGTAGGAGGTATATGTGTGAACCCGAGACGACCGACGCGTACGACGAACGATAACGAATAATGACGCTTCGCCTTGTGAGCTTCTCTGGACCCCGCAAGGGGTTCGGAGGAGACCGTGTCGGGACAGATGTCCCCCGACGGTGGGTGCTTCCGCGGCCCGCTACTACGGGTCGGTGCTGGGTCGGGCCGACGTGACCCTATCTTCGTCGCAGCCTACTGGCCGCACTCCAGGTGCTTCCGGCGGTGCGTTTTGTTTGAAGGCGTCTGCGAGCTCTCTTGGAAGAGCCTTCTTCTCTAGCAGCTTCGCTTGGGCCGGCGCCAGGTCTCTGATGTGCTCGAAGCCCGAGAGATCGGCGCGGGAGAACATCTGGTACGCCAGGCGGGAGACAAAGGTGTCGATTGTCTCCACTTTGAGGTCCCTTCTGAGGACCTCATTCCTGACGTACATGTGAGCGTCGGCAGCCCATCTGAGGGAGATGCTCTGCTGGGCTTCGAGCTTCTTCTTGTTGGTGTTGGAAGCTAGTTGGTACCAAGCTGGGGTTGCGTAAGTGAAGATGGGACGCAGGTAGGTCTTGTATATACCCAGCTTGGTACGAAGCGGCAGTTTGGA
Source organism: Coleophora deauratella (assembly GCA_958295455.1). NCBI lineage: Eukaryota > Metazoa > Arthropoda > Insecta > Lepidoptera > Coleophoridae > Coleophora > Coleophora deauratella. Next base: position 2,796,163 of record OY282415.1, on the reverse strand, counting down.
CCTGAACACCGGTTTCAGGAGATTTCTTGTTGCTCTTGTTTTGTCGCAGACGCCTTTTATGTGTTGTTTGAAGCTGAGGCCGCGGTCAATTGTGACCCCCAGGTACTTGACCGCCGGAAGCCATTCGATTTCCTGACCTTGGAGCTGCAGCTTTCCGGGCAGGGCGTAGTAGCCGAAGACGATGGCCTGGGTTTTGGCAACGTTGACTGTTAGTCGCCATTTGTCTAGCCATGGCGGGAGTTCTTGTAGTGTACGCTGCATCTTGACAGCTGCGTGTCTCGCGTTGAGGGACGACGTGACATACGCCGCGTCATCCGCGTACAGCGCCAGTGTGGAGTCGCCTGGGGCGGGGATGTCGTCAGTGTACGCGGCGTAGCACGTCGGAGACAGGCAGCTGCCTTGCGGTACTCCCGCCAGGATGGGCCTTTTGGTCGACAGTGCGCCGTCCACTCTGACCCGGAAGCTTCTCTCTGTCAGGAAGCTCTTCATAATTGACAGCATCTGGTGGGGCAGCGGGAGTGCGGCCAGTTTGAAGAGTAGTCCCTCGTGCCACACCCTGTCGAACGCCTTCTCCATATCAAGGAATGTGGCGACGGAGACCCTCTTTTTGTTGGCATTGGTGGCCAGCAGGTGTAGCACTCGTGCCAGCTGGAGGGTGGTGCTGTGTTCGGCCCTGAACCCAAACTGTTCGGGCCTGGGGGTCATGTGCTGCGTCATTCTTTTCAGCAGCATGACCTCGAACAGCTTGGATAGGGCCGACAGGAGGGTGATTGGCCTGTAACTCTCGGGGAGGAGTATGTTCTTCCCCGGCTTGGGCAGCAGTATGACATGGCCCTCTTTCCACGCGCTTGGGAAGTGACCCGTGCGCATGATGCCATTGAAGAGGCGGGCGATGGCTGCGATGGTGCGTGAAGGGGCATGACGGAGGGCTTTGTTCGTGATGCCATCCGGGCCGGGTGCCTTCTTCGGCTTTAGGCGACGGATGGCCTTCTCTACTCCGGCTGGGGAGAAGAACACGTTGTATGAGGCGTGTACTTCGGCGGGGATAGGTCGTACGAAGGCCTCCCCGAGCTTCTCCCTCACCATGCGCTCGTGGTCCTCGTTGCGCACGGGGTTTGGTTCGAACTGCCTCTGGAGCGATTCGGCGAAGATTTCCGCCCTGTCTTCGGCCCGATACCTGAGTGTACCGTCTGCGTGCTTCAGCGGGCGGATGGGTGCCGGTTTATTTTTCAACTGGCGGCAGAGACGGTGGATCTGGTTCCAGTCCCCTTCGACTGACGCGAGGTGCTCGTCCCATTCATGGGAACGGTGCCCCACCAGTGCATCTTTCACTTTGATTGTGAAGGCGTTTAGCTCCCTGCGTACCGCCGGGCACCTGCTGTATTGCCAGCGGAGACGGAGCTTTCTTTTCTCGACCAGCAAGTTGCGGATTCTTGCTGGTAGGGGCTTCTGCTTGGCTGGGGCTGCCGACGTGGTCGTTGCCGTTTCCGTGGCAGCGTGAAATGAGGCTGTGATGCCCTCTGTGAGCTGCTCGACCTCGAGGTGGGAGTCGACTGGGAAGGATGGAGTGGCATTCTCCATGTGTGCTGCGAACGCCTCCCAGTCTATCCTTTTGCGAGCTGCTGGAGGGCTTGGTGCACCGGCGGAGTCTTCTAGGACCACCAGGACTGGCTGGTGGTCCGACTGGACCTCGTCGTCCATCACCTCTTGCGTCGGGGGGACGCTGAGGCCTTTGTAGACTACCAGGTCTATGACATCTGGTAGGGTGTCTTCGATGCCCAGGTGGGGGTATCGTGTTGGGACCTCCGGGCCCTGGACGTCATAGCCGTGGGCCTCAGCGTCGTTGAACAACTTGCGGCCGTTGGGGCAGATTCTCGACGAGTTCCAGCCTGTGTGCTTGCAATTCCAGTCCCCAGCTAGGATAGTTGGGTGACCGGAGCTGAGGAGACTGCGGACCTCGCGCACATCCAGGCTGGACTGCGGGCGGTAGATGGCGTATGCTTGGAGTGGAGTGCCGCCGGTACATATTTATTTTTATTTCGGTCTGGGGTCCCTGGTGAGGTCCACTGCTGGGGCCAGCGGGGGGATCACCGGGGCTGGGGCGTCGAACTCGCCGCAGCGACGCTTGGGTGCATTTGCGGCGGCTGCGTCCGACTCAGGGCTGCGCAGACGCCTTCCGGGTGGTGCAAATGAAGGCACCAGCTCCTGGATCAGCGCCGAGCAGGCGTCCAGGTTGGCAGGAGGCAGCAGCAGTTCGCTCGTCGTTGCCCATTGGCAGGACTGCGCGAACAGTTCCTCGGAGTGTTGGGGTTCTCCGGTGGCATCTTGTTGTAGGAGGCGTTCGCGCTCCATCAAGTGCGCAGCCATCGCCCTCAGGAGCTCCTCCGACCCGATCCGTGATCTGCACATGCGTGCAAGGATCACGGTGTCGGCGTCCAACGCCGACCTGGGAGAGAGGGGCCGCGGTGGGCGCGGTCTGGTGCTCGGTGGAGTGGTCATCTCCTCGTGGTTTGACTCGTCTGGCGAGTCGGGAGAGGATTGGCTGGTCTCTTCGGAGCCCTGGCTGGTGTTGGAGTTGGTGTCCGGGCTTGCAGGCATCTTGGTGCAGGTATTTGTGAAATGAATATTTTCACAAGTACCCACTCGGCGATGAGGGTAGATTGGAAAAATGTTTTTCCCAACTACCTTCAATCTTTTTGGATCTCAGCACGGTGTGGGTAGATGAAGAAAATGGTTTTCTCCATTACCCTCAGCCGGTGCTGTGATGTGGGCTGCAGGTGGGGCACTGCTACGCGATCCAAGACGAGGCTTCACTCGGGATCCGTGGTCCCGGTCTTCAGCCTCATCGGCGGTGTTGGAGAAGTGGTCCCCTCTGCGCGGGCGGTGTTGCGCGCAGGCGCAAGTACCGGGCGATTTTCTCAGAAAATCGTGGGTAGATTGCGGAGAAAATGTGGGGTGGATCCGTGCGTATGAGGTGACAGTAGGGCGAATCCTGACGCTTCGCCTTGTGAGCTTCTCTGAACCCCGCAAGGGGTTCGGAGGAGACCGTATCGGGACAGATGTCCCCCGACGGTGGGTGCTTCCGCGGCCCGCTACTACGGGTCGGTGCTGGGTCGGGCCGACGTGACCCTTTCTTCGTCGCAGCCTGCTGGCCGCACTCCAGGTGCTTCCGGCGGTGCGTTTTGTTTGAAGGCGTCTGCGAGCTCTCTTGGAAGAGCCTTCTTCTCTAGCGGTTTCGCTTGGGCCGGCGCCAGGTCTCTGATGTGCTCGAAGCCCGAGAGATCGGCGCGGGAGAACATCTGGTACGCCAGGCGGGAGACAAAGGTGTCGATTGTCTCCACTTTGAGGTCCCTTCTGAGGACCTCATTCCTGACGTACATGTGAGCGTCGGCAGCCCATCTGAGGGAGATGCTCTGCTGGGCTTCGAGCTTCTTCTTGTTGGTGTTGGAAGCTAGTTGGTACCAAGCTGGGGTTGCGTAGGTGAAGATGGGACGCAGGTAGGTCTTGTATATACCCAGCTTGGTACGAAGCGGCAGTTTGGACCTGAACACCGGTTTCAGGAGATTTCTTGTTGCTCTTGTTTTGTCGCAGACGCCTTTTATGTGTTGTTTGAAGCTGAGGCCGCGGTCAATTGTGACCCCCAGGTACTTGACCGCCGGAAGCCATTCGATTTCCTGACCTTGGAGCTGCAGCTTTCCGGGCAGGGCGTAGTAGCCGAAGACGATGGCCTGGGTTTTGGCAACGTTGACTGTTAGTCGCCATTTGTCTAGCCATGGCGGGAGTTCTTGTAGTGTGCGCTGCATCTTGACAGCTGCGTGTCGCGCGTTGAGGGACGACGTGACATACGCCGCGTCATCCGCGTACAGCGCCAGTGTGGAGTCGCCTGGGGCGGGGATGTCGTCAGTGTACGCGGCGTAGCACGTCGGCGACAGGCAGCTGCCTTGCGGTACTCCCGCCAGGATGGGCCTTTTGGTCGACAGTGCGCCGTCCACTCTGACCCGGAAGCTTCTCTCTGTCAGGAAGCTCTTCATAATTGACAGCATCTGGTGGGGCAGCGGGAGTGCGGCCAGTTTGAAGAGTAGCCCCTCGTGCCACACCCTGTCGAACGCCTTCTCCATATCAAGGAATGTGGCGACGGAGACCCTCTTTTTGTTGGCATTGGTGGCCAGCAGGTGTAGCACTCGTGCCAGCTGGAGGGTAGTGCTGTGTTCGGCCCTGAACCCAAACTGTTCGGGCCTGGGGGTCATGTGCTGCGTCATTCTTTTCAGCAGCATGACCTCGAACAGCTTGGATAGGGCCGACAGGAGGGTGATTGGCCTGTAGCTCTCGGGGAGGAGTATGTTCTTCCCCGGCTTGGGCAGCAGTATGACGTGGCCCTCTTTCCACGCGCTTGGGAAGTGACCCGTGCGCATGATGCCATTGAAGAGGCGGGCGATGGCTGCGATGGTGCGTGAAGGGGCATGGCGGAGGGCTTTGTTCGTGATGCCATCCGGGCCGGGTGCCTTCTTCGGCTTTAGGCGACGGATGGCCTTCTCCCTGACGCTTCGCGTGAAAACCGCCGCTATATATATAGTACGGGTGAAATATGAGTGCGTCCCATTCGCACTCGCGCACCCGCTCTTCCATCTCTCTCTCACAGAAATACGTCTCTTTCGATCTGGTGTACCTCTCAACTTTGCGAGAAACGAATAGGTATGATGCATGCATGCAACTGAGCTAGTTTGGCTCTGACAATAATAGTACCTAGGTAGGTATGTAGTTTATGTAGTATATATATATTTTTCATCTAGATGTCATTGTATTAAGCTAATTGTTATTGAAAATATACATAATTTAAACATAAATAGGTAAGTAATGATAATGTGCAGCGGCAGCGTGCAAAAACGAGCAGAAAAACCTATAGGTATTATAGTATGTAGCAGTTGCGTCGAGTGCAGGCTTTTGTTTAAGTAGGTAGGTATACATTTATTTATTGATTAGTTAGTTTATACTAATTTCTTGTTTTCAGTTCAGTACAACGTAGTAACTACCTAAGTGCTTACTTGCAACAGACGGACGAAGGTGTAAGTAGGTGGGTAGGTGGGTAGGTAGGTAGGTAGGTAGGTAGGTAGGTAGGTAGGTAGGTAGGTAGGTAGGTAAGTAAGTAAGTACCTACCTACCTATATATCTAGTAATATTTTATTTATCTGGCGCGAGTCGTGACGAAATCACCGTTGAAACTATATTAAAATAATAATATAAAACAGTGCATTAGTAATACTGTTTCATATATATTGTGTTTAAATAGAACAAGTTTGTGGCCCTGAAAAGGGCCTTTGGTTTGAGCTGCGACAGCAGCAAGCAGTCTGTACGGTATAGCCGCGCACGTTAGCGGATAGTGACGAACGGCACCGTACAATGGGGTGGTTCAAGGTGGTTCCAACGAAAACAACGTCTTCAAGATGTACTATAGCCGGGAAAGCCGAGGAGCAGGGGTTCTGGCCAGCTTTTCTATTTTTCTTCTATTTTCTTCTGGGAGTTGGTTCGAACTGCACTGTAAAAATTGCACTGTCACCCTGGCCCTACGTACCATGCCTCTATTTATATCAAAAAACAGCTGGCCAGCGATCCCTTTTCCTCACCCCCGATTTGCTTTATTTTTGAATAATATAAAAACTATAATAGTTGAGCTTCGCCCCTATTTGGATTCTACAAGAGTACCTATTTTGCTATGTTTTTACATAATCGGTGTCATCCGCATGCGCTCGAGCTCGAAATGGCAGCCGAAAATGCTTGTTCGCTATATTTATACCCCCCGTCCCGCACTTCAGGACTATAAATATCGCCTGTAACGATTTTTCGCTTTTCAGTCGTCTAGCGAGCGCGCGCGCGTGCGGACTGAACTGGGAATGCTTTATTTATGCTATACAAACTTAAATCTATCTATTATAACTATCCTGTCTAAGATTTAATTTAAAATTTATATACAAATAAAACACCCTATCTATTTGTCTCTACCTAACACATACCGAACTATATCTGTCTATCTCTGTCTATTTTCTAGAAATTTCTTTATTAAAATCCTATCTAAATACCTATAAAAACGCTATAAACTCTATATCTAGTTATTCTACCTATTAGCTTAACCTAGTCTAAGTAAAATCTTTATTAAAAATCAACTATCTATCAAATAAAATAACAACAAACTATAAGTAGTATAACGAGTAACGATATAACTATGACGAACTTATCAGCTAGAAACTATGACGTAATTGCTATGACGTATCGTCTCGAACAATTCTCCCGCCGTGCAGCGACGTAGCCCGGTGCGGCGCTGCATTCACGATGGTGTGGGAGAGACGATGCGCTGCGTCGGAAGGATCACCAGTCTCTTAGTCGGTCTCCGAAGTACTCCTCCTCTGGTTCGGACGTCCACCACTCGAACTGCGCCGTCCTGGCCTGGGTAGGTTGCTGTGACTATCCCCCTCGGCCAGGTGTTCCTCGGTAAGCTGCTGTCCACTATCAGCACGACGTCCCCTTCTTTGATTGGCTGTCCACTTCCTCGGGGCTCCCGCCGCTGTTGCAACTCGGGAAGGTACTCGCGGATCCAGCGGGCCCAAAACATGTCTGCGAGGCGCTGTGAGGCCCTCCAGTGAGAGCGGTTGATGAGGTCACTGTCGTCGAACGTACCGGGTGTTGGTACTCGTGCTGATCCGCCGAGGAGAAAGTGGTTTGGTGTGAGAGCTTCGGCGTCGTCTGGTTGGACGGACACGTGCGTGAGGGGGCGGCTGTTGACTGTGTATTCCGCCTCCGCGAGCAGGGTGGTGAGGACTTCTTCGGTCGGGTGGCGTTCCTGGAGCACGGCTGCAAGCGCTATCTTCACTGACTTCACGAGTCGCTCCCATACTCCTCCCATGAACGGAGCTCCTGGCGGGATGAACTTCCACTTGACCGCGCGGATGTTGGCTTCCTCGTTCATGGCTTCTATGGCGGCTCGTCGTAGCTCTGCATCTGCCCCATGGAAGTTCGTGCCGTTGTCCGAAAAGACGATGGTAGGGCAGCCGCGGCGTGCGAAGAATCTTCTGAGCGCGAGGATGGCTGAATCTGTCGAGAGCGATGCCGCGAGCTCCAAGTGAACTGCCCTGGTGGTGAGACACGTGAAGAGTGCCACGTATCTCTTCTGGTGCTGTCTTCCTACTGTGACGCTGACTGGGCCGAAGTAGTCCACGCCAGAGTACGTGAACGGCCTCCTCTGCCGTGTCACACCAACATGTACTATCTTAAGTTAGTACAGTTACGCGTAACAAGTGTAAAATGTATTTTTTCCCTTTATACTATACCTACAACCAAACACAATTGAAAAAAGTTAAGCCGTTTTCGAGATATTGAACTTGTCAAACTGATATAACTTCAATATTTTGAGGTGCTGTCACGCCTTTCTGTTTCAACTTTAGATGTATCAGATGTGCGCTCCAGCAAAAAACAATTACGTGTCGCGGCTATCTGTACTATCTGAAGTAATTATAACAGATAGGCGTGACAACAACTGTTTAAGTCTCTCCCCAGAATATAATATAGTCCTTAAAAATCCCTGAAAATGTAAACTACATATTATACTAATGAAACTGAACATTTTTCCACAAGAAACCAATAATCAAAATTAAAAAAAAAAATACTTTTTTGGATTTAAAATAACCATTTAACCAAACTCAAAATGCACAGCAATCAGCAGAACCTACAATAAGTAAAAATAATACTTTTTTGGACTTAAAATAACGATTTAACCAAACTCAAAATGCACAGCAATCAGCAGAACCTACAATAAGTAAAAATATACTATGTACCTACTTCGCGAAATGTACGAGTCGCAAAACGTACAGTACGCAAAATTTACAAATCTTAGAACGTATAGATGTATAATAAGCAAAAAGAAGATTGCACAAATAGAGTTACAACGTAGATACCTAGGTATTTTTAAGGGTTCAGTAATGCTATGGAGGAACACATACCTAAAACATACCATACATTGTAAAATACCTGAAAAAATGTCACAGGACTCTACTCATAAAACTCAATAACTTTCTCTGAGGGACCTATACTCAATTTGTTAAAAAATGTTTGGGCTTCAAATAGAATATTGGCGGATCAGTTGTTATGTAGTATGAGCAATCCAAGGAAATCTCTTAATATTTTGATAAATATTGTACTGTTTCCTTGGATTTATAACATACCTAGACAGTTTAGTAATATAGGGTCGTACGTTTCAGTCGGACATACACATTGACATAATATATGAAATATTATTTTATATGAGCTCCATACCCATTGTTGTAAATAATATTTCTTGAACTCGATATTTTTCTAAATATCGTAGGAGCTATTTCCGTGAAACTTCTCCAGATTTTAGACTTCAACATCAGATCTTGAAATCCACCAATTACAAGGTAATCAGCGATAAGGTCGTGTTTCGATTTATAATGAAGTTTTCAAGATCTGATGTTGAAGTCTACTAATGTTACTGTACTAATGTTTTGAAGTGTTTCGACGCTCGCTGTGACTATTCAAACAGAAGGAAAAAACGAAGTAAAGATGTGTCTGTCGAATATGAGTGTAACTTATCAGGTGATATACTGACTTTCAAAAGGGCTTGCCTCTTTGATAAATCACTCAAGTAGAGATCAATATTTTCAGGACCCTCTAAGTTTCATACATATGCGTGGTATGGAACCTGATCACTCAGTTCTTGCCGAGTCTGAGTAAATGATTCAACGGCTCTTAAAGTGTCTTGAAACTATACCTATTCATCCAATCTGAGATGATCTGAGATCGACAGGAGACTTTATGCTCCTAAGATGTGTTGGGTGTAAAAACCCTTCACCTAGTCTTTACTGAGCCTGAGCAGGCGATTCAGCGGCTTTCAAAGTGTTTTGACGCTGTGCCTATTCATCCACGTGTAGGTCACTATCAACAGGAACCTCTAAACTTCAAAGATATGTTGCTAAATTTCAACTGTCTTGAAATTTAGCAGCTTTTAAAGTGACTCGACCCTGTGGCTTTTCGATTTTAAGATTTTTCAGGCGTGAAAATTGTTTACTGAGTCCTTGTTGGGACTACATAGGGTTTCATAGATTATTAAAGCGGCTTGATGCTTTACCTGTTCATCTAGGCAAAGATCAGTATCAGTAGTAACCTTTAAGTTAAATCATTACTCATTACTCAAATCTAAATATGTGCTTTAGTATTTTTTTAAGCGGCTGGACACTGTACCTGTTTATCCAAGTGGAAATCAGTTTCGAAAGGAGCTTCTGAGTTTCTATGCCTAGCGTGAAACTTATGCATACAGGCTGTGCTGAGTATGAGTAAGTAGTTCAGCGGCTTTCAAAGGAGCTTCATACTATACCTGTTTATCCAACTGGAGATCAGTATCTACAGGAACCTCTAAGTTTCTGAGACTTGGCAGGTATGAAACCTCTTGATTGACTCTTTGCTGAATCTATTATAAACAGGTAATTTAGTTGCTGTCAAGGCAAGCTCCTGCATTTTTAATTCGGCATTATGCAACTTTGCATTTGAAAATATTACCGCTCCCCTCGATCCACTTGGTTCCCCTTACTAGATCCACCGGTGGATTGAAATGCACTCTTTAAGTTTCGTGCTGCAGCGGCCTAACCTTTATGAAATTGAGAGAGAGGAGCAATTTAAAACTTTGTTAATTGCATTTGTTAATTCATCGTAAATACATTTTCCGGTTCTATGTAAATATTTTAATCTAGCAAACTAGAATTTCGGGAATTAATCTGTTCATACATATTGTTGTAAAATTATACCTAGATATAATTTTTTATGTGAGTATTGAAAAAAAAAACTGTAACTAACCTCAGAAAAACAGAAATGACTAGCCTAATTATAAATATTATACGATATTTTCATCTTGCAAACTGGTATTTTGGGAAGTGGTCATTTTGCGACTCCAGTTTTGCTTTTTTTATCGATATTTTTTGCAAAAATATAGGTACCTAAATATACATGTTTTAATATTTTAAAAATATTTTATTTAAGCAATTATAATATGAACCAGCCTGCCTAAAAGCAACTTTAAACTCAAAAAATATAATTTATATTAGAGATCGATATCAAGCCTAACTGTTATAACTATAGTTAGAACTTATCGCGTGACAACGTTTGTATGAAACTGTTGTCACGCCTAACTGTTTTTTTGGAATTTAGTGAAAAATACGAACATTTTCAAAAAAATAATTGAGACTTCTTGTTGTACTCGATTTTTGGAAACTTTTGTGATTTAAATCATTTCAATACACCATGTAGTTTATTTTCTACATAATAAAATATGTTTAAAACTAAAAACCTCATTATCTCAGATTGCCCTTTTTTGAGATAGTACAGATTCGTATGACACGGCAGTCCTGTGATGAGCGAGGCGACTGGGTGGATGGTCTCCCGTGGGTGGAGATGGAGGAGCTGCCCTGCGGATTCGACAAGGCAGGCAGCCGCGAACTATGGTGCGTACGATGGGGCGCAGACGAAGTACCCAGTAGTGTTGTCTGCATTCGTTCACTGTGGTCTCGACTCCGGCGTGTAGCAGGCGGCGATGGGTGTGTTCTATCCAGAGCTGCGTGGCTGGATGGTTCCCGTCTATGACAGCTGGAGATTTCTGATCTTCTGTTACTCCTACAGCTGCGTTGATGCGACTTCTGATACGAATGGTGCCATCTTCTATCTTGACTGACAGCTGATGAAGTCGACTGCTGTTCGGTACGGGCTTCCCTTTGTTGAGCAGCTCTATCTCTTCCAGAAAGGCTTCCTGCTGGATCGAACGAACTATTAGCTTCTCAGCTTTCCACAGCAGGTCAGCTTCTATCGGTATGAACACCCGATCTTCTATCTTCTTTGCGCCTTTCGGTTTCGAAGTCTTCGGCGTTTGCTTCTGTTTTCTCCAGTCCGGATCTGTTTCTCTGTTCTTTTTCGTTCTTCTATAATTGACTATCTCTGTTTTCTGTTTGCACTTCTCTATAAACTGTAGTACTCGAGCTGTTGTGCGGAGGTACTTTTCCCATTTGGAGAATCGTGACACGTCCGGAACTATTCGACTGACGGCTGGCTGTTTGGATGTCACGTGATGCGTTCTCTCTTCTCCTGTCTCTGTGGCTTCTATGGTGAGTCCAGCTGGCCATGAAGAGGGGTGGTTGCGCAGGAACTCTGGACCTCTGTACCATCGATGATCGGTGTCGAAGTTCGATGGGACGCCTCTGGTGGCATCGTCTGCCGCGTTCAACTTTGATGGTAGCCACCTCCACTCACTGACTGGCGAGATCTCTTCAATGGCTGCGATGCGATGGGCGACGTACTGCTTGTAGCTTCTGGCTCCGTTCTTCAGCCAAGCCAGGACGGTTTTACTGTCTGTCCAGAAGAATCTGGCGTCCGGCTTTCGTTCGTGCTCCTCTGTGACTGTCTGAGCCATTTTTGCCCCCAGGACTGCACCTTGAAGTTCGAGGCGAGGGATCGATGTGACTTTCAGGGGCGCCACGCGCGCCTTGGCCATGATCAGGGAGACGTGCACGCGGCCATCTGCTGTTTCCGTTCTCCAATACAGGGCGGCTGCGTACGCTGTGCTGCTGGCGTCTACGAAGATATGAAGCTGGAGAGACGCGGCTTTACTGTATTCTATGTAGGCCCTCGGTATCTTGATCGTCTTCAACTTCTGCATCTGTTCTATGCATTGTGTCCACTGCTCTGCTAGGTCTTTGTCGACTTGAACGTCCCAGTCGATTCCTCGGCGCCAGACCTCCTGTATGAGATGCTTGGCCTGCATGGTGACTGGTGAGGCCAGGCCGAGAGGATCGTAGACTGACATCACTATCTTCAGGATTTCTCTCTTGGTGGGCGCGTTCTTCTGTAGCAGGTGTGGAGGTACTCGCTCGAAGTTGAGGTTGAAGGCGAGCTCATCTTCTTGAGGCTTCCAGACTAGTCCCAAAACTTTCTCTGTCTTCGTACCGTCGTCCAGCGTAACTTGAACTGTCTCAGTGGGCTTCTCGTCGAGGTTCAGCACCACACGTCTTGAATTGGATACCCAGCCACGAAGGTAGAAGTTCGCTTCCCGGTGGATGTCACGGACCCGCTTCGAAACTTCTATAGCTTCATCTTCTGTCTGGAAGCTGTGCAGGTAGTCATCCATGTAGTGAGCGTTGACTATGGCTGAGGCTGCGACTGGATACTCCTCCTCATGCTGTTGAGCGTTCAAGTTCTTCACGAAAATGGCTGTTGCTGGCGAACTCGTAGCACCGAAGATGAGGGACTTCATTCTGTACTCATCAGGTGGGCCATCGCGTCGATCTCCGCGCCAGAGGTAACGTAGCGCGTCTCTGTCTTGCTGTTTTATGCCAATGCGCATAAACATTTCCGCTATATCCGCTGTTACTGCTATGCGATGCTGTCTGAATCTCATCAGAATCCCGGGTAACGATTGCAGCAGATCCGGTCCTGTTAGAAGGTAGTCGTTGAGGGAGACTCCCTTCGTCTGTGCCGCTGCGTCGTGCACTATTCTGACTTTTCCCGGTTTTCTAGGGTTCAGCACGGGAAAGTGCGGTAGTTTTCCCCGGCGTCTTCTGTATGGGTGCCCTTTCTGCATAGCCTTTCTCTACCAATGCTGCCATCTGTTCTGTGTACTTCTTCTTCAGTTCTGGATCTTTTTCGATGCGCTTCTCTGTGCTGTGGAGCCTCTTCAATGCGTTGTCATAGTTGTTAGGCAACTCGCAGTCCTTGTTCTTCCAGAGCATCGCTGTTTCGAATCGGTCTCCTATTTTCTCTGTGCTGGTCTTCAAAATGTCGAGAGCCTTCTGTTCTGGATCTGACTGTGGCTTCTTCGGCTGGATTCCCATGTCGTCCAGGGCAAAGTGGTGCTTCAGCATGTCGTCCATCTTCTCGTCCACTGTTGCCAGGTGATGAACGAAGTGCACCTGGTGCCCGATGGTGCGTGAATCTGTGCCATGTAGAACCCAACCCAGCGGTGTGTGAGATGCCACTGGCTGTCGACGATTGCCTCTTCTGACTTCTGACGCTATCAAGAGATGCCAGTTGTCTTGACCTATGAGGATGGTTGGCTGCATTTCTTCGTACGTGAAGCGATCTTCGAGGCCCTTCAGGTGTTCACAGCCCCATACTGTTTCTTCCTTGATGATCTGCGGTGACAGTCTGAGGTCAACTATTGTTCGTGCTTCTATCTGGTGAGCTTCCTCTGTGCCCTTCAATTGGACGGTGACGCGACGTGATGACTCGGACTTCAGGTTCGTCGGTGCTATTGTCTCTATCTCCAGAGGGTCTGTGTGGCCTCTGGCGCCGACCTTCTTCGCCACTTCTAAGTCTATGAGTGTCACTGTTGATCCGTCGTCCAAGAGAGCGTAGGTATCTGTGTAGCTCTCTGCACCAGACACTCTGACTGGAACTATCTTCAGGTAGGTATGGGTCTTCCTGTTCTCGAATGTGGAAGCGACCTTCTCTGTTTCTGTACATAAACCAAAAATATTATATTTTATGAATAGGAATATATTATAATTAAATAAGTAAATTAAGTATCTACCTTTTATTCATCTATCTATTGGATAATGAAAATAAATAAATAAATAAATAAATAAATAATAATAATATAACAAAAAAAAAACCTTTGCCAAAAACCTAACTGAACAAAACCTAACTCTATAAAACCTAACTTGTTAGGTTAGGTTAGGTTAGGTTAGGTTAATGTTGGGGGACCCCCCCACAGTGCTTACGTCCTCGTCGTGTCCCCTGGAAACGTCGCGCCTATCCACCGTAACGGAGTGGTAGGCCGGCGGCTAAAGTGCACTGTGACTGAAGGCGACTTGCTTGTCTTTGCGTTTCTTGCGATTCCCTGGTTCTCCCAGTTCCCTGGCCGTCGAGTTTCTCCGGTTTCAGGTTGAGCGGGACCCAGCTGATCGTGCGTTTGTTAACGATGTCGGATAACGGGCAGCAGTGTCCGTTAGCTCGGCCTCAGCCTATGAGGGACGCCTCTGGGCGTTTTATATCTAAGGGCTCTTCCCAGAGCCAACCAAAAGGCCCTTTTCAGGGCCACCTCGACAACGCTTCGGCGTTGGAAGCGAGCTGCGCACCACCTGCGGCTAGCTTGTTTAGGCGTGCGGACGACATGTCGGACAACTCTGACATAGAGTTCGCTGTGGGCGCGTCGAACACAGGTTCGAAAGCCCTACGAAAAAGCTGCCAAGAGCGGAAGAGGTCCTACTTGAGGCAAGAGTCCGGGACATCCTCGGACTCGGCCACAAATACGACCAAAAAGACAAAGGCCAAAAAACCGGTTGCCGACACGCATGACGTCGGTTTGAAGGACGCCAAACGCCAGCTCAGCCTGGAGAGGCGCACCAAGCTCCAAGAAGACTTGGAAGCTAGGGTCGCTGCCAGAGAGCGGCAGGCGCGTGCCAACAGGGCCGGGGCAGGCTATGGTGCATCCAGTGTTCTCTATGCGGACCACTCGCTAGAGGAGCTGGAGCGGATGGCCCTGGAGGACCAGCGGGAGATCGTGGAGGTCGCCTGCAAGTCCTCCAACTTGAAAGGGACCTTTCAGAAGGCCCTAAAGTGCCGGGCTGCGAGCATGCGCGGTATCGTGCGGGAGCTGGTGCAACGCACAGCGACCGACGAAACGCAGCAGCTGCAGGCGAAGGTGGATCGCCTGCAGGCGGAGGTGAGCCAGCTGCACGCAAAGCTGGCTGAAGCCACGGCTCGGCCAGCCCAGGCCTCCCAGGCACCGGTGGCGGAGGCCTCCCCCTCCAACCTTGAGGACATCATCCGCAAGGTTGTCATGGAGGAGAGGGCCTTCACCAGAGCCTGCTTCGCAGGTATTGAGGACCGGCTCTTGCCGGAGACGCGTCTTCGACCGCCGCTCGCGGCGGACAAGACGACGAGCAGGCCCGGGCCGTCGTCGGCGACCCCCACGCCAGTCCCGAGGGAACAGCCCCTAGCCCCAAAGCCCTCCAAGGGCAAAGGCAAGGGGAAGAAATCTGGAGCAGCTCCACCGGTCCCCTCTACGAGCGTAGAAATGGAGACTGAACCTGCTCCTGACCTCCAGATGGAGGATGCCCTTCTGCCCTCCACCACCCCGTCCAATCAGCCATGGACGGAGGTGGTCAGGAGAGGAAAGGGCAAGCCTAAAAAGGCGACACCGGCCGCCACCACCGTCTCCGCCCCTCCCGGCCAGTCCACAGCGACTGGCAAGGGAAAGAGGAGGAGAGGGGGGAAAAAGTCGGCCCCCGAGCCCTCCACTGCTGCCCCTGCAGCAAAAAGGGCATCCGCCGGTAGGAGGAAGCTAGTTCCTCCCAAGACCGCAGCCGTTGTGGTGACGCTCACCTCGGAGGCCGCGGAGCGAGGTGAGACGTACGAGTCCGTGTTGAGGCGGGCTCGTACCAACGCCGATCCCACTCAACTGGGGATCGGCGCCGTCACGTGCCGCCGTACCCAAACCGGAGCTCGAATTTTCGAGTTTCCGGGGGCCCGCGGCGGTGAAAACGCAGACCTCTTCGCAACAAAGTTGCAAGAGGTCATTGCGGATGCGGCTAAGGTTGTGAGGCCCATTAAGTCCGCGGCCTTGGAGGTGACCGATCTTGACGACTCGGTCACCAAAGAGGAGGTGGTGGCGGCAGTCGCAGCCGCAGGAGGCTGCGACGTCGCAGCGGTACAAAGCCGAGCCATTAGGCCCGGCCGCCGTGGCTTGGGTGCCATGCGTCTGGAGTGTCCAGTCGCAGTAGCAAAAGCCGTTCTCGCTAAGAGACGGCTTTGCGTGGGGCTCAGCTCGTGCGTGGTCCGGGCGCTTGAAGATCAGCCTCTGCGCTGCTTCAAGTGCTTCGGGATCGGCCACGCCCGGGCTCTCTGCCCGTCCGCAGTGGACAGGGCAGACACCTGCATTCGCTGCGGTAAGGAAGGGCATAAGGCGGCCTCCTGCAACGTGGCCAAGCCGCATTGCGCGGTGTGCGCCGCAAGTGGCAGACCTGCGGGTCACGTGATGGCGGGGTTGAAGTGCAACCCTCCACCAAAGAAGGGCAAAGCGCAGGCGGCAACTCGGCCCGCCGCCGCCGCCGCCGCCGCCGCCGAAGCTTCAGCTCCAGCGGCAGCTGATGAGGAGTGTGCGATGGTGACCGAATAATGCAGGTCCAACATCGCATACTCCAGACGAACACCAACCACTGTAAAACGGCCCAGGACCTGCTGGTTCAGGTCATGGCCGAGTGGTTGGTGGACGTGGCGGTGGTTGCCGAGCCGTACTCAGTCCCTGGCCGCTGGCTAGGTGATAGAGACGGCTCGGTGGCAATAGCGGCGCGGTCTTCCACGGACTCCCCTCCCCTCTCGCTCTTAGAGAGGGGACCGGGATACGTGGCCGCCGCGTGGGGAGACATAACCCTGGTGGGGGTCTATTTCTCCCCAAACCGCCCTCTTAGGGACTTTGAGAATTTTCTCGAAGTCCTCGCCGCAGTGATCGGCAGGGCGGCACCGCGTCAGGTCTCTCTCCTGGGAGACCTGAATGCCAAATCGGTGGTCTGGGGAAACCCGGCCACCGATGTTCGGGGACGTGCCGTCGAAGCCTGGGCGGCGTCGTCAGGTCTGTCCGTCCTAAACAGAGGGACAGTTCACACGTGTGTGCGGCGGCAGGGGGGGTCCATAGTGGACCTCACTTTCGCCACCCCCGCATTAGCCGCCCGCGTCGTGAACTGGCGGGTGGAGCAGGTGGAGACTTTATCGGACCACCGATACGTGCGGTTCGATATCTCCACCCAGAGCCCCCGGGGATTGACACCCTCGGGCCGATCCCCGTTCCCACGGTGGGCTCTCACCCGCCTAGACCGAGAGGCGGCCGGGGAGGCGGCGTTCATCCAGGACTGGCTTTCACCACCTGTTGATGGGCTGGACGTAGACGCTGCGGCGTCCCAAATGAGGGGGTCCCTGACCGAGGTATGCAACTCTAGCATGCCTCGGTCCTGCCGTCCACCTCCCCGACGTGCCGTCTTTTGGTGGTCGGAGGAGCTGGCTGAACTCCGGGCCGCCTGTGTAGCGGACAGGAGGGCCTACACGCGGAGCCGGCGGCGGCGCCCACGTGATCAGGACAATGAGGACCGCCTCTACGAATTATACGTAGAGGCAAGGACGGTCCTCAGGTCGGCAATGGGCGCCGCCCAGGATTCGGCGAGGGCCGAGATGTTGGAGGGTCTCGACAACGACCCGTATGGGAGACCATATAAGGCGGCGCGCAACAAGCTGCGCCCCTTTGGTCCCCCAGTTGCCGAGACCCTCGAGCCGGCATTGCTGGATGGGGTGGTCCAGTCCCTGTTTCCCCGCAGGGACAACTTCACCCCACCAACAATGGATCCCCCGCGAGGGGCGGCCCCGCTGGAGGAGGAAGTCCCTCCAGTCACGGAGGCAGAGGTGGAGGCGATGGTCCTTCGTCTCCGCCCCAAAAAGACCGCCCCCGGTCCAGACGGAGTTCCCGCAAGGGTGGTGGCCATCGCTGCCACCAAAATGGAGGAAAGGTTTCGGGACCTCTTCAGTGCGTGTTTCGCATCGAGGAGGTTCCCGAAACCATGGAAGGAGGGACAGTTGTGCCTCCTTCGGAAGGAGGGGCGCCCGGCGGACTCCCCCTCGGCATACCGACCCATCGTTTTGCTCGATGAGGTCGGTAAGATGTTCGAGGGTATCATCGCCGCCCGCCTCAACAACCACCTGCGGGGGGTCGGGCCGGACCTGTCCGACGCTCAGTTCGGTTTTCGGGCTGAGCGTTCGACAGTGGATGCCCTGGCCCGGCTCAAGGGCCAAGTGAAGGAGGCTATGGAAGCGGGGGACGGATTGTTGGCCGTGTCATTTGACATAGCCAACGCCTTCAACTCCGTCCCCCACTCAACCATCCTAGAGGCACTCCGGTTCCATGGAGTGCCTCATTACTTGAGGGACCTCCTGGCTAGTTACTTGGAGGACCGGGCGGTCCTCCTCGTGGACAAGACTGGCCGACTCCGTCGGTTCGACGTCGAGTCTGGTGTTCCACAGGGTTCGGTCCTAGGACCACTCCTGTGGAACATCGGATTCGATTGGCTCCTGCGGGGAACCCTCCTCCGTGGCACGAGTGTCATCTGCTACGCGGATGACACTCTCCTCACTGCCCGGGGGAGCTCGTTTGGGGAGGCGGCCAGTCTGGCCTCGGCAGGTGGATCCTTGGTGGCGGGAAGGATCCACCGCCTAGGGTTGAGGGTGGCGCTGCACAAGACCGAGGCCGTGTTCTTTCACGGACCTCGGCAGCGCACCCCGCCTGACGCCCATATATTCGTAGAGGGCGTCAGGGTGGAGGTTAAGGCCCAGATGAAGTATCTGGGCCTTATACTTGACAGCAGGTGGCGCTTCGGCCCGCATTTTAGCGGGCTGTCGTCGCGCCTGCTGAAGACTGCGGGTGCCCTCTCGTGGCTCCTCCCCAACCTGGGGGGGCCTAGCGCGCGATGTCGGCGTCTGTACGCCGGCATCCTGAGGAGTATGGCCCTCTATGGGGCCCCCATCTGGGCGGACTCCCTCTCCAGGAGGGAGAACGCTGCCGCCATCCGTCGGCCCCAAAGGGCCATTGCACAGCGGGTGGCGAGGGCCTACCGCTCGGTGGGCTTCGCGGCGGCGTGCGCTCTGGCCGGCACCCCTCCTTGGGAGCTCGAGGCGTGGGTGCTCGCCAGAGTGTACGAGTGGACGGCGGGTCGGAGAGCGCTCGGGGAGCGCCCGGCCCTGGAAGAGCGGGAGGCCGTTCGGCGGGAGGCGAGGGACGCCATCGTCCAACACTGGGCGGAGGACCTCGCCACCGCCACCTTCGGCCGCCGAACGCTGGACGCGCTCGGGCCAGTCCTGGAAGACTGGCTCGAGCGGTCCCAAGGATTCCTCTCTTTCCGTCTGGTGCAGGTATTGTCCGGGCACGGCTGCTTCGGATCGTACCTGCACCGAATCGGAAGAGAGGAAAATCCATCTTGCCATGACTGCGGCGCGGCTATGGACACGGCGAAGCACACTCTAGAAGTGTGCCCGTCGTGGTCCGAGCAGCGCCGTAGCTTGGTTGCGGTGGTGGGGCCGGACCTCTCGCTTCCCAGCGTGGTCAATGCCATGTTGGGGGAAGAGAGGGCATGGGCGGCGGTCGCCTCCTTCTGTGAAGAGGTCATCTCACAGAAGGAGGCAGCGGAGCGCGAACGGGAGGATGATCCTCTCGCTCCAGCGCAACGCAGGCGGAGAAGGGGAAGGAGAAGGCGGTTGCACGACCGCCTTCACCCTCCCGGTGGTGGGTAGCGGGCGACAAGCGCGGGGGCGCTTCCGCCCGCATTGCACTTCTCACCACCCTAGCCGAGCGGGGACGACCGAGCACTCACGGTCGTTCCCGGACCCCTCCCTCAGTGGAGGGGAGTGAAGGGCCCGCCGTTAAGGTGGGCTTCGCCGGCGGGGGACTGGACGTAAAGGCTCTGCCGGTTTCCCAGTCCCCTGCCACTAAGGCGATGCGGGAGCGCCGCTGGGATGTTTAGTGGGTATACCGGAAACTCTTTTTCCGGGGAGTCCCACATAACCCACTCTGTCCCCCGACAGGGTGGGTATGCGTAATGCATTTTACCCAGCGTCAAAAATAAGGCGGCGCGCAACAAGCTGCGCCCCTTTGGTCCCCCAGTTGCCGAGACCCTCGAGCCGGCATTGCTGGATGGGGTGGTCCAGTCCCTGTTTCCCCGCAGGGACAACTTCACCCCACCAACAATGGATCCCCCGCGAGGGGCGGCCCCGCTGGAGGAGGAAGTCCCTCCAGTCACGGAGGCAGAGGTGGAGGCGATGGTCCTTCGTCTCCGCCCCAAAAAGACCGCCCCCGGTCCAGACGGAGTTCCCGCAAGGGTGGTGGCCATCGCTGCCACCAAAATGGAGGAAAGGTTTCGGGACCTCTTCAGTGCGTGTTTCGCATCGAGGAGGTTCCCGAAACCATGGAAGGAGGGACAGTTGTGCCTCCTTCGGAAGGAGGGGCGCCCGGCGGACTCCCCCTCGGCATACCGACCCATCGTTTTGCTCGATGAGGTCGGTAAGATGTTCGAGGGTATCATCGCCGCCCGCCTCAACAACCACCTGCGGGGGGTCGGGCCGGACCTGTCCGACGCTCAGTTCGGTTTTCGGGCTGAGCGTTCGACAGTGGATGCCCTGGCCCGGCTCAAGGGCCAAGTGAAGGAGGCTATGGAAGCGGGGGACGGATTGTTGGCCGTGTCATTTGACATAGCCAACGCCTTCAACTCCGTCCCCCACTCAACCATCCTAGAGGCACTCCGGTTCCATGGAGTGCCTCATTACTTGAGGGACCTCCTGGCTAGTTACTTGGAGGACCGGGCGGTCCTCCTCGTGGACAAGACTGGCCGACTCCGTCGGTTCGACGTCGAGTCTGGTGTTCCACAGGGTTCGGTCCTAGGACCACTCCTGTGGAACATCGGATTCGATTGGCTCCTGCGGGGAACCCTCCTCCGTGGCACGAGTGTCATCTGCTACGCGGATGACACTCTCCTCACTGCCCGGGGGAGCTCGTTTGGGGAGGCGGCCAGTCTGGCCTCGGCAGGTGGATCCTTGGTGGCGGGAAGGATCCACCGCCTAGGGTTGAGGGTGGCGCTGCACAAGACCGAGGCCGTGTTCTTTCACGGACCTCGGCAGCGCACCCCGCCTGACGCCCATATATTCGTAGAGGGCGTCAGGGTGGAGGTTAAGGCCCAGATGAAGTATCTGGGCCTTATACTTGACAGCAGGTGGCGCTTCGGCCCGCATTTTAGCGGGCTGTCGTCGCGCCTGCTGAAGACTGCGGGTGCCCTCTCGTGGCTCCTCCCCAACCTGGGGGGGCCTAGCGCGCGATGTCGGCGTCTGTACGCCGGCATCCTGAGGAGTATGGCCCTCTATGGGGCCCCCATCTGGGCGGACTCCCTCTCCAGGAGGGAGAACGCTGCCGCCATCCGTCGGCCCCAAAGGGCCATTGCACAGCGGGTGGCGAGGGCCTACCGCTCGGTGGGCTTCGCGGCGGCGTGCGCTCTGGCCGGCACCCCTCCTTGGGAGCTCGAGGCGTGGGTGCTCGCCAGAGTGTACGAGTGGACGGCGGGTCGGAGAGCGCTCGGGGAGCGCCCGGCCCTGGAAGAGCGGGAGGCCGTTCGGCGGGAGGCGAGGGACGCCATCGTCCAACACTGGGCGGAGGACCTCGCCACCGCCACCTTCGGCCGCCGAACGCTGGACGCGCTCGGGCCAGTCCTGGAAGACTGGCTCGAGCGGTCCCAAGGATTCCTCTCTTTCCGTCTGGTGCAGGTATTGTCCGGGCACGGCTGCTTCGGATCGTACCTGCACCGAATCGGAAGAGAGGAAAATCCATCTTGCCATGACTGCGGCGCGGCTATGGACACGGCGAAGCACACTCTAGAAGTGTGCCCGTCGTGGTCCGAGCAGCGCCGTAGCTTGGTTGCGGTGGTGGGGCCGGACCTCTCGCTTCCCAGCGTGGTCAATGCCATGTTGGGGGAAGAGAGGGCATGGGCGGCGGTCGCCTCCTTCTGTGAAGAGGTCATCTCACAGAAGGAGGCAGCGGAGCGCGAACGGGAGGATGATCCTCTCGCTCCAGCGCAACGCAGGCGGAGAAGGGGAAGGAGAAGGCGGTTGCACGACCGCCTTCACCCTCCCGGTGGTGGGTAGCGGGCGACAAGCGCGGGGGCGCTTCCGCCCGCATTGCACTTCTCACCACCCTAGCCGAGCGGGGACGACCGAGCACTCACGGTCGTTCCCGGACCCCTCCCTCAGTGGAGGGGAGTGAAGGGCCCGCCGTTAAGGTGGGCTTCGCCGGCGGGGGACTGGACGTAAAGGCTCTGCCGGTTTCCCAGTCCCCTGCCACTAAGGCGATGCGGGAGCGCCGCTGGGATGTTTAGTGGGTATACCGGAAACTCTTTTTCCGGGGAGTCCCACATAACCCACTCTGTCCCCCGACAGGGTGGGTATGCGTAATGCATTTTACCCAGCGTCAAAAAAAAAAAAAAAAAAAAAAAAAAAAAGGTTAGGTTAATGTTAGGTTAGGTTAACGTTAGGTTAGGTTAGGTTAATGTTAGGTTAGGTTAACGTTAGGTTAGGTTAGGTTAGGTTAGGTTAGGTTAAAACGAAACCTAAGTTTAAATATTGATTATTTGACATAGGCTAGTAGGTACCTAAGTAAGTATTCTCATTTCGGTAGACAATTTAAATATTCGGCCGGTACGTACGGTATAAGAAGAAATATAGAGACGTATACCTCCTACCTATAGGTAGTTAAGTTGGTTTTTTTTTTAAAAAAGTATACTTTACCTTTTGTATGCATTCAACTAACTGTGCGACAGAAATCGATCGTTAGAAACAAATTATTAAGACCGATAGATACCTATCGTGGATATCTACCAATCTGATATGTTGAAACGTGTGCGGCCCTGAAAAGGGCCTTTTGGTTTTCGTTCGTTTTGATGAAATGAAACAAAACAAAACAAAACGAAACGGTGCGGCGCGGTGCGGTGCGGTGCGATGCAGTTGCGGCGCAAGCGCGACTTAAGCGCGCTCGCCCCTAATCCTGCGCGCCAGCTGTATGTCCTTGGGCATGATGGTGACACGCTTGGCGTGGCTGGCGCACAGGTTGGTGTCCTCAAAGAGACCGACGAGGTAAGCCTCGCTGGCCTCCTGAAGAGCCATCACGGCGGAGCTCTGGAAACGCAGGTCGGTCTTGAAATCTTGAGCGATCTCACGAACCAGACGCTGGAATGGCAGCTTCCTGATGAGCAGCTCAGTGCTCTTCTGGTAGCGACGGATCTCACGCAGGGCGACCGTGCCGGGCCTGTAACGATGTGGTTTCTTAACACCGCCAGTGGCCGGGGCGCTCTTGCGAGCCGCCTTAGTGGCGAGCTGTTTGCGGGGCGCTTTGCCACCGGTTGATTTACGAGCGGTTTGCTTGGTACGTGCCATTTCGAAAAACAATTATACGTAGGAGGTATATGTGAACCCGAGACGACCGACGCGTACGACGAACGATAACGAATAATGACGCTTCGCCTTGTGAGCTTCTCTGAACCCCGCAAGGGGTTCGGAGGAGACCGTATCGGGACAGATGTCCCCCGACGGTGGGTGCTTCCGCGGCCCGCTACTACGGGTCGGTGCTGGGTCGGGCCGACGTGACCCTATCTTCGTCGCAGCCTGCTGGCCGCACTCCAGGTGCTTCCGGCGGTGCGTTTTGTTTGAAGGCGTCTGCGAGCTCTCTTGGAAGAGCCTTCTTCTCTAGCGGTTTCGCTTGGGCCGGCGCCAGGTCTCTGATGTGCTCGAAGCCCGAGAGATCGGCGCGGGAGAACATCTGGTACGCCAGGCGGGAGACAAAGGTGTCGATTGTCTCCACTTTGAGGTCCCTTCTGAGGACCTCATTCCTGACGTACATGTGAGCGTCGGCAGCCCATCTGAGGGAGATGCTCTGCTGGGCTTCGAGCTTCTTCTTGTTGGTGTTGGAAGCTAGTTGGTACCAAGCTGGGGTTGCGTAAGTGAAGATGGGACGCAGGTAGGTCTTGTATATACCCAGCTTGGTACGAAGCGGCAGTTTGGACCTGAACACCGGTTTCAGGAGATTTCTTGTTGCTCTTGTTTTGTCGCAGACGCCTTTTATGTGTTGTTTGAAGCTGAGGCCGCGGTCAATTGTGACCCCCAGGTACTTGACCGCCGGAAGCCATTCGATTTCCTGACCTTGGAGCTGCAGCTTTCCGGGCAGGGCGTAGTAGCCGAAGACGATGGCCTGGGTTTTGGCAACATTGACTGTTAGTCGCCATTTGTCTAGCCATGGCGGGAGCTCTTGTAGTGTACGCTGCATCTTGACAGCTGCGTGTCGCGCGTTGAGGGACGACGTGACATACGCCGCGTCATCCGCGTACAGCGCCAGTGTGGAGTCGCCTGGGGCGGGGATGTCGTCAGTGTACGCGGCGTAGCACGTCGGCGACAGGCAGCTGCCTTGCGGTACTCCCGCCAGGATGGGCCTTTTGGTCGACAGTGCGCCGTCCACTCTGACCCGGAAGCTTCTTCCTGTCAGGAAGCTCTTCATAATTGACAGCATCTGGTGGGGCAGCGGGAGTGCGGCCAGTTTGAAGAGTAGCCCCTCGTGCCACACCCTGTCGAACGCCTTCTCCATATCAAGGAATGTGGCGACGGAGACCCTCTTTTTGTTGGCATTGGTGGCCAGCAGGTGTAGCACTCGTGCCAGCTGGAGGGTAGTGCTGTGTTCGGCCCTGAACCCAAACTGTTCGGGCCTGGGGGTCATGTGCTGCGTCATTCTTTTCAGCAGCATGACCTCGAACAGCTTGGATAGGGCCGAATTGTTGGGGGCAAAGGTGGCTGCTGGGGCTGCTGAGGCTGGGCCTTTGAGGGCTGGCGCTTGCGCTTCCTTTTGCTGCGCTTGGTGGTGGTGGCTGCTCTTGCCTCGGCGGGCTCGGTGAAGGCGAGGGTGCCCGCTTGTTTATTCCTCGCCTCCCTCCGAAATGTCGGGCATGACCGATGGTTAGCCGGGTGGGGGCCTCCGCAGTTCGCGCAGGTGGGCAGCTGTTCGCGGGGGCGAGGGCACTCGCCCGCGAAGTGCTCTTCCCCGCATCTCACGCATGCGGGGCGGCGGTGGCAGTTGTGGCTGCTGTGCCGGAAGCCCTGGCATTTGTGGCACTGGGCGGGGCCTTTCTTGGCCCGCCAGGCCTCAATGATGATGCCGGGGATGCACAGCAGCTCGTTGACTTCGTAGATGCCGGGGATGGTAGTGGGGGTGGGCTTGAGCTCCACGAAAAAGATGCACCCCGGCCTTCCTCGGCGGCCGTTGATGTGGCGGGCGTATGTTGGCTCGAACCCGAGGGTCGTCAGTTCGTCGACAATGTCCTGCGGGTCCGAGTCTGCTGGGAGTCCTCTCACTGCCACTTTGATGTTGCGGGCGCTGGGCAGGGAGTACGAGAACCAAATGAGGTTCTCGCTTTTTTCCAGGTCGGAGAGGTAGGCCTGGATCACCCTGTACTCTTCCTCGCCCTCGGGGGAAAACCGCAACCCCTTGCCGTATGGTCTGGCATTGGGGGCGCGGCCGAGCTTCTCCTTCAGCCGCTGGAGGTGGGTTTTCCAGGACGGAAAGTCTTCCACCACCAGCGGTGGGAGGCGCGGTTTTTTGGGCGCTACGGGCGCCGCAGACGCGGCGGGCGCGGCATCGGTGCGCGCGAGGGCCGCGTTGCCGGTACCCTGTGCCGCTGTTATCGCGGCGGGCGCGGCGGCGGCGCGCGCATAGCTCGCTCTACCGGATGCCGGGAGCGGAGCGGCGGGCGCTGCAACGGTGCGCGCGGGGGGCGCGTTACCGGGTCCCCCCTTCGCGGCGGTAGCGGGCGCAGCAGCGGAGTGCGCGTGGGCCGCGTTACCGGAACCCACGGTTTTGGCGTACAAGCGGGCGGGCGCAGCTTCGGAGCGCGCGTGGGGCGCGTTACCGGGTCCCCACATCGCGGCGTTCGGGTACACGGGCGCAGTTTCGGAACGCGCTAGGGGCGCGTTACCGGGTCCCCTGGTTGCGGCGACGGTCGAGGCGGCGGTTGCCGGGTTGTCCAGCAGAGCTTGGGCTCCCGGTCTGGGGTCCCTGGTGAGGTCCACTGCTGGGGCCAGCGGGGGGATCACCGGGGCTGGGGCGTCGAACTCGCCGCAGCGACGCTTGGGTGCATTTGCGGCGGCTGCGTCCGACTCAGGGCTGCGCAGACGCCTTCCGGGTGGTGCAAATGAAGGCACCAGCTCCTGGATCAGCGCCGAGCAGGCGTCCAGGTTGGCAGGAGGCAGCAGCAGTTCGCTCGTCGTTGCCCATTGGCAGGACTGCGCGAACAGTTCCTCGGAGTGTTGGGGTTCTCCGGTGGCATCTTGTTGTAGGAGGCGTTCGCGCTCCATCAAGTGCGCAGCCATCGCCCTCAGGAGCTCCTCCGACCCGATCCGTGATCTGCACATGCGTGCAAGGATCACGGTGTCGGCGTCCAACGCCGACCTGGGAGAGAGGGGCCGCGGTGGGCGCGGTCTGGTGCTCGGTGGAGTGGTCATCTCCTCGTGGTTTGACTCGTCTGGCGAGTCGGGAGAGGATTGGCTGGTCTCTTCGGAGCCCTGGCTGGTGTTGGAGTTGGTGTCCGGGCTTGCAGGCATCTTGGTGCAGGTATTTGTGAAATGAATATTTTCACAAGTACCCACTCGGCGGTGAGGGTAGATTGGAAAAATGTTTTTCCCAACTACCTTCAATCTTTTTGGATCTCAGCACGGTGTGGGTAGATGAAGAAAATGGTTTTCTCCATTACCCTCAGCCGGTGCTGTGATGTGGGCTGCAGGTGGGGCACTGCTACGCGATCCAAGACGAGGCTTCACTCGGGATCCGTGGTCCCGGTCTTCAGCCTCATCGGCGGTGTTGGAGAAGTGGTCCCCTCTGCGCGGGCGGTGTTGCGCGCAGGCGCAAGTACCGGGCGATTTTCTCAGAAAATCGTGGGTAGATTGCGGAGAAAATGTGGGGTGGATCCGTGCGTATGAGGTGACAGTAGGGCGAATCCTCTGACGCTTCGCGTGAAAACCGCCGCTATATATATAGTACGGGTGAAATATGAGTGCGTCCCATTCGCACTCGCGCACCCGCTCTTCCATCTCTCTCTCACAGAAATACGTCTCTTTCGATCTGGTGTACCTCTCAACTTTGCGAGAAACGAATAGGTATGATGCATGCATGCATGCAACTGAGCTAGTTTGGCTCTGACAATAATAGTACCTAGGTAGGTATGTAGTTTTTTTTTTTTTTTTTTATCTAGATGTCATTGTATTAAGCTAATTGTTATTGAAAATATACATAATTTAAACATAAATAGGTAAGTAATGATAATGTGCAGCGGCAGCGTGCAAAAACGAGCAGAAAAACCTATAGGTATTATAGTATGTAGCAGTTGCGTCGAGTGCAGGCTTTTGTTTAAGTAGGTAGGTAGGTAGGTAGGTAGGTAGGTATACATTTATTTATTGATTAGTTAGTTTATACTAATTTCTTGTTTTCAGTTCAGTAAAATATAGTAACTACCTAAGTGCTTAATTGCTTACTACCTACATAAAAATAAAATAAAAAAAACAGACGGACGAAGGTGTAAGTAGGTTGGTAGGTAAGTAAGTAAGTACCTACCTACCTACCTACCTATATATCTAGTAATATTTTATTTATCTGGCGTGAGTCGTGACGAAATCACCGTTGAAACTATATTAAAATAATAATATAAAACAGTGCATTAGTAATACTGTTTCATATAATATTGTGTTTAAATAGAACAAGTTTGTGGCCCTGAAAAGGGCCTTTGGTTTGAGCTGCGACAGCAGCAAGCAGTCACTGTGCTGTGAGAGCGCTTGACAATGGAGACGCTTCACTTGGAGCTGGTGTACTTGGTGACGGCCTTGGTGCCCTCGCTGACGGCGTGCTTGGCGAGCTCACCGGGCAGCAGGAGCCTCACGGAGGTCTGCACCTCCCTGGAGGTGATCGTGGAGCGCTTGTTGTAGTGGGCGAGACGTGAAGCTTCGGCAGCGATGCGCTCGAATATGTCGTTCACGAAAGAGTTCATGATCGACATGGCCTTCGAGGAGATACCGGTGTCGGGGTGCACCTGTTTGAGCACCTTGTAGATGTAGATGGCGTAGCTCTCCTTCCTCTTGTGCTTCTTCTTTTTCTTGTCAGACTTGGAAATGTTCTTTTGGGCCTTGCCGGATTTCTTGGCGGCCTTACCACTCATCTTGGGCGGCATGGTTCGATACGCAGCAGAGACACAAACGAAATAATATACTATACACGCGCGTTACGTGAAAGCGTAAGCTGTGAGTACAAATTTCAACTGGGGCTCACCGCTGATTTTGTCAAAATTTGACCCTCGCTATTTGTTAGTAACTAGGCGATGCGACGACGAATCACACGTTACAGACTGACGCTCACCCTCGTTTCGGAAAGAGCGAGAGAAACGATCTACTCAGACGAATTTAACGCGAGAGCGAGATGGAAATATATCGCTGTTGTTGTTTTATTGTTATTATTATTATTGTAAATTACTTAGGTGTTGGTCGTGGTCGGTGCCTAAAATAAATATATTCTCTATTCATATAGGTATGCAAAATGATGATAATAATAACTAAATCTATTGTGTGTGTATATAATAAATTTTTGTAGTAACGAGTAACAACCACCAAGTGGTAGGTGGTCCATTATTCTAGTAGGTGAAGTGAACGAGCACTCGTTGAGTAAGTTAATTAAAGTATGCACATATACGCAGTATGTACGCAGGTCTGTGGTCTCGACAAATTGTGTTATTATATTAATAGGTAGGTGGTACATACATACATACATACATACATTTTTGTGATCGGAATCGTTCAGATAGAAACTAATTCATTATGACATTCATCATAGATAAACGTCGCAAAATACGAATCATATTGTGGCCCTGAAAAGGGCCTTTTGATTTGATACAAATCAATCGAATCGACTACGATTGTTTGTGTCGATGCGCGGCGTGCGTGCGGCCGGCGGCGGCGGCGCCTTACGCCTTCTTCTCGGTCTTCTTGGGCAGAAGCACCGCTTGGATGTTCGGCAACACACCACCCTGGGCGATGGTAACGCCGGAGAGCAGCTTGTTCAACTCCTCGTCGTTCCTGATGGCCAGCTGGAGATGTCTCGGAATGATCCTGGTCTTCTTGTTGTCACGAGCGGCGTTACCGGCCAACTCGAGCACCTCAGCGGCCAAGTACTCCATCACGGCGGCGAGGTACACCGGGGCGCCGGCACCGACGCGCTCGGCGTAATTGCCCTTCTTGAGCAGCCTGTGGATACGACCCACGGGGAACTGAAGTCCGGCACGGTTCGAGCGAGACTTTGCCTTCCCCTTGACCTTGCCACCTTTACCACGTCCGGACATATTGAACTGAGTAGTTGTACGACGCGAAAGCGAGTGAAAGAATGAGGAGCGCGCGCCCTAACAGTCGGTGACGAGCGAGCGAGTATAGAATATTTTTTTAAACTCGCGGGTTTTCTTCTCGTTGCCCCCGGAGGGGGCAACGGGGAGACGTTGTCGGGGCTCTGCCCCATAAACGTGGTGGTCCACGCTGCCCGTTAATACGGGCAGGTCATTGGGGTCACATCCGTGGAAGTCGTCAGTCCGGTGTCTTCGCCTGCCCCCGCGCGGTCAAGCTCAGCCTGGAGGCTCCCTGTGAGGGGAGGTCCGGCGGGCGACCGGCGCGCGGGCGGCGGTCGTGTCGGAGCCGGAGGAGACGGCTCCGACGAGGGGCCTGCCGCGACCTCGAGGAGGTCTCGCGGCAGGTGCTTCCTGTCCTGGGGGTTCGAGCGGTAGGGGGCCAGCTCCCGGATGTGCGGGAGCGCCGACGCTTCTACTCGCCCGAACATGGACTTGGCCAGCCGACGAATAAATTCGTCCAGGCTTTCCATCTCGAGGTCCCGTTCTATGGTCGCGTTCCTCACAAAGCGGGGGGCGTCTACAATGGTACGGAGCGCCAGCGACTGCTGCGCGCGCAGTCGCTGGCGGAGCGGCTCGCTCACCAGCGCGTACCAGGCCGGCGCGGCGTAGGTGAGGCGAGAGCGGATGTACGTCTTGTAGACGCCGAGCTTCACGCGCAGGGGAAGACGCGACGACAAGACGGGACGCAGGAGGGCTCTGGCTGCGCGAGTCTGCCCGACGACAGACGTGACGTGGTGTTTCATGGACAGGTTTCGGTCTATGGTCACCCCGAGGTATTTCGCCTTGGGGCTCCACTCGACCTCCTGTCCATGAAGGCGCAGGGCTGGCAAGTCTCTGCATCTGGTTCCGATGACTAACGCCTGGGTCTTCGACACGTTGACGGTGAGCCGCCAGTCGGCCAGCCAGGCGGGGAGTGCGTCGAGTGTCAGCTGCATACAAGACACAGCGTGACGCGGACTTATGGAGCTGTGGATGTACGCCGCATCGTCGGCGTACAGCGCCAGCTGGGTCCTCCCCGACACAGGGATGTCGTCTGTGTACCTGGCATAGCACACGGGCGACAGGCAGCTACCTTGCGGTACTCCGGCTTGGATGGGGCGCTCTGAGGAGATGGCGTTTTCCACTGCCACTTGGAAACGCCGATCTGCCAGGAAGGTGGCCACAGTCTGCACGACTCGACGTGGAGTCGTCGACGTGGACAGCTTGTAGAGCAAGCCGGGATGCCATACGCGGTCGAAGGCCTTTTCCATGTCGAGGAATACTGCAACCGTGTGTTCCCTCTTGTTAGAGGCCACGGACATGCTGTGCAGTACCCTCGACAGTTGGAGCGTGGTGGAGTGTTCGGCTCGGAAGCCGAACTGCTCGTCACGCGGCGTTATGTGCGGAACCAAATGCCGCAGCAGGAGTTTCTCGAACACCTTGGAGATGGTCGGAAGCAGCGTGATAGGCCGATAGCTTTCGGCCCTCAGGATATTCTTGCGATTGCACGCGGCGGTAGGCGGCGGAGGGCTTCGTTGGTAATCTGGTCGGGTCCTAGGGCTTTCCGGAGCTGTGTGTGACGCATCATGCGCTGCACCTGGCCCGGGGTGAATATCACTGGGTCTTCGTCGGCGGCTATCGGCTCGGCGAAGTAGGCTTCCAGGTGACGAGAAATCTCCTCTGCTTTGGTGTCATCTCCGTGGTTCGGTTTGAAGGCTTTCTCCAGGGAGTCCGCGAAGATCTCAGCCCGGTCCTCAGCTCGGTAACGGGGTGTTCCGTCACTGGCGAGGAGTGGGCGGATCGGATTCGGGACGCCCGAGACTTGCCGACAAAGCCGATGGACACTGGGCCAGTCGTCACCAGCTGAGTCGATGTAGCGTTGCCAAGACTCTTTCGCGACTGTTTCCAGTGCGTTCGAGATTTTCTCGGCAAGCGCGTTCAGCTGGGTTTTCAACGTGGGGCAGCGTGTCCTTTGCCACTGCCTGCGTAGTCGACGCTTCTTCTCAAGCAGCCTCTTGATGAAGGGGGGTGTCTCTCTACTCTTCACCAGTGAAGAGGAGGACTCTTCAGTAGAGGCTGCGAGTGCGGCCTGCATGCAGGATTGGAGATCGACTGCAAGCAGGTCTACGTCCGCAGGCGAGATGACAGGTCTCGTTGGGGTGTGCATCGCCATGTGGTTCTCGAAGACGTCCCACAAGTGACGACGGCGCGGCCTCGGTGGAGCAACCCTGGCAGTAGGTTGTGCCAGGGTGACGAGGACCGGCTGGTGGTCAGATATGAGGTGGTCATCGACGACTTCAATGGTAGGGCGGGATGGTAAGCCACGTACCAGAGTCAAGTCGATGACGTCAGGCATGTGGAGGTGGTAGTGGGGGTAGTGCGTTGGCACCTCCGGTCCCAGTACCTCATATTCTTGACGTTCCGCGTCGTCAAGGAGACGTCTTCCGTTGGGGCAGATGTGTGTGGAGTTCCAAGCCGTATGCTTGCAGTTAAAGTCGCCCCCGATTATCGTGGGCAGTGCCGATTCCAGCAGGGTGTGGATGTCGGCTACTGCGATTCGACCACCGGGGGGTCGGTAAAACGCAAACACACGGACTGGCTGCCCGGCGATGCACAGTTCCACGCCTAAGGCGTAGGCAGACTGGAGAGCCGGGACTGGTAGCGGCTGGTGGACGAGTCTCCTGCGTACTGCGACGGCCAAGCCTCGAAAGGCCATACCGGAGTTTGCGGAGATCTCGTCCTTCCTGTATACTAGGTAACCAGGAATCTTCAGTCTGTCTCTGTCCTTAAGGTGGGTCTCAGAGATGAGCGCCACGTCCACCTTCTGCACAGAGAGGGTGATCCTGAGGAGCCCCAGCTTCTGTTTGGTGAGGCCCTCGGCGTTCCAGTGGAGGATCCTCAGGGGGGTGGCAGTCACTGGTGTGACTGGAGGAGCTGAGCCATCCCCCGGAGGATCACCGGAGTCGGGTCGCGGTCGCTTTGTACCGCGACCAGGATCTCGTTGAGGAGGGTTATGGTCGCCGTTAAGACGGCCCTCCTCTCCTCTCTGGCCTGCGTTGTCGCTGGAGCCTGGGGCGGGGCTGCGGGCCTGGTCGCCTGCCCCGGTGGTTTCGGGGTTGCGACGGCAGCGTAGCTCCGCCGAGGCTGCTGTGGTGGAGGCGGCGGCGGTGGGTGTTGAGGCCTGGCCTTGGGCAATGCCACTGGGGCCGGGGGCCTTGCGCCTGATGGTGGAGGCACCGGCTTCGGCAGCTGCTGCTGTCTCTTGCTCGGTGCCTGGCTGCGTGCCTGCTCGGGGGGCGCAGGCTCAGTCGGGGGCTGCACCTGCTTTTTTCCCCTTTTCCTCCTTCCCCCTCTCCTCCGTTTTTTGGAGGGGGCAGCCTGGGGTGGCTGTGCTGAGGGGGGGGGTTGGGGTCGCGGTGCACCGGCGTTCGTGGTGGACGCGACGGTGCCCGCCTTTTTATTACGCATTTCGCGCTTAAAGGCGGGGCAGTCCGTCGCGTTTGCCGGGTGGGCCCCCTGGCAGTTAGCGCAGGTGGGCGGTTCGCTCCGGTCGCGCGGACAGTCCCGGGCGGCGTGCTCCTCGCCGCATCGCACGCATGCCAGCTTGCGGTGGCAGTTGTGCGAGGAGTGCCGGAACTGTTGGCACCGGTGGCATTGCGCGGGACCCTTTTTCCCGCGCCAGGCCTCTATTTTGACCCCAGGCATACACAACATCTCCTCTATGTTGTATATTGCCGGGGTCAGGTTGTCAGTTCGCCGCAGTTGGGCGAAGAAGATGCAACCTGGGCGTCCCCTCCGTGCACGGATGGCGCGCACGAATTCAGGGTCGAAGCCCAGGGTGCGGAGCTCTTCTTCGATATCCGCCGGGTCGGTATCCGAGGGGAGCCCTCGGATGGCCACCTTAAGGCTCCTCTCTGAGGGCAGCGAGTAGGAGAACCAGGAGATCTCCACGTCCTTTTCCAGTGCAGTGAGGTAGCGCTGGATGACGCGGTACTCCTGGTCGTCCTTCGGTGAGAAGCGCACACCCTTTCCAAAGGGGCGTGCGTTGGGTGCGTGCCCCAGCTCCTCCTTTAGGGCCCGAAAATGCTGGGCCCAGTTTGGCAGGTGTTCCACGACGAGCGGGGGGTAGCGTGGGCAGCGGGGGGGGGCTTGCTGCTGCTGAGTTGCAGTAGCGGCGGTGGCTACCGTGGCGCCGGGGGCTACCGTGGCGGCGGGGGCTGCCGCGGCGGCGGGGGTTGCCATGACGGCGGGGGCTGCGGCGGACTGACTCTGTGTCAAGTCCGATGGGGTGCGCTCGCTCGACTGGACGGAGTGCATCTCGACGTCCAGGAGCGGCGCACTTGCTGCGTCCTGTGGGAGCGGCCCCGTGTTAATCGGGGTCGCTCTCATGGGCGGCGGTAGCGGGGGTCTGGGAGACACCCTTATGGATGGCGCTGGCGGCGGGGTCAGGGTGGGTGATGTTGTCATCCTGACCCGTTTAGGTAGGGGGAGACGCGGCGCGGTCCCCGATAGTGGTGTCACGGTCGGGGGGGGCGCCGGGTGCCCTTTGGCTTCCCATGGCTTGGGGTGCGGTAAGCGCACCATGGGAGAGCGGAGTCGTTGTCGTCGCCGTGCCCGCTGTTGATGTAGCGGGCAGCTGAGGGACGTGGCGGGGCGCTGGCGCCGCGCCTCGGGGGTGCGCGGTGGCCAGCGACAGCGCCGCGCGCGTGCGACTGGTGGTGTGGTCGTCCTCAGTGAGATCCACTTCGAGCGCTGGTGACGCGGCGCTGCCGGAGAAAAACTCC
Organism: Coleophora deauratella; assembly: GCA_958295455.1. Taxonomy (NCBI): domain Eukaryota; kingdom Metazoa; phylum Arthropoda; class Insecta; order Lepidoptera; family Coleophoridae; genus Coleophora; species Coleophora deauratella. The sequence goes on along the minus strand of OY282415.1, from coordinate 2,762,367 downwards.
TCTCCCCCGCCTTGTTGTGATGGCGAGGGGGGTGGGGTGCCGCTAGATGCCCGCATCTCGGCGAGTTTTTCGCTTATAACTCGCCTCATGAAGGTGAGCGCGATGTCTCGCCGAGATAGGGCAGGATCACGGAGGGATTGCCGTACTCCTCCGAGGCGGGCCCGGGGCGGGGGGGGTGGCGGCTTTTTGGAGCCTGTTGGTTTGGGAGGCATGTTCGCTAGCTTATTGGATTAAACAATAATGCTAGCGAACATTTAACTCCGCTCTGTGCGGCTCGGCACGGGAAGCCTCGATCGCGAGCGAGACGCGAGGGATCGACCTCCCGTTCCGAACCTAAGAGATGTGGCGGCTGAGGTTTTAATTCGCGGTGCGGGTGTTGTCCCTACGGGGGTTAGTCCGCAGAAACAACACTCGCTCGGCGATGTTGCTCGGCCCGGGAAGTCCCACCTGCGGTTGATTCCCCGCAGGTGAGCATAAGCCTCCCGGCCCGAGCGGCAGCTCAAGGGATAAGCCCTGTAGGGGTTGTTGTGTGCGCGACCGCAAACACTACTTAGTATGGGCAGCTATTAATAGGCGGTCCGAACGCATAAGTTAACAAACAAGGCAATCCATTTTTTTAAACGCGTCGCGTCGCCATTTATATAGTTGGAACACGGTCGCAGTAGTGGCGGGGTGATCGACGAAGGGAGAGCGCGAGAGCGAGCGAGACGGAGAATAAAACACAATACATACATATAGGTGTACGTTGTGTTTTGTAGGTATGTAAGTGTACGCACGTAGGTAAATACTATTATACTAGGTATATTTTATTTATAATAGCACTACATATTCTGTAGAAACACAACCACCGATTTAACGGGACGTCAGTAGGTAAATAATTGTTGCGTACGTCCTAGCACAACGGTACACAACAGTTAAACATTCACCATAGGGTGGTTCAATAGGATAGAAGACACTCAGGCAAGCCCACGAAAACACCAAAGTAACGAGGTATAAACACACTTTAATTCACAACAACACAACACAAGTTAAGTACCAATGCACTTAACAACACTTTCAATTTAACTAACACAATACACTTTCAAAGAAACACGAAGAAATAATAACACAATCGAGACAATGGAGAAGCTGAACTTTCTATTTGAATTACTACGAATAACACTATGACTTATTATAACGATCTATACGATATACGTGAAGGTAGTATAACATTTCGAGCAATTATCTAAAAAAACCTAATTTTCATTTTATACCCCTTGGCAATGCTGTAAAGGCGACCCCCAGGCCCTCACTTGGCCTCGGCCTAAAGTTCCCTTTTGAGGTTTCCATTTCCTCTTCATATCTCTTAAACTACTCGATACAATACAGTCCAACTTTACATTATACAAGCTGACAACATTCTCCAATTATACAAACAATACTTACTTAGGCTACATACCGCCAACATACTTATAAATTCACAAATACATACAAAAAAGACATATTTTTGTAAAAGTTACACACACATTTCTAATTATTTCCAAAAGTAACAACGTCTACTTATCAAACTTTATTCCACCTAATAGACTTCCCTACGTTCTACAATAAAACAATACCAAATACAAACATTCATTGGACATTGAACCCTAAAAACAGTAAAACCAACAATTCTATAAGCAAATTCACGAACAAAGTGAATACCAACAAAACTAGCTATCGCCCGAAACAAAAAACATGTAAATACTGAGGGCGCTAACAAGCTGGACATACATACAAAGTTACATCAATGACACTATCGTAATAATAGAGCTATTCATTCATTTAACAATTTTCCCTGCTAGAGCAGTAATAGCACACAAGATATCTTTTATCCCTTTCCAACGATTAGAGGAGATCGACAACTGGCGACATATACACTGTCTCACTCTAACGTTAGATATAGTCTAACACACATTCTAAACAATTTCAATAAAATTCAAGTGCAAGTCATTAGCTATTGCTTATTGCATACATATACATATAAGTACAATGCCAAGATAATCGGCTGCCCGTAACATTCCACCCCCCGTACGAGGATACATTTATACAATTTAAAATTATCCTAGGACAATATCGGCGGTGGGCAGCACGATGACTTTCGCTACCGGTCGTCTCAATAGACCGTGACCAGTCTTAACATCTATCACACGCACTTTCCCGTCATTTCCGGGACAAACTTTCACTATTTTGCCTTTAGGCCACTGATTACGTGGTAGTGAGTCGTCACATATGACAACGACATCATCTACTTTCACGTTCACTGGGTCACTATTCCACTTCACTCGACGCTGGAGTGACGGCAGGTATTCCCGCCGCCATCGATGCCAGAAGACATCCGCCAGTGCGTTTGCACGCCTCCACTGTCGACGGACCTCCAAGTCCGCCGAACACGACGGCGCGAATGAGGCGGCGCCCGATCCCGTCCCCAACAGGAGATAGTTAGGCGTGAGGACGGTGGGACTTGCCGCATCCTCGACAGGAACATAGCTGAGCGGCCGGCTGTTCACAGTCAGCTCGGCCTCCAAGAGCAAGGTATGCAGTACCTCCTCTCGAGGCGCCTTCTGGCGCAAGGTGACTCGAAGCGCGTTCTTTATTGAGCGCACGAGTCGTTCCCAAATTCCCCCCATGTGAGGAGCTGCCGGAGGATTAAATATCCACTCAATGTTTCTAAGAGTTATGGCTTCGGCAAATTTCTCATGATCAAATTCTTTCAATGCCGCTCGCAGTTCTCTCTCGGCTCCAACAAAATTAGTTCCTCGGTCACTTCTGATGGTCTGTGGTTGACCTCTGCGTGCGATTAGTCTTCTCACAGCCAAGATTGCTGAGTCAATGTTCAGGGATGTTGCCAATTCCAAGTGCACCGCCCGTGTAGATAGGCAGGTGAACAATACCCCCCTTCTTTTCTCTCGTCTTCTTCCAATCGTCACCTCCATCGGTCCGAAGTAGTCGATGCCGCAATGTACAAATGCGCGCCTTGTTGACTGCACGCGTGAAGATGGGAGATCAGCCATTTTCGGTACAATAGGATTACCACGTAAATGTTTACACGTTACACATGCTCGTATCAATTTCTTTATTGTACTCCTTATATTCGTGATCCAAAATCTCTCTCTTACTGCATTTACAACATGTTCCGTTCCAGCATGCGCAGCTTTGTGGTGGAAGTACTTCACTATCAAATGTGCCGCCCATCCGCGGCCATCAATGATGATAGGGTGCCTTTCGTCAAATGACAATTCTGTTGACGCACCAATCCGACCTCTCACCCTCAACAATCCATCTTCAGCAAGGCCTTGGTACACACACCTCCAACACTAAAGGCCCGCTTTACTTCAGCTTCAGGAGCCGAGGGCGTCAACTCGGGTGGGCGCTCCTCAGCCGGCACACCATTGAAGTGGAGTAGCGAATGATGAGGGGCGTTGCACTGTTCACAACGCTTCGCACGACAAAACTCCCGGTTGTGCCGAGTGCACAAACACTTGAAACACAGTCGACTGTCTTTGGCCACGTTCCATCGTTCACTATTGTCCAGTGCTATAAACTTTCTGCACACTGGCAGCACGTGATTGCCATCACACATCGCGCACATTACTCGCGGCGCACTGCTCGACGCTACTGGTGCGGAGCTTACGGTTCGCGGCACACTCCTTGACGCTATTGCTCTGGAGCTTACATTTCGCGGTGCATTCCTCGACACAACCGGTGCGGAGCTTAGAAACGCGACTCTGTGTACATTACGATGTACAGGTAACACTCGCGGACGCGGTGCGTTATAAGTCGCACTAACCGAGGGTGCAGCCATGTTCGTGGCTACCAGAAACGATGCCGATCGCGAGCGTTCAACCAAGAATTCAAGTACAATGTCCAAGCTTGGCGACACACGTAAGTCCACACTACACACATTGTCTTTGCACTTTAAAAACTCACTATATAAATGCTTCTGGAGTGGCGTAAGCTTGTTCAGTATCTCACACACCAGTTGAGGGTTATTCAAGTACCCATCAGCCTTGATGTTCTTCAGCAATGACACACAATTTCTCACAACTGAAGTAAACTTTTGCATTTCCTTGCCACTCTCGGTCACACGCGGTAAAGTCTTAATCTTCCTTAAGACACAATCCAAAATCGCACCAGGGTGACCGAATACTTCCTCAAGAGTACACATAACTTCTTGAGGATCACCTGCACCTCTCAAAATATCCTCCACTTCAATCTTCGCTGGTCCCACAACCGCTTGCTGCAACCTTGCCATGTTCTCGAACGCTTCAAACTTGTATATTTCCGTTGAGCGTTCATAGGTGCGCTTGAATGTGATCCAGTCAGCTGGGTTACCATCAAACTTTGGTAACTCATATGTCTGCCGCGGTCTAGGCCTAGACATACCTATTATCGCATCCGCTAACTTATCTATTCCCTCAGTCCGCCTACGAGAGCGCTCTTCTGACCGCTCCCTCCTCGGCGTTAGCGTCGATGCACGCGGCTGCGTATCGTCGAACCTCACATCGGCGGCAGAAGGGCGCGGTAGTCCACGTTCACGAGGCACCTCTTCCATACGCGGCGTTCGACTCAGCCACTCTTCCACTCGCTGGTTTGTCGCAACCTGCGTCAGCGAGCGTCGTTCCTCAGCTTCTTCATCAGCTGCAGCTTCTGCAGCTTCAATGTTGGCCATCTTAGCTGCCAACTGTTTTTGTAAGACATCTTCCCGTGTCTTCACTCTCTCCTTCGCTATCTGCAACTCCAACTGTCGCTCATCCTCCCTTGCCTTTGCTCTCTCCCTTGCTAGCTGCAACTCCAATAGTCGCTCATCCTCCCTTATCTTCGCTTTTTCCATAGCCATTTCCAGTTCTAGCTCTCGCCGCTGTGCATCCAAGGCCATTCTATGGCTGCGGCGAGAAGCATGGCTACCCAAGGTGCTCTTCACATCGAACGGTTGATGTGGTCGCACGAATCCACGAGGATCAACCAGCACGCTGCCCTCCGGGTCACCGGGTATCCGCAGTGGTGGCGGCCGTTGATCATGTTGAAGATCGACTTCATCGGGCTCCTTCTGATCCCGATGATCAATGATTCGTCCCTGCGGAAGAGTGGGCACGAGCGATGACGACGGCGGGATCGTTCGTTGCAAGGCCGCCGCCCCGTCCGCATCCACCGACAATTCCAAGTCCGCAGGCACATCTCCCAAGTCGTCTTTAGTGAGCTCAGCTTGCTCCTCCGTCAACTTCTTCGCACTCCTCGTTACTCTCGACATGGTAACTTATAAGTGTCTTATCTATCCGGATCTGAAGGACCAAAACTGTTGCGTACGTCCTAGCACAACGGTACACAACAGTTAAACATTCACCATAGGGTGGTTCAATAGGATAGAAGACACTCAGGCAAGCCCACGAAAACACCAAAGTAACGAGGTATAAACACACTTTAATTCACAACAACACAACACAAGTTAAGTACCAATGCACTTAACAACACTTTCAATTTAACTAACACAATACACTTTCAAAGAAACACGAAGAAATAATAACACAATCGAGACAATGGAGAAGCTGAACTTTCTATTTGAATTACTACGAATAACACTATGACTTATTATAACGATCTATACGATATACGTGAAGGTAGTATAACATTTCGAGCAATTATCTAAAAAAACCTAATTTTCATTTTATACCCCTTGGCAATGCTGTAAAGGCGACCCCCAGGCCCTCACTTGGCCTCGGCCTAAAGTTCCCTTTTGAGGTTTCCATTTCCTCTTCATATCTCTTAAACTACTCGATACAATACAGTCCAACTTTACATTATACAAGCTGACAACATTCTCCAATTATACAAACAATACTTACTTAGGCTACATACCGCCAACATACTTATAAATTCACAAATACATACAAAAAAGACATATTTTTGTAAAAGTTACACACACATTTCTAATTATTTCCAAAAGTAACAACGTCTACTTATCAAACTTTATTCCACCTAATAGACTTCCCTACGTTCTACAATAAAACAATACCAAATACAAACATTCATTGGACATTGAACCCTAAAAACAGTAAAACCAACAATTCTATAAGCAAATTCACGAACAAAGTGAATACCAACAAAACTAGCTATCGCCCGAAACAAAAAACATGTAAATACTGAGGGCGCTAACAAGCTGGACTTACATACAAAGTTACATCAATGACACTATCGTAATAATAGAGCTATTCATTCATTTAACAATTTTCCCTGCTAGAGCAGTAATAGCACACAAGATATCTTTTATCCCTTTCCAACGATTAGAGGAGATCGACAACTGGCGACATATACACTGTCTCACTCTAACGTTAGATATAGTCTAACACACATTCTAAACAATTTCAATAAAATTCAAGTGCAAGTCATTAGCTATTGCTTATTGCATACATATACATATAAGTACAATGCCAAGATAATCGGCTGCCCGTAACAATAATAATGCCGGATAAAAATAAATAGGTATTCTAACTACGCTATGTCGAGTCTAGTTGCATTCAAATAATTTTTAATAGAGAGATTATACTACTTACTTACTTAATCAATCAATCAATCAATCAATCAATCAATCAATCAATCAATCAATAAGTGGTATTAAGTGGGTACCTACCTTAAACGGAATTGTTTTTATATTTATGTAATATTATTTATTTATTTATTAATTAATTAATTAATTGGGGGTGTGAAATGGACGGCGACGAACGTCGTATCGTTAGAAACTTTTTCGTTTTTGTTTTATCAACTGAACTGAATCATATGTTAGCCCTGAAAAGGGCTTTTTGGGTGTGCGGGCGTTGCGGTTGCGCCGGCATCGGCATTGCATCGGCTGACACTTGGCCGGCCAGCCAATGAGCGAGCCAACGCGTGTCATCGCCACGACGACGGTGGTGTCCGGTGTTACACGGGCGCGATATTTACTTCTTGCCCGCACCGGAGGCCTTCTTCGACGCTGCAGACTTCGATTTGCCAGCGGCGGCGGCGGCGGCCTTCTTAGGTTTAGGCGCTTTCGGTTTCTTCGTCGGCGGCTTCGCGGTCTTCTTCGCCTTGGGCGCTGCGGCCTTCGCCTTCGCCGGTGCGGCGGCCTTCTTGGCGGCCGGCTTCTTCTTGGCGGCGGCGGCGGCCTTCTTGTCCTTAGCCGCGGCGGCGGCGGCGGCGGGTTTAGCCTTCGACGGGGAAGCGGAGGCGGCGGCTTTCTTGCTCTTGGCCGCTGCGGCGGCGGCCTTCTTCGGCTTCGCGGCTGCGGCGGAGGAGGCGCTCTTGCCGGACGACGCCGCCTTGCCGCTTGCGGGTTTCTTGGCGGAGGCAGACTTCGATTCCAGCTTGAACGAACCAGAGGCGCCCTTGCCCTTGGTCTGTATCAGAGCGCCCGACTCGACGGCGCTCTTGAGGTACTTTCTGATGAACGGCGCCAGCTTCTCGGAGTCGACTTTGTATTGAGCCGCGATGTACTTTTTGATCGCCTGAAGCGACGATCCGCTGCGCTCTTTCAGCTCTTTGATGGCGTTGTTGACCATCTCGGAGGTCTTCGGGTGGGTCGGCTTCGCCTTGGGTTTCTTAGCGCCGGCCGCTGCGGATTTAGGCTTCTTCGCGGGTGTCGCCGGAGCGGGTGTTTCGGAGGCTACAGCTGTGTCGGCCATTGTTACCGTTGAGTTTAGTAAGTAATTAATTAATTTTAACTACAGAGAGAATACGCAATAGTACGCAAAATGCACGCTCGATGTCGCCACTATAGTTAAAAAATTTGCCCACAAACGCTCGACACTCACCCGGTGGGAGCAATACCGTAACGACGACCGCGGTGTCGCGAGACGTTTTCTCGTAGTTCGAGTTGTGAGTTTTCACTAACATCGTTCACTTTATTCCCTTTTATATCATTATTGTTTTTGAATCGGGATTACGGGACCGTCGGCGGGGAGCGTGTCTGAGTTGGTGGTTCGTCCCGTTGGCGTTTCGTGGGTGTCGGTCGACGATTTAGTGCGGTAGGGAGCGTTTATATTCGTCGGTTGGGTCGCCGGTCACCCAACGTCCGGATCAAAAGTGGTTTTTCTGTGGAAAATGAGAGTTTTCACTCGCGATTTGGACGTGCCGGGACGAGTGGAGGTACGCACTCGCGAGAGACACCCACTAGGTAATCTCGACAGCGAATATGTATATAATTTCGTCGCGCCGATGTCGACGATCGTAAAACAGAAACGAGCACTCGCTCGCAGCGGACGACACGGCGGCGGTGCGGCGCGTACGTAGTCGGAGGAAGCTTAATAAAATTATAGGAATAATGTTTGATTGAATACATTCATATATAGGACATTGCCGAGTTCGTGCAAAGGAGTGATGGTATAACAAAATTGAAATCCAATAATAAATAAATATACCTAGGTACCTGATAGTATAGTGCAGTAGTGTCGCGTAGGAGGTGGTGGTCTTCTCACGCCGCGCCGCGGCAAGGCACGGTTACGTACGACTGTAGTACTACCTACTTGCTTACTCACTTAGTGTTATTGTTATGGGTTTTCACTAGTTTACCACATAAAAGGTATTAGGAGCAGCGAAATAAAACCACCATATTAGCACTGGATCAAAGACTAAAGAATTTATTCTTTTTTTAAAACTATAGACAGCGCAGGGCGCGTTCCGAAACACGTTAGTCGGCACGTTCCGTAACATCCTCCAAACACGGAAGAAAAAAGTACAATAAATGCGCTTACAAAAGTCTAAAAAACATTAAAAGTTTAAACATTTTTTTTAGCATTATTGGAAAAAATATCCCACACTTTGGGGAATTTTCATGACATGGCCACCCTATAATTAGTTATGTTAATTGCCAATTGTTGCGCACGTCCTAGCACAACGGTACACAACAGTTAAACATTCACCATAGGGTGGTTCAATAGGATAGAAGACACTCAGGCAAGCCCACGAAAACACCAAAGTAACGAGGTATAAACACAATTTAATAACACTAAAACACAACACAAGTTAAGTACCAATGTACTAAACAACACTTCAAGTTAACAAACACAATACACTTTCAAAGAATACACGAAGAAATAATAACACAATCGAGACAATGGAGAAGCTGAACTTTCTATTTGAATTACTACGAATAACACTATTACTTATTTTTACGATCTATACGATATACGTCAAGGTAGTATAACAATTCGAGCAATTATCTAAAAAAACCTAATTTTCATTTTATACCCCTTGGCAATGCTGTAAAGGCGACCCCCAGGCCCTCACTTGGCCTCGGCCTAAAGTTCCCTTTTGAGGTTTTCATTTCCTCTTCATATCTCCTAAACTACTCGACACAATACAGTCCGACTTTACATTATACAAGCTGACAACATTCTCCAATTATACAAACAATGCTTACTTAGGCTATATACCGCCAACATACTAATAAATTCACAAATACATACAAAAAAGACATATTTTCGTAAAAGTTATACACAAATCTCTAATTATTTCTAAAACTAATAACTTCTACCTATCATGCTTTATTTCACCTAATAGAATTCCCTACGTTCTACAATAAAACAATACCAAACACAAACATTCATTGGACATTGAACCCTAAAAACAGTAAAACTAACAATTCAATAAGCAAATTCACGAACAAAGTGAATACCAACAAAACTAGCTATCGCCCGAAACAAAAAACATGTAAATACTGAGGGCGCTAACAAGCTGGACATACATACAAAGTTACATCAATGACACTATCGTAATTACAGAGCTATTCATTCATTTAACAATTTTCCCTGCTAGAGCAGTAATAGCACACAAGATATCTTTTATCCCTTTCCAACGATTAGAGGAGATCGACAACTGGCGACATATACACTGTCTCACTCTAACGTTAGATATAGTCTAACACACTTTAAACAATTTCAATAAAAATCAAGTGCAAGTCATTAGCAATTGCTTATTGCATACACATACATATAAGTACAATGCCAAGATAATCGGCTGCCCGTAACATTCCACCCCCCGTACGAGGATACATTTATACAATACAAAATTATCCTAGGACAATATCGGCGGTGGGCAGCACGATGACATTCGCTACCGGTCGTCTCAATACACCGTAACCAGTCTTAACAACTACCACACGCACTTTTCCGTCTCTATCGGGATACACTTCACTTTTTTACAAATTTGCCCTTAGGCGACTAATTGCGTGGCAGTGAGTGAGTCATTGCAAATGACTACACATCATCTACTTACACGCTCACTGAGTCACTTTCACTTTACTTGTCGCTGGAGCGACGGCAGATACTTCCGCCGCCATCGATGCCAGAAGACATCCACCAGTGCGTTTGCACGCCTCCACTGTCGACGGACATCCAAGTCCGCCGAACACGACGGCTCGAATGAGGCGGCGCCCGGTCCCGTCCCCATCAGGAGATGGTTCGGCGTGAGGACGGTGGGACTTGCTGTGTCTTCCTCTGGCACGCAGCTGAGCGGCCGGCTGTTAACAGTCGGCTCGGCCTCCTCTCGAGGCGCCTTCTGGCGCAAGGTGACTCGAAGCGCGTTTTCTATCGAGCGCACGAGTCTCTTCCAAATTACTCCCATGCGAGGAGCTGCCGGAGGATTTAATATCCATTCCATGTTTCTGGGATCATCTCGTTCTAAGGCGTCAATCTTCCGTCCTCTGCATTTACTGACGAAGGCCAATGCTTTCGCCATTACTCTCATCACTCGTTCCCATGCAGAGTACCGCCTATGATCGATCAGAGGCTCCTGCACCTGAGCTGTCACGTTGACTTTCAGCTCAAGGTCAACTTGAGGCACTTCCTCGGTGACTGCGTTCGGCCACAGGTGCGGAGGATCGCGCAGAAAGGGGGGCCCCGAAACCCACATACTTCTATCCCGAGGCCAGCCCAACATGGTCGCTTCATCGGCCGGGTTATCCGCCGATGCAAGCCAGCACCAATCGCTCCCGTCACTCCCTGATTCGATTTCGCTCAGACGGTGCGAAACAAAACTCTGATAGTCCCTAGAGTCTGACGCTATCCACCTCAGCACCGTTTGTGAATCAGTCCAGTTAAAATTATCTACATCTAAATCTAACTCATTCAAACAGTCATCAACACAATGTTCATTCACACTAGGCTCTACAATGTTAGGGTATTTGTCGGCCAAATCCCTAGCATTCTTATTCGATATATACATCGCCATCGAAGGCGAGGATGTGGCTCCGAATATCATGGAGTTCATGGCGTAGAGATCTGGGCGTCTATCTCGTTCTTGCCCGCGCCATAAAAACAACTGAGCCCCCTTATCCTCATCCCTAATTTTCACACGCAAAAACATATCAGCTATATCACCTTTGACGGCGATCCTACCACATCGGAACCTCGTTAACACACCGAATAGCGAGTTCAGTAGTACGGGTCCGCTAAGCAATTTCGAATTCATCGAAACCCCTCTATATGAAGCCGCAGCATCATATACCAGACGAAGCTTTCCAGGCTTATTAGGGTTCACTACCCCAAAATGAGGCAAGTACCACTTAGGGTGTACTTCCCATGTATCTGGTACCTTTTCAGCGTAACCCTCGTTCAGAAGCCTGTCGATCTGAGCTTCGTAGGTCCTGCCAAATACTGGATCTTTATCCATGCGCCATTCAATTCCCTTTAACCTCGTTAAAGCCTGATTATAGTTATCAGGAAAGGTAGGGTTTTCATCCTTCCATAACAAGCCACACTCCCATCCACTTTCAACCCGTCGACTAGTGCGTTCTAAAATCATGTTAGCTCGTTCAACATCCGCGTTCTTGCGCTCGACCTCAGCTATACCTATGCTATCTAATTCAAATTGTGCCTTAACTAAACTATGTAAATCCCTATCTAACGTACTCTTATTAACTAAAGCTGTACAATGGACTGTTTCACAATCAGAGGAAGTGGATGCACAGTATCCCAAGGGGCCATGGATTACCCATCCCAACTGAGTAAGAGAAGCGATCGGCTGACCGGACTTACCCCTTCGGATCTCCCTGCCGACGATGAGCTCCCAGTTATCCTGGCCCAGGAGCAGCAGCGGCTTCGTCTCCCCTCCCTCCTTGCGATCCTCACTGCAATCCATGGTGTCACACAAATCACTAAGATGAGCGTTCTCATACACCGACACTGGTACAGTTTGAGTAGGCAGATTCAAATGAGCCATAGTACGCACATTCACACAATGTTCCAGTCCATTAGGTCCACAAACACTAATGTTCACTTTCCGTGATTCTCTGTCCGTTACCCTTTGTCCATTCGCAGTCACTATTGTGAGAGGGCACGGCTCTCCAACATCACTGGTCACTAAACTACTATCCATTAGTGACACTGTAGCACCATCGTCCAACAAGGCGTGAGTCTGTGTCGCGCAGTTGTCTCTCTTGATAGAGACTGGCACCATCTTCAGCAAGGCCTTAGTGCACACACCTCCAACACTAAAGGCCCGCTTCACTTCAGCTTCAGGAGCCGAGGGCGTCGGCTCGGGTGGGCGCTCCTCAGCCGGCACATCATTGAAGTGGAGTAGCGTATGATGAGGGGCGTTGCACTGTTCACAACGCTTCGCACGACAAAACTCCCGGTTGTGCCGATTGCACAAACACTTGAAACAAAGTCTACTGTCTTTGGCCACGTTCCACCGTTCACTATTGTTCAGTGCTATAAACTTTCTGCACACTGGCAGCACGTGATTGCCATCACACATCGCGCACATAACTCGCGGCGCACTGCTCGACGCTACTGGTGCGGAGCTTACGGTTCGCGGCATACTTCTCGACGCATTTGCTCCGGAGCTTACATTTCGCGGTGTACTCCTCGACGCAACCGGTGCGGAGCTTAGAGACGCGACTCTGTGTACATTGCGATGTACAACAGGTAACACTCGCGAACGCGGTGCGTTATAATTCGCACTGACCGGAGGTGCAACTAAGTTCAGGGGCACCAGATACGATGCCGATCGCGATTTCTCAACCAAGAATTCAAGTAAAATGTCCAAGCTTGGCGATACACGTAAGTCCACACTACTCCCTTTGTCTTTGCACTTCACAAATTCACTATACGAATCTCTCTGAGAGAGAGTAAGTTTGTTTAAAAGCTCACTCACCAGTTGAGGGTTATTCAAATACCCATCAGCTTTTATGTTCCTCAGCAAAGATACACAGTTTCTCACCACTAATGTAAAACTTTGCAGTTCCTTCCCAGTCTCGGTCACACGTGGTAAAGCCTTAATCTTCCTTAAGACGCATTCCAAAATCGCACCAGGGTGACCGAAGTGTTCTTCGAGGGCACACATCACTTCACTAGGATCACTTGCACCTCTCAAAATGTATTCCACTGCAAGCCTCGCTGGCCCCACAATCGCTAGCTGCAACCTTGCCATATTCTCGAACTCTTCAAACTTGTATATTTCCGTTGAGCGTTCATAGGTGCGCTTGAATGTGATCCAGTCGGCTGCGTTACCATCAAACTTTGGTAACTCGTATGTCTGCCGCGGTCTAGGTCTAGACATACCAGTAATCGCATCCGCTAACTTATCCAGTCCCTCAGTCCGCCTACGAGAGCGCTCTTCTGACCGCTCCCTCCTCGGCGTTAGCGTCGATGCACGCGGCTGCGTATCGTCGAATCTCACATCGGCGGCAGAAGGGCGCGGTAGTCCACGTTCACGAGGCACCTCTTCTTCCACACGTGGCGTTCGACTCAGCCACTCTTCCACTCGCTGGTTTGTGGCAACCTGCGTCAGCGAGCGCCGTTCCTCAGCTTCTTCATCAGCTGCAGCCTCTGCAGCTTCGATGTTGGCCATCTTAGCTGCCAACTGTTTTTGTAACACGTCCTCCCGTGTCTTCACTCTTTCCTTCGCTAGCTGCAACTCCAACTGTCGCTCATCCTTTGCTAGCTGCAACTCCAACCTTCGCTCATCCTCCCTTATCTTTGCTTTTTCCATAGCCATTTCCAATTCTAGCTGTCGCCGCTGTGCATCCAAGGCCATTCTATGGCTGCGGCGAGAAGCATGGCTACCCAAGGTGCTCTTCACATCGAATGGTTGATGTGGTCGCACGAATCCACGAGGATCAATCAGCACGCTGCCCTCCGGGTCACCGGGTATCCGCAGTGGTGGCGGCCGTTGATCATGTTGAAGATCGACTTCATCGGGCTCCTTCTGATCCCGATGATCAATGATTCGTCCCTGCGGAAGAGTGGGCACGAGCGATGACGACGGCGGGATCGTTCGTTGCAAGGCCGCCGCCCCGTCCGCATCCACCGACAATTCCAAGTCCGCAGGCACATCTCCCAAGTCGTCTTTAGTGAGCTCAGCTTGCTCCTCCGTCAACTTCTTCGCACTCCTCGTTACTCTCGACATGGTAACTTATAAGTGTCTTATCTATCCGGCTCGAAGGACCAAACTGTTGCGCACGTCCTAGCACAACGGTACACAACAGTTAAACATTCACCATAGGGTGGTTCAATAGGATAGAAGACACTCAGGCAAGCCCACGAAAACACCAAAGTAACGAGGTATAAACACAATTTAATAACACTAAAACACAACACAAGTTAAGTACCAATGTACTAAACAACACTTCAAGTTAACAAACACAATACACTTTCAAAGAATACACGAAGAAATAATAACACAATCGAGACAATGGAGAAGCTGAACTTTCTATTTGAATTACTACGAATAACACTATTACTTATTTTTACGATCTATACGATATACGTCAAGGTAGTATAACAATTCGAGCAATTATCTAAAAAAACCTAATTTTCATTTTATACCCCTTGGCAATGCTGTAAAGGCGACCCCCAGGCCCTCACTTGGCCTCGGCCTAAAGTTCCCTTTTGAGGTTTTCATTTCCTCTTCATATCTCCTAAACTACTCGACACAATACAGTCCGACTTTACATTATACAAGCTGACAACATTCTCCAATTATACAAACAATGCTTACTTAGGCTATATACCGCCAACATACTAATAAATTCACAAATACATACAAAAAAGACATATTTTCGTAAAAGTTATACACAAATCTCTAATTATTTCTAAAACTAATAACTTCTACCTATCATGCTTTATTCCACCTAATAGAATTCCCTACGTTCTACAATAAAACAATACCAAACACAAACATTCATTGGACATTGAACCCTAAAAACAGTAAAACTAACAATTCAATAAGCAAATTCACGAACAAAGTGAATACCAACAAAACTAGCTATCGCCCGAAACAAAAAACATGTAAATACTGAGGGCGCTAACAAGCTGGACATACATACAAAGTTACATCAATGACACTATCGTAATTACAGAGCTATTCATTCATTTAACAATTTTCCCTGCTAGAGCAGTAATAGCACACAAGATATCTTTTATCCCTTTCCAACGATTAGAGGAGATCGACAACTGGCGACATATACACTGTCTCACTCTAACGTTAGATATAGTCTAACACACTTTAAACAATTTCAATAAAAATCAAGTGCAAGTCATTAGCAATTGCTTATTGCATACACATACATATAAGTACAATGCCAAGATAATCGGCTGCCCGTAACACCAATAGATGGCGTTGTTTATCCATTACAGACAATGATTATGGTAAAACATCATTGATTAGAGTTTACATACTAACAAATGTAAAAATACTTAATAAAATATTAGTACCTAACACAAACATGTCTTTCTTTTTAAAATAATTAGGAACCTCTACAATATAAAATTTGACCTTTACAATGTAAAAATCTTTATAAAATATTAGTAGATAACATAAACATTTGCAGAGTTAAACCTTTACAAGATTATAATTTAATCTTTACAAAATGTAATTTAGGAAAGTTAAGTTAACATAAGTTTTAATAAAACTATGAACAAACATAGAACTTAGTTTATATTATATAATCGTTCCCTCACCACCCTGACAGACAAAAATAAGCATTCATCCATTAGAAATTATCAAAAATATTGTTAATTTCCCACATATTCAAAAATAATCCTACAAATGGTACAAATCAAATTTACTCGGTAGCCTTACCGTCCTTCCACTGCGAGAAGAAAACTGTTGTCTATTATCATGAATTTCAGGTAACACGATACTGTCAATATTATCGTCAGGGGGCGCTGACGTTGTTTGGGGCTGCGTTTCCGCGTCAGCAGGATCTCGCGAAAGCTCAGGCAATGTTATTAAAGGAAAATCATTACCTGTAATCTCCAATTTATAAAGTCGTTGCACAGGACGAATTTTTGTACCTGTGGACGTTTTTATTCTTGCCGTTCTCCCTACTCCATCCCTTCCTGTAAGCATTTCCAATACCACACCTAAAGGCCATTTAATCCTTTTTTCGTCCGTTTCAATCAATACAATATCTCCTTCTCCTATTCTGTCTTTCCTTTCATTTCCCTTTTGTACTAGAAATGTAAGGTACTCGGATTTGAATCTTTGTCGAAATTGGTCCCTTAAAGTTTGTAGGTACCTCAGTCTAGAATTTAGACTTCTCGTGTCTATTTCATCAAAATCCGTCACGTCAGAATTAGGTATCGGCTGAATGAAATATGTAGGTGTTAGGGGCTCCAAATACTCACCTTTGTCACTATTTATATAGGTCAGCGGTCGCCCGTTCATCGTGCCTTCGCAGTCGCAGATTATTGTTTGCAGCTCGTCGTATGATACGGAAGACTTACCTAGTATTCGCCGCAATAAGTCCTTCATAATCCGGATGAGGCGTTCCCAGTAACCACCCCACCAGGCGGCAGAGGGAGCGTTCATTTTCCATGCGATGCGCCTGATAGTCGACTGTTTCTGTATTTCATTCCAGTCCAGTGCGCTGAGTAAAGTTTTAGTACCATGGAAATTTGTACCTCTATCTGACGTCATCATTGTGACTCGCCCTCGTCGAGCAATAAATCGACGTAACGTCATAATGAAGGCTTCTGTTGACAGTGACCTCGTTAGTTCTAGGTGAACCGCTCGATACACGGCGCAGGTGTACAGCACGATCCAGCACTTCTCCCCGTCACGCAGGAGCAGCGGCCCGGCCAGGTCGACGCCTGTGGTCTGGAATGGCGCGGAGCACGTGACGCGCTCGGGCGGTAGAGGCGCGGTGGGCGCGAGTGTGGGCTTGGACCTGTATCGTATGCAAATCGTACACTTTGAAGTTACTGACCTTACGAGCCGTCTTATACCAACGATCCAGAATCTCGTGCGAATATCAGCAATCAGCTGATTGTTACCTGCGTGCTGCAGCTGCACATGCCTTTGGCTTACCAACAGCTTGACTATTGGATTTTTGGCTGGAAGCAGGTAAGGAGTCTGCACACTTTCTGGTAAATCTGAGAGTAAAAGTTTCGTTTTAATTCTTATAATACCTTCCTTATCAGTAAATTTTGTCAAGTTCCCTACTTTCTTTTCAATAAATTCTTTATTCTCCTCCTGTATTAATCTTATTATGATCTTTTCAGACTTTTCGTATTCTCTATATGTTATTTCTCCTATTCTCTTGTTATTGACATGCTTTGTATTATGTAGAAATCTTAGTATCCAAGCTGTCATTCTAATTATTTTAGTGTATTTAGAGAAATAGCTTTGTAGTCTGTCCAGTAGAGATTCAGTAGGTATAACTGTATTAATTACTGTCTTTTTTATTTCCAGGTTTACTTGGTGTTCATCGACAAGCAGCTCGGAGCGGGGCCAGCATCGCGGCGGCAGGCGCAGCCACGTCGGTCCTTCCCACCAGCGGGTGTTGAAGAGGGTCTTCGCGTCGCAGCCTCTCGACGCTACATCTGCCCAGTTGTCTTCACCTGGAATATGATGCCAGTTTTCAATATTAGTGTTTTGTCTAATTTCTTTAATTCTATTCCCTACGAATGTCTTTAGTGGTAGCTCCCGTTTAATCCAACACAAAGTGACACTGGAGTCAGTCCAACAGTATTCAGTACAATCGTTGAGTTTCAGGTTTTCTCTTATACTGGCAAGAAGTCTAGAACCTATCAAAGCAGCTGTAAGTTCCAATCTAGGAATTGTTATCTTCTGAGGTGGTGTGATCCTTGATTTAGCAGCCACCATTTGGACACTTACATTATCCGTTTTTTCAGCTCTCAATAAGACACATGCTCCACATCCATCCTTGCTCGCGTCAACAAACAAATGAAGACTTACTTCTGTTTCTTTCAGGTTATCTGCTGTCAGCCTTCGTGGGATCCGGCAGTCCTTCAGATAAGGTAAGTGTTTATACCAGTTTAACAGGTCAGCGAACAAGTCTGTAGGTAGCTTTTCGTCCCAGGTTAATTGACGGCGCCACGTCTCTTGAAGAATCAACTTTGGAGTCAACATGACTGGTGACGTGTAGCCAATGGGGTCAAATACCTTTTGTGTTATAGAGAGCAATCCTCTCTTGGTTAGGGTCTTTAATTGTTCCACCGATGGCAGCATTGTACAATTACAGTACAGTTCGTCTGTGACTGTGTCCCAGTTTAATCCTAATACTGAAATTGTGTCCTTACCTGCCTCATTGGTGCCTCCAGAAGTTACCCACATTCTGAGGTTGAAATTGGCAGCATTCATTATGATCTTCGCCTCGTCAATGAATTTATCAGCTTCCTCTTTGGAGTCTACACTTACCACACAATTATCCACATAAAAGGATTTGTCCAACAGCTTAGCAGTAGCACTCAGCGGACCATTAGACATCTTGTTCAGGTGATGATGTAATGTAGCCGATAATAAAAATGGGCTTGACGTTAATCCAAAAACTACTCTACAATGCCTGTAAGTAATTAGATCCTGCAATGTGTCATCTTTGTACCATAGAAACTTGAGGAAATCTCTGTCTTGCGTTGCTAAACTTATTTGTAAAAAGGCTTTCTCAATGTCTGAGGTAATACCTATTTGACCCGTTCTGAAGTTGTTAATCAAGTTAGGTATAAGATCAATGAGATTGTTTCCTTTTTCCAAACAGGCATTTAGACTGAGGCCATTTTTGTCTTTGGCGGATGCATCAAAAACCGGTCTGATTGTACTTGTCAGACTCTGACCCTTAAAAACTGGTCTATGTGGTAGGTAGTGACCTATGGTCTTATTATTCTCAGTGGGTTCGATTATGCCCAAGTCTAGCCAAGTGTTTAACACAGAATTATATTCATTGAATTTGCCAGTCTGTACTAATTTTTTACTCATTGACTCTATTCTATGTTTGGCTATGTTAAAGTTAGGTAGTAAGTCATCATTGTTAGTTTTAAAAGGTAATTTGACTTCATACCTGTTGTCGTCAGTCATCTTTATATTTTCTTCAAAGGCCATCATATTATCCGCTTCAATTTCTGCTTTGGACTTCACCTCTGCGGGGTCTCTTATGCCAAGTGACTCCAGGGACCAGTATTCTGTTAAAATATTATCACATTTACAATGCAGCACAGTTGTGAGGTTATTACTACTAACATTCACACTTACCTGTCTGCCCTGCAGAGTCCAACCCAAGTTTGTGTTGACGGCGACCAATCCATTCCTTAGCTGGATCACCGAACCTGTTAACAGATACCCTAAGAAGTCTGCCCCAATCAGAAGCCCAATTTCTTTTATATTATTGCCCTTGTCTGTTAGGGTAATGTGGTTATCATTCAACAAATTATTTAAATATTTATCATTGGCATTAACTTTTGGAATGTTACCACAGATATTGTTTTGGCTGATGGCCGACATTTTTATATTAAATGCACTATTTATAGACTTAACATTTACATCATAAACCATGAATTCTTTCGCATTTGTCTCAACACCACGAAACAAAACGTGTGTCAATTGTTCTTTTCCAGATGGCGGTAATTTCAGCTTCTCCACGATTTCTTGTTTGATGTAGGTCCTTTGTGAACCGGAATCTAGAAGAGCTCGAACTCGCTGCTTCTCTTCTTTATACTGCAATTCGACGATGACAGTTTGAAGCAGTGTCTCTCCTGAGTTCATCGCAGATAGAGAGTTAGAAGTGTCCTTCTTCACCTCTTCTGTTTTTTGTTCAGGACACAAAATTGTTGAATGTCTTTTGCCACAAATCAGACATTTTACTGCGGCTCTGCAAGCTTTAGGATGATGTCCCCTTCTCAAGCAAATACTACAAGCCTTCTTTTGCTTTATTGTAGCTCTTCTTTCTTCTATATTCATTTTATTCACTTTGTAGCATTCAACGCTTGCATGTGTGTCTTTCTCACACCAGATACACAAACTTTTCTTTTCTTCTTTATTTTTAGATTGTGTTTTAATATTTGAAATTAAACATTCAGCTGTTATAGGAGATTCCTCTTTTTTAAAAGTTTTCCTTGACATTTCCAGCCTCTGTTCACTTTCTACCTCTCTCCTTAAAAACTCTAAGAGGTTATTCAGTTCTTCCGCTACATCTTTTCCCACTTTTCTATTCCTTTCCCAGATTCTTTGTGTCTCTTGGGGTAAGGCGGATTCTACCATTGGTAGTAGGAATGCAGCATATTTTTCGGTTGTTACATTGAGAGTTTCAAGGGCACGGAGTTGTGCATTCAATTGGTCATACAGTTTGGTAATGTTTTTCTCTTTTTCCATTAGTACCAGAGACAAGATTTCTCTTATATAAATCTGTATTAATAAATCCTCCCTCGCGTACCTGTTCTTTAGCTGGTCAATGCAAGCACTATATGCCGATGGTGGGAAACCTTCGACCAATTTTTTAGCCTCCGATCCATCTTTCATGCTTTGCACGAGATACTGGAACTTTTCTGAGTCATCTAGAAACTTGTCCTGGTGTATTTTTGAAAACTGGGCCCAGAACTGTAGCCAATTTTTTAATTCACCGTCGAAAATTTGAAGTGTTAATTTCGGTAATTTAAAACAATGTTTTTCATAAAGGCCATTTTGCGTATTGTTCAAACTCAAGGGGGCCCGTTTTTCTTCGTGAAACATGGCGTCTAACCGGTGCCATCTTCCCTTATATTCAAATTGGCTTTCTAGTTATTTCTCTAATTCTTCTTCCTCGAAATTGACCAACATCAAATCTTTCACGATTTTGTCTAATTTGAGTAAGTTGTCGGAGAGCTCTTTTAGTTTTGTATATTGAGCCTGTAGGCAATCGAAACCGATGCCTGTTTCCAGTGCAGTTTCAACCTCGTTGGCAGTTTTTGTAAAGAGACGCCTCACGACGCTTCTTTCTTTCTTCCGATTTTCGAGTTCCATTTTTTTTTCTCTTGTGCACGGTCGCCAGATGTTATTGTTATGGGTTTTCACTAGTTTACCACATAAAAGGTATTAGGAGCAGCGAAATAAAACCACCATATTAGCACTGGATCAAAGACTAAAGAATTTATTCTTTTTTTAAAACTATAGACAGCGCAGGGCGCGTTCCGAAACACGTTAGTCGGCACGTTCCGTAACACTTAGGTTACCTCTACCTGTGCACTAACGCGAAATGTTAAAAAACAAACAAACAAACAAACAAACAAACAAAAAGGGATGCATAAGAAAAACAATATAAGTAGGTAGGTAGGTAAGTATACATATAAGTAACTATTTCTTAGGCTGCGTGCGTAGCGAGTTTCCATTTATAAGTACTTATTTGTCTTTAAATAAGTACCACCTACTAGTGTTTTCGTATATAAGTTTACCACTTATTAAATGTCGTCTATAAATAGGGGAGGAAAACATAATATATATTTAAAAGCAAGTACGCCCGAGGTGGGTTAAGTTAGTCGATTGCACATGTATGTCAGTCAGCCAACCGGCCAGCAGATACCTATGCTAAATTACTCATAACAAACAAACATACGTAAGTAAGTAAGTAACTAACTAACTAACTAAGTAAGTAAGTATATATGTTACGGGCAGCCGATTATCTTGGCATTGTACTTATATGTATATGTATGCAATAAGCAATAGCTAATGACTTGCACTTGAATTTTATTGAAATTGTTTAGAATGTGTGTTAGACTATATCTAACGTTAGAGTGAGACAGTGTATATGTCGCCAGTTGTCGATCTCCTCTAATCGTTGGAAAGGGATAAAAGATATCTTGTGTGCTATTACTGCTCTAGCAGGGAAAATTGTTAAATGAATGAATAGCTCTGTAATTACAATAGTGTCATTGATGATACTTTGTATGTATGTCCAGCTTGTTAGCGCCCTCAGTATTTACATGTTTTTTGTTTCGGGCGATAGCTAGTTTTGTTGGTATTCACTTTGTTCGTGAATTTGCTTATAGAATTGTTAGTTTTACTGTTTTTAGGGTTCAATGTACAATGAATGTTTGTGTTTGGTATTGTATAATTGTAGAACGTAGGGAATTCTATTAGGTGGAATAAAGTTTGATAGGTAGAAGTTGTTAGTTTTGGAAATAATTAGAGATTTGTGTGTAACTTTTACGAAAATATGTCTTTTTTGTATGTATTTGTGAATTTATTAGTATGTTGGCGGTATGTAGCCTAAGTAAGCATTGTTTGTATAATTGGAGAATGTTGTCAGCTTGTATAATGTAAAGTTGGACTGTATTGTATCGAGTAGTTTAAGAGATATGAAGAGGAAATGGAAACCTCAAAAGGGAACTTTAGGCCGAGGCCAAGTGAGGGCCTGGGGGTCGCCTTTACAGCATTGCCAAGGGGTATAAAATGAAATTTAGGTTTTTTTAGATAATTTCTCGAAATGTTATACTACCTTCACGTATATCGTATAGATCGTTATAATAAGTCATAGTGTTATTCGTAGTAATTCAAATAGAAAGTTCAGCTTCTCCATTGTCTCGATTGTGTTATTATTTCTTCGTGTATTCTTTGAAAGTGTATTGTGTTTGTTGACTTGAAGTGTTGTTTAGTACATTGGTACTTAACTTGTGTTGTGTTTTAGTGTTATTAAATTGTGTTTATACCTCGTTACTTTGGTGTTTTCGTGGGCTTGCCTGAGTGTCTTCTATCCTATTGAACCACCCTATGGTGAACTCTACTGTTGCGTATTGTTGTGCATTGACGTGCGCAACAGTTTGGTCCTTCGAGCCGGATAGATAAGACACTTATAAGTTACCATGTCGAGAGTAACGAGGAGTGCGAAGAAGTTGGCGGAGGAGCAAGCTGAGCTCACTAAAGACGACTTGAGAGATGTGCCTGCGGACTTGGAATTGTCGGTGGATGCGGACGGGGCGGCGGCCTTGCAACGAACGATCCCGCCGTCGTCATCGCTCGTGCCCACTCTTCCGCAGGGACGAATCATTGATCATCGGGATCAGAAGGAGCCCGATGAAGTCGATCTTCAACATGATCAACGGCCGCCACCACTGCGGATACCCGGGGAACCGGAAGGCAGCGTGCTGATTGATCCTCGTGGATTCGTGCTACCACACCGACCAGTGGATGTGAAGAGCACCATGGGGAGCCAGGTTTCTCGCCGCAGCCATAGAATGGCCTTGGATGCACAGCGGCGACAGCTTGAGCTGGAAATAGCGATGGAGAAAGCGAAGATATCCATGGAAACAGCCAAGATAAGGGAGGATGTCTTAAACAAACAGTTGGCAGCCAAGATGGCCAACATCGAAGCTGCAGAAGCTGCAGCTGAGGAAGAAGTGGAGGAACGACGCTCGCTGACGCAGGTTGCGACAAACCAGCGAGTGGAAGAGTGGCTGAGTCGAACGCCGCGTATGGAAGAGGTGCCTCGTGAACGTGGACTACCGCGCCCTTCTGCCGCCGATGTGAGGTTCGACGATACGCAGCCGCGTGCATCGACGCTAACGCCGAGGAGGGAGCGGTCAGAAGAGCGCTCTCGTAGGCGGACTGAGGGACTGGATAAGTTAGCGGATGCGATTATTGGTATGTCTAGGCCTAGACCGCGGCAGACATACGAGTTACCAAAGTTTGATGGTAACCCAGCTGACTGGATCACATTCAAGCGCACCTATGAACGCTCAACGGAAATATACAAGTTTGAAGCGTTCGAGAACATGGCAAGGTTGCAGCAAGCGGT
This sequence comes from Coleophora deauratella, assembly GCA_958295455.1. Taxonomy (NCBI): domain Eukaryota; kingdom Metazoa; phylum Arthropoda; class Insecta; order Lepidoptera; family Coleophoridae; genus Coleophora; species Coleophora deauratella. Next base: position 2,738,378 of record OY282415.1, on the reverse strand, counting down.
TGTGGGACCAGCGAAGATTGAAGTGGAGGATATTTTGAGAGGTGCAGGTGATCCTCAAGAAGTTATGTGTACTCTTGAGGAAGTATTCGGTCACCCTGGTGCGATTTTGGATTGTGTCTTAAGGAAGATTAAGACTTTACCGCGTGTGACCGAGAGTGGCAAGGAAATGCAAAAGTTTACTTCAGTTGTGAGAAATTGTGTGTCATTGCTGAAGAACATCAAGGCTGATGGGTACTTGAATAACCCTCAACTGGTGTGTGAGATACTGAACAAGCTTACGCCACTCCAGAAGCATTTATATAGTGAGTTTTTAAAGTGCAAAGACAATGTGTGTAGTGTGGACTTACGTGTGTCGCCAAGCTTGGACATTTTACTTGAATTCTTGGTTGAACGCTCGCGATCGGCCTCGTTTCTGGTAGCCACGAACATGGCTGCACCCTCGGTTAGTGCGACTTATAACGCACCGCGTCCGCGAGTGTTACCTGTACATCGTAATGTACACAGAATCGCGTCTCTAAGCTCCGCACCGGTTGTGTCGAGGAATGCACCGCGAAATGTAAGCTCCAGAGCAATAGCGTCAAGGAGTGTGCCGCGAACCGTAAGCTCCGCACCAGTAGCGTCGAGCAGTGCGCCGCGAGTAATGTGCGCGATGTGTGATGGCAATCACGTGCTGCCAGCGTGTAGAAAGTTTATAGCACTGGACAATAGTGAACGATGGAACGTGGCCAAAGACAGTCGACTGTGTTTCAAGTGTTTGTGCACTCGGCACAACCGGGAGTTTTGTCGTGCGAAGCGTTGTGAACAGTGCAACGCCCCTCATCATTCGCTACTCCACTTCAATGGTGTGCCGGCTGAGGAGCGCCCACCCGAGTTGACGCCCTCGGCTCCTGAAGCTGAAGTAAAGCGGGCCTTTAGTGTTGGAGGTGTGTGTACCAAGGCCTTGCTGAAGATGGTGCCAGTCTCTATCAAGAGAGACAACTGCGTGACACAGACTCACGCCTTGTTGGACGATGGTGCTACAGTGTCACTAATGGATAGTAGTTTAGTGACCAGTGATGTTGGAGAGCCGTGCCCTCTCACAATAGTGACTGCGAATGGACAAAGGGTAACGGACAGAGAATCACGGAAAGTGAACATTAGTGTTTGTGGACCTAATGGACTGGAACATTGTGTGAATGTGCGTACTATGGCTCATTTGAATCTGCCTACTCAAACTGTACCAGTGTCGGTGTATGAGAACGCTCATCTTAGTGATTTGTGTGACACCATGGATTGCAGTGAGGATCGCAAGGAGGGAGGGGAGACGAAGCCGCTGCTGCTCCTGGGCCAGGACAACTGGGAGCTCATCGTCGGCAGGGAGATCCGAAGGGGTAAGTCCGGTCAGCCGATCGCTTCTCTTACTCAGTTGGGATGGGTAATCCATGGCCCCTTGGGATACTGTGCATCCACTTCCTCTGATTGTGAAACAGTCCATTGTACAGCTTTAGTTAATAAGAGTAGGTTAGATAGGGATTTACATAGTTTAGTTAAGGCACAATTTGAATTAGATAGCATAGGTATAGCTGAGGTCGAGCGCAAGAACGCGGATGTTGAACGAGCCAACATGATTTTAGAACGCACTAGTCGCCGGGTTGAAAGTGGATGGGAGTGTGGTTTGTTATGGAGGGATGAAAACCCTATCTTTCCTGATAACTATAATCAGGCTTTAACGAGGTTAAAGGGAATTGAACGGCGCATGGATAAAGATCCGTTATTTGGCATGACGTACGAAGCTCAGATCGACAGGCTTCTGAACGAGGGTTACGCTGAAAAGGTACCAGATGCATGGGAAGTACACCCTAAGTGGTACTTGCCTCATTTTGGGGTAGTGAACCCTAATAAGCCTGGAAAGCTTCGTCTGGTATATGATGCTGCGGCTTCATATAGAGGGGTTTCGATGAATTCGAAATTGCTTAGCGGACCCGTACTACTGAACTCGCTATTCGGTGTGTTAACGAGGTTCCGATGTGGTAGGATCGCCGTCAAAGGTGATATACCTGATATGTTTTTGCGTGTGAAAATTAGGGATGAGGATAAGGGGGCTCAGTTGTGTTTATGGCGCGGGCAAGAACGAGATAGACGCCCAGATCTCTACGCCATGAACTCCATGATATTCGGAGCCACATCCTCGCCTTCGATGGCGATGTGTATATCGAATAAGAATGCTAGGGATTTGGCCGACAAATACCCTAACATTGTAGAGCCTATTGTGAATGAACGTTGTGTTAATGACTATTTGAATGAGATATTTGATGAGCCTGTTGTGGATGAACATTGTGTGGATGACGGTTTGAACGAATTAGGATTAAATGTAGATATTTTTAACTGGACTGATTCGCGAACGGTGCTGAGGTGGATAGCGTCAGACTCTAGGGACTATCGGAGTTTTGTTTCGCACCGTCTGAGCGAAATCGAATCAGGGAGTGATGGAAGCGATTGGCGCTGGCTTGCATCGGCGGATAACCCGGCCGATGAAGCGACCACGTTGGGCTGGCCTCGGGAAAGAAGCATGTGGTTTTCGGGGCCCCCCTTTCTGCGTGATCCTCCGCACCTGTGGCCGAACGCAGTCACCGAGGAAGTGCCTCAAGTTGACCTTGAGCTGAAAGTCAACGTGACAGCTCAGGTGCAGGAGCTTCTGATCGATCATAGGCGGTACTCTGCATGGGAACGAGTGATGAGAGTAACGGCGAAAGCATTGGCCTTCGTCAGTAAATGCAGAGGACGGAACATTGACGCCTTAGAACAAGATGATCCCAGAAACATGGAATGGGTATTGAAACCTCCGGCAGCTCCTCGCATGGGAGGAAGTTGGAAAAGACTCGTGCGCTCGATAGAAAACGCGCTTCGAGTCACCTTGCGCCAGAAGGCGCCTCGAGAAGAGGCCGAGCCGACTGTTAACAGCCGGCCGCTCAGCTGCGTGCCAGAGGAAGACACAACAAGTCCCACCGTCCTCACGCCGAACCATCTCCTGATGGGGACGGGACCGGGCGCCGCCTCATTCGAGCCGTCGTGTTCGGCGGACTTGAATGTCCGTCAACAGTGGAGGCGTGCAAACGCACTGGTGGATGTCTTCTGGCATCGATGGCCGCGGAAGTATCTGCCGTCGCTCCAGCGACAAGTGAAGTGAAAGTGACTCAGTGAGCGTGTAAGTAGATGATGTGTAGTCATTTGCAATGACTCACTCACTGCCACGCAATTAGTCGCCTAAGGGGCAAATTTGTAAAAAAGTGAAGTGTATCCCGATAGAGACGGAAAAGTGCGTGTGGTAGTTGTTAAGACTGGTCACGGTCTATTGAGACGACTAGTAGCGAAAGTCATCGTGCTGCCCACCGCCGATATTGTCCTAGGATAATTTTGAATTGTATAAATGTATCCTCGTACGGGGGGTGGAATGTTACGGGCAGCCGATTATCTTGGCATTGTACTTATATGTATATGTATGCAATAAGCAATAGCTAATGACTTGCACTTGAATTTTATTGAAATTGTTTAGAATGTGTGTTAGACTATATCTAACGTTAGAGTGAGACAGTGTATATGTCGCCAGTTGTCGATCTCCTCTAATCGTTGGAAAGGGATAAAAGATATCTTGTGTGCTATTACTGCTCTAGCAGGGAAAATTGTTAAATGAATGAATAGCTCTGTAATTACAATAGTGTCATTGATGTAACTTTGTATGTATGTCCAGCTTGTTAGCGCCCTCAGTATTTACATGTTTTTTGTTTCGGGCGATAGCTAGTTTTGTTGGTATTCACTTTGTTCGTGAATTTGCTTATATAATTGTTGGTTTTACTGTTTTTAGGGTTCAATGTCCAATGAATGTTTGTATTTGGTATTGTTTTATTGTAGAACGTAGGGAATTCTATTAGGTGGAATAAAGCATGATAGGTAGAAGTTATTAGTTTTAGAAATAATTAGAGATTTGTGTATAACTTTTACGAAAATATGTCTTTTTTGTATGTATTTGTGAATTTATAAGTATGTTGGCGGTATGTAGCCTAAGTAAGTATTGTTTGTATAATTGGAGAATGTTGTCAGCTTGTATAATGTAAAGTTGGACTGTATTGTATCGAGTAGTTTAAGAGATATGAAGAGGAAATGGAAACCTCAAAAGGGAACTTTAGGCCGAGGCCAAGTGAGGGCCTGGGGGTCGCCTTTACAGCATTGCCAAGGGGTATAAAATGAAAATTAGGTTTTTTTAGATAATTGCTCGAAATGTTATACTACCTTCACGTATATCGTATAGATCGTTATAATAAGTCATAGTGTTATTCGTAGTAATTCAAATAGAAAGTTCAGCTTCTCCATTGTCTCGATTGTGTTATTATTTCTTCGTGTATTCTTTGAAAGTGTATTGTGTTTGTTGACTTGAAGTGTTGTTTAGTACATTGGTACTTAACTTGTGTTGTGTTTTAGTGTTATTAAATTGTGTTTATACCTCGTTACTTTGGTGTTTTCGTGGGCTTGCCTGAGTGTCTTCTATCCTATTGAACCACCCTATGGTGAATGTTTAACTGTTGTGTACCGTTGTGCTAGGACGTGCGCAACAGTAATCTATATTCATGACTCTTACTCCCATTTCAGCCGTGGCATATATTTTGGAAGCACCTTATATATTTTTTTTGTTTTATCATTCTCTTATTTTAGAAGTTACAGGGGGACACACATTTTCCACTTTGGAAGTGTCTCACACGCAAACTATTCAGTTTAGAAAAAAATGATGTTAGAAAAAATTTTTGAGTTTCAGTTCTAAGTACGGGGAACCCCCAAAATTCATTGATTTTTTTTCTATTTTTGTGTGAAAATCTGAATGCGGTTCACAGAATACATCTACTTACCAAGTTTCAACAGTATAGTTCTTATAGTTTCGGAAAAAAGTGGCTGTGACATACGGATGAACAGACAGACAGACAGACATGACGAATCAATAAGGGCGAAAACACAACAGAGCGGCGCGGCGCCGCGACGCTGAAATCGGCGGCGCGCGTTGCGCCGCACCGCCGAACGCAGCGTTGCGCGGCGCGCATGCCGCGCCGCTCGTAGCTGCGGCGCACACCGCTCCTAGCCGCGGCGCGCACCGCTCGTTTCCGCGGCGCGACGCTCGTAGCCGCGGCATGCGCCGCTCATATCCGCGGCGCGCACCGCTCGTATCTGCGGCGCGGCGGCTCATATGATGTCCACAGTTTCTGTAGGTCGCATGCTTGTTTTTAGGGTTCCGTAGCCAAATGGCAAAAACAGAACCCTTAGGGCGAAAACACAACAGAGCGGCGCGGCGCCGCGACGCTGAAATCGGCGGCGCGCGTTGCGCCGCACCGCCGAACGCAGCGTTGCGCGGCACGCGCGCCGCGCCGCTGGTATCCGCGGCGCGCACCGCACCTAACCGCGGCGCGCACCGCTCGTTTCCGCGGCGCGACGCTCGTAGCTGCGGCACGCACCGCTCATATCCGCGGCGCGCACCGCTCGTATCTGCGGCGCGGCGGCTCATATGATGTCCACAGTTTCTGTAAGTCGCACGCTTGTTTTTAGGGTTCCGTAGCCAAATGGCAAAAACGGAACCCTTATGGATTCGTCATGTCTGTCTGTCCGTCCGTATGTCACAGCCACTTTTTTCCGAAACTATAAGAACTATACTGTTGAAACTTGGTAAGTAGATGTATTCTGTGAACCGCATTAAGATTTTCATATAAAAATAGAAAAAAATCAATGAATTTCGGGGGTTCCCCATACTTAGAACTGAAACTCAAAAAATTTTTCTAACATCATTTTTTTCTCAACTGAATAGTTTGCACGTGAGACACTTCCAAAGTGATAAAATGTGTGTCCCCCCTGTAACTTCTAAAATAAGAGAATGATAAAACAAAAAAATATATATGATATACATTACCATGCAAACTTCTACCGAAAATTGGTTTGAACGAGATCTAGTAAGTAGTTTTTTTTAATACGTCATAAATCGTAAACCGCAATTTACCTACAACGAACTACAAGATCTTTTATATTATGTTACTTGCTGCTACGGAACCCTTCATGGGCGAGTCCTAAGTTCTTAATGTTCTAAGTATGGGGAACCCCCAAAATTATTGTTTTTTTTCTATTTTTGTGTGAAAATCTTAATGCGGTTCACAAAATACATCTACTTACCAAGTTTCAACAGTATAGTTCTTATAGTTTCGGAAAAAAGTGGCTGTGACATACGTACGGATAGACAGACAGACAGACAGACATGACAAATCCATAAGGGTTCCGTTTTTGCCATTTGGCTACGGAACCCTAAAAACAAGCTTCCGACCTACAGAAATTGTGGACATCAAATGAGCCGCCGCGCCGCAGATACGAGCAGTGCGCGCCGCGGATATGAGCGGCGCATGCCGCTGCTACGAGCGTTGCGCGCCGCGGGTACGAGCTGTTATATCTGTTGGATGTATGGAATGATGCTGAGGTGTTCCTCGATCCTGGTAGCTGCATCATCATCCCTCAAGCCTTGCCCCGCAATCCAGTCAGTCCGACTCCATCCGCCGTTCCGAGCACTCGTGTCAACCTTATATCCAAATATCCACCTACTTTTAAATAATTTTGTGAACCAAGTTATTTCAACATTATATTTCTTTCAATTTCAAACAATCGTTTTTTTTTTAAAACGTGATTTGTCGGATTCCGTATAACATTTTGGTGGCAGCGTAAAGGGATTTGTAAAATCCTACGGATCAGTGCAGTGACAGTGACCGAGTGTAAAATATTAAAATAATAATAATTTCCATATCCTGCAAAGATATTATCTACGTGTCAATCCTGTAAAAATTTTATCCTGAAGAAGAGTTTACTTGCCTGCATCCTGTGACGCGCTTAAATCCGTGCGTGTCCTTGACTCCTGTAATGAAGAATACTAACTGATGTCCTGATGTCCTACAAGTACTTGCCGTGAGTCCTGTGTCCTGTAAAGAGAGAGCTCCAGCTTCCTACGTGGTGAATGAAGAACGTATCCTGAAAATAAAAACCATATCTCGTCGTGCCGTGTGAAGATACATCTGCAGAATGTATTATTTATTCTGGTTGCTTCTCAGTCTGTAAGTTTAAAGACTTTTATTAGTGCCTTTCTACTTTGTTAATATCCAATCTATTTATAGTAACATCATATTCGTTCCGTGGGAGAGCCATGCTTCGGCACGAATGGGCCGGCTCGACCGGAGTGATACCACGGCCTCACAGAAAACCGGCGTGAAGCAACGCTTGCGTTGTGTTTCGCCGAGTGAGTGAGGGTACCGGAGGCCCAACCCCCCCCCCCCCCCCCCAATGATAGCGCAGTTACCAAATTTGTTACCCCAGGAGGGTACCAGCTGCGCTAGCGCTGGAGAATCCCTCTCTGGACGTCCATGCTCAGGATACAATGTGCCTGAGCCTGGACGTCCAGGCCGCCCCTCGTCGTACTCTGGGGGGGGCATAACAGCGCTCCATCATCCAGTTGCACAAGGGAAGGGCAAAAACACCTTGGCACCCCCTGCCACGCTGGCCGTGGACTTCTGCAACATCAGGGGCTTACACTCAAACATTAATGCTGTTCACTACCACCTAGAGACAGCAAAGCCGGCCTTGCTCTTCCTGACCGAGACACAGATATCGTCCCCAGCAGACACATCATACCTCTCCTACCCTGGGTATGGACTGGAACACTCCTTCGTGCCTAGGGCTGGAGTGTGCGTGTACGTTAGAGACGATATCAGTTCTCGCCGTCTCAGCAACCTTGAAGGTAGGGACCTCTCCACCATATGGCTACGTGTAGACGGCGATGACCATCCCCGCGTCTATTCGTGCCTATATAGGTCCCATACCGGCGATGGCGAAACTGACCGACTCATTGAGCACATCCAAATGGCTGCAGATACTGTGCAGCAGCAGATCCCATCCGCTGAGATCGTGGTACTCGGCGATTTTAACGCCCACCACGCCGAATGGCTCGGTTCTAGCAAGACCGATCATGCGGGGAGATCTGTTCACGACTTCGCCCTGGCATATGGTTTGACACAACTGGTTACTACGCCCACGCGAATCCCAGATGTGGAGAACCATGAACCTTCACTGTTGGACCTTCTGCTGACTTCTCATCCGGACGGCTACCAAGTATCCGTTGACGCCTCACTCGGCTCTTCGGATCACTGCCTTATCCGGAGTACGGTGCCACTCACGTGCCCGCCGCGACCGCGAGTCGCCTGTCGCCGTCGTGTGTGGCATTACAAGTCAGCAGATTGGGATGGGATGCGGTCTTTCTTTGCGTCCTACCCTTGGGGGCAGGTTTGCTTCACGCCGGATGATCCCAACTTCGCTGCCGATTCTGTCGCTGATGTGGTGCTGCAGGGTATGGAGCTTTTTATCCCATCCTCAGTGGTCCCCATTGGCGGCAAATCCCAGCCTTGGTTTGGTCGGTCCTGCAAAAAGGCTTCTCGCCGAAAGCAGGAATGTTACCAAGCCTGGGCAAATGCGGCGAAGGTACGGGATGAAAAGACCAGCGTATTAAAAAAGGAGTTTAACTTTGCCTCCAGGTCCTTCAAAAGAGACATTGCCAGGGCAAAGTCAGCGCACATAGGCAGAATTGGCGAGAGACTAGAGCGTCTTCCTTCGGGAACTCGTGCGTTCTGGTCTCTGGCCAAAGCTGTCCAGGGGAATTTCTGCACGCCATCATTTCCACCACTGCACATGGGAAATGATTAATTGGCCCACGACGCAAAGGAGAAAGCCGATCTTCTAGGCAAACTCTTTGCGTCCAACTCAACGTTGGATGACGGGGGAAACGAGCCGCCGACCATACCGCGGTGCACGAGCTGTATGCCGGATATCCGGTTCCACCAACGCTCAGTGCGTAAAGCACTTTTTTCCCTCGACATTCATAAGTCGAGTGGGCCCGACGGAATCCCTCCTATCGTGTTGAAGGTGTGTGCTCCAGAGTTGGCTCCAGTTTTAACGCGCCTTTTTCGGCTCTCATACTCCACTGGCGTAGTCCCGAAGTCATGGAAGACAGCTTTGGTGCACCCGATCCCTAAAAAAGGTGACCGCTCGAATCCGTCCAACTACCGGCCGATAGCCATAACCTCCTTATTCTCAAAGATAATGGAGTCCATTATCAACAGCCAGCTCCTTCGGTACCTAGAGGACCGCCAGCTGCTTAGTGACCGACAGTACGGTTTCCGTAAGGGCCGGTCCGCTGGTGATCTTCTTGTCTACCTGACACATCGTTGGGCACAGGCGATCGAGACTAAGGGGGAAGCTTTGGCCGTTAGTTTGGACATAGCGAAGGCCTTCGATCGGGTCTGGCACAAAGCACTTCTTGCGAAGCTTCCTTCTTATGGGCTTCCCGAGGAATTATGCAAATGGGTCACTAGTTTTCTTGCAGACAGAAGCATAAAGGTCGTAGTCGACGGTGCATGCTCAGATTCTATGTCTGTGAATGCTGGTGTCCCTCAAGGCTGTGTGCTTTCGCCTACACTGTTCCTTCTGCATATCAATGATATGCTGCAAATCAGCAGCACTCATTGTTATGCGGATGACAGCACAGGTGATGCCTTCTATACCGGCCGTGCCAATATTTCTCGGGAAAGCGTCATCGAGAGCCGAAACAAACTTGTGTCGGAAATTGAGGCCTCTTTAAAGAAAGTCTCAGAATGGGGTCGACTTAATTTGGTCCAATTTAACCCCACTAAGACACAAGTTTGCGCGTTCACTGCCAAGAAAATGCCATTTGTCGTATCACCTCGTTTTGAGGACACTCCCCTAAATGCCTCAGCTAGTATCGGAATTCTTGGTGTCGACATATCGAGTGAAGTCCAGTTCCGTGGCCATCTAGAGGGTAAGGCTAAATTAGCCTCGAAGAAGCTTGGTGTGCTCAATAGATCGAGACAGTATTTCACTGCGGCGCATCGCCTGCTACTTTATAAGGCGCAGGTTCGGCCTCATATGGAATACTGTTCTCATCTCTGGGCAGGGGCACCCCAGTACCAGCTTCTCCCTCTGGACCGCTTTCAACGAAGGGCAACTCGAATCGTCGACTGCCAGGATATTTCAGATCGGCTTGACTCCCTGGCGCTGCGTAGAGATGTAGCCTCGCTCTGCATTCTCTATCGCATGTACAATGGGGAGTGCTCCGAGGAATTGTTCGGATTGATCCCTGCCGCCTCTTTCCGCCATCGTTCTACGCGACAACATATTCATCCCCATCACATAGATGGTTGGCAGTCCACAACTGTGCGTTTCACTAGAAACTTTCTGCCTCGCACAACCAAACTGTGGAATGAATTGTCGCCTGCGGTATTTCCGGACCGATACGACATTCAAACCTTCAAGAAAAGAGCGTACTCCCAAATCAAAGGCCGGCAACGCACTTGTGACTCCTCTGGTGTTGCGGGTGTCTATGGGCGGCGGTAATCGCTTACCATCAGGTGATCCGTCTGCTCGTTTGCCACCTCTGCCATAAAAAAAAAAAAAAAAAAAAAAAAAAAATATTACAATAATTCCGAGTCGATCGCGATAACACCGAGACCCGACGTCTGCGCGCCCACGCGCATCTCGGCTTATCAGTCTAAATTCCTGTACACTTAAGAGGCTGTATGCCTTTGTCCAAACCCAGTTAAATTAGTTATGCCTAAAATCGAAAAAGTCGAGGAATCATCTCTAGAAGTTCCTATCTTAAAAGTAGATACAGACGAAGAGAATCCTCCCCGCTCTCCTAGTCCTGACGGGAGCCAAAAACAAAAAACTCCTGACCTTAACAAAAAACGAGTTACACGCTCCGTCTCAAAGATGACTGAGTTAGAATTAAACATCCTTCTGAAATTCATAAAACCTTATGACGGTTGCAGAGAAACACTAAATTCCTTTATCGTAAATTGTAATAACGCATATGAACTTGCTTCGGAGGCCCAGAAACCCATCTTGTTCAAATACATCCTGTGTCAATTGACAGGAAAGGCTGACATTGCATGTTCCATTAAAGAATTCACAACATGGGAGCAATTAAAGGACTTTTTAAAGACTCAATTCAGTGAAAGAAAACACTATACCCACTTACTGACCGACCTACAAGAAAGCAAACAAGGTCCTAACGAAAACGTCAGTCAGTATTCCCTACGTGTCGAAACGTGTCTGTCTCAACTTCTTACTGAAATATCCTTATCCAATAGCAAGAAGAGTGAGCTCCTCGGTCGCACAGCTGCGATGGAGGACCTGGCTCTTCACCATTTTTTGATGGGATTACATCCTAGAATTTCAACAATTGTAAGATGTAGGTCGCCCAAAAACCTTAACGAAGCGATTAACCTTGCCATTTCTGAAGAGCGCATTCAGTCAACCCAGTACAAAAGAAATTTGCCTTCAATTGAGAATAGGCCGCGTAGAAATAACAACAACAATTTCCAACAAAAACCTTTTCCTCAGAGGCCATCTTACCCAAACAATAATACCCAGTCTGCCTCGATGGGCTATCAAAGAACGACTAATAATGATGCTATCTTTTGTCGCTATTGCAAAACTCAAGGTCACGACATACAAAACTGTAAAAAGAGAGAGTTCTATAATAACAGATATCGTAACCAAAATCAACCATCTACTTCAGGCAATTTCTCTAGAACTCCTCGCATAAATTATGTGGACAACACTCAAACAGATGAAATGAGCTCTGAGGAGCGTCACCCTGACACTAGTATGCAATCCAACTTTTTAAACTAAGTAATGTCTCGAACAGGTGTCGCGCGAGACGTATCCCCAAAGGCGACACCCCAGCTGAGTTATTATCCTGTCCGGACCACAACACGGGTAACCAGCCCCAAATCAGTGTCCCCTCGTCTCTATCGGACCACAACACGGGTAACCAGCCCTAAACCAGTGTCCACTCGTCTCTATCGGACCACAACACGGGTAACCAGCCCCAAATCAGTGTCCCCTCGTCTCTATCGGACCACAACACGGGTAACCAGCCCCAAACCAGTGTCCACTCGTCTCTATCGGACCACAACACGGGTAACCAGCCCCAAATTAGTGTCCAGTTGTCTAAATATAATGAATGTATACAAATACCAGCAGGGGCCGACGACCCTGAATCAAACTCAGTATTCAAAGTGACTGCAAAAGTAAGTGAAAAGTACTTACCTTATATAAATGTAATGTCCTCTGTCTCCTCCAGATCTTTATCCTTACTGGTAGATACAGGCGCTTCCTTCCGTAAGCCTGATAAAAAGGTCCAAGATTACTAATATGCCTGAAATTATAAACCGTGTTATTAGAATAAAGGGTATTGACCCTACCGATGCATCTACACCTACCCAAGGTATTATCCCTGTAGTATTGCGTGCAAACGACGAATCCATCCTCGCGTTTTTCCACATCATAGACGATATGAGTCTTCCCTATGACGGCATCGTAGGAAGCGACGCCTTTATGGTCTTCAATGGTAATATTGACTACGCTAAGAACGCTTTTACTTTGGGAGCCCTTACGATTAAAATGCAGTACAACGATCCAGTTTATACTATTGCTGCTAGAACTGAAAGTATAATAGAATGCTCAGTATCTAATCCAGAAGTCAGAGAAGGTATCGTTCTAGACCAAAATCCTATTGATTCCCTACTAATTGCAAACTGTTTAGTAAAAGTTAAAGATAACTCACGGATTAACATCTCTGTAGTCAATGTATCTGAAGCTCCCATAACTTTAAATTCTGATCTCAAGCTGAAGCTTATTCCCGTAGACGACGTAGTCCCAATGAATCCTATATGTAACTCCTCTGTGTCTAATCAAACTAAGAACTCCTATCAAAGGTGTCAAGAAGTTTTGAATTTACTTCGCGTGTCCCATTTAAATGATGAGGAATCAGAAGCCCTATACCAAGTATGTTCCGACTACGCAGACATATTTCACCTCCCAGACGACCTGCTATCCCATACTGACGCCCTCAAACACGAAATTAAAACCACCTCGTCTGTTCCTATCCATACCAAGTCATACAGATTCCCTGAGTGTCATAAGGAAGAAGTCTCCAAACAAATGAACAAAATGCTTGACCAGGGAATCATAAAACCATCAATGTCCCCATGGTCCTCGCCCATATGGGTAGTCCCCAAAAAGATGGACGCTTCCGGTCAACGAAAGTGGCGAGTCGTGGTGGACTACCGAAAGCTAAACGATATAACCATCGGAGATGCCTACCCCATTCCTCAAATTTCTGAGATCCTGGACCAACTAGGTCACTGTAAATACTTTTCCACCCTCGACCTTGCGTCAGGTTTCCACCAGATCCTCGTAAATGAAGAAGATAGTCCTAAGACAGCATTTAGTGTTCCCCAAGGACACTTTGAATTTACCCGTATGCCCTTCGGGCTCAAGAACGCCCCTTCAACCTTTCAAAGGCTGATGAATACAGCATTATCTGGGCTGCAGGGTGTCCGGTGTTTCGTATATTTAGACGATATCGTCATCTATTCTCATGATCTTAACTCCCATGTGGAAAATCTAACATCCATATTCGAAAGACTACGTCAGTTTCACTTAAAGTTGCAACCAGATAAGTGCGAATTTCTTCGTCGTGAAGTCGCTTATCTGGGCCATCTTATCACAGAAGAAGGTGTGAAACCCAATCCCGAGAAGGTCAGAGCCGTGACAGACTTCCCAACTCCTAAATCTCCCAAAGATATAAAATCCTTTCTGGGACTTGTATCCTATTATCGTAGATTCATCCCAGATTTTTCTAAGATTGCGAAACCCCTAACCAACCTCTTAAAAAAGGACATCCCATTTAAATGGGAACACCAACAACAAAAAGCTTTCGACGAGTTAAAACTCAAACTCACAACAGCACCTATCCTCAGTTACCCGGACTTCACCAAACCATTTACCCTGACATGTGACGCTTCGAACTATGCTATTGGCGCCATATTATCCCAAGGCCCCGTAGGTCAAGAAAAACCAATCGCTTACGCTTCACGAACACTAAACAAAAGTGAATGTAATTACAACACAACGGAAAAGGAGCTTCTAGCTATTCTCTTTGGGTGCAAAACTTTCCGTCCATACCTTTATGGTCGTAGATTTCTGATCGTAACTGACCATCGCCCACTCAAATGGTTGTTCAATCACACAGATCCCAGTAGCAAATTACAACGTTGGAGATTGCAGTTGGAGGAATATGAATACGAAATCGTGTATCAGAAAGGAAAACTGAATCGCGCAGCTGACGCTCTATCTCGTCATCCAGTATGTCCAATAACTGACCAACTATTGACCGAGTCAACATCACCAGACGACAATCCTCTAGCAGAGTTTGAAGACCCTCCTTCTAATGTCACCGACGTTCTGGAAGAACTTAACAGCCCTTGCTCTGATATCCCTATTCCTTTAAGTAATGACATACTTCCTGATATAACCAGCCCGTTTAACAACGAAAATCAACAAACCTCTCAACAATCTCCACCAGCGGCTTAAACCCCATCAGATGTTGATATAGAAACTGTCGATCCAGTCATCGACCCTATATCCCGTGATGATATTTTCAATGATTCTTACCAGAACTTCCTAAAAAAATGCAATAATCCTAGTGTATCGTTTGACACAGTGATTATTGAACACAACGAAGATTTATCAAAATGTAATCAGAATAATGTCGTTATACCAGCTTCTATCGATCTCGACGAATCTGTACCTTACGTACAATCAATAATATCCAATCATCCAAGCCCTAACGACTTTCTCCAAAAAGAAAGAACTCTAAATTCATTTTTAAAGATTCAAATAAAAGACAACACATATTATTTCCTTTTTACAAAGGTTCACTACTTTGACACCTGTCCTTATCCCGACATATTCGAAAGTCTAAAAAATATTAGGAATGAGTTAGTAGTACTTGAATCTACGAATGAAATAGCCATATCAGATTTTAGAAATCCATTTGATTAACATGCATTCACAAAGATCTATAACATGATTGCCTATATATTTGATAAAACTAACATCCAAGTTCACATATATCATAATAACATCATCTATCCGACACCTAGTGAACGACAAACCATCCTTCGCGAGAACCATGATATCCCAATAGCGGGACATCTGGGCTCTACTAGAATGTACAAAAGAATCGCTGAGCAGTATTACTGGAAGGGTATGCGTGGCGACATAGAAAATTACACTAAATCCTGCCAACAGTGTCAGACTAATAAGGCACTTAGAAAAATAAATCGAGTACCTATGCAAATAACCACCACATCCACTGCTCCATTCGAAAGAATAAGCCTGGATATAGTCGGTCCATTGCCAGAATCTGGTACTGCAAAGCTAAAATATATCTTAACCTTACAAGACGACCTAACTAAATATTCATGGGCGTATCCAATTCGAAATACCACTGCAGAAGAAACAAGTGAGTGCCTTATACACTTCATATCTCTATTTGGTATCCCTAAAACTATACTGACTGACCAAGGCACCAATTTCACTGCTGACTTGTTTAAGCAGACTTGCTCCTTCCTGAAAATTAAACAACTATGGTCTTCTCCCTACCATCCTCAGACTCAAGGCGCTCTAGAACGTAGTCATTCCACTC
This sequence comes from Coleophora deauratella, assembly GCA_958295455.1. NCBI lineage: Eukaryota > Metazoa > Arthropoda > Insecta > Lepidoptera > Coleophoridae > Coleophora > Coleophora deauratella. The sequence continues at coordinate 2,722,765 of OY282415.1, read as the reverse complement.
TTAAAGAATACCTGAAATCATACATAAATGAAAATCAAGATAACTGGCCACGATATGTCTATACTGCCATGCTAGCATATAACACTAATATCCACAGTACAACAAACTACTCACCATATGAACTCCTCTTCGGCAATAAACCATACTTACCTAACTCGATATTCGAAGCTAACCTAGATGCAACTTACCCTGAATATGTAAAGCTTCTCCAGCACCGTCTTAAGTTCTCTCGCGAAAAAGCCTTGGAGAATATCCGCCTCTCTAAGGAAAGGTCTAAAGCATACTATGATACCCATTCTCGTCCACGTCAGTATAAAGCAGGAGACTATGTATACCTTAAGAATCATCTCCGTATGAGAAAGGCTATGTCTCCAATCTGGAAGGGTCCTTATAAAGTAGTTAAGGTTAATGGAAATAATACCCTTACCCTTTTGATAAACAGACGTCATGTCACCCATCATTATGACCAATTAAAACTCGCTACTCCAGCACATTAGGCATAGGCATATTTTTGAGTTAAATTAGTAAATAACTTTCTCGGTTTCAGTGTGATGGTCAACGCTCAACTTCAATCAACGTTTATCGAACCACTCACACAAAGTCCTGGAATTTATTTTGATCCAATCGGGAAATTAAAAGTTATCAATGGGCATCTCAGTGTTATCACGCCTATCGACGTATCCTATATTAAGCCTCATATAGACAATATAAATAGTATAATAGGTACTTCTAGATATCTTTGTAAGACTAGTGCTATCGTCGATAACGAATACTGTCACAACATGTTACAACCCATAGCTGTTCGTTTTCTAGATCTTAAAAATGACTATGATTCTTTGTCCCATCTTATGACTAAACGAAGTAAAAGATCAGCTTGGTTTGGTATTGTAGGCACTGTGTCCAAACACTTATTTGGAACACTAAATGAGGAAGATGCTGAGAACTATAACCACGCAATTGAAAATTTTCAAAACAACCAAATCAAATTGGCAACATTAATTAAACAAAATATCCTCATTACTAACACAGCAATTGAAGCCATAAATAATTCCCTTCATAAAATTAGTATTAATGAAGCTATACTGGATGAAGCCGTAAATAACCTATCCTTTTGTGTTAAAAACCTATCAGACAGCGTTATCATCAAAACTAGATTTAATTTTATCCTTAATATCTTAGAAAGTAGTTTATTAAGTTTATCTTTTAGGATAGAAGATATTTTGAATTCTATTATGTTTAGCAAAAACAATGTTTTGCATCCCTCTGTCATTACACCTACGCAATTATATCATGAGCTCTCCGAGAACCATCACTATCTACCTAGCTCACGAGAGCTGCCTGTACAATTAGATTTGGATAATATAGAGGTACTATTGAATATATCAGAAATTGTTACATATTATGCCAATCAAAAAGTTGTATTCGTATTACGAATTCCCTTAGTAGGGCCTAAGAACTTTAACTTGTATCATGTCATCCCACTGCCCACAGCTCATGACGTGAATAGTCCAAAATCATATGCAACTATTATACCTACCTATAAATATATTGGTATTTCGAGGGATAAGAACCAGTATTGTAATTTAGATAATACCCTTAACTGTAAGTTGATATACAATTACCAATACATATGTACATCATTAAATATCTTATCTGTAAGCACGAGCCCAAGCTGTGAGAGTGAGCTACTAACTAAAGTTATAAAAAACTTACCTGACATATGTGATCATAGATTTATCCACGGTAATATACACATTTGGCAGCCTTTGGAGAATAATAGTTGGATCTATGTACATTCGGAAATTAGTAAATTATCTATTGATTGTACAAACTCAAAATTACATGAAATAAATATAATCGGAACAGGAATTCTAAAGTTACCTACAGATTGTGTAGCATATAATGAAGATTTGCAATTGTATCCTAAATCAATGTCCACTATAAAAATGGAGTCTGTGCAAGCTGAATTTAATATAGTTAACGACTCTTGTTGTAATATATTCAGGTTTAACGAAACAGGCTCGATGACCTTGCCGATTAAATTGAACAGACTTGACCTTGATTCTTTAAAATATAAAGATATAACCAGTAAATCGATAACGGAATTGGATAAGACTGACTCGGTGGCTAAGTGGTTAGCGATCCTGACCTCTGATCCGAGAGTCGTGGGTTCGATCCCCACACAGGGCAAACTTTTCTGTGATGAGCAGAATTGTTTGCTCTGAGTCTGGGTGTATTATATCTATATATGTATGTATTTAAAAGTATATGTGTATGTATATCAGTCTCTGGTTCCCAAGATACAGGGAATCCTAGTTTGGGGCCAGATGACCGTGTGTGATTTGTCCCAGATATTATTATTATTATTATTATTAAGGTCATTGATCTGTAGGGACACCTACATATTTTTAATTATTCAACTACCTGCAAATATGTGATTTTGTGTTCTCGTAGTTTAATTCTTCACCAATTGTGATACTCAAATATTATATTTTAGTCAGGCAGACAAAACCAATAAATGTTCAAAAAGTTCAAAATCTTGGATACTGTACCACGATACAATTCGAACGAAGAAATCTCTTTTATTTCACCTCTCCACCGATCGCATATGATCTATATTGGATCAACACACGCATCCAATAACTGGTGACCCCGAAGCTGAATACAAACAGCGCACCTTCAGCCAACCGGCAGAGCAAGTCTGATCAAAGTCATGTCTGAAGAGACGAAGACCAATGTCGCCGCTCCATTTCCAGTAGCGTGCCAAACCGATGCAGTCTCCGTACACTCGCGTCTTCTACCGTTCTGGCGCGAACTACCCAGCATATGGTTCATACAATTTGAATCTGTGATTGATCCACTGAAGACATCGGATGACCAAAAATTCAGATACCTACTTCAACAGTTGCAGTCGCAAGATCTTCGACATATTACTGATATTCTCCGATCACCACCGAGTTCGAACAAATATGAAACAGTCAAACAACGCCTCATATCTGTCTATGAGCAATCATCTGTCCAGAACTTTCAAAGTCTAGTCAGTGGTCTTGAGCTTGGTGACCAGAAACCGTCCCAGCTCCTGCGACAGATGCGTGATCTAGGCGCTGACATGATCACTGAAGAAGGTCTCAAAGTAGAATGGTTAAAACAAATGCCTTCTAACGTTCGAGCCGTTTTAGCAGTAAACTCCGAATCGTCACTGGACACCCTTTCTACAATGGCTGACAAAATGCTCGAGTTTACGCCTACCACACATCTTGCACCCGTAACGACGTCTCAGCACTCATCTGAAGACAGTGCAATCAGTATCCTAACCAAGCAGATGGCAGAACTCACTTACAAGATCGAAGAATTAGACAGAAGACATCGCTCACGCTCTCACACCCGTTCACAGAGCTACCGCCGAGCAAGTTCACATTCTCGTTCACGATCAAATCATAACTATCATAACAGACACAATCAGAACCGCCAATTCAAATCACCTGACAACGGGATATGCTACTACCACAACAAATTCGGCAAAAACGCAAATCGTTGCAAAACGCCTTGTAACTGGAAGCCGTCGGAAAACTAGATACTACACCGGTTACGGCGGGTATCGGTGTTAGTATGGGAAACCGCCTTTGTGTCATTGACAGGCTAACCGAAGAAAGGTACCTGATAGACACTGGCGCTGAAATTTCAGTACTGGCTGCTCGAGGAAAAAGAACACTCGACAATTCAAATGGCTACAAACTTTACGCCGCTAATAGCACGCCTATCAACACATATGGAGAAAAGTCAACAGTACTCAACCTTGGACTACGACGCAGTTTTAGATGGTCATTCGTCATTGCTGATGTCAAGATGTCCATCTTAGGAGCCGATTTTCTCAACCACTACAAATTGTTAGTTGACGTTCACAACAAGAAGCTGATCGACCGTACAACAAGCCTCTCCATAAACACACTCTCAATCACAACTGACCAGCAGTCGCTTTACACTCTAGCTAAGGAACATCCTTACTATGATATACTGAAAGACTTCCCAAATGTACTTAGACCCTTGTCATTTAAGGAGCCATCCAAACACAACGTTGTCCACCACATTGAAACCACAGGCCAGCCACTATTTTCGAGAGCAAGACCTCTAGCGCCTGACAAATATAAAGCTGCTAAAGAAGAGTTTAGCAAACTAGTGGAACTGGGAATCTGTCAACCTTCTAAGAGCCCATGGGCAAACCCACTCCATATCGTGAAGAAAAAAGACGGTAGCATGCGAATATGTGGAGACTATCGACGCCTCAATTCGGTAACACTACCAGACAGATACCCCATACCTCGCATTCAAGACTTCACTTACAAGCTTCATGGAATGAGGGTATTTTCAAAACTCGACTTGAAAAGTGCATACTACTGGATACCTGTAGAAAATCCAGAGAAAACAGCGATTATTACCCCATTCGGACTATTCGAATTCCGCTGCATGCCCTTTGGCTTGAGAAACGCTAGTCAGACTTTTCAACGTTTCATGCACGAAGTTTTAAGAGATATCGAAGGATGTTTTTCTTATGTTGATGACATTCTTTTGTTCTCGAAAGATGAAGAATCCCACAAACAAGTACTCAAGCAGGTACTAGAACGCTTAAACAAGTACGGCTTAGCTGTAAACATCAGCAAATGCGAGTTTGCCCAAACTGAGATAGAATTCCTCGGTTACAAAGTGACCTCTGAAGGCATATCTCCAACTAAAGAGCGCATAGAAATCATCTCAAACTACAAAAAGCCTGAAAACATACAAGAGCTTCGTCGTTTCTTAGGAATGCTCAACTTCTACAGAGATTGTTTGCCACATCAAGCACAGTTACAGAACGAACTGAACAAATATCTTCACAACACTAAAAAGAATGACAAAACAGTCATCACATGGACTTCAGAAGCAGAAAAAGCATTCGAAAATTGCCGCCAAAGCATTTTACAAGCAACTACTCTGTCTCACCCGATGCTCAGTGCAACGCTCTGTATCATGACTGACGCTTCAGATCATAGCGTTGGTGGAGTTTTACACCAGAAGGTTAAAAACAAATTGATGCCACTGGCATTCTTTTCAAAAGCAATGAGCGAAACACAAAGACGTTACAGTACGTATGATCGCGAATTATTAGCGATATACTTATCTGTCAAACATTTCAGACGACTTATTGAGGGTAATGATAACGTCATTGTAGGGCGCTAGCGGTTAAGATCTCTAGTTCCGTACCTCTACAATATTTATTGAATATTAATTAAAATACTATACATTTAATAAAAATCTGTTTATTATTAGAAAGTTTACAGTAAAAGTGACCTTATATATAATAAATAACCAGTTTTTACGTGAAAATGGCACCAAGTCTACGATCCGGCAACAAAGAAACGGCCGTTAACTTAAAAATTGAAGAAGCAGTCTTGGAACTAAAAAACAAATTAGACGAATGTAACAAAATTATTAAGAAACAAGCCACAGAAATCAAAAAACAAGGTGAGATTATAAATTCTAATACAGTCATTTTGAATGAACTAGTGACTCTGTTGAAGAAAAATACGCCTAAAATGAAGCCCAATGAAAATACAATAGTTATCAGCGAAGATAAAAACTCACCTGTACCGTCGAGATTGTTAGTCACAAACACTGCACTCAATGACTCCGGTCCACAAGGCATTGACGTTGATGACAACACCGTCAGCTCAGTCAGTCCTAGCTCCAACACCGGTAGCAGTTCAAGGCCTTCACCACCACTTTCGGTCCGTCAGTCTAGTGTCAACAACAAGTCAAAGGGTGCCAGCGTTCCGAGGTCGTCTTCTCGTGGCCTTTATCCTGCCAACCCCAAGCCCGTCGCCAAGCAAACACCAGCGTTCTCCACGCCCAGCTACGCAGCAGTGCTGGTCAGTCCGCCCCCAGCGAGCAGGTCTACGACCGAGCCGAAGCAGCGAGCAGCACTCCTCGATCAGCCAGGTGCTGAAGTGCAGCCTGGAGGTGCCCTTCGAGCTGCTCCGCCACGGGTGGCGAGCCTCCACCTTTTCAACTTCGCCAAGGACACAAAGAAGGATGACATCGTCGACCACATTAAAACAACACTTGGCTTGAAATCAAGTATCCAGTGTGAGGCGCTGCCCACGAAAGGTGACTATGCTTCATTCAAGCTCGACGTCCCCACTTCTTGGGTAAAATCTATTCGCGGTAAAAATATGTGGCCTGAAGGTGTATCAGTACGTAAGTTTAATTGTATCACGCCAAAAAACTTGAAAAAACAACGACCGAGTCTCGAAAATATTTAAATCACGCACAAAAACCGAGCACGAAAACCACTGATCCTAACCTCAACACCAATGTAAACAAGTTCACTATTGTTCACCAAAATGTTCGCTCAATTACCAGCAAAATTGATTTACTAGATGTACTATCATCTACATTAGAACCAGATGTTATCGCGTGTTCGGAGACCTGGTGCCGAAGCAGTGAGATCCGGCACGTGGTCCTGAACGGCTACGAGCTCGCCAGCCACTACTGTCGCTCGCGCATCGCGCACGGCGGTGTCGCACTGTTCGTTAAGGCCGGGACACACTTCAGGCAACGATGTGACCTACAGGACTTCGCTGTCGAATACCACTGCGAATTCACTGTTACTGAAATTGTTTATTTAAATTTAGTTATAGTGTGTTTATATAGGACTGGACATGGCAATTTTATAACTTTCATTGACTCATTAGAACAATTATTATGTAAACTTACTGACGAAAACAAAAGGTTTATCTTGGTCGGAGACATAAACGTGGATTACTTAACTGACAATATTCTGAAGCGAAATTTAAATGACATACTTAGTTGTTATAATATACATAACATAGTAAATTTTGCGACCCGTGTGACACCGGCCTGTTCAACTTCGCTCGACTGCGGGCTAGTCAGCTGCGATGACCGTGACGTCACCAGCTCGCCGATAGACACCCCGATCAGCGACCACAACGCCCAGCTGTTCGAGTTGCATATAGCTCCAAGCAGAAAACTACTGAGTAATCCATATATTCAAAACCGATTTTATTCAGAGGAAACAGTAAATAATTTTTATATTGACATTTTTAACTATGATTGGACATTTGTAAATAATAATTTAATTAACGTAGACGTAAAATGCACTAAAATATTTCGAATATTGACATATTATATAAATGTACATTTCCCTTTAAAAATGGTTCCTATCAAAAAAATTAATAAAATTCCATGGTTGACTGAAGAGTCTGCTAGGTATTTAAAACAATTTGAAGGATTTTGCGAGCTGAAACGTCAGTATCCCGATGATGAAGCTTTAAGCAACTGCCTAAATCATTACGCAGACCTAATAAAATCTAGCACATTGAAAGATAGGCAAGAATATATAGGAAAGCGAATTTCAAGTGCTAAAAATCCTGCAAAGGAAATCTGGCGAGTCGTAGGAGAACAAGTTAGTTCCAAACCAAGGTCGGGAGGTGATATACGTATCAATGAAAATGGGCGACCTGTACCAATTGAAAAAATACCTAACTGTTTAAATGAGTATTTTTTAACGGTTACGCAAAATCTTCCACTGAAAATTAACACAACAAAATCGCTAGAATTCCTTAATAGGTATATAAAATCCTGCACCGGCACACCAGTGTTGACACTAGAACCGGTCACACATGACAGTGTGAACCGTGTGCTGAAGTCAATGATGAAAACGCCGGGCACACTGGACATATACGACGTTTCCGTTAACATACTGATATCAGTCTGGCCAGTCTTGTGCGATAAAATCGTAGCGTTGACTAACGAAATGTTCATGTCTGGACAGTATCCTGAAGTACTAAAAAGCACTCGAGTTTGTCCAGTGTACAAAGGAAAAGGTGATAAATGTAACGTAGACAGTCATAGACCTATAACAATTGTGCCCAATATATCTAAAATAATTGAGTCTATAATATCGACAAACATTATATTACATCTTGAAAAAAACCGGTTGCTATCAGAAACACAGTATGCATATCAGCAGAAAAAATCTACGACTACAGCAGCCCATAGCGTAATAGATTCAGTAATCACAAATATAGATAGCCAGTACAAAACAGCAGGTATATTCTGCGACCTTAGTAAAGCATTTGACGTTATACAAAACGAATTGTTACTAAAAAATTTGTCTCATTATGGAATTACTGATAAAACCCTGGAGCTATTGACGTCCTTCCTCAATAACAGGCGACAAACAGTAGAAGTGACAGTAGGCGGAAAAAAAGTAAGATCTGAAGCTGGTGACGTCACTATAGGCATTCCTCAAGGTTCAGCCCTTGGAAATACCCTATTCTTATTATTTATTAACGATTTGCCGTCGTCAATAACAGAAGGTATGCTTGTAGTATTCGCTGACGACACCACCGTTGTAGTTAATGCTCCAACGTATGAAGAATTAAATATAAAAATAAATAACACTTATAGAGAACTTCACGAGTGGTTCTCAGCAAATGGCCTAATATTAAATAGCACAAAGTCGAACGTCGTATTGTTCAGCGGAAGGCCAGTACCTACACCTGTCCAATTAATCAGTCCGGTCCCTTTAAGTGACAAATGCCGTTACTTAGGGTTTGTCCTGGACTCCAATCTGACCTGGAAACAGCACGTACAGGTACTTTGCGACAGACTGAGTGGTGCAGCGTATGCCTTACGGAAACTGCGTCCACTTGTATCCCCCAAGATCTTAAGGCAGGTTTACTTCGCTCACTTCCACTCTATAATGTCATATGGCATTATCCTGTGGGGTGACTCGACGGACTCGGATCGCGTGTTTGTCCTGCAAAAGAGAGCAATTCGGACATTACTAGGCACAAAATCAAGGGATACTTGTAGGGAGCAGTTTAAAAAGCTACGAATAATGCCACTCTACTCACTGTATCTGTACGAGCTGCTAATGTTCGTCCGCCGTAATATCTCGACTTTCGACCGACGCACTACTGGAAGTAGACATTTGCGCAACACTGGGAGGTTGCAGGTAGTCCCGCGACGAACAGCTCTCGCCACCAAAAACCCTCGTGTTGTCGGTCCGACATTATATGAGCGACTACCCGCAGTCATCAAAAATGAGGAAAATGACGAAACGTTTAGTCGCCGACTGAGACACCTTTTGTTGGATAATGAATTTTATTCAGTAAATGAATATATTAATAAAATATTTTAATTTCTCGCATTCCTGATCTTTACCATTGTGTAATAGTGACATTATTATTTTTTATTTTGTATTTATCCATTGTGTGATTATTATTATTATTTTTTAACATTGACATTGAATTTTATATTAATAACTATTTGTATTATTCAATTTTTAATTTCAATTATTTTGACGATCACATTATACTTTGACATTTTTAATAAGCTATTATTGTAATTTGAAATTGATAATGTGAAATAAATGAATCTAATCTAATCTAATCTAATCTATACTGATCATAAACCCTTAACTCATGCCTTAACCAAGGTACCAAGTGACAGCGACACCTTTCGTCGTGAGCGACAGCTCAGCTTCATCAGTCAGTTTTGCACAAAAATCGAGTATCTACAAGACCAGAAAAACGCCGTAGCTGATTGGCTCTCCAGAATAGAAGAAATCAATTGCCCAACTACAATTGACTTCCAACAACTAGGAAATCGCCAAAATGAAGACACAGAATTGAAACAATTAAGAAGCAAACCAAATTTGAAGTTCGGTCAAATCACACTACCTGATATCTCTATACCAATAACATGCGAGATGTCTACCCGCAATCCTCGACCATATTTACCAAAAACATATCGTTACGCAGTATTCAAGGCTCATCACGATATTTGTCATGCGGGTACTCGATCAACAAGAAAACAAATCGCTTCAAAATACTTTTGGCCAGGTATGAACAAAGATGTGGGAACATGGACCAAGAATTGCATCGCATGTCAAAAAGCAAAAGTACATCGACATACAATACCACCTGCAGGAACCTTTCCAGACTCAACTCGATTCGAACATATTCACATCGATATAATTGGCCCATTACCAATTTCTAACGGTTACCGATACTGTGTCACAATAGTCGATCGTTTCACAAAATGGCCTGAAGCAGTTCCTGTATGCGAAATCAGTGCAGAAACAGTAGCAAGAGCTCTTTACGAAAGCTGGATAGTACGTTTCGGATGCCCAATACGTATAACTACCGATCAAGGCAGACAGTTTGAATCAAACTTGTTTAACTGCCTACTTAAAAAGTTTGGTATACAAAGAATACGAACAACTGCATATCACCCACAATCAAACGGAAAAGTAGAACGTTTTCACCGAACACTTAAAGCAGCTTTAATGGCCAGAGACTCAAAACACAGCTGGTCCGAAGAATTACCGACAGTACTTTTTGGTCTCCGAACAACACTTCGCAAAGAAAACAACCTGAGTCCTTGTTTATTAACATATGGAGCACAGTTACGCATACCTTCCGATTTTTTTGTACCTACAAAGTCGAAAATCGAAGATGCAGAATTCGTAAAAAATCTCGCAAACACAATGAGCTCTCTAATACCCACACAAAGGAAAGACTCAGAAAAGGAAATATTCATAAACAAAGATTTGAAAACATGCACACACGTATTCGTGCGAACAGATCTTGTCAGAAAACCCCTCACTCCTCCGTACGAAGGACCGTATGAAGTTCTTCAAAAATCAGAAAAATTATATCAAGTTCAACTACCAAACAGAACAGCATTCATATCTCTGGATAGATTGAAACCAGCCTACATACTTAACGAAGATGATATCGCAACTACTAATGTCTCAAACAAAGATGATAACTATACAACAAAATCTGGCAGAGTTAGTAAACGAACACTTCGATATCAAGGTGAGACTTGAGGATACCAAACACAAAAAATGAGGGTAGATAGAAAAAACGAAAAAAAATATCGACGTGACGTGCCTGGGAATCTGATATTTTTTGCAAACAAACTACCTACCTCATGCATTAATGCAATCGCAAGCATCATGCCAAGCACCCGTTACAACCATCAAGCAATCGTGCAACCTCCACCTCATCATCCAACTAACTACATGCAAAAATAATACGACTGCTTATCCATGCACAAGTCGTATTTGGGAAAATTAAAACAACAAGGGATCAAATTTATTTACACAATGAAAACAACTGAAAATCAACTTTATTTGCGCAGTCGAACTGATCGTTTAGAAACTGAAGAATAGACGACAATAGTCGTTAGAAACCAGTGATCGACGAATCGTCGCATAGAAACTAGTAAGGCACGGCGGCGATGGAAACTTCCAATCCATATCTTCAGTCTTCACTACACGAAGTATGCCTCGAGTCGAGATCAACCGGCCTCCTCGATGCCTCCGCTTCTGATGCGATGACGTCCTCGGTGAAACAGAACGCGATCCCTTTTTTTTTTTTTTTTTTTTTCGAACGGACATGTTTGTTGTTGGCCGTTGGGCCTTTACAACTTCACCGGACAGGGAAGGCGAGTACGTAGGGTACTCAGCCTAAGCAAAAAGATGCAACTGCCTAAGGGCGCCCAGGTGGGCACGGACCTCGGCTTAGGACGTTGCTTGGACGGGGAGGATCGGAGTGAATCGGCCCGGTATGTGCCGATAGCGCTGGTAGGCGCGAGAAGCGGGGGGACGCCGCCCTCGCCGGCGAGGGCAGTATGTCGGTGTGGTGTTACTCTGTGGTTGGGGCGGGGGGGTCATGGCTGCTACGGCTAGCGTGATAGGATCATCGGGATCCTCGAGTACGTGCCGGGGGCGTCGGATCACGCGTATGGGATTCGCGGGGAGGTCGTAAACTGCGGAGCTTACGAATAGGGGGTTAGGGTGATGGGGGGCGGAGTCGAAGTAGCGTTTTGACGCTTGCTTCAGGTATTGAGCTATGGTGGGAAGCTCTAGATCGCAATGGAGATTTTCATTGCGCACGAACCATGGGGCGCCCGTGGCTCGGCGCATGAAGCGATTTTGGATGACCTGAAGTCGGTGGATGAGACTGGGCTTTGTATGGGCGAACGCTACGCCGGCGTAGGTGAGAATGGGACGGATGCAAGTTTTGTAAAGTGTCACCTTATTTCTAAGGGACATTTTACTTTTCTTGTTCGTGAGGGGGTAGAGACGGCCTAAAACAAAGGCTGCTTTGTTTCGGACTCGTTTGATGTGGTCTTTGAACGTCAGTCGGTCATCTAGGGTGACGCCTAGATATTTGACAGAGCGTTCCCACGGGATGGGGCGATCGAACAGTTTAATGCTGCGATCGATGGGATTGGTCTCGGTACTGAGCCGTTTGAATGAAAAGAGCATGGCTGCACTTTTCTCGGGGTTCACTTCGATCCTCCAGTTCCTAAACCATTTGCCCAGGGCACTGGCAGAGGATTGGAGGTTTCGAAGGATGAGGCCCGCTGAGCGGCTGGATAGATAGAGGGCTGTGTCATCTGCGAAAAGCGCAAGGTTGACATTTGGGAATCGCGGCATGTCGCTCATGTAGAGCGAGAAGAGTGTGGGGGCTAGAACGGAACCCTGGGGGACTCCGGCTCTGATGGGTCGGGGGGACGAGTAGACTCCTTCTATGCGATAGCGAAAGCTCCGATTCGTGAGGAAGTCTCGTAGTATGAGTACGAGCCGGTCTGGCAGTCCCAGCTGATATAGTTTGTATATCAACCCGTTGTGCCAGACTTTATCGAAAGCTTTCGCCACATCAAAGAAGAGAGCTCCTGTGAACTGTCTGCGGGCGAAGCCGCTTATAATGTGCTCCGTTATGCGGTGCACCTGTTGGACGCACGAGTGTCTGGCTCTGAAGCCAAACTGCTCGTCTGGTAGAAGGCCTTTGGACTGGACAATGTCCTTTAGGCGGGCGAGGAGAATGCGTTCGTACAGTTTACCCAGGGCCTTGAGGAGGCTTATGGGTCTGTAGCTGGAGGGTTCAGAGCGGGGCTTATTGGATTTGTGGAAGCCTATGACGTCTGCACTTTTCCACGTGTCGGGAAATGTGCAGTTGTCGATGGCTGCATTGAAGATGCACGCTAGAAGAGCAATGAGATTCGGGGAGAAGTACTTGAGTACTTTGTTGGTGATGCCGTCAGAGCCGGGGGCCTTCCGGGGTTTGAGCTGTTTAATGGCCTTCTCTACTTCACACGGGGTGACTGGGGCAAGAGACTCGGTCGGGGGGAGGGCTACTCGCCGTTCGACTTCCTCATCCACCTTCTGTAGCTGGATGGGCTCGATTGGGAGTGTACTGGGGGAGCATTGGGCCTCTAGGCTGTCGGCCAGGCACTCGGCCTTTTCGGAGTCGTCAAAGGCATCCGGAAGGTTGGGGCGTTTGAGAGGGGGCATGGGGGACTCGACATCCTTCTTGAGGGCTCTCGCCAAGCTCCAATACGCGACGTGAGATGGCGAGATTCCCCCAAGAAGTTCATCCCAACGGGTCTGCTGCAGCTCCTGCATGGTCTGCTTTACGTCCCTCTGTAAAGCTCGCATGCGAGTGCGGTTTTCCTCGTTTGGGAAGCTGTCGTAGGCACGGATGGCTGCATTTCTTGCGGTCAGCAGCGACCTCGCGTCTTCCGGCAGTCTCCAGCGGTGCTGGGGCAGCACTGGGACCTGCCGGGAGCAGTCTTTTACGACTGATTGAGTGTGGCTGCTGAGGGCATCGATTGCGCATCGGACGTCATCTAAAGACTTAATGTCGTCGGGTATGTTGTCAAGGTCCGGTGAACTGGTAGCTTTGAGTTTGTCCTCAAGGCTGTCCCAGTCAACTATCGTCTTGGTGGGCGGGGCCGTGGGGGTTGGGGGACCTAATTGTAACAGGACCGGCCGGTGGTCGGAACACAGGGTTTGAAGCACTTCTATCGAGCACAACTGAAGGTTGATGTTCTTTAGAAGTGCTATGTCTAGAATGTCTGGGGTGTGATTGACATTGTACGGAAAGTGAGTGGGGGTCATTGGGGCAATGATGTCGAAGTTGAGTCGGTCAACGAGTCTGTCAAGGGCTCTACCTCTGGTATTGGTGGATACGCAATTCCACCGTTCGTGTTTGCTATTTAGGTCGCCAGCCAGAATGACTGCGCCTCCTAGATTGAAAAGGGCCTCGATGTCGCTTCCGAGTAGTGGTTTGTCGCCACTACAAGGGAGATAGACCGAAGCTAGGGTAATGGGTTGGTGGCCGGTCATGGCTAGCCGACAGACAGAGGCCTCAATGCTCGTGAGAGGGGGGGTGTCGATGGGTATACAGTGCAAGGACCTTTTGTAATAGATGAGAGTGCCGCCCTTTGCGGAGTTCACTCTATCGTTACGCACTAAATCGTAGTTGGGGATTTTAGGCCCGCGAGTGCAAGGTTTAAGGTGTGTTTCTTGCACTAGTAAGACATCGATTTGGTGTTCGCGAAGGAAATCTATGATTTGCCAACGCTGGGGGAGGATACCGTCTGCATTATAGAATGCGACGGTAATAGATCGGGGCTTGAGTCTACCTTTGGAGGGGTTTAAATCCATTATGGAGAATTAACATTGAACTCCGAGATGGCTGCGATGAGTCGCGAATGCTTAAGCATTGCTATGCAACGCTGTTCAGTGTTATGCTGGGTTGCTCTGAGCTCCCTAGCCAGGTCGCGGACCTGCTCCATGTTAATGGCGCTGGCAAAGCGGATGACAAGGCTAAGATCGTCTTCCTCCACCGTGTCTGGGACAGGCGCTGGAGGGGAGACCTTAGGGGGAAGGGGCGCTTTGCTAATCTTAGCTGGTTTGGTGGGGGGCTTGGGGGTCGGCTTGAATGCCGTGGGCATGGAAACTGGAGTTTCCATGAGTGGAGGTGGTGAAGCCAAGACTGCTTGGCTTCTCCAGGCGGGTTGCAGCTCCTGGGAGGCTGCGATGTTAGGGGTGAAGGCGGGTGTTTTGGTCGGACGTAGAGGTGGGAAATCCTCAGTACGTGGGACAGCGCGGCGTGCGGGCCGGGGTTCCGAGGCGGAGGGCGCGGGGCCTTTTTTGCCAGGCCTACGACTAGCGCGTGGTGCCTTGGGGCATCCGCGGTAGTTCGCTGGATGTCCCAGGGCACCGCAGAGTACGCAACCAGGGGGTTCCGTACACTCGCTCTTGTCTTTGGGGCGGGGGCAGTCAGGGGTGCCGTGATTGCCTAGGCATTTAACGCACCTAGGCTTGGCGTAGCAATTTCTGGCCGAGTGGCCATAGAGTTGGCATCTATGGCACTGGCCAGGGGGACCTTTTTTGTGGGGCATCTCGATTCGTATGCCGGATAGCCGGCATACGGTAGTGAGCGTGTTGATGATACGCTTTCCGGCGGGGGACAAGTCTAGTGTGACCAGCACTAGGTCAAAGGGGGCTTTTGTCTTGCCGCTATGCATGCGGTGGACCTCGTGGGCGGGGTATCCTTGGGACTTAAGGTCCTCAAGGATGTCGTTGGAGTTAAGCTCCTTTGGGACACCTCTGATGACGACGCGCAGAATGCGCTCGTCCTCGAGGGCGTAGGTATGAAAGCCGATGCGTTCGGCTTTCAGGACGGTCGTGAGGCGACGATGGTCGTTGGGAGTGGGGACTTGGACCTTGATCCCTTGTTGGGTGGTCCGAGCAGAGGTGAACGCGATTTTGCGTTCGTTAAGAAGAAATGAAACATTGTTCCATTTCTCCTTGTCCTGAATGAAGAGGGGCGGGGGGCGTTCGATGCGGGGGGGTTGAGATGCGGGAGGGGCAGATTGGGAGGACTCCTGGTCAGAGTGCTCGGGTGGGGGGGTCGTCACTGAGGTCGCAGCGGTGGCGGCCTTTTTGGACGTTTTTGTGGGTACGGGGACTTTGCGCTTCCTCTTCTTTGAGTTTTTGGAGTCGACGGTCGTAAAGCCGTCGCCGTCCTCACTCTCTGAAGAGGAAGATACGCGGTCTTGGACTTGGTAGTCCATGGGGGTAGTCGCGGGGGCAGGGGTTGGTGGACGTGAAGCCACCGCCAGAGGTGAAGCCTCTTCGGTTGGCTCGGGCGAGAGGGGAGAGTCGCGGCGGTTTAGGGCGGGCAGCAGAGCGACCATGACCGCGGGTGGGATGCTCAGAAGGAGCTGATCGAGAAACCCGGGTTTCTCGTGTATGAGGCGGAGGGCCTCTTGGTGGGCGGGGGACAGCTCTGGGTTGGAGGTCCCAGAGGTGTGTGCGGGTTGGTGGGTACCTAGGGTGTCCATCCTATGTGTGGTGTGTGGTGTGCCGTCAGTAAATCTTATTGTACTGACGGGTGAGTGCCTAAGTCCCTAGCAGCCTGAGACGCAGAGGGTAGTAGTGAACCGAAGCTCAAGCTACGCCCAAACAACGTTACAGGAATGGATGGTAGGGAAGGGCAAGGGTGGGAGGGAGATGACTGGCGTCGGCTAGGAGACCCCCCAAGGCCGGTGGTTCCAGTCCCATCCGCTGTTTACGTTTCCCAGAAGGGGAACCGCGAGCGCACGGGGCACGCTCTACCTAGCTTCGTTGGCACCGTTAAGTATCCACTAGGTAACCACTAAAGCGTGGATTTACAAAAGACAGGACGGATCCCGTTAGAAACAGGCCTGGCCGCGCAGTGAAAACTACACTCGGTTCGGCTGGGAGCGGTTCGATGACACGGTGCACGTAGGCAGCGGCGACGACAGCGGCAGGAGACACGATGCACGTCGGCAGGGGCGACGACAGCGAGCAGGAGCGGAGCGCGGCGCGAGACGTCCGACCGGGGCGGCGAACGAGAGCGTCTGAGAACGCGATCCCGCACGCAGCGCCGTATTTATGCAACGACCGGCCGGCCCGATGACGCGCAATGCACACTGCACCGCGCGCCGCCCGCGGCTGCCGCTTACCGCTCTTTCCCCGCTGCTGCCTCCGCGCCGACACACACTGCGTCGAGCACTAACAGCGCGTTGCGACTATGCTGCATACAACTATTTACTAGCGCATCGCGCGTTGAACTCTTTTATACTGTTGTAATCATTTTTTAACTATGTTCATTTCTTAGTTGTAAAACCTTTTGATATTTTAAGTTGTTCATTAGAGGGGGGAGTACTGTAGGGACACCTACATATTTTTAATTATTCAACTACCTGCAAATATGTGATTTTGTGTTCTCGTAGTTTAATTCTTCACCAATTGTGATACTCAAATATTATATATTAGTCAGGCAGACAAAACCAATAAATGTTCAAAAAGTTCAAAATCTTGGATACTGTACCACGGTACAATTCGAACGAAGAAATCTCTTTTATTTCACCTCTCCACCGATCGCATATGATCTATATTGGATCAACCCACGCATCCAATAGATCCTCCCCATATTGTAAAGTATGGAAATTATTATGTAAGCTTTAGTCATGTAACCTTAGCACTGATTGTGTTAGGCTTTGTTTTAATAATTGTTAAGTTCCGTAAATCCATAAGAAAATTAGTAAGATGTAACTCCGTTGACTCAAATCCTAAAGATAACCTAGAAATGAATCCAAGAGCAGATGATGATGCAGAACCCGAAATTTTGGTTTCTCCTCGTCTTAGAAACAACCTCTAATTTAGTATAATAATAAACTTCACATTTAATTAAATCAGAAGTTTATTTTCATAGGGGGGACGTGTTATATCTGTTGGATGTATGGAATGATGCTGAGGTGTTCCTCGATCCTGGTAGCTGCATCATCATCCCTCAAGCCTTGCCCCGCAATCCAGTCAGTCCGACTCCATCCGCCGTTCCGAGCACTCGTGTCAACCTTATATCCAAATATCCACCTACTTTTAAATAATTTTGTGAACCAAGTTATTTCAACATTATATTTCTTTCAATTTCAAACAATCGTTTTTTTTTAAAACGTGATTTGTCGGATTCCGTATAACAGAGCGTTGCGCGCCGCGGCTAGGAGCGGTGCGCGCCGCAGATACGAGCGGCGCGGCGCGCGTGCCGCGCAACGCTGCGTTCGGCGGTGCGGCGCAACGCGTGCCGCCGATTTCAGCGTTGCGGCGCCGCGCCGCTCTGTTGTGTTTTATTTTATTTTATTTTTTTTATTTTATTAAACATTGGGAGAACATAAACGGTGATGTACAAAAACATTCAGAAATGTACTATAACTAAGTTAAGATGAGTACAACCCAACAACATGTTCCACATGTGAATAGAAAAAAAAAGAGGTCTTTTTTGTCAGTTACCACACGAGACCAAAAGAGAAAAATATAAGTGTATATCAAAAAAAATGCTAGAATAAACATTGTACATACTTGGTAATAAGGATAGAAAAAGTGCTTTTCATAACAATAAATACAGTTGGTTAAGAGAAAGAAAAGAGAGGAAGGTAGAAGCTCAAAAACATGTTGACAATATACATACATATCCAAAGAAGTAATAATTTCATAGTTTGTTTAAAAATAAATAATGATAAAATCAAAACGAGTTAGTAACTCCGTGTTGAAGTAGGTAAAGCTACGAGTTTGAGACATTATAATTTTGAAATAACTTTCTGTTTATATTTGTTTAGTGGCAAGGCAAATATGTCTAAGTCAGTAAATTGTTCGTTGTATCTATTAAGCATTCTGCGGACTGGAGAACGCAAACCTGAGTTGGTTCGACAACAATTTAAAGAAAATAGACGCTTCGATCTGAGGTTAGAAGCAGGCACACGGTATTCGATTCTATTAAATCTCACTATTTATTAAACACAACGCACATAAACTTGAAAAAAATAGATAACATAGTTTTGTTGTGATAGGTTGGTTATTAAACTACGCGGTCGCGTATAGGATGGGATATTATAAATTGGTTGATTTAGGTTTCATTCACTGACTGGATGAAGTTTCAGTATTTTAATTTTTTCAAGGCTCACTTATATAATTCAGTTACTGCACCTAACTGATAACTTCATTCAATTGCAGCAGTGTATGGCTGGGGGTTTCGGTCTACTCGAAACTGGCTCCCCGACACTGACATTCATTGAGTAGCTGAAGTTTCAGTACCTTAAATTTTCATAACTTCACCCAATTGCAGCAGTGTATGGCTGGGGGTTTCGAACTAGTCGAAACTGGCTCCCCGACACTGACATTCATTGAGTTGCTGAAGTTTCAGTACCTTAAGTTTTCATAACTTCACCCAATTGCAGCAGTGTATGGCTGGGGGTTTCGGTCTACTCGAAACTGGCTCCCCGACACTGACATTCATTGAGTTGCTGAAGTTTCTGTACCTTAAATTTTTTTAACTTCACCCAATTGCAGCAGTGTATGGCTGGGGGTTTCGAACTACTCGAAACTGGCTCCCCGACACTGACATTCATTGAGTTGCTGAAGTTTCTGTACCTTAAATTTTTTTAACTTCACCCAATTGCAGCAGTGTATGGCTGGGGGTTTCGAACTACTCGAAACTGGCTCCCCGACACTGACATTCATTGAGTTGCTGAAGTTTCTGTACCTTAAATTTTTTTAACTTCACCCAATTGCAGCAGTGTATGGCTGGGGGTTTCGAACTACTCGAAACTGGCTCCCCGACACTGACATTCATTGAGTTGCTGAAGTTTTAGTACCTTTAATTATGATTAGGTTCACCTTGAATAAAAATAACTGATAACTTCGTTTAACTGCAGGAGTGCTTCGGTTGGGTTTACAACTTTTTCAAACATGTTCGATCTGCATCTATATTTATCTGTTCATAAAATTTGGTTATATTCACACCAAAACTAAGTTATACACATTTAATTAATTTTATAATATATTTCACTAAGCGGGAACATCCGACGTCATTCCCGCTGCACTGTAAACCTCCACTAGAAGAAGCTGCTGACGCTTGCAAATCTACACAAATGACACGGCGTGATCATAAGCGACAAGCGTTTTTGCCTTTTATTTAAAAATAATTAAGTTAGTAGCAATTTAGCTAAATAAGTTTTGAAGTAGAATTTTTATTTCAGAAGAATTGATTTAATTAGGAATTACGAAATTACTTCGTTTTGTTTACATCTTCATTTTATAGATTCTGTTTTTTTTTAAGAAAACATATATAGATTTTATTAATATTCATTTGATGATAATTTTAAGAACTAAGGAATTCATCATTTATCAATTCAGTTTTTTTAAGCTTCCAATGATTTGCTTTTCACTCCCGCTATGCGCTTATGACTTCAACCAATAAGTACTGTCACACACATAATTTCTATCTCAACGGTGTACTTATGATTAGCAGGTAAGTAAATAAGTATGAAGTATGATTTATTTCTATATTATAAAAAGTATTACTGATACTAACTCTTTAAAATTAAATTAAACATTTTGTAGCTTAATGTAATCAGAAGTCCAACGACATGTGATTTTTGTGATAATGTAGCCTTTAATTATGTAAATGTAAAAATAAATAGGTAAAATTGAAACTTCTTTGGAAATTCGTGAGAGAGGGAGAGGAATTTAAGTAGGTTTTTCTAATTAACTTAACTTGAATATTAAAATCATGTTTTTTTTAAATTTGACTGTACTTCAAAAATACATTCCCATTCCCACGATATACGGCAAAGGTTTTACCTCAAAGTGCTGAGTTGTTGATCATATTATTATGAATAAACTTGCTTGCTTGGCTAGTCTATTATGGTCATGGTAAATAATGGTCACAGAATTTCAATCGCAAATAATAGTTTAGTGTAATAAGGTCGCTATTAAAAGTGGTAACAGAATTTGATTATTTTAATATGCTGAGTATAATAACGTTATATTAAAATGGATGCAAATATTACTTAGGTGAAAAAATATCACAGAGCTCTACGTTTTAAAAATATAAAATTAATAACAGCTACTAGGATGATGCACAAGTGAAGATTCATTCATGATAACCAAAAGTCTTGCCGCCAAACATCAATGTTTACAGCACTGATGTGTTCCGGCATGAAGATAAGATAACCAGTTCCCCATTGCGTTGGGGAACCAATTGTGGATAAAAAATAAGTTTAAAAATCTAATATTAAAAACAGTTACTTAACACTGTATAGGTATCGGTTATGCTTCTTGTGACCAATTTACACTTTAAAATTTCAATAAGCTTATGACAAAACATTAAAAGTTAATACGAAAAAAAAAATGATATTCTGTTGTGACAAAAATACATTCATTGACCTTATTATACCAACTCGCTTATCTAAGACTACAACATTCGTGACAAAAAATTACTTTGCCTACAGGATCGTGTATTCTACAAAGAGTTTTTAACGCAACTATCTCAAACAAATGTCTTTTAGATTTTATTAGAAACGGATTTTAAGATAACAAGGTAAGTAAGACTCGCATTAATATCAAAATAGTAATTTTACCCTGTTGAGTAAGAAACAGAGATCAAAAATTATTTCGCTAAATATGTACATTCTTTTTTTATTGCTAACATAATTTTATTGAAATCAAATTCAGCAGAACCTCTTAAATCTGAACCACTTCTAATTCGAACCCTTGTGTTATCCAAACGTCCCACCTCTTCCCGTTTCTTCACTGACTATCTATCGAATGTCGAGTAGGCTTTTTATTTTTAATACAATATCATCGGACAAATTATTGGATCTCTTAATTGTTTAGTTATGTTAAATTTGTATTTATTTTATTTTACAATACTAATTGTTTCATAAAAAGTAGCCTATAGTTTCTATGTAGGTACTATAATTCGATCGCTCTGCGAATCTCAACACGGAGTAAATCAAAATATCAAAACCCTGTTGTATAAAATAAACCCTGCTGTATACGATGTGTTAGGTTGACCAAGAAGGCGACCGTTTTTGCTGACTTAATCAACTTACAAGTGAATACCGCACCTGCATGTTTCAAGTTACAAAGGCTTTATAATTCAATTTATTAATATGAATTTTTTTTTTTGATGAGATTGCCATTTTACTGTGAGAAAATAGGTGTTCAAGTGCATGTCAGACTAGTGATGGGGAAAGGAATATTCTCGGTTCGAGAACATTCTCATTCAGAAAATGTTTGAGAATATTCTCGATAACCAATTATATATAAAATTGTCAATTGTAAGTAACAGGCAACCAACACATCTACAAATTTAGTATACAAAATTTACCTTTACGTGGCAGTTTAGTATGAATACTTTATATCAAATCAAATCAAATATATTTATTTGCATAAATTTTGGTAAGTACCAGTACAAGTTGTTATAAATATAAATTACCGCAAAATTTTGCTTAAATTAAGCGTGCAAATTCTTAAAACAATATATTTCTTAACAAACTATTTAGCATTCAATATTAGTAAATATAAATGTTATTTTAAATCACCTTATCAATTAAATTTTATTTTATACAAAAAAAAACATTTTTAAATACATTTTTAAATTCTCGCAAATTCTCCCCACGGAGAACATTCTCGAGAACTTAAGCGCAAAGTTCTTGCGGAGAGAAAGTTCTCGATTATTTCCCATCACTAGCTCGGACCACGTGTGAGGATTTCTGCTTACTCAGGAATTATTGTGTTATAAAATGGGGAGAATTGCGGAATTTGTTACATACTTTGCTCAGTGTTTGAGTGAAATTCTTCAGTGCACGGAAGCACCTCCGAATCCGGTCCCTACTCTGCTGCCGGCTCTGCCCTACGTCGCATCAACCTGAGACACTTCGCCGTTGAAATAATGTTCGTAAGTTCTTATAATTTTGTAAGCTATTATGCTTTTTTTTTCAGTTCACGTTGATCTAGGTACCTACTCTGAGTGGAATACGCTTTCCGTTCAAAGTTTTTGCAGGAAGAAAGTAAAGTTTTACATTTTCTTACAGGTCTGAAGAAAATTACCGTAAAAAGAAGAGCGAGGCGTTCTTCGATTCAGATGATGAATCCGTAAGGTAGGTACATACGATATAATTTTCAATCCAGTTTTTGTTTTCAAAGTGATTGAGACAAGGTCCGTGCTCAGCACTGCTCAGCTGTGACTCTTTTATTGTATTGGTGTTGTTTGTATAGATACTCTTTTGTTTTTTCATAGTCCAGTCGTGTCAGTCTTACATTTAATTACGAAAACATTGTGATTTTTTTAATTCTTTTTTACTTATTTTCAGCAACAAAAAGAAAGCCAAATCAACGGCGGCGCCAAGAAAAACAGCAGCGGCGCGCAAGGCTGCACCTGCACCATCAACGTCAAGCAACGTTGACGCTAAGGCGTGGTTATTCAGCGAGTCGGAGGACGAGCGCGAAGAGGAGCAGATCAGCAAGCGTGAGCATAACAGCGTGTACGCGAGGCGCGTCGCTGGCGGGTCGATCAGACGCAAGGCTCATCTGTCAGGTGATCTACTAGCGGAGCTACGACTGTTTAACCCGGACGAGGTCTGCGGCCTCGACGGTTACGAGAGGTGCGAAAAAGCAGTGGTGTGGCTCCGTTACACTGGAGACTCCAACTCGCCGGAGCTGCAAGCTTTGAAAAAGTTTTTAAAAATAGCTAAAACTAAGTTTACAGAAGAGGGCACATTTTTTAAAACCAAAAAGTAATATTTTTTGTCAGTTTTTTAAGATTTGTTTTTTTGATATGTGCCCTCTTCTATAAACTGGGTACATTTTATATCAGTACAACTACTTATAAAAATGATACTTGTATGATACTTTACTAAAACACTACTTAAATAAATAAATGATACTTCTTAGTGACAATTAATTATATTTTTAATTTTTAATCTTATGTCAACTAAAATCTGCTCTAAGTTTTAAACCTCAAAGCCTCTGTCCTAAATTTTTTAACTTGTTATGTTTTTTTTTTATTTGTTTCCAATTCAATATCATGGCTAGATCAATATTTTGTTCAGTTTGCGATATCTCAGTAAAAAGTAAAGCCTTTTCTGCTCATTTAAAAAGTACAGTACATAAAAACAACACAGCTGTGAGCGAATGTGATGGTGTTGAGAAAGTTGCTAGCGCATTTCGAAGTCGAATTGCATCATATAGATTAAAATGTGAGTCGGAAGCCAGCACAAACGATGCAGAAGTGCTTCTGCCGGCTAAATTCTTGATGTGTTTACGAAAGCGCGTGCGTGCTTTGCTTTTAGCACGTATGCAAGCCCATAATAGTCTCAAGGTCAATTTTGAATTGTTTTCAGAATTCTTTTTACCCAAAAATGACTTACTATCTGTTAAATCTTTTGCTACAGAAAACATTGTCTTGCATCAAAGCTATAACTTTGAAGACTTATTTTCAAGAATAGTCCAATCAATAACAAAAAAAATTGACGAGTTTCAAGAAAAAGATAGTGGATGGGCATTTGTACGAAACCTTTACCTTGAAATAAATATAAACAAATATAATCCCTTAAGAGCTTCAAGTTATATTGAGTTACCAAAAAATATTAAATATAAAAGGGCTTGTATCAACATAAAAAACAATGACAATTTTTGTTTTTTGTGGTGCATAATGGCAGCTTTGTTTCCTGCCACAAGTAACGCGCAGCGAACATCTTCATATCCTCACTTTAGTACTGTACTTAACACACGGAACATGTCATTCCCTGTAGGATTCACTGACATAAAGGTATTTGAAAAAAATAACAAAAACATAAGTGTAAACATTTATGGCTTGAAAAAGTCAAAAATTGTTGGGCCTCTGTATAAAAGCGAGTTTCGAAAAAAACATCATGTTAATTTATTGTTTGTGGAAGATGGTCCTCGAACTCATTACTGTCTTATTAAAGATTTAGCAAAATTAGTTCGTCCTCAGTTAACTAAACATCATTCAAAAGTTTTTCTTTGTGAGCAGTGCATGATATTTTTCGATAAAAGCGATAAACTTAATTCTCACATTTGCAGTGGTGTAGCAACTGTACTACCTGATAAAGGAACTCATATTAAATTTGAACATTTTGAAAGATTACAAGACATGCCTTTTGTTATTTACGCTGACTTTGAATCTTTGTTGAAACCCACGAAAAGTACTGGAGACTCTAAAACAAATACATTAACTTTACAACAACACGTACCATCTGCATTTGGTTACTATATTGTGTGTTCATATGATAGTTCACTTAACAAATACGTTTCTTATCGAGGGGAAGACTGTGTTGATGAATTTATAAATAACCTTAAAAGCGATGTTAAAAATATTTCTTCAATATTTAATTCACCTATGCCTATGTCATTAACAGATAAAGACAAAGATAACTTTAAGAAAGCTAAATATTGTTTTCTTTGTAATGGTTTATTGTTTGAAGATAAAGTACGAGATCACTGTCATCTTACTGGACGGTATCGTGGTGCAGCGCATTCATACTGTAACATCAAATTTCGTTTACCGAATTTCATACCTGTATTCTTTCACAATTTATCAGGATATGACAGTCATCTTTTTATTAAACATTTAGGCGAAATTCCTGGTAAAATTAAAGTTGTAGCGAAAAATAAGGAAAATTATATTTCATTTACCAAAATGTTCGATCTTGATAATTGTCTTCCAGTACGTTTCGTAGATTCCTTCAAATTTTTGGGTACCAGCTTAGAGAAACTTGTGGTAAGTTTAAATGATGATGAATTTGTGCACATGCCTCGGTTTTTCCATAACTTTGAACATTTCAAATTATTGAGGCGAAAAGGAGTGTATCCCTATGAATATATGACAGATTGGAATACTTATGAAGAAAATGAACTACCACCCAAAACCTGTTTCTTTAGTAGAGTAACTGGTTCTAACATCTCAGATGAGGATTACACCCATGCTTTGCATGTATGGAATGTGTTTGATTTAAAATCTTTAGGAGAATACACGGACTTGTACTTAAAAACAGATGTAATATTACTTGCAGATGTTTTTGAAAACTTTCGCAGAGCTTGTAAATCGTATTACAAGCTCGATCCAGCATTTTACTTAACAGCTCCAAGTCTTAGTTGGGACGCTATGTTATTAAAAACTAATATAAAATTGGAATTAATTAATGACCTAGAAATTATGAAAATGATTAAGCAGGGTATACGCGGTGGTATATGTTTATGTTCTCACAGATATTCTAAGGCTAATAATAAGTACACAAGTGATTATGACCCAACAATAAAAGATAATTACATAATCTTCGTTGATTGTGTGAATTTGTATGGATATGCCATGTGCGCCTATTTGCCTCACTCTGGTTTTAAATTGTTAGAAAGAACGGAATTTGAACAAACAGACTTTTTTAAGGTCCCTGCAGATTCAAATTATGGATATATTTTAGAAGTAGATCTTCAGTATCCTGAAGAACTACATGATTCTCATAATGATTTTCCATTTTGTGCTGAAAAATTCACACCTCCTGGTTCCAAAAATTCAAAACTTATCCCAAATTTATATGATAAATACAATTACGTAATTCATTATGTTCATTTACAAATTTGTATCAAACATGGATTGAAACTTAAAAAAATTCATAGGGTTATTAAATTTAATCAAAGCCCTTTTTTGAAACAATATATCGACGTAAATACTGAATTGAGAAAAAAGGCAAAATCATTATTTGAACAGGATTTATTCAAATTGTTTATTAATAGCATATTTGGTAAAACATTAGAAGATGTTGAAAAAAGAGTTGATGTTAAAATGGTTAATGTATGGAATGATATGGAAAATAAAACGAAAAAAAGGACTTCTGTCGAGCAACTCATTGCAAGACCAAATTTCCACAGCGTAACAGTATTTACAGAAAATTTCGTAGCAGTTCAAATGAAGCCTGAAACAATAACTTTTGATAAACCAATTTATATTGGATTTTCAGTTTTAGAAATATCAAAAAGTCACATGTTTGATTTCCATTATTCTACCATAAAGCCTTACTATCAGGATAAAATCAAACTTTGTTATACTGATACAGACAGTTTCCTTTATTCTATCGAAACAAAAGATTTTTATAAAGATTTGAGAAATAATTTTCATACCTTTTTTGACACCAGTAACTATTCAGTGGACAATTCTTATGGTATTCAGATTAAAAATAAAAAAGTTCCTGGATTTTTCAAAGATGAAATGGGGGGAGAAATCATAACTGAATTTGTAGGTTTGCGTTCCAAACTTTATTGTATTAAAACAAAGAAAGATGAATTAAAAAAAGCAAAAGGGGTACAGAAACGTGAAATTAGGAACATTCATTTAAAAGATTACTATGAAGTACTCATGAAAAATAGGATAATATATAAGAAAAATATAATATTTAAATCACTCAAACACGAGGTTTTCACCCAAGAACAAAACAAAGTAGCATTTTCTTCTAATGACGATAAACGTATTATTCAAGAAAACCGTATTTCAACCTCATCCTGGGGTCATTATGAAAGTTTTTTTTAAGTCAGTATCATTGTTTCAAAGCACATAAGTACTTATCCTGTTATAGTAAAGTTCAGCTCACATCAGAGGACACTGATTGATCTAGCCACGAACGAAAGTTATTTATTTGACTGTGTTATATCACCACGTGCCTATTTAAAACATTAAAATTTATAATTTAATAGTTTAAACATAAGGACAAAACTTTGAGGCGATCGTGATAACATCCTTCAAGTGCAAGTGCAAATTTATTATAATCATAATATACATATAATATTATAATAAAATTTTTTTTTAATAATTGTTCCTATGCATGTGGTCATTAATGAACACCGTTTAGTATATAAATTACTTAAGAAATTTTGTTAAATGCGATATGTTACATTTATTTTAGCGCCTCTAAGTAGGTATATACTATGAAATAATTTGTTTAGTGATTACCTAAATATTGTACTTGGTAATATCCTTCTTTTGTAATTTAGATAGATTTTTACCTAATAAAAACCAATTACTAAAACGATTGCCTTTATGTTTTGTAACACTTACTCTTTTTGTGAAAACATTAAATGTGCAAGCCTCTTTCATGTTCGAACATGTTGGTAATATAATACCGCAGGTGCGCAAATATTAAATTGATACTTATACCTAATTATTTAAGTGCATGCACAAACATGCTCATGAAAGGCATTGCATTAACAAAATAATCAGAATGCTGACTTGCTACAATGAAATAAGTTACTCGAACCTGCGAAACCGTTAGCCTATTATTCAGTCTCTATCGAAGCGTCACGGACGAACCACCTTCATATTCCAGTGCTGGTACTACGGGTAGTGAACTACCTGTATCTTGAATTCAGAGGTATGGACTTGATTTATTTTAAAATAATTGAATAGGTAGTTATTAATGAAATAAAATCTGTGTTAACATTTTTGTATTTTTTGTTTCAGAAGATGGACCCCATTTCAAAGGAGCCAGGTTTAAAATATATTTTTGACCTTCCCAGTCCAGAAGCACCCTGCTCAGTCTGCGAAGAATCAAGCCTCTTTCAGCCCTCGTCCTCCAAAGTGAAAAGCACAGCGAAAAGACGTGACCGAAAACAGCAGCCATATTATGTCCAGAGAAAATCGAACCACAGTGCCTTATCATCATCCTATGTAATCAGCAAAGAAGTGGGAAAGGGTCGCCGTCTCATCAAAATTGAAATAATTGATACTACAGAGTCACCACAGCACGATAAGGATGCAGAAGAAGGAGTTACTGTGGTTAGCGCGCAGTACATCGTAAAAGAAGCGATGGACGATATTATGGACCAGACTGAGGCTCTTGTCCATAATATTTCTAAAAAATTATGTGGATATAGTTTTTATGTTTTTTAAGACTTTTTACTAAGCTAGTATTTTATAAGTTATTGTACTAGATAAATAATATAATATTAATTAAACTGTATTCTTTTATTTTTTAAATAAGATTGGGTAGGAAAAAACAAAAAGCTGTAACTTTTCAATAATTTATTTAGTAATTACATTACAGTACGAATTATAAATATAATAATTATTAAATAATATAGGTAACGCTAATGAAATAGATTAAATTGATACATATTGTTTTCAAAATACCACTTTCTCATACATAATACATTCTTGAGAGCACAATAATTAACATGATACGCACAATTAAAAAATAGTTTACCTTTACAGAATCTTTCGTATAAGGTTTCCAGTTTAGGACATCCTTTTTCACCAATGTCTATAATGTTACATTCATGACTTAGTTGTTTTATCCAGTTTATTTTTTCCTTTCCTTTAACCAAAACACATTTATTCACTAATATAGCTTTCGTCATTCTATTAAATTCCTGATAATCAATAAAGCCCTCGTTCCATAATATACGTCTGTTCTTTTCGATCCAAGTCACTTGTCTTCTCTCTTCATAGTTTAGTTTCGAATATGGATATGGAGGTTTGACTAAGAATGATTGAGTATACTCTGCTGTCGCTAAAGCTAATTCTTTTACGATAAAATTATTGGAGTGATCTTTGAAACCTTGAACGTCTACAAAAATAATATCATTCATGATATCTTCTTTACCACACTACTCAATGGTTTGTACTCTATAACACAATCGTTTAAAATAAGGCAGTAAGCTGTCGTTTGTTCAGGTAAGTCAGTTTGGCTTTCTATCTCAAGCCTTACATCCACGGAGCCTCCTGACTTTAAGCAGTCTACTTGACGTGAACAGTCAATCACAAATAAAGGTGCTTTTGTTTTAAATTCTTCAAAAGTTAACAACGGTTCCGGTCGACGACCATAATAATACTGTTGAAATTTAGCATATTGCTCGTATATTAAGGAATAATTATTATTAGCAAAACTTATGTTCATATTTTCATAGGGGTAATATGTAGAATTCAGAAATACTTTAACATCACGCAGATAACAGTGATCAAACTGTGACATGTCCTTATGAATATTATTTTTTCTATTAGTTTGTAGACCTAAAATTATATATCTCGGTTTTTCTATCTGGGATGAGGTTTTTATCGACCAAGTATGTTTCGATGTTTTTGGAAGTAATGGATACTCGTGCAAATCCCAATTTCGAAATACAATTTGAATAGGACGATCTTTTTCTAAATGACGAAGTAAATTAATCCTTTCCCGATCTGAAACTTTAATGTGTGGGACACGCCAAACTATCTTGCGTATTGTAATATCCTCTACAAATTCCCCCGTATTAAATTTAATTGCATTTAAATTAGTATTGTTTCTTAATAGAATCAATTCATGTTTACAGTTAATGATGATTTTGTTATAATCTTCAGCAAACCCTAGTACTTTGTTTAGTGGAATTGATACCGAAAACTCGGATTGTGGGTGTTTTATACCATCAACGCTCCAACCCCAGTATTTAGACATTTTAGCTTCACTTTCATTCATTGATAAAATAGACTTCATAGTGGTTGTGATTCCTGCGTTTTTCACTTTGTCTATTTCTATTCCGTTTAATTCATAACGTATATCTTGAAAGAGATAAAGTATCGCATTATTCGTAAAATGAAAATATGGCAACGCCGTCTTCGTTTGTTCGTTCTGAGCTCGAATAATACCTTCGACATAAAGCGTACTTGCTGCCGGTAGTAGATATAAATCTTGTTGATTAATCGGTATGCGGATTTCATCATTGTGATTAAAACTAGACACGTAAGGCTTATAAGAATGAAACTCATAACTTTCTATTGAGTTGTCATAAGTAAGAGGATCTGTCACATTTAGGATGTTCATTTTAGTAATCCAATTAACTTCAAAAATTTCTTGTTTTCTTGTGTTAATTTTTTACGTGGATTTGTTTTCCTTTTTTGTTTAGATGTTTTCGGAGATGTTATCCTTCTGGTATCAGTATGTCTACTGAGTGAATGTGGAGCTGGTACTGAATATTTATGAAAATTTATCATTTTCTTCTAAGATGGAGATATAACTGTACTTCTTCTCCTCTCAAATTAACTGTTTCGTTATAAGAATCCAAGATTCTTATATTTATACAACTAATACTGTTTTGATTGACTGGAAAATAAATAATATTTTTTGGAATTTCAATGATTCTGTAGCCTGGTGGAACATTAGGTACAAACTCGTGAATTATATGAGAGGGATTTCCGTTTACAAAAGAGCCACTCACAATATCACATTCGACTCGAAGCACGGTTGTTGATAGAATGTTAATAGGATAGTGGGATTCATGTAATTTATTAGCTTTTAGAGTATCATTTCCAAATCCCAATAATTTTCCAAGAGAATTTTTATTTTCAAAGTGTATATCTTTTGTACAGGTAAGTGCGGTTTTTAAAGTATTATTGTTACAAGACAATTTCAATGAACAATCTTTAACACTTTTTTGCAAAAAATCACTAAGGTCGCATAGTTCATACGATCCTTCAGGTACTTCTACGACCTCGTTATCTCCATAAAAAAAAATGTTATTTCTTTTATCTATGTTCGGTATAGAGTTAAATGTGGATAAATATAGAAGCCCACACTCATATTGCCCATCTAGCTGAAGTGGAGGCGAGTAATTCGTAGTCAGAGACGATGAAGTGCTGGATATTGACAGTGTGAAAGACATTTTGAGAATGGTACTAGTTATCACTATAATCTTATTTTATACCCATATCATTCCAAAAGTTGTTAAGGAAAGCCAAGCATAAGTGACCGCAGTTGACAGTATTGAAACTCTGATAATTATTATAATTATAAAATATATTGCACTTTTTTAAATGTTCAACCAACTCTAAAGGAGGTTTCAAGTCTCCAAAACTATCAAAATATTCACAAAATTTATTTATTTTAACGTAGGCTACCCAATGAGTTCCGTTGTTTTTAAAACTATCCAAATTAAGAACTGCACATTCTATTTTTCTGGGTTTCTTCGGCAGGCGGTCTCTCATATAAACACCTCTAAAATATGGAATATTCTTTGCATATTTTAAAATATCGATATCAGTCAATGCACGATTGGGTAACCTTTTCTCTAGTTTTTTGGTAAAAATAAACCTGACCCTTTTTTATATGGTTTAATGTACAACCCCTTTCCAAGAGCTATGGATTCCATCATTTTATTGTGGCGTTCAGATTCCTGTAATTGATGTTTAGAAGCTTTATAATCATTAACAGCTTTAGCAATACCGGCTGCGCCTCCAGCTAAAGATCCCAGCGCTGACAGTCCAGCAAATATCGGAATCAGTGGCAATACACCACCTGTTTTTGGTATTGGAATTACACGTGGCATACGGACTCTTGCGTTTTTTGATAAAAAATTTTTCGCTGCGGCATAAGCAAATTTGATTGCTGATTTGTTGTCTTTTGGTTTAAATTTTCGCAATTGTGATCTTATTTTAGATACGATATTATTAAATTTGTGTACTCCGGCACCCAATTTTAATTTTGTTTTCATAGCTTTAGATACCAACCAGGACGAAATTTTCTCCCCTCTACTTGAATCACTTGCTTTACTCCTTTTTTTCGCCATGTTTAATAACTCTAAATCAGCTTTATGTCGATCCCTTAGTTTTGAATATTGCGAGTATGCGATGTCGTGACGCATACAGGCGTCATCCAACTGATTAATTCCTCTATCTCCTCGTAATAACCTTTCGCGTAGTCTAGTTCCAGGACCACAGTAATTATATCCTGGTAAATGTAACTCAAACGGTAAATTATTTATTATATTATTAACAAGACCTCCTCCTTGCATAACTAGAATGCAACTGAGGATGGGTTTTTGTGTGAGCAAAATTTATACAGTCAAACAATAGCTTTTTGATCTATCCAACTATTTTCGTTACTATTAAGGCCTAACCATTTCACAAACAGTTTATTGCCTTTCTTTTTTAAAACTTTTTCTACCAAATATATATCTGGATGCTTCGTTTTTTGTAGTTCTTGTTCATAAAATGTTCCTAATATTCTCTGTTTCCGCTGGTCCTCAATTTTGTAAGTTATTGGAATTGTATTATTAACTTTGACTATTTTAAAGATCTCAGTAGACCAATTGGGTGTATATGCTTTTTGGAAACTACTTTTGTATTTGCTTATTCTAACGTGATCTCCAATTTTTAATTTTGCTTTCTTTTTTATAGACTGTTTAGAACATTCAATGTTTTTCATAACTGATACTTGATTTTTTACATTAACCTCGTTTGGTTTATATTTTGTAGTACGGTGTACAGTATTATTATACAAATTTACAATGTTCCTTAAAGGCAAGTCAATCCATTTGTTGCGCACGTCCTAGCACAACGGTACACAACAGTTAAACATTCACCATAGGGTGGTTCAATAGGATAGAAGACACTCAGGCAAGCCCACGAAAACACCAAAGTAACAAGGTATAAACACAATTTAATAACACTAAAACACAACACAAGTTAAGTACCAATGTACTAAACAACACTTCAAGTCAACAAACACAATACACTTTCAAAGAATACACGAAGAAATAATAACACAATCGAGACAATGGAGAAGCTGAACTTTCTATTTGAATTACTACGAATAACACTATGACTTATTATAACGATCTATACGATATACGTGAAGGTAGTATAACATTTCGAGCAATTATCTAAAAAAACCTAATTTTCATTTTATACCCCTTGGCAATGCTGTAAAGGCGACCCCCAGGCCCTCACTTGGCCTCGGCCTAAAGTTCCCTTTTGAGGTTTCCATTTCCTCTTCATATCTCTTAAACTACTCGATACAATACAGTCCAACTTTACATTATACAAGCTGACAACATTCTCCAATTATATAAACAATACTTACTTAGGCTACATACCGCCAACATACTTATAAATTCACAAATACATACAAAAAAGACATATTTTCGTAAAAGTTATACACAAATCTCTAATTATTTCTAATACTAATAACTTCTACCTATCATGCTTTATTCCACCTAATAGAATTCCCTACGTTCTACAATAAAACAATACCAAATACAAACATTCATTGGACATTGAACCCTAAAAACAGTAAAACCAACAATTCTATAAGCAAATTCACGAACAAAGTGAATACCAACAAAACTAGCTATCGCCCGAAACAAAAAACATGTAAATACTGAGGGCGCTAACAAGCTGGACATACATACAAAGTTACATCAATGACACTATTGTAATTACAGAGCTATTCATTCATTTAACAATTTTCCCTGCTAGAGCAGTAATAGCACACAAGATATCTTTTATCCCTTTCCAACGATTAGAGGAGATCGACAACTGGCGACATATACACTGTCTCACCCTAACGTTAGATATAGTCTAACACACATTCTAAACAATTTCAATAAAATTCAAGTGCAAGTCATTAGCTATTGCTTATTGCATACATATACATATAAGTACAATGCCAAGATAATCGGCTGCCCGTAACATTCCACCCCCCGTACGAGGATACATTTATACAATTCAAAATTATCCTAGGACAATATCGGCGGTGGGCAGCACGATGACTTTCGCTACCGGTCGTCTCAATAGACCGTGACCAGTCGTAACATCTATCACACGCACTTTCCCGTCATTTCCGGGATAAACTTTCACTATTTTGCCTTTAGGCCACTGATTACGTGGTAGTGAGTCGTCACATATGACAACGACATCATCTACTTTCACGTTCACTGGGTCACTATTCCACTTCACTCGACGCTGGAGTGACGGCAGGTATTCCCGCCGCCATCGATGCCAGAAGACATCCGCCAGTGCGTTTGCACGCCTCCACTGTCGACGGACCTCCAAGTCCGCCGAACACGACGGCGCGAATGAGGCGGCGCCCGATCCCGTCCCCAACAGGAGATGGTTAGGCGTGAGGACGGTGGGACTTGTTGTGTCTTCCTCTGGCACGCAGCTGAGCGGCCGGCTGTTAACAGTCGGCTCGGCCTCTTCTCGAGGCGCCTTCTGGCGCAAGGTGACTCGAAGCGCGTTTTCTATCGAGCGCACGAGTCTTTTCCAACTTCCTCCCATGCGAGGAGCTGCCGGAGGTTTCAATACCCATTCCATGTTTCTGGGATCATCTTGTTCTAAGGCGTCAATGTTCCGTCCTCTGCATTTACTGACGAAGGCCAATGCTTTCGCCGTTACTCTTATCGCTCGTTCCCATGCAGAGTACCGCCTATGATTGTTCAGAGGCTCCTGCACCTGAGCTGTCACGTTGACGTTCAGCTCAAGGTCAACTTGAGGCACTTCCTCGGTAACTGCGTTCAGCCACAGGTGCGGAGGATCACGCAGAAAGGGGGGCCCCGAAAACCACATGCTTCTTTCCCGAGGCCAGCCCAACGTGGTCGCTTCATCGGCCGGGTTATCCGCCGATGCAAGCCAGCGCCAATCGCTTCCATCACTCCCTGATTCGATTTCGCTCAGACGGTGCGAAACAAAACTCCGATAGTCCTTAGAGTCTGACGCTATCCACTTCAGCACCGTTTGCGAATCAGTCCAGTCAAAAGTATCTACATCTAAATCTAAATCATTCAAACAGTCATCAACGCAATGTTCATTCACACTAGACTCTACAATGTTAGGGTATTTGTCTGCCAAATCCCTAGCATTCTTGTTCGAAATATACATCGCCATCGAAGGCGAGGATGTGGCTCCACATACCATGGAGTTCATGGCGTACAGATCTGGGCGTCTATCACTTTCTTGCCCGCGCCATAAACACAATTGAGCCCCCTTATCCTCATCCCTGTTCCCCTTGACGGCGATCCTACCAAATCCGAACCTCGTCAACACACTGAACAGCGAGTTCAGTAGAACGGGTCCGCTGAGCAATTTCGAGTTCATCGAAACTCCCTTATAAGAAGCAGCAACGTCATACACAAGACGAAGCCTGCCAGGTTCACTAGGGCTCCCCACACCCTTATCCAAACTATGTACATCACTATCTACACCACTCTCATTAACTAAAACTGTACAGTGGACTGTTTCACAATCAGAGGAAGTGGAAGCACCGCATCCCAATGGGCCATGGATTACCCATCCCAACTGAGTAAGGGAAGCGATCGGCTCCCCGGGCTTACCCCTTCGGATCTCCCCGCCAACGATGAGCTCCCAGTTGTCCTGGCCCAGGAGCAGCAGAGGCTTCGTCTCCCTTCCCTCCTTGCGATCCTCACTGCAATCCACGGTGTCACACAAATTACTGAGGTAAGCGTTCTCATAGAATGACACTGGTACAGTTTGAGTAGGCAGATTCAAATGAGCCATAGTACGCACATTCACACAATGTTCAAGTTCATTAGGTCCACAAATCCTAATATTCACTTTTCGCGACTCACTGTCCGTAACCCTTTGTCCATTCGCGGTCACTATCGTGAGAGGGCACGGCTCACCAACATCACTAGTCACTAAACTACTGTCCATTAGTGACACTGTAGCACCATCGTCCAACAAGGCGTAAATCTGTATCACGCAGTTGTCTCTCTTGATAGAGACTGGCACCATCTTCAGCAGGGCCTTAGTACACACACCTCCAACACTAAAGGCCCGCTTCACTTCAGCTTCAGGAGCCGAGGGCGTCGGCTCGGGTGGGCGTTCCCCATCCGGCACACCATTGAAGTGCAGTAGCGAATGATGAGGGGCGTTGCACTGTTCACAACGCTTCGCACGACAAAACTCCCGGTTGTGCCGAGTGCACAAACACTTGAAACACAGTCGACTGTCTTTGGCCACGTTCCATCGTTCACTATTGTCCAGTGCTATAAACTTTCTGCACACTGGCAGCACGTGATTGCCATCACACATCGCGCACATTACTCGCGGCGCACTGCTCGACGCTACTGGTGCGGAGCTTACGGTTCGCGGCACACTCCTTGACGCTATTGCTCTGGAGCTTACATTTCGCGGTGCATTCCTCGACGCAACCGGTGCGGAGCTTAGAGACGCGACTCTGTGTACATTACGATGTACAGGTAACACTCGCGGACGCGGTGCGTTATAAGTCGCACTAACCGAGGGTGCAGCCATGTTCGTGGCTACCAGAAACGATGCCGATCGCGAGCGTTCAACCAAGAATTCAAGTAAAATGTCCAAGCTTGGCGACACACGTAAGTCCACACTACACACATTGTCTTTGCACTTTAAAAACTCACTATATAAATGCTTCTGGAGTGGCGTAAGCTTGTTCAGTATCTCACACACCAGTTGAGGGTTATTCAAGTACCCATCAGCCTTGATGTTCTTCAGCAATGACACACAATTTCTCACAACTGAAGTAAACTTTTGCATTTCCTTGCCACTCTCGGTCACACGCGGTAAAGTCTTAATCTTCCTTAAGACACAATCCAAAATCGCACCAGGGTGACCGAATACTTCCTCAAGAGTACACATAACTTCTTGAGGATCACCTGCACCTCTCAAAATATCCTCCACTTCAATCTTCGCTGGTCCCACAACCGCTTGCTGCAACCTTGCCATGTTCTCGAACGCTTCAAACTTGTATATTTCCGTTGAGCGTTCATAGGTGCGCTTGAATGTGATCCAGTCAGCTGGGTTACCATCAAACTTTGGTAACTCGTATGTCTGCCGCGGTCTAGGCCTAGACATACCTATTATCGCATCCGCTAACTTATCTATTCCCTCAGTCCGCCTACGAGAGCGCTCTTCTGACCGCTCCCTCCTCGGCGTTAGCGTCGATGCACGCGGCTGCGTATCGTCGAACCTCACATCGGCGGCAGAAGGGCGCGGTAGTCCACGTTCACGAGGCACCTCTTCCATACGCGGCGTTCGACTCAGCCACTCTTCCACTCGCTGGTTTGTCGCAACCTGCGTCAGCGAGCGTCGTTCCTCTGCTTCTTCCTCAGCTGCAGCTTCTGCAGCTTCGATGTTGGCCATCTTGGCTGCCAACTGTTTGTTTAAGACATCCTCCCTTATCTTGGCTGTTTCCATGGATATCTTCGCTTTCTCCATCGCTATTTCCAGCTCAAGCTGTCGCCGCTGTGCATCCAAGGCCATTCTATGGCTGCGGCGAGAAGCCTGGCTCCCCATGGTGCTCTTCACATCCACTGGTCGGTGTGGTAGCACGAATCCACGAGGATCAACCAGCACGCTGCCTTCCGGTTCCCCGGGTATCCGCAGTGGTGGCGGCCGTTGATCATGTTGAAGATCGACTTCATCGGGCTCCTTCTGATCCCGATGATCAATGATTCGTCCCTGCGGAAGAGTGGGCACGAGCGATGACGACGGCGGGATCGTTCGTTGCAAGGCCGCCGCCCCGTCCGCATCCACCGACAATTCCAAGTCCGCAGGCACATCTCTCAAGTCGTCTTTAGTGAGCTCAGCTTGCTCCTCCGCCAACTTCTTCGCACTCCTCGTTACTCTCGACATGGTAACTTATAAGTGTCTTATCTATCCGGCTCGAAGGACCAAACTGTTGCGCACGTCCTAGCACAACGGTACACAACAGTTAAACATTCACCATAGGGTGGTTCAATAGGATAGAAGACACTCAGGCAAGCCCACGAAAACACCAAAGTAACAAGGTATAAACACAATTTAATAACACTAAAACACAACACAAGTTAAGTACCAATGTACTAAACAACACTTCAAGTCAACAAACACAATACACTTTCAAAGAATACACGAAGAAATAATAACACAATCGAGACAATGGAGAAGCTGAACTTTCTATTTGAATTACTACGAATAACACTATGACTTATTATAACGATCTATACGATATACGTGAAGGTAGTATAACATTTCGAGCA
Organism: Coleophora deauratella; assembly: GCA_958295455.1. Taxonomy (NCBI): domain Eukaryota; kingdom Metazoa; phylum Arthropoda; class Insecta; order Lepidoptera; family Coleophoridae; genus Coleophora; species Coleophora deauratella. The sequence continues at coordinate 2,684,253 of OY282415.1, read as the reverse complement.
ATTATCTAAAAAAACCTAATTTTCATTTTATACCCCTTGGCAATGCTGTAAAGGCGACCCCCAGGCCCTCACTTGGCCTCGGCCTAAAGTTCCCTTTTGAGGTTTCCATTTCCTCTTCATATCTCTTAAACTACTCGATACAATACAGTCTTACTTTACATTATACAAGCTGACAACATTCTCCAATTATACAAACAATACTTACTTAGGCTACATACCGCCAACATACTTATAAATTCACAAATACATACAAAAAAGACATATTTTCGTAAAAGTTATACACAAATCTCTAATTATTTCTAATACTAATAACTTCTACCTATCATGCTTTATTCCACCTAATAGAATTCCCTACGTTCTACAATAAAACAATACCAAATACAAACATTCATTGGACATTGAACCCTAAAAACAGTAAAACCAACAATTCTATAAGCAAATTCACGAACAAAGTGAATACCAACAAAACTAGCTAACGCCCGAAACAAAAAACATGTAAATACTGAGGGCGCTAACAAGCTGGACATACATACAAAGTTACATCAATGACACTATTGTAATTACAGAGCTATTCATTCATTTAACAATTTTCCCTGCTAGAGCAGTAATAGCACACAAGATATCTTTTATCCCTTTCCAACGATTAGAGGAGATCGACAACTGGCGACATATACACTGTCTCACCCTAACGTTAGATATAGTCTAACACACATTCTAAACAATTTCAATAAAATTCAAGTGCAAGTCATTAGCTATTGCTTATTGCATACATATACATATAAGTACAATGCCAAGATAATCGGCTGCCCGTAACACCATTTATAATTACCTACTAGACTAAAGTATTTATAAAGTTTACTTTTTATGGTTCTGATAAGGCGTTCAACAATGGATGCTTTCTTTACCGAATATGTTGAATAATGATTTATTTTATAGCTTTTCATTAATGTCTGAAATGAATCATTATAAAATTCCTTTCCAAAATCTGTCTGAAGATTATAAGGAATACGTCCTTCTCTAAGTATGTTTTTAAAAGCGTTTGTAATCTCCCATTTAGTTTTAGATTTTACTGGAACACACCATGCATATTTTGAAAATGCATCTATGACAATCAAAATATACTTAAATCCTTTATTTTCATTCGCATATTTTTGCATGTCGATTAGATCACCTTGCCATAAATCATCAATCCCTTTTAGAATGACATGTCGACGTTCGAAATTCTTCCTTGCACCTTTATGGATTTCATCTACAACTTGCTGTTTACTCATTTTGAAGGTGGAGCAACTTTTGATTTCTTATTATTATCAACTTGTTTGTTTAAAACTAACAATAAGTTAGATCTTAAATTACTCAGTTCCTGTTGCATTTGCTGAAGTGTACAATATTTTTCTAGTTCTTTATCAACGTATTCTTTGTTTGCTGCGTCTTTTGAGTCTATAGGTATCTTCACTCCTTTTAAATGTGATGAATGAAAATCATAATCCCCATTTTCAAATCTCACTAAAATGAAGTGATTATCAAAATTTTCTGTAGAAAAACGTAATCTTTTATGAACATGGTGACCAAATTTATCGACATTCATCTTTCAGGGACTTTAATGTACAAATATTGAATAACGAATGAGAAATAAAAATCAGTATTTCATTTATATATAGGTTTTATTTAAATGATACCAGTTTCTTTTAGCTCCTCTATAATATAAATTATTTCGTTATTCAAACCTGTGTTACCAGCATCACGAGAAGCAATTAGTAGTCTCAAGCGATTAACCAGCTCATTTGGATCATCCCAGTATATGTAATCTACGTCTTTATTTAATTTTTTTGTAATGGGTAAACCTTGCCCTTCTTTTTCTGGTTCACTTTCAGTTGTTGCTGCATTTCTGGATAATTTAATGAACAGAGGTTTTATTATTTGTGTATACTTAAAACCTTTGTTACCTTTAATCTTACCTTTAATCTTTCCTCTTCCCCCGGACCGCCTTCGGGTGTAGACGTGCTCCCAAAACCTCAAAAGATTTAATTTCTAATTTATTTAAAATTTTTGTCAAATTTAATTCGCTACAAAAAATAGGAGATCATAAACAGTAAAGTGGTTTCATAGTGAGTGTTGAGTGAATGTGAACACAGTCTTACCATAATATCTTTGCGATTATGTGCTCCTAGTACTTCGACTGGTATCACTATCTGTTGACGCCATTCTGGAACGGAGCCTGACGCCATATTGACAACTGATTGCCTGAAGTACTCTGATTGGCTGATAATCCATCAATCGTATATCTAATTGCAACTACATTGTTATTAAATCCTGGTACAATGAGCGAAGACTGTGGTGAAGATAGCAACAACATGAATATCGCCGTAGCTGATATGTCAATTTGCAATAGCAATAACACAAGCACAAGTACGGAGTATATTGATACTAAATCACCGCCAAATTATGTGTTTTCTCGTGATAAAAGAACTGATTCTTCAGATTTTAAAGCATTTAGGGACGAAATTAGAACTTTAATTTCATCCATGTTCTCTGCCCAAGAAATAGAACTGAAAAAAATCACCCAGCCTCTACAGGATATACAAAAGTCTAACCATAAAATTGAGGAGTGTGTTTCTACCTTGGTTGCTCAAAATGAGGAGTTCAAAAAGAAAATTCAACAGCTGGAGTTACAGGCCCAGGAAGACAAAAAGAAAATTATACTTATGGAGGAAAAAATCGAGTATCTCGAGATGAACAACAGAAAATCAAGTTTTGTCATCAAAAATGTACCCTTTGCACCAAATGAGTCTAAGGAATATTTAATTGATTTGGTGTTATGCCTGGCTTCTACTATTGGGATTACAATCTCTAAGTCAAATTTATCTGACATTTTTAGGGTAAAGCCCAAGAGTGGTGCCTCTCTTAATAGCCCCATAGTAGTCGAAACGAACTCCGTATTGATAAAGACAGAAATATTAAGAATGTGCAAGTCTTTCAATATTAAAAACAAGACAAAACTATGCGCAATACATCTTGGTATGCGAAAGAACGAGGATTGCCCAGTTTATGTCACGGAGCATCTTACTACCAAAGGCTCCAGACTGATGTTTTTGGCTCGCGACCTGATAAAATCTACGTCATATAAGTATTGCTGGACGTCGTATGGCAAGATATATGTAAGAAAAGATGAGAACTCACCTGTAATTTTAATAAGAAATGAAGCGCAGATCCAAGGACTACTTAATAAGGAATGACTACTGTTGATTATTAGTTTTTCATTAGTGCTATTCCTCAAAGGATATACTGAACTTGATTACCTGGTTATGCATCAATATCACTGCAAAATGTTTATACTAAATACTTTGTTAATAACCGGAACTAGGTTCGCTTTAATAATAATATATTTTTGTAACTCATTTACTACTAATCCACACTCCACACTACACATTATTTACCCACATCATATATTCAGATATTTACACATAATAAACCTTTCATCAATCTTATTAAAATACAAAACAAACTATATATATTTGTACATAATGAGAAATACAAACTACTCTTTTTACTCTTACATAAAATATGAAAACTTTGTTGATAATCAAATGTTTACACACAAAATACTTCTGTTTGGCAGTAATATTATTTATTTGTCATCTCAATTAGTACTGGAAAAGACTTTAATATTTTTTATATTCCATTATGGATAGTAATTTAAATACTTTACAAGAATTAGACACTTTTGAAATAGGACGTAGTTTTATGTGTGAGACAGATGAGTTACACAAGTTTTCTCCAATACATAAAAACGATTTTACTGTCATATCACAGAACATACGTAGTATTTACCATAATTTTGACGACTTCACTGTTATGTTGCACAGCTTAAATATAAATGTCGATGTTATAGTTCTAACTGAATGTAGACTTTCCAATGAAAAACCCATACCGCAACTTGTTAACTACACTTCTTTTTCAACAACCTTTCACCTTAATCAGAATGACGGCGTAGTGGTGTACATTAAAAGCTCACTAATGCACAAAATTAAAGAAATAAGATTAGTACACGCATCTTGTTTACAGCTTGACATCCTAAATTACACCTTAATATGTATTTATCGCTCTCCATCTAATACTTGCGCAGACCAGTTCATTCACTCTCTAGAAACACACTTGTCTAGCCTTGGCTCACAAAGTAATATTTTAATTGCAGGTGACATAAATATCAATATTACTTCTAGGGAACGGGAACAATCATATGAGCTAAGCAACAGGTTAAACTACTTAAATATGTTATCCAGCCATGGCCTCCTGCCTGGACATAGTTTACCTACAAGAGAGAATAGTTGTCTCGATCATTTTATAATAAAAATCGATAAATCAAAAGTAACGGCCTCTATTGCTATTTTAAAAACGACTATAACTGATCACCTAACTACTTTCATGTGTCTAACTAAAATAAAAAATACACAGTATGTTCCCAAAACGAAAACAATTATAGATTATGAAAAAGCTTATAAATCTTTATTAGAAAAGAAATTATCGGATTTAATATTTTGTGACGATCCCAACCTTATAACTGAAAAATTAATTAAAAATATTACTGAAGCCTTATCAGAAAACACCCTAATTATTAGTATACCTAAACGCAACCGTATAATTAAACCATGGGTCACTACTGGCTTACTGCGATGTATTCGAAACAGAAACAAAATGCAAAAGCAGCTACGTAATGACCCACATAATGAAGTGTTAAAAATTACTTATAAGCGGTATCGCAACTTTTGCAATAAGTTATTAAAAAAGCTAAAACGTAAATACGAAAAAGATCTTATAACTAGTTCTAGTAAAAATACAAAAAAGTTATGGAATAATATAAAATCCTTGACTCACATTAAGCAAGAAAAAACTCAAAGTAATGAATTGTTACACACACAGTCAACACCTTTTGAATCTGTAAACCACATAAATCAATTCTTTAGTAGCATAGGAAAAAATCTTGCTGAATGTAACATTTCAGATAATATAAGTTATGATCACTGTAAAAATATACCTCTCCAAACATCTTCGTTTGTGCTGCTGGATACAGAGCCTTTAGAAGTTCTTACCACTTTGATGAATTTAAAAAATGATAGTGCCCCTGGCTGTGACAATATACCCACCAAATTTCTAAAGTATGTTGCGGATGAAGTTGTCCCGATAATAACTCACCTAGTAAACGTTTGTTTTGACAAAAGCATCTTTCCTAATCTTTTAAAACACGCTATAATTACACCTGTACATAAGAATGGAGATAGAGAAGATGTTAACAATTATAGGCCAATCTCAGTTTTGCCCGCTCTATCTAAAATACTTGAAAAATTAATTAACTCTCGCTTATTGAAATACTTAGAATCTTTCAAAATTTTATCTGAATCACAGTTTGGTTTTAGAAAAGAAAAATGTACCGAGGATGCGGTCGCAGCTCTAACTTCACTCATTGTTAATAATTTAGATAGGGGAGATAAAAGCCTTGCAGTTTTTCTCGACATAAAAAAGGCTTTTGACACCGTCTCTGTCTCCATTCTTCTACAAAAATTAGAAAGGATTGGAATTAGAGGTAATCCTTTAGCTTTGCTTCGTGATTACCTCTCTGGTCGAAAGCAGTGCACTAAGATAGGTTCCTGTACTGGCGATTTCTGTGACTTACCATGTTATGGTGTACCTCAAGGATCTGTCCTTGGGCCGACCCTGTTTCTAGTCTACATCAATGACTTGTGTAATATGAAAATTCATAATGCAAAAATATTCTCATATGCAGATGATACTGCAATTGTTTTTACAAATACTTCCTGGGAGTGTATTGCCGTAGACGTTGAACAGGGGCTGGCCCAGATAGCTAATTGGCTTGCTGGAAATCTCCTTACCCTTAATACAAATAAAACAAACTATATCTGTTTCACGTTAACCAATAGGACACAACCCTCACACGATTTTCAAATAAAAATACACAATTGTAGCACAACTTCCAATAAAAACTGTACATGTCCAATAATTACAAAAGTACATCAGACAAAATACTTGGGAGTTATGATTGACCAAAGGCTTAAGTGGCATTCACAAATAGATCAAGTTTCTAGCAGGATAAGAAAACTGATTTGGATATTCAAATCACTTCGACACATAGTTCCTGCAAAAAACAATATACAAACCTCACATCAATCAAATAAAAATTTACTCAATATTGTTTACATTACTCTTGCCCAATCAATAATTACCTATTGTATTACTTTGTGGGGAGGTGCTTTAAAGACCAAATTTCTAGAAGTAGAAAGAGCTCAACGTTCACTATTGAAGGTTATGTACTTTAAACCTTACAGATTTCCTACTGATGATCTTTATACATTTTGTGATTTATTAACGGTTAGAAAGCTGTATGTAGTTCTTACTGTTTGTAAAAGACATCGATACTTAATGTATGACCCTAACACAAGAAATAAAAGGAGAAAGGATATAGTGACTGTGATTGAAAATGTCAAGACCTCTTTTGCCTGTTATCAATATAACAGACTATCTACTTGCCTGTATAACTCGCTAAATAGAAAACTTGATATTTATCCAATGAATACGTATAAATGTAAGAGTACTTTAACAGAATGGATTAAAAAATTAAAATATGATGATGTGGAAAATCTTTTGATACCTATTGGTTAAGCTAAACTTAAGAGTATATGACTATATATTTATAGTGTTATGTATGTGTATATGTGTGTATGTGTGTATATACATATACACACACATACATACATATGCACACTCATTCACACACCACACCACACACCCTACACCACACACCACACCACATAACTACATTCACACAAATAGATTAAGATAAAAATAAAAAATGTTTATGTTTATATTCTTGATTTTAAAGTCTATTATGTCAACCATTTTAAATAAATTATATAATAAGGAAGAGCAGAGTCTTCTGCCACAAATGTTTATAACATTTAAAAGGAGGCTCTAGCCCAACTCAGTTTGTATGTCTTGGTTGATGAATAAAGATATTTTTTTTTTTTTTTTTTTTTTTTTTTTTTTTCTTTAATAGGCTTGGTAGGATCATAATCTCTCCGATGAGCGTTTGTGGCTAGTAATATTGACTTGTATATTTTTTTATCAGCTTCAGTAATAAGATCTAACTCAGGTGTCTTTTTGAGTAATAATTCTCGTAATCCTGGAGTGTTTTCATATTTGTTACTACCCACAATAATCTCCTTATCATCCATTGTCATTCTTGTTGAGCCGATCATGAGCTTTCCTCTCTCTCTTCTAACACCAAATGGAATCTTTTCTGGGACCTCTTCAAACAGCGACCACCAACGTCGAGGGCTAACACTTTCATCAGATAACGAAGTCTCAGCACTCTCGTCAAGTTTTATCTTTTTATTATCTACATTAATACTTTTATCATTTTCATAATCATTTAGGATCGTGTCATTTAAATTACCTGGTTGAATATTGCTACTAATTAGATTTGCGATAGGATCACTTTCATCATCGGCAGAATACAAATCATCGGACGTATTACTAAAACTCTGTCCCTTTAATGTAGCCATTGATAAACGCTTACGTTTTATAGATGACATATTATTGTCTTTATTAATAATACATTTTTTATCCCTAGATGTAGATATAGGGGTGCTAAAATTTCTCTCTGCTATTTTTTGTTTATTAGCAATTTGGTTTAATGGTTCCGTTATTGGTTTCAATGCGGACTCTAAAATTATGTCGTGAGTTTCTTTTAAATCTCGTAACATTCTTACTTTACGCTTCACTGCAGCAGCTGATGTGATTATTTGTTTTTTTTAAAGTGATTCTTCCTTCATAATTGATACGTTCTCGTCGTGGTTATGTCTAAGCAATACTGATGATAAAAAGCATAAGTTTTATATTTTATTCTATTCATATAATGCTAATGTTTTGTTCAGTCTATGTTAACATACGTATCAAATTTCTTCCTGTAACATCCGTTATTTTTTTCACAGTCTTTATTTATTACTAAATAATCGTAAGGCTCACTCCAAATCTTTGAGCACATATCTCGGAACTGCATCCAAGTCATGTCTGCACCAACATGTTCATCATAAACGTGACGCAAATTAATATCATCTTGTTTAAAAACAATAATCAAGTTCGCATTATCTCGTATAAGTTGCTTTGGAATTTTGCTATATGTTTGATTTAAGTAAAAACAATCTATATTTTTATGTCTTCCCATTGCAAAGAATTCACGAACATTGTTTTGATTTTCACAAGAAATGTCATCAAATAGTATAACAGAATTGGGAGTTGCTTCGTGAATATTTATCACTTCTTCATTTTCGCGATATTTCACAAATTTAATTTCAGGTACAAGTGTAAATACTCTTTCAAGGAATAAATATTTGGGCTGGAATAAAGTTTTTGAATAGATATAAACATTTTCAAATTTTAGTCCATTTTCATGCAAAAGAAGACCAATCACGAGATTTGTCTTTCCACAATTTGAAGGACCTACAATTATGCAGCGTATAGTATCGGGTAAAAGCGGGCCATGGCGGTAGAGTTGTTTACTTTGTGCCAATTCAATTTTATCTAAATTCAAAGAATGAAGTTGTTTCACAAATTTCATATCTCAAACAAAAAAAAGTGTTATCTTGTTCAGGTGTGATTACAAAATGAAATATAACTTATTTTTTCAGCTTTATATACCTATTCTTTATATGGCAACTTTTTTCGAATATAATAATAATACTGAACCATTTAAGTATTATTGTAAATCTAACTCGCTTAAGATATTTTTAACATTCGTTCTTTGTATGTTTTGAACAGAAGTTTTCGTCGGATTTTTGGGCGTTAAAATCACTTTTTAAGAATAGCGTTCAGGAAACGGAGTGAAGACGAGCGAAGCGAGGCGAACGGAGTTTACTGAACGCTGTTCTCAAAAAGTGATTTTAAAAGCCCAATAATACACTACTATCACTTACCATCAGGTGATCCGTCTGCTCGCTTGCCATCTATCCCATAAAAAAAAAAAAATATGTTATCCCCTATCCAATTCAGAAGGTTTTTTCAAGACGCAATATGGTACGAGCGTTTCATACTTCCGTGGCATTCTCCTTTAAGTTTAAAAATTCTGTATTGTATTTGTAAAGACGTAATATTTAAAATAAATATGTACTTACCTACTAGTAAACATGAATATCGCTTACTTAAAAATATCATGTTTGTGTTGCATTTTAGGTTTTTTTAATGTTAAGTAGTGCAGTTTCCGAGCGCAACCTCTAAAATTTTGAGTCTAAATTAAAAACATTATAATAAAAAACTATATTGTCTTCAAAGAGAATTTAATCAACTACGATTTTACTTTTCTCGCTGTTCAAAAGTTGTATGTTTAACACGAAGGCAGGTCATTTATATGTCTCGTGCCTTTAAATCACTCACTTGCTACGCTCGTGATTCAATTCCAGACTACTTCGCTAGTTCGTGATTTAAAGCTAGCACTCGAAGCAAAAATAACTTTGAACTTTAACGTTGAACAAATAACTATTCTCGTATATTTTAATAAACCCCCATCGTATAATTTTTTGCATAGTCCTTTGTATGGGTTTGTATGGGCATAAATAAATGAAAACCGGTTAAGTGCGAGTCAGACTCCCGCATGATGGGTTTCGTACCATCGTACAATATTTGGAATTCCACCAAAAATACGTTTCTTGTGTCACCCTACCAGCCTCTTTAATTTTTAAGTTTTTTTAAATTTTTTATGGCATAGCTGACAAACGAGCAGATGGATCACCTGATGGTAAGCGATTACCGCCGCCGATAGACACCCGCAACACCAGAGGAGTTACAATTGCGTTGCTGGCCTTTGTTGTTATAGTGGCAACAGAAATACACACTGTGAAAATTACAGCTATCTACCTAATACGGTTAAAGACGGACAGACGGACAGTTAATAGGGTCCCGTTGACTTTGTGTACGGAACTCTAAATAATGATACTAATCCTTGTTTTTTTTATTAAATTATTAAAGTACTGAAAGTTAAAAACGTGGACCATTTTATTTCAGTAACTTTGCTGCCTTTTGGTGTAATAATGTACTTTGGTACTAACTTGAAAATATACTGGTTTATAAATATGAATAAAAAATCTTTTTAATAGAGCTTTTGTTATTACTTATACAATTATTATTAATTGTTTATATTAATAATTACAATTAATAATTTATAAAATTATAAGCCTGAAATAAAATATTACAATAATTAGCTATGTTGTCCTAGATCCGTATCCGCATGAAAATCCGCATTGAATATTGCGGATGATGTAGATGCAGATGTCAAAATTTATGCGGAAGCTCCAAATTTACGGATGCGGATGCGGATATTAGTAACATCTGTGATTAAAAAGATTTATTTTTGTTTTTATATTATTTTATTGTATTTTTTAGCTTTCATACTATGGCGCTGAACGCCGCTGTACGTATAATATTTTTTTCATTATTAATAGGTACCTAACAAGTTATTTGATGTTGATGTTTTTGTAATCTATATTTAACAGCCTTTTAGTGAGGTTTTTTGTCTGTGGAATACCTACATACGCGTGAATTTTGTGCAGATCAAACGAATCCAAGCATATTTTTTTGAAACTATTATTATTATACAAAATAAAGTGCGAAAAGGTCGGAAATGGGTAGCGGCCGGCAAACGGGTAGCGTGACCTTACGTACGTGTGTGACGTTTTATACATATGAGTTTAATGTATCGAAATTTTATTGGATAACCTGAAATACTGCTTACATTTATTATTATGTACCATGTAAATAAATAAAAATGGACTGAGAAATTTTAAATAATTAATTATTGCATAAAAACTATTATGCTATGATCCTAAAGGAAAATCTTTTGGATACTTATATAAAAAGATGTCCAATAAGATATTAAAGTATACTGAAAAATAAAAATTAACCGAGAAATTATTCATCGGAAGTAAAATCGAAAAATCATGTTTTGCTTAACTAAACGTCACAAAAGTCGAAAAAGTTTTGGATACTATTACATACGCGTGCCATTAAGTTACTACTAACGAATAGTACAGAAATATTCGATCGAGCAATTATCCACCGAATTTTAAATGCAATTTTCATGTTTAGGTATAAAACACCTACTTCCAGCCACAAAATCTGTTGGCTTCTTTGTCATCTTCCATCTATACACTATCCTTCACAATCGTGCAAAGTTTCATTGACAGAGAAATTAATGTTGGGGTCTCCATACAAAGAAACTCCTCGATGACTGGGCTATATGTTGTATCGCCAATCCAACCAGACAGTATTTGTTCACTTCAAAGCAGTTCTCTTTGTATTACATAGAGGTCGCTAAGCAAGTGTTATATTCGACTTTGAGTTTAAACTCATTGATTGAAGGCAGAATTTTCCTAAACAGACAAGCATCCTTGTATGTGTGAGTAAATAAGTATAAATATGTGTAAGCGATTATAAGCCTTCTTGGCTGACCTCATTAATACAGGCGAGTGTACATACAAGGTACCTTGCATTGTTATATTATTTTTTTCCCTCTTTCTTTTTTCTATTTTTTTTTCTTTTTGCTACATATTTTTGTCATTCCCATTCATCACTGTTTTTGTAAATAGCCTGGAATCCTAGCAGGGAATCCTAGCGAACTGTTTCTAAGATTGCACTGTATTTTTATATGAAGTATCTAAATAAATTATTATTATAAAGCTGAAGCTGAAACCACCCACACTTCATTATCTACTTGTTGAGTCGCTTTTTTTTTGGGGCTCATATCTCCATAACTATAGGTATAAGGGCAAGTCCGGTATCATTTTCAGATATTTCAAGGATGAAAAATTCATTTCTACAACAAAAGAACATACTTTTCGTAGAAAAAAAGAAAGAAATATAACTTCTGAAAGTTAGAACCGCGCGGACCGCGCGTTTTATGCTACACTGCCACGCATTGATTTATATTTTTTTCACAAAGTATTTAGTATGCTATTCTAATAAAATTTATATTTTTATAATTCTAGAAAGTGCGGCTTTCAGAATATATTTTTTTCATACTAATATCTTAGACCATTAAAAATTAATCGACACATATGCGGAAAAAAGGTAGTCATGTTTTATACGTTTTATCAAATATTTCTTTTTTTATGTATAGAAAGTCATTTTTATTGTTACAGAAATGAATTCTTCAACCTTTAGTCATACGAAAATGATATCTCACTTGCCCTAGTGCCAATAGTTTTGGAGATATAAGCCCACAAATGGAGCGCGGCAGAATCAAAATTTTCCCCCCTCCCCCTGCCAAACGGCGGATGGCTCCCGATGGCTCCCGGGCTTTACCCACTCAGGACGACCTAGGGAACAACTATGCCAAGTTTGAGCGCCGGATCCAAAATAAAACGGTTCCTTGCACTAAATCCCCGACTAATATGTACAGTAGTACACAAAAAATAAGGCGCGTCGGTTATCTTCGTTCGCGCAGACAAGAACAAACTATCGACGAAAACACCCAAAACTATCAACGCACGGTGACAGCTTTCTGACAGCTGACAATTTCATTGAATCAGGCGCGAAATCAATCAACCAATAGCGGCAGAGATTTTCGGAACGTGTAATGACGGGTGACAATGAAGCTTGGTAACGCCGCTTTATTGTTTTTGGAAACTGGTCGCAATGACTAGATTATTAATTACCAAAAAAATCAATCTCGCGAAAAAATAGAGGTAAAGGAAAGGATGTGCACCAACCTCAATGGCTGCTGAAGCTTCTAGAACGCGCACTGCAATCCAGGATCTTCTAGCACTGGCACAGTCCAGAAGGAGCTCCTTTCTTCTTTCACCACACTCACGAGGGTTCAAAACGACGTTAGCGCATTTATTAGAAATATCGAAGGCGGAATATGGATTATTTGCGGTAATAAAGGGACAGCGATCGAAATTGCAACGTAACACGATCAGCCATCTTAGCTTTTTTTTTAGTTCATCCGCTCGCAGAGAGGGGGCGCGCAAGCGCAGGCAAAAAAGGTGCACAGAATAGGGCGGGAAATTGGAATGCGAGATTATAAAAAATAAATAAACTAAAAACCAACACTTGGCGTCACCATTTCCAGCCGCCCTTAAAGGGTCACCTTTAAAAAATATATATATATATATTTAAAAGTTAGAAGTGCTTATGAAGTTATAAGTACATAATCTCTATATAATAAGCGGATATATAACAAACATTAAACTAAACTAAAATAAACTTGGTTATTTATATTAATTATTGATTTGGCAACGGACATAAGCGTGTAACTGGACGTGTGTATACGCCTTTAGCGGTCTTTACGGAAACGACGCGAACGATTCCGTCTCTAGATGGGTATACCTGGTGTACAATCGCTAATGGCCACGCCAAAGGCGGGGCATTTTCAGTAATAATGATAACGACAGTCCCGGGTTTTATAGGAGCAGAAGGGGTATTCCACTTCTGTCTTACTTGCAGTCCGTGCAGATACTCGACTCTCCATCGCCGCCAGAAAGATTGAACTAATTTATCAATCAAAGCATACCTGCTCCAGGTTTAAGTTAGAAGACTCTACTTCCGGTGCGGGTAGAGAATGAAGCGGTACGGTATGTAGAAAGTGACTCGGAGTCAACGCGGTGGGCTCCGAGGGATCTGGGCTCAATACGGTGAGCGGGCGCGAATTCAACAAGCATTCAATTTGTATAAGCACCGTATTTAGTTCCTCGTACGATAATAACTGTTGCCCAATAACTCTCAACAAATGAGATTTTATTACTTTAACTATGCTTTCCCAGCAGCCGCCAAAGTGACTCGCCGTTGGACAATTAAATTTCCATTTAATGCGATTCTCCGATAGATGTTCTTCGAAGCGAGGCTTATATTCATTAGTTAGGAATCTGTACAGATCTTTAAGGTAACTGTTGGCACCCACAAAGTTAGTCCCATTATCAGAATGGAGTATCTCTACTGGGCCTCTGCGAGCTAGGAACCGTTTGAGCGCAGCTAAGAAGCTAGGCGTGCTAAGGTCAGTAGCTATCTCTATGTGCACCGCACGAGTTGTGAGACATGTAAAAACGCAGATATAAGCCTTCTGGCCTTTGACGCCTCTACGCTTCTGTGGAACATATGGGATAGGACCTGCATAATCGCAGCCTGTAAGTGTAAAAGCCTTGGCGGTTTGCTTAACACGACAATCTTGTAAGTCTGCCATGAGGGGGTAAGTAGGTTGCGGTTTCATGCGAAAGCATGTATTACACATGTGGACTCTCTGGCGGACAATACGACGCGCCGACAAAACCCAGTATTTTTGCCGGAGCAAAGATATTAGCAACTCTGGGCCGGCATGTAAATATTTGCGATGATAGTAGTCGATCAGCATTTCAACTACGTGATCATGGCGAGGTAAGATCGCGGGATGTTTATGGGAGTATGTAAGCTCAGAGTTACGAAGGCGACCGCCAACTCTGAGGAGTCCGTCATTTATAAAGGGGCTCAGTTTATTAAGAGCTTTCGAGCAAAGCTTGTTGTTTTTCAAATTAAACATTTCATCTTTAAAATATTTTTGCTGTAGAATTTGCAACAATTTATTTTCTGCAAACTCTAGGTCATCATATGAAATGATCGCAGAACTGCGACGCGGTAATAGCTTTGCGAAGCGATAAATATATACAATCACTCGTAAGAGCTTCGACCATGATGACATGCGCTGGGCGAGCTCATATACAAATTGAATCAGGTTCTGGCGTTACGACCGGGTGCGCAAGTATTTTTTGCTCTGGCACTACCGGTGGCGGAGTATCGATGTCATTGATGGGCCACTGCGATGGCAGTAGCGACGCCCAAGGTGGGCCGTGCAGCCATAAGGGATGTGAAGCCAACTTCTCGGGCATAATGCCACGAGACAGGCAGTCCGCTGGATTTTCAGCACCCGCGACGTGATGAAACTTGTCAGCAGGAATGTTGTCTGTAACTTGGACAACGCGGTTTGCAACGAAGGTCTGCCAGCGATGAGGCGAGCTTTGTATCCAGTATAAGGCGACTCGAGAGTCGGAGAACGCGTATACTTCCACTGGGAACCTCGACCTATAGGTGTCGTATACCGTGCGTAAAAGTTTCGCTAACAGCACGATTCCACACAGTTCCAGTCTAGCAATCGACTGTGGTTTCATCGGCGCGACCTTGGACTTCGCACAGACCAGCTGAGTACGAACACCGCTAGCAGAGCTAACGTGTAAATAAATGACAGCACCGTAAGCCTGCTCACTCGCGTCTGAAAATCCCATCAACGTGACCGCACAATCGCAAGTCACACCAAGATAGCGCGGTATCTTTAATTCATTTAGCTTTGGAAGCTGTGAACAAAATTGTCTCCACATTGTATTAATGTGGGGCGGGGGGCATCATCCCATTACAAGTTCAAGCGCCACAGCTCTTTAATTAGTAGCTTGGCGTACAGAACACACGGAGCCACGAATCCCATGATGTCCCAGAGACGTGCGATGGTCGATAATATCACGCGTTTAGAGCATTTCTCCTCTGTGGGTGAGATTTTAAAGTAGAAGTAGTCGTCGTTCGTGGACCAATACAAACCTAATATTTTGTGTTGTATTGACTTGTCGAACTCTACTTCTGAAACGAGTTTGTGCGACGGAGGTAGATCTTCTAGGGCTGCTTTGGAATTGTTATTCCATTTGACTAAATCCCACTGAGCTCCTTTAAATAGGTCTACGAGCTCTTTAGAAGCAGCCTTCGCTTCTATTTCAGTCTCTACCGAAAAGGCAATATCGTCCATGTAGAGCGAGGTAGAGACGATCTCTGCCGCGCGAGGATACTTCGCACCATCATCGGCGACCAGCTGCTTTACAGTGCGCAATGCATGGTAAGGACTGGATTTAATTCCGAAGCAGACTCTATTAAACTGGTAGAGAAGAAGCGGCTCTTGAGGGTCAAACCTGTATAGAATTTTTTGGAAGCGGCGATCAGATGAACGTATGACTATTTGCATAAACATTTGACGGCAATCTGCAGTCAACGCAACAGCGTGAAGTCGAAAGTTTAAAATTATTTTAAATAGATCGCCCTGCAGATTAGGGCCAGAGTGTAACAAATCATTAAGTGATTGCCCAGAGTCAGTCTTAGCACTGGCGTCAATGACTACACGCAGTTTTGTCGTCAATTTATCCTCGCGCAAGACCCCGTGATGTGGTATCACATAATCGAGCGATGAGTCACCAGAGTCATCAGCAGGAGGTGCGGGGGATAAATAGTCTTGCGCCAGATTATCTCTGATCACTTCATCATATGCCGCTCTCATTTTAGGTGAGGCTTCTAGCTTCTTTTCTAAACACATAAATCGCTTGCGAGCAATATCATGCGAATTACCAAGGAGATACATATCGTCACGGAAGGGTAAACCAACTGTATATCTACCACTAGCGGGATCTCGCTCAGTAGTAGCCCTATAAAAATCCTCGCATTCAATGTCATCCTTACATTGAGCGGGCGGTACAGTGAGCTCTTCGAGCTCCCAGAAACGTTTAATCAATGTGTCTATAGGCTCCGGAGATAGCCCTATAGTACAGCAAGCGGTCAGAGGCGCCGCGCGGTTACACAGTGTAGGTACAGACCCCATAATGATATAGCCTAGTACCGTTTCAATGGCGGGAGGTGCGGACGGATCATCAGTTTGAACAACGTCACGCAATAATAAATGCGGGAAAAGCGAGGCACCGACAAGAATATCTATTTTATTCGGTGTAGCAAACGCACTGTCTGCAAGCGGGATTTTATTCAAATAAGGAAGAGCGGATGTATCAATTAACGCGGTTGGTAAACTTTCAGTAATATTATCTACTACCAAAGAAGGTATATTATATTTTATTTGCGAATTAAACCGGGATGAGAATTCAAACTCAGTCGAACCCCTCACTATCTTTTCTGACCCGCCAAAACCTTTAACAATAGTTGATGTAACGTCCTGGCTCTTAAGACCTAATCGATCGCAGCACTCTTTTGTAATAAAGTGGCTTTGAGATGCGGAATCTAACAAGGCGCGTAAGACATGACTGTTACCCTTATTATCATACACAACTACCTGAGCGGTAGCTAGTAGAACCGTAGAGGGAGCGTTACACTGCGGCTTATCTACAAGTGTGTGGGACATCGGCGTGCGCGCAACGGCAGTGGGTGTCGCACACAGTGATACGTCGGTACGTTCAGTCGGAGCAGAATCGCATGTCGCAGCGGCAGCCGCCCGCGGCAGCGTGTTACCCGATGGCGCGGTGCTTGCGGTCTGGGACTGCGCGGCGGAGGAGGTTGGGTTCGATTCCCGATTGAAATGTAAAAGTGTGTGATGTCTCAATTGACATACACGGCAAATTAACTTTGATTTACATTGCGAAACTCGATGTTTAATGCTAAGACAATTTACACACGAGTTAGTTTCTTTTACTGATTTAAATCGGTCTTCGGGACTCATTTTATTGAAATCGGGGCATTTGAATAAGTGCTGATGTATAATATTTTTACATAAACATTTTGCACTAGCGGTAGACTCGACCGTATTAACATACGAGTAAGTATTATATTGCGGTGGCGGCGGCGCCGATTTACTTGTGTTGCGAGCGGCGCGCGCGCTGTCAGCAGTGGGCTTCCTTGTACTACCAGGGGGAGTACCAATAATACCAGTCTCCGTGCGTCGCAATATATTACTCTGATTTTTTATAAACAAAACCAAACTTTCAAACGTGGGTGTAGAAGACGAACCACAGTTCATTTCGAAGGCGCGAACCGTATCTAAGTCGAGCTTCTTTAAGGCGACATGTAAAAATATCATGTCGGTTAGATTATCAACCTTTAAGTTTTGTAAGGCTTTGACCGCATTGACAAATCTATCAATGAATAAATCGCAACTGTCAGCTGATGAACAAGTTACCGGTTTAAAATCAAATATCTGGCTCATATGAGAAGAAGCCAGTGTGCGCTTATCTTCGTATTTGTCGATTAAAGTTTGAAATAACAGCTGATAATTTTCAGGGCTAGGCGTAATGCCTGAGAGTGTGGAACGAGCCTTACCGATTATTTTACCTAACAAATAATATAGTTTCTCGCTATCTGTCAGCGATGGATTGTCGTGTATATTCGACTTGAAACTCGCGTAAAATAATGGCCACGAACGAATGTCACCATCGAAAGGTATGAAGTTCGATAGGTGGCAAACTGGGTGTTGATTTACGCGGTGCCACGCTCATGTCCTGACAGCGTTGATTACAGTTTTCGTTCGTAGGTAAACAAGCCCTGCGTATGTGCCTAATGCTCGAATATAGCTGTTCAAATGCAACTAATGGCTTATAGTTAGGTGAACCTGTAGGTTGGACAATTAAAAGTCTTTTGTTAGTTTTATCTAAGGCTAACTGGAATTCATTTCGCAAATTATCAATATTAGAACTTTCTCGAAGAAATATCTCCTTAGCCTGTGCATTTGTACTTATATCTTTTGATAAATCATAAATTCTTTGAACACATTCAAACAACGCGTTTTGTTTAGCATTCAATATAGTAAGTTCAGCATCACGAATTTCATAATCTGAGTCTTGAATCTGAGGTTTCGCCATTTTCCTAAATTATAGTTACTTTAAATAGAATAGGCTGTACAATATGAATAACTATCTAAGTAAGTACTTATAATGTATTCGTGAACGGACAAGCGCGTCTCGAGACCAGTCGCGGCCGCACGACACGAAATTATTCACTAATACCCACAAATGCAATTATGAAATTCGTATGATTTTAGTATATTAATCTAATACGTAATGAAATATGCGAGTTTATTTTAACAATAAATATGTGTTTATAGTTGCGAGTTATTATATTTTATGCGGTATACATATAGGGGAAAATCACACAACGCAGTGTTATGGGCGAGATGTAGGGTACACTTAGCAGGTTAATTAATTTATAATCTACTAAGGGCGGGATAAATAAGTATTATTTATATACATTATATATATCGTAGGAAGTTAGCTGTAAATTATAGGTAACTGAACACATACGACTCGTAAGGACCACTAAAAATGGTAACGCCGCTTTATTGTTTTTGGAAACTGGTCGCAATGACTAGATTATTAATTACCAAAAAAATCAATCTCGCGAAAAAATAGAGGTAAAGGAAAGGATGTGCACCAACCTCAATGGCTGCTGAAGCTTCTAGAACGCGCACTGCAATCCAGGATCTTCTAGCACTGGCACAGTCCAGAAGGAGCTCCTTTCTTCTTTCACCACACTCACGAGGGTTCAAAACGACGTTAGCGCATTTATTAGAAATATCGAAGGCGGAATATGGATTATTTGCGGTAATAAAGGGACAGCGATCGAAATTGCAACGTAACACGATCAGCCATCTTAGCTTTTTTTTTAGTTCATCCGCTCGCAGAGAGGGGGCGCGCAAGCGCAGGCAAAAAAGGTGCACAGAATAGGGCGGGAAATTGGAATGCGAGATTATAAAAAATAAATAAACTAAAAACCAACACTTGGCGTCACCAAAGCTACTTGTTTGGTCCATAATTTCCCGCGTAATTAAAATATTGTCTACTGCGCAGGTACATCGGCAAGCCTTATTAAATGTGTATTACTGTACTTACATAATACCTACGCCTACTAACTTGAATGTGGTATTAATTTCATGGAGTAGAGAAATATATCTATATGCTATATAATAAAAATAATGCTATAACAATAATATCTTCAGGTTTTGTTGTAAGTAATTCATGATTTTGTAACGTTTTGTTAGTTACCTACCTACGAATGTACATTTTCTAGTACTAGGCATCTTAAATATAAAACTATATCTGTTCATTCAATAATAGACATTTACGAAATGATAATAAATGATCTTCACAACAGAACGCAACAGTTTTACGTCCTATTGAATCTCGTCGTGAACTTCTGGATTTTGGATCCTTCGGCACGTAAAAAAACAGCTTTTCCGGTGTATTTATAGTGGAATTAAAACATTGAGCCACGACACAGTATTTATTATTCATTTTAGTAAGTATCTAGATGCACTCGCAAGCGCGAGCGACCAGCCAGGGAACGAATGGACACACCCCGCCTGCCCGCCGCCGGCGCCGCGCCGATGAGAGGAGCCGTGACGTCACCACGCGATCGAGAGCTGTCCGCGTTTTTAAATAATTTCGAATGAAAATACGCACTTTGATTTTGATTATCTCAGCCATTTTTAAAGAAAGAAAAAAAGTAAAAACACAGTTGTTCTTGTAATTTTTAGTAGTTTTTTTTGGCATTTGTAGAAAAAAACGTTTGTCTTCTTCATTACGTAATATTATGCAATCACCAGGGATGCCAGTAAAAAAATATTAAATTTTATCAAACACTTTGTCATTGGTTAAATAAGAACTAAATAATATAACAGTGGTAATGGCGTCGAAAATATTGTCGAATTATTATAATTTCATCGATGTATTGCAATTTATGTAAAGAAGTATCTTATAATATAATCTACCAATCCGTAATTTTATTGCGTAATAGCAACTGTGCGAGCGGGACACAGGGCTCTAGTTTGATCCTTTCACTTGGCACGTTTTCTCTACTTTGGCACATTACAAGTATAATGTGTTTTATTACTGTGGGTTATTGTTTAGTTTCTATTAAAAGCATTTTCAGAGTACTCAGTCTAGTATGGCTATAAGAGTTTGTTTGTTTTGTCCCTTTCAGACTTCGAAAAAATATAATAGGCTATGCTGCTGTCAGTGTAAAAATTACTCTAACCTAGGTTGCGTTCCAATACCAAAGATTTCACTCGGGGTGATGCGAATTTTACCCTAAATCGTTTCAAAACTGAGCCGAGTGAAACCGAGGGTAACCGAATAATCGCCTGACAGTTCTCCGTCGGGATTTTGGAACGCCTTCGTGAATGCGATTTTCACTCTACAAGTGCAATTTTTAACGCTGTTTGATTACCGTTAAAATTCGCCTGACAGTTTATTCGGCCGGAAGTTCGTAGTCAATGTCAAACAGACTAAGACAAACAAACATTTTATCTTCGGAATTGTTTTGAAATACGATTGTTTGTATCTGCTAAGGTGTTAAAGCCATAAATAAGACAGAACACTACCCAAAAAAGCTTACCCTGTCACTCTGGAATCACTCGCAAGCGTTCCAAAATCGTTTTTTTTCTCTTTCTCAAAATAGCTACGTCTCTTTCATTTCTCCGAGTTAAATTCTACCTCACCCTACCTTGGTTTTGGAACGACTTCCAAAGCTGCTCTAACGAAATAAGAAAGCGTTCCAAATTAGTTTCGTTAGAGTAATTTTCACTCTGACAGCAGGATGGCATATTATATTTTTTTGAAGTGTGAAAGGGACAAACTCTTGTCAGGTGAATCTTAACTTGGTTATGGAACGACTTCTAAAATAATGGAACGCTTCCATAAAAACTTATAGTCTGTGTTGGAAATGGAAATTTTGGAAAACTAATATTTTACTGGAAAATGGTGTAATTTAGTGTATGCAATAAGTTCAAGTACAAATTAAAACAATGGAAGATAATGAGAATGTGGAAACCGATGTGAAAACGAAGCGTTCTTACAAAAAAATATTAAGAAATACAACTGTTCTAATAATCGGTAAGTTGCGGGTTGTAACAGACAGTAAAACACAATAAAAAAGGAAATAAAAATCACGGAGTAAGTATAGGAATGGGACTTCCCGCGAAGGCTCACTCATAACATAAGCAACGTAACTGAATTTTCAGATCTTGCTTGATCTTTAAATACGTAGTCGATCAGCTGATGTCAGCTTTAAACGGGTGTTACACGGTAGGCAACAAGCACTCCAATCGAGGTGACATTCGTTGTTTCCAACCGTGTAGACAACGAAATTTGGTCACTAACCACGGTCTACACGGTTGGAAACAACAACTGTCATTTTAGTTGGGATGCTTGTTGGCGACCGGCAAACACGAGAGATGAACTGGTGAAGTTAACGGGATGCTGCTGCATGTGGGAAGCGGAAGACCAGTTGTGGAAATTCTTGGTAATGGTGTATTGCTGAGGCAAGAAAAACAACAAAAAGTGCTTTCTTTTTAATTAAATAATATACTTACCTATCAAGTAAAGACTTGTAGTTATTTGTTTGAAGCCTGGATGCCAGTAGCGGCGTAACAGGGGGCGGAGGGGTGGTCTGCCCCGGGAACCAAGCTTCAGGGGGGTGCCATGTGGAGAGCAATTGTAAAAAAATATCTAACTGGCACCCCCCCTAGTGTGAAAAATCATTGTACTCAGTTTATATAAAAAAAAAAAACAAAAAATTTTGCACTCGCTTCGCTCGCATTACTTTACTCACATTATACAGTTCGCATTTATTTAAGTCATCCTTTCTTAATTAGCAATTCCTTATCGTAATTAATAAATAGATACATTATATGCAGATGCACTCCCTTGAAAGTGTTGGGGGATTTCAGAGTTTACATGGCAATTTTGGTGATGGCAGTAACTAAGTAAGAGTGTTTGACTGCGTCAATAAAAAGTCTCCTTATTTTGAGTTAGGAGGGAGATAACCGCCCAGGGTGTCAAACCCATGCTACGCCGCCACTGCTGGCAGCACAGGGCAGGACCTAGTAAAGATCCTTGGAGGAGGAGTGAAATGTATTTTAGCTGATATAATGATGTGGGTTAGGATTTTTCTCAAGGTAACAGTTGTCCTTACTATTCCTTACTAATATAATTAAATTATTTACTGAACCTTGTTGTTTTTATTTTGCATGTACATACAAGGTACCTTGCATTGTTATATTTTTTTTTTCCCTCTTTCTTTTTTCCATTTTTTTTCTTTTTGCTACATATTTTTGTCATTCCCATTCATCACTGTTTTTGTAAATAGCCTGGAATCCTAGCAGGGAATCCTAGCGAACTATTTCTAAGATTGCACTGTATTTTTATATGAAGTACCTAAATAAATTATTATTATAAAGCTGAAGTGAGCTTAGGTATTTGTTTGTTTGTCTTTATTTCATGTCACAACAGTTCGGCAATAGATTCATGATTTTTGGGTGGAAATTGATACAGGCTACATTCTGTACTGTAAAAATATTGAATTCCCTCACAAAAATAATGCAACTTGACAAAGCAACAATATTTTTTGCTATTATAACCACTGAACTGATTTCATTGTTTGGCAAAGAGCTTAAATAGGGAGCAAGGGACAACATTATGCACTGTACACCTTACTACAGCTGTACACCTTACTACAGCAATACCACTGACTCAGTGGCTAAGTGGTTAGCGATCCTGACCTCTGATCCGAGAGTCGTGGGTTCAATCCCCACACAGGGCAAAGTTTTCTGTGATGAGCAGAATATTTTGCTCTGAGTCTGGGTGTATTATATCTATAAGTATGTATTTAAAAAGTATATTCGTTTATTCATCAACAATTTACATTGTGTTTGAAATTATAGCTAACAATACAATAATATTAATAAATTTAAAAAAAACAAAAACACACATAAAATAATTTCATTAAAACAATCATGAATTATAGGGTACAAAACGAATCAGTATGTGATCAAATGTCATAAGATCTAATTAATAAATTTGATAATAAATGAATAATACAATTAATAATGCAATATGATAATGTCAAGTCAATTAAAGTTAAACTAATTAGTGCATGTAATCATCCACACTATAATAATTTTTTTCTAGCAGAAATAACTTGAGTTTACATCGAAACTGGCTTGTATATACTAAGTTTTTTACATCAATTGGCAACTTATTGAACAATCTAACAGCCTGGTAGTGTGAGCCGTGCTTGACCACCTCCAGTGTTGGTTGAATCTTATGCAACATGTCTTGCCTTCTCGTGCTTTCCCTTAATTCTCTCTCTTGTTCTCCTTCAAATTTCCATATATTTTTAGCAAGGTTACTTAGCACTACCATTATGTAAAGACACGGTACTGTCAATATCCGTAAGTTTTTAAAATTTATATGTGTATGTATATCAGTCCTGGTTCCCAAGATACAGGGAATCCTAGTTTGGGGCCAGATGATCGTGTGTGATTTGTCCCAGATATTATTATTATTATACAGTAATACCCCGCTTAACGCGAGTGATGCGTTCCAGACAAAATCGCGTTAAGCGAAATTCGCGCATAACGGGGCACAAACAAATAACGAGTTAAAATATAAATCAATGTACTTTTGTTAGAGAAAATTGTCACAAAATATTAATCACTTGCACTTTTTTTTCGCACTTTAGAAAAATAGCTGTCTAAGGTTTTTTGTGTCGCATTTTGTTTGCGCTCTTGCAAAATTCTAAAAACTATTTTCCTATCTTTGGAGTTACCGGCGAGTCAACCGTCAATCGTTTTTCAATTAATGAGCAGTTACGGTTTGCTATTGGTCAATGCAATTACACCACTTAGCATGCAAATGAACCAATCAACGCATTCGCGTAAAGCGGGGTAAATTAGCGCGAATTTTAAAAATCGCACTATAACGAATCCGCGTAAAAAGGGGTCGCGTTAAGCGGGGTATTACTGTAATAAAAACAATTGCAGAGCAGATAAAAGCTAGTATCTCAATAATCCTATGATATGTTTTAAAAATATAAAATCAAAATAATTAATTTATTAAATTTTCTCTTTATGTCTGTTTCAGCCTTGACATGCGGCATTATTCACTATAAATATGTATCGACACTCCACGAGAACCACCTCCATTTCTCCCATCTGTCGGAATTGGAACGTGAACTCACTTTGTACTCGGAGTTGGGATTCTATTACTCTTACTACAAGACCATAGTTGTTGAGAAGCCGTTCATAGCAGGCATTACCAAACTGATGTATGATAAACTAGTGGAGTATCCAAATGATGTTAATGCATTTAATAGATTCAATATTTTTCCTGAGGTAAGTTAAAAAATTTAATAATCCCCTAAAACTTTTGAATAAAACTCAGAATTCTAATAAAATAAAAGAGTAACTAAAAGTGTGATCAAATCTTTATAACTCAATATGAATTTAACACTTTTAAAAAATTAGTACCTATTTGTTTTCTTTCTCGGTTGTGGCTCAGTGTGGCTTGGGTGGTCACATCAATTAAGCAGGTTAAGTGACAACAAGCACGGTCATAATCCGAATGTGTTTGACTGTTAGTGGCATTTATCTCGACCGTTTCCGTGCTTCGCACGGCACGTTAAGCTGTTGGTGCCGGCTGCTATCGCTAGATGGCAGTCGTTAAGCCATGTCGGAGGCCTTATAGGCGGCTTGAAAACTTCTGACACTGGGATTGGCTACTAGCCCCACAACCTCCACCAATCTGGACTTGGCTCCTGTGTGTGGAGTATGGCCTAACCTTCCCAAGGAATGGCAAGAGACCCGTGCCCCTGCAGTGGGGATGATATGGGTTGTTAACAATTGTTTACTTTAAAAACAAACAGATGCCACTTTTATTTTAGACTTATGAATGTCACTTAATGACAATACAGTTGGACTGCCAAAAAATATTTGAAAAGCGATTAATTTACTACTAGAATGATAAGTTTTTAAATGCAAACATATTAGATACAATAAATACATCCAGATACAGAGCAAACAAATCTGCTCATCACAGAAATGTTTGCCGCCCTGTGTTCCCACACGTCGAACTCACGTCATGTGTTAACCACTGAGCCACCGTGTCAGTGCACCGAGTCAATCGTTATGCTGTCCTTTTGTCAGTGTGAGTGACTTGTTGTTGTCAGAGTGTGTCCTAGGAACGCACTAAGGAAATCAAACTTTCCCGCAAATGCCCGTACTGTCAGTTATGTTTTCAACGTCCAATCACAGCTCATTTCCGATTGTCTTGCGGACCAATCATATTCATTGTGGTGCAAAGTGGTTTCATTCATTCATTCGTCTCGTAAGGACACTTCTGCACTGGTCCGATCCGATCCGATCCGACCCGACAGAAGATGATGTTACAGTGATTCAGCTGCCGTACATTTTGTATGACTGCTGCAGCGCCCATCCGACGCCGCCAGATACCGACATTCATGTAGGTGAAGTATAAGAATAGTCTATATTCATTGTTGCACCGTAACATAACATCTTTTTGTTACTAACTGCAACATGACGTGTTTGCGTATTGCTTGGTATGCAATTTAGTTTACTTTAGAATATATATTATTTTTGACTACACTTATAATTTGGAGAGCACACAATAAACATTTGTCCATAAAATCAAATCATCTTTCACTCAGTCACCTACGTCCCCTCCTAATATAGGATGGCGACCCTACCAGTCGAACTTGTTGTAAATCTTTTGTGAAGAAAATTAAGAAGATCCGTGAAGAATCGGAAGAATGAAGATTGAAACCGAAAACCGAAATTTTTAAGAATATTGAAGAAAGAAACAACCATTTAGAAGAAAGAAAAATCGCTATAGAAGAAAGAAGATAATTATAGAAGAATTTCAAGAAAAATCATTAGAGAAGATCAGAAGAAAAATTACAGAAGACTGCAAAATGAAGAAACCCCTTTTAGAAGATTGCTAAAAGACTTGAAGCGTACGAGCGGTGTCCAGGGTATGCCCGGCCCACGGAGTCCAGGGTATAGCCCGGCCCATGTAGCAGCGGAGTCCAGGGTAATCCCGGCCCACCTCGTCCACGCCAGCATGCAGCCCGCGCGAGCCAGCCGCCGCGCCGCCCCGTCATCGCAGCGCCATCGCCAACGCGCAGCGTCAGCGCAGCCCGAGTCAACGGTCGCGTGACCTACTTACGCGTGGTACTCATTGTCTTTAGTAATGAAGTAAGTGCTAATTTTTCATTGTTTATGAATTATGTTAGGGAGTTGAAAATGCTACTTATATAATGATTTAAATATATTATATTTTTCGAGTAATTTGTTTATTTAGTAATGTCTGTGCAGTTAAAGGAATTGTTAGATAATTTAAATTATTTGCGTAACTATTTAGTTAAAATTGGATCAGAAAGACGCAAGAAAGAGATAGCGTATAAAAAATTAGAGGAAGCTGAAAGAGAGTATACTCGTTTGGAGGATATTGTGACTCAGTTAAATCGAGAAATTGCCGAATTAAAGCCTAGCTCAGAGCAAGTTGCGTATTATAAAAATTGTGTAGACGAGGTCCATAGTGTTTATAAGAAAATAAAGCTTTTATTGTCTAGTATAGATTCCGTAGCGCAGACAGACTTTGACCCCATTGACACGATGGCAAATTTTGATATCAAAACCGCTATTTCCCTGCTACCATTAATAAATGGACAGGAGGAGGTCACGAAACAATTAATTGACGGAATTTTATTGTACAGTTCTTTAATTAATGCTCATACACAAAGTCAATTAATAGAGTTTGTACTAAAGACTCGACTCTCATCCAGTGCTAAACTGCGACTTAAAAGTTCGTATTCGAACGTGACAGATTTAATAAGTGACATTAGGAAATATTTATTACCTAAAAAATCTCCTGAAGCCCTTCAAACACAGCTTTTCAAAGCGAGACAGGGACGTAGGTCGATTGAAGCTTTCGGGACAGAGCTAGAGGAGCTTTTTGTCAACTTGACCCTAGCTCAATCAGACGAGGATAGCGCCAAATTTGAAATATTGCGCCCTATCAATGAAAAAACTGCGATGAAACGGTTCGCAGACGGACTCTCCGACCCGAGGCTTAGTACTATAATAGCCTTGCGCCAGTTCACGTCGCTACCTGAAGCAATTAGGGTAGCTTTGGATGAAAGTACTGTCTTCCCAGCAGTCGGAGCAGGTGATGCAATTTAGGCCGACTTCGTATAATCGCGGTAATCGCGGTTCATACAAACGCAGTTCTTATGGCCACACAAATAAGCCCGGTTACCACAATAAATATACGAGTTATCAAAATCAACAAAACTATGGTGGTAACAGAGGTCGAAAAACTACGTTTGTAAATTCAGGTCATAGAGGTAATGACAAACGCAGCCCGCGTCAGCAATCAAGCGGAAGCAGAGCGCACTTTTCGCGGATTCAGCATGCCGCGCAAAACTCTTGAGGCCGATGCACCCAGTGCACAGAATGTAGGGCACAACGCTATTCAGCGTAATAAGTTTTTTCGTGCCTAAACATGAAGCACATATATTAAGTTATAATAACTTCTTTACAATAAGAACTTACTTAAATTATGACGAAGAGTTGAATTTATTAATTGATAGTGGAGCTAGTTTATGTGTATTAAAATATGAGAGGCTAGCACTTAATCGCGAATTGCTTAATTTAATAAGAAAGGATAGTATTTTAATTAAAGGTATTAGCGGTAATTTAGAATCAGAAGGTTACATTTACTTAGATATAAATATAGATAGTGTTGTTTTTAAACAGAAGTTTTATATTTTTAAGAACTTAACTTGCGCCGCAGATGGAATATTTGGACAAGATTTTTTCCAAAAATATAATGCGGTTTTAAATTATAAAAATGGTACCTTGAGTTTGGAAAACCAGGACCAATCTATAACAGTGCGGTTTGATAAAAATCCAATAACGATACCACCGCGCTGTGAAGTAATACGACACGTACCTACTTCACTTAGTAGCGATTGTGTTATTTTAGCTAATGAAGTCGATAAAGGCGTGTACATAGCAGGCGGAATTGCGAAACCTTCTAACGGACTTATTCCAATTCGTATGCTTAATTCAACTGATAATACAGCCAGTATAAATATTTCTGATTTAGACATTCATACTTTAGATCACTATGACATATATAAATTTGACGATGAGAAAATTTCATCAAACAGAATCAGACAACTTTTTGATTTACTCGATTTGCCTTCATATTTAAATGAAGAAGAGCAGATTAGTATTGAAAATGTGTGTGCTAAATATGCCGATATTTTTCATTTACCAGGAGATACATTGTCAACTAGTAACTTATACGAACATTCAATTAAATTAAAAGAGAATGTGTCCCCAGTGTACTCCAAGCCTTATAGGTTACCATATGCACTCAAAGGCGAAGTACGGAAACAGATTGATGAAATGCTTAAAAACGATATTATCGAGGAAACAACATCCGAATGGTCGAGTCCAGTTTTGTTGGTTCCAAAAGAGACAGATAAATCTGGAGAAAAGAAATGGCGATTAGTCGTGGATTATCGTCTTTTAAATAAAACAATACAGGATGACAAATTCCCTCTACCAAATATTACCGAAATTCTTGATTCTTTGGCAAATAATATTTATTTCTCAAAGTTAGATTTATCACAGGGTTATTATCAGCTATCTTTGGAAAATGAGTCTAGAAAATACACAGCGTTGACCACCGATAAAGAATATCAAATGAAAAGATGCCCAATGGGTTTGAAGACATCTCCCAGTGCGTTTACACGTTTAATGACAATAGCTATGACAGGCTTGAACTATCAGTCATGTTTAATTTACTTGGACGATTGTATAGTAGTAGGAAATAGTCTGGAAACTCACAATAAAAATTTAATCAAAGTTTTTTATAGATTCCGTCAGGTAAATTTAAAATTGAATCCATTAAAATGTGAGTTTTTACGCAAAGAGATTATTTATTTGGGCCATAAAATAACATCTGATGGTATTTTCCCAGATCCAGCGAAAGTAGACGTTTTACAAAATTATCCAGTGCCGAAGTGCGCTGATGACGTCAAACGATTTGTAGCATTTGCTAATTATTATAGGCGATTTGTACCAAATTTCGCAGAAATAGCGCACCCTCTGAACGCATTATGCAAGAAAAATATCTCTTTTAATTGGTCAAGTGAATGTGAACAGGCATTTCAAAAATTAAAACAAATATTAATCAGTCCAACAATATTGGACTATCCCGATTTTTCTGGAAGTAATTCTTTCGTTTTACAAACGGACGCATCAAAGTTAGGTTTAGGCGCCGTTTTATCTAATAATAATGGTAAGGTAGTCGCTTATGCAAGCCGTAGCCTTAGGCCAGCTGAAACGCGATACCCAGTCATCGAACTTGAGCTACTGGCTATTGTATGGGCTGTGCGACACTTTTGACCTTACTTATATGGCAGAAAATTTCAAATTAAAACTGACCACAGGCCACTTATTTACTTGTTTAATATGACCGATCCATCAAGCCGCTTAACCAAATTCAGACTGTATTTAGAAGAATACGATTTTGATCCGTACCGACAGACAGTGTAGAACTAATATTATGCACTTCCCAATCCATGACTAAAAATATTAAAAAGTTAAACCATTTTTATAGTAAAAACGGTTCTTGTATTTTTGTGCCTGAAAAATTGGCAATTTACGTAATATCTCGATCGTTATCTACCGTAAGTGTGTTAGCGAGAGAATTACAAGATTTTTGTAAAGAAATAAAATTAATCGAGCTCGTAATAATAAAAAGAAAACGCGAAGAACGTTTTATAAATATGTTACTGAGAGAAATGCATAAACTAGGAAACTTTCCTAAGTTATTAGTAATAAATGACGTAGAGACGATTACTGACAGAGACACGAAAACTATAATATTAAATGACTTCCACCTATTACCCACCAGTGGCCACGCGGGGGTAAATAGGATGTTGAATAACATTAAAAAATATTACTACTGGCCAGGAATGAGTAGTGACGTCACGGAATTCGTTAAAAAATGTAAATGTTGTCAGATACAAAAGCATTCAAACAGGCATACAAAGGAGCCAATGGTTGTTACAACCACCCCAAACTCTGCTTTTGAGAGAGTTAGCTTAGATTTAATGGGACCCTTAGATGTAGATAACTATAGGTATAAATATGTTCTAACTATACAATGTAATCTGACAAAGTACGTTGAAGCTTATCCTCTTGAAAAGAAAGACACAGTGTCTGTAGCAACTATATAGGATTCAGTGTAGTAACAACACGACTGACTGGAGCACCTGGCTTCCATTTTGGTGCTTCTCATATAATACTTCGGTTCATACTGAGACACAATACACTCCATTCGAACTAGTGTTTGGTAAACTTTGTAATCTGCCTAATAATTTACAGAGTTCTGTAGAACCATGTTATAATCCTGATGCATACCCATTACAGTTAAAGTACAGGAAGACGCTAGAAATCATTTAGTGTTAGGTAAAAACATGAGGAAAATAAAATATGATATAAATGTAAATACTGTTAAATATAAAATAGTTGACTTATTATTGTTAAAAAACCAAGTAGGAAATAAGTTAGACAATATTTGTTTAGGTCCCTATAAAGTTATAGAAGATTTGTCACCCAATGTGAAAATTTTGAAAGATGGCAAAGAGTATGTAACACATAAAAATAATACTAAGTTGTTTAAATATTAATTAGTTTAAATTTAAATTAAGATTGTAAGATTGTATTAATTTCTGTTTCAGAATTTGTTGTTTAGTTTTATTTATGTTATTTAAAAAAAATGTGTTTTATCAAGTAACACGCAACACATTTTTTTTCTCCGCAACCCTAATAATGAAGTAAAAGAATAGTCTATATTCATTGTTGCACCGTAACATAACATCTTTTTGGTACTAACTGCAACATGACGTGTTTGCGTATTGCTTGGTATGCAATTTAGTTTACTTTAGAATATATATTATTTTTGACTACACTTATAATTTGGAGAGCACACAATAAACAAGTGTCCATAAAATCAAATCATCTTTCACTCAGTCACCTACGTCCCCTTCTAATATAGGATAGGACCGATAATCTACAAAGCGGATCTTAAGATTACCCTTTCAATATTCGCTGTCAAACTTTGTCTGTGGTGCTGGATTGATCTATGTCTGAGTAGTGCGGCTTCTGTTTTCTGCGTCTGTCCCTTTCTCGCGCGCGTTCGCAGTGCATGGCGGCGGTTGTTCTTTTCAGTATCTACTTGAGCCAGCAAGGACTCAAAGTGTTGAGCCACGGCTGAAACCTAAATATCCGTTTTTTATCCGTCGGGGGAAAAACGGTCCTATTTAGGTGTTCGAGTTGAACCACATATGAGACGTGTTTATTATCTGCCGGCGCTGCCTGTTAAGCGTGCTGTGAAGATCAAGAGATGGATGAGAGGGTGAGAAAGGAATTAAAGAAAGACATGTAGAGAAAAATAGTTTTAGATGTATTTGTGAGTAGAAATAATCATTTGTATTACAACTGTGCGTTTTAACATTTAATAATATTTAGAAAGCGCGAGGTTTTCTTAAAAACTATGAGTAGAAAACAAAATGGTAGAGATGTGGATTAGGTACCTCATGCATGACTTATAAACTAAAATTAATAAGATTTAAGCGAGGAGAAAGACTGCCTCAATACATTTGTGTTAGGCGTAGGTGTGCATCTGATTTCTCTGAAGTAATGGTTAAAGACGGTGCGTTTTGATTTCCAGTTTCCTCTTTCTAGAATTTCGTCGATGTTGTAGTGATTGTTTATCTAAGAAAAATAGAAAAATATTACGTATCATTACGTAATATTAGAAAGTTGTTCATCATTTATTATGATATGTATTAGTTAGTAACATCAATCAGTTTTGGCGACTTTTTACAAGATTTTCCTATTGCAAATGTTATCAGCGCCATCTAGTTGAGTTTAGTGAAAGCCGTCGAAATTTCCCTATTGTCAAACACGGGGCAGGGCGGCACAATCATCAGGTATGTAATTCACTTATATGGCGAAAGATGGCGCTATTTGTTTCTAAAATATAAAGGTTAAAATATATATGTATTTTTTATCACTCTTAAGTCTTTTTATTTATTTACATAATATTTACATAAGTTCAACAAAATAATAAATAAAAAGACAAAAAACTATAAAGTCTCATGGGTGGGATTCGAATCCGGACCTAAAAGCAGCAAAATGTAAGTGGCTCGCACCAAAACCGCTACCTAGTCTACCGAAGTACTTGCAAGCGATGGTTAAAATAAGCATTATATGCGTTCTCCTTTTATGTAATTTCGCTCATATCTCCCTTAAATGACTTTTTCGAAGATAATTCCCTCATAGATCGATTTCTGGTGATTTCTAACCCCTAATCCTAGATTTTCGTCAAAAGGTTTCAAGCCGTTTTCGAAATCGTCGGGACACTTAACTAGTTTAATAGTATAGGATTAAATAATATTATAATAGTTGGCGTAAAAGTCGGGCACATTTTCTATCGTACAACGCACAACACTTATTATTCAAAGCGACGACGATGTTGCTATGCGGAGTGGGTGGGGCTGTGGAGTGTCCATTACTTCAGCGGAATGTTGTAGCTAATAAGAATGTGAGTATAATAGGGAATTAGAGCATCATTAGGACTAATTGTGCGCCAGCAGCGGAATTTGTGCGTCTTATAATTTCGGAGATATTCATTAAAAACCGATTCCGCCAGGGTCACGTTCCCCCAGCGGCATGATTTGGAAAAAGACGGTCTAGCTCATAACAAAGTACATGACTGAGTAGCTTTCGTCGTGTTATAAATGTGCGCAAATAGCAGAATTTGTGCATCTTACGGTTTTCGAATTATTCAAGATTCCGCTGCAGTAACGTTTTTGGGTTTTCTGTATCTCGAAAACGGCTGATAGAAGAAATTTAAAAAAAAAACACTAGTACACCTTAATTTGTGCGTAATTTGAGCAATGTTAGTTTTTTGAAAATTATGATATTTTTTTAGTTATTAATTTGTTTAGAAAAATCAGGAAATTCTAATTTACAAGGAAACGAGTGAAGTTGCAATCGAATAAAGAGCACTCAAATATTCCTCTAGTAAACCCTAATAATATCTGCAATTGTGGATTGTATTATCCAGTCAATTAGTGAGATATACCATTTAATTACGAAATTAATTTAGCGAAATTTTAAAGATTGAATTCAGTGCTTCTATAAGACTATGAAACATGAAATTTTACATAAAATTAGAGCGTCCTGCTAACAAGCTTTCCTGTAAGTTTCAGCTTTGAATAACGTTGATTTAAAAAGATTTATCCAAAAGAAGAAATAACGAACATTTTCCCTATAACCCGACCAAATTAGAATGTATACGCGAAAGCGGCCGCGCCATACAAAAGGATAACCTTCTTAAATGAAAGGTATATTGAAGGAAGCTTTGTAAGTACAGTTGCGTACAAATGTTTTATTGACGATTGTTTTCTTAGTACCTACGTGCTCGTATAGCGGCCGAGACGAAGTTATTATAAAAGATACTTGTAATAAGATTTCTAGATAGTAAGTATCTTATCTAAGTCTTGCCGCCAAACATAAATGTTAACAGCACGGATGTGTTCCGGCATGAAGATAGCCAGTTCCCCATTGCGTTGGGGATTCTTTGGTAAGCCCGCTTCCATCATCGGCGTCATCATTACTCAGGTGAGATGATGCCAAGGGCTTAACAACAGAGGATTTAAAAAAATCAACATTAAGTAGTGTTTAATTTGTAGCATACTGATTAATAGTTCGAGAAGGTTAAAATAAAAATTAAAAAGAAGAATGAAACAATGAAGAGTTCTGAGAGAAGAAAGAAGAGATCTGCTAAAATCTGCCACACTACGTGGAACCCTGATATTATGGATAATTATGTATATGGTTCACCTACATAAAAATTAATAAACGGGAAATTCCCGTACTACCTTGCATGAAACAAAAGTTGCTAGCTCAGAACCTAATTAAAATTATTTTCTAGTTAGCAAGTCATAAAAAAATATATAACTTTTCTATTGCTATTTAAAAAAAGTATTTCCTTGAAAACTGCCAAGAACTTTTTTAAATCGTCAGCTTATTCTGCCTGAGTTAAAATTTAGTAGCCAAATCTGCCCAAATGGCAGAAATCTGCCACATGGACGGGTGCACATCTGGACGGGTTTCAAAAAAACGGGAACTCGCGCGACGGGGGGAGCTCATAACCTGTACCCGTGCCCCGGTGGCTACCTGTGTGAGGAGCGCAGCTCAGTTCAAAGCGATAAGATAAACATTTTGATCAGAAATTAACAAAGCATTGATTTGATTATATCTGCTTTGCGAGAAATATACCTCAACACAGTGTCCATGACGCCAGCGGAATGTTGTAGCTAAGAAGGATGTGAGTATAATAGGGAATTAGAGCATCATTAGAACTAATTGTGCGCCAGCAGCGGAATTTGTGCGTCTTACAATTTCGGAGATATTCATAAAAAACCGATGCCGCCAGGGTAACGTTCCCTCAGCGGCATAATTTTGAAAAAGACGGTCTAGCTCATAACAAAGTACATGACTGAGTAGCTTTCGTCGTGTTATAAATGTGCGCAAATAGCGGAATTTGTGCATCTTACGGTTTTCGAATTATTCAAGATTCCGCTGCAGTAACGTTTTTGAGTTTTCTGTATCTCGAAAACGGCTGATAGGAGAAATTTCAAAAAAAAACCACTAGTACACCTTAATTTGTGCGTAATTTGAGCAATGTTACTTTTTTGAAAATTATGATATTTTTTTAGTAATTAATTTGTTTAGAAAATCAGGAAATTCTAATTTACAAGGAAACGAGTGAAGTTGCAATCGAATAAAGAGCACTCAAATATTCCTCTAGTAGACCCTAATAATGTGTGCAATTGTGGATTGTATTATCTAGGCAAATAGTGAGATATACCATTTAATTACGATATTAAGGTAGCGAAATTTTAAAGATTGAATTCAGTGCTCCCATAAGACTATGTAACATGACATTTTACATAAAATTAGAGCGTCCTGCTAGCAAGCTTTCCTGTAAGTTTCATCTTTGAATAACGTTGATTTAAAAAGATTTACCCAAAAGAAGAAAGAACGAACATTTTCCCTATAACCCGACCAAATTAGAATGTATACGAGAAAGCGGCCGCACCATACAAAAGGATAACCTTCTTAAATGAAAGGTATATTGAAGGAAGCTTTGTAAGTACAGTTGCGTGCAAATGTTTTATTGACGATTGTTTTCTTAGTACCTACGTACTCGTATAGCGGCCGGGACAAAGCTATTATAAAAGATACTTGTAATAAGATTTTTAGATAGTAAGTATCTTATCTAAGTCTTGCCGCCAAACATGAATGTTAACAGCATGGATGTGTTCCGGCATGAAGATAGCCAATTCCCCATTGCGTTGGGGATTCTTTGATAAGCCCGCTTCCATCTTCGGCGTCATCATTACTTACCATCACGTGAGATGATGCCAAGGGCTTACCAATAGAGGATAAAAAAAATGCAACATTAAGTAGTGTTTAGTTTCTAGCATACTGATTAATAGTTCGAGAAGGTTAAAATAAAAATTAAAAAGAAGAATGAAACAATGAAGACTTCTGAGAGAAGAAAGAAGAGATCTGCTAAAATCTGACACACTACGTGGAACCCCGATATTATGGATAATTATGTATATGGTTTACCTACTTAAAAATTAATAAACGGGAAATTCCCGTACTACTTTATATTATTATAAAAATAATAAAATTAAAAATATTTTCTAGCAAGCAAGTCATAAAAAAAATTATAACTTTTCTATTGCTATTTAAAAAAGTATTTCCTTGAAAACTGCCAAATTCTGACACTTTTTTAAATCGTCAGATTATTCTGCTAGAGTTAAAATTTAGTAGCCAAATCTGCCCAAATGGCAGAAATCTGCCACAAATGGTCACACTGCGGGGCGGATGGGTTTCGAAAACACGGGAACTCGCGCGACGGGGGGAGCTTAATGCTCATTCCCTCTGCCCGTGCCCCGGGGGCTACATGTGCGAGGAGCGCAGCTCAGTTCAAAGCGATAAGATAAACACTTTGATCAGAATTTAACAAAGCATTGATTTGATTATATCTGCTTTGCGAGAAATATACCTCAACAGGTAGAGGTAATAAAGTACTAATTACTTCTATGCTATTCTATGGTATGGCATTTGTTCTACTTCTATGGTACTAGATAGCAAAAAATATTGACGATTTAAAAGCATGTGTAAAGCATCCACTTAAACATTTTGAGTTTTATGCAGATACATCAAAAAGTTTGTTGTTCAACTTGTCGATGTTACCCGATTTTAGTTAATTTAAATACGAAGCCAAATAATAAAACATTTATAAACATCATAACAAAAAATTTTCTGCTTAATTGTCCAATTAGTTCTGGTTGTATGCTACCAATTTAGGAAGGTTACCTTTTTGTATGGCGCGGCCGCTTTCTCGTATACATTCTAATTTGGTCGGGTTATAGGGAAAATGTTCGTTCTTTCTTCTTTTGGGTAAATCTTTTTAAATCAACGTTATTCAAAGCTGAAACTTACAGGAAAGCTTGCTAGCAGGATGCTCTAATTTTATGTAAAATGTCATGTTATATAGTCTTATGGGAGCACTGAATTCAATCTTTAAAATTTCGCTACCTTAATATCGTAATTAAATGGTATATCTCACTAATTGCCTAGATAATACAATCCACAATTGCACACATTATTAGGGTCTACTAGAGGAATATTTGAGTGCTCTTTATTCGATTGAAACTTCACTCGTTTTCTTGTATATTAGAATTTCCTGATTTTCTAAACAAATTAATTACTAAAAAAATATCATAATTTTCAAAAAAGTAACATTGCTCAAATTACGCACAAATTAAGGTGTACTAGTGGTATTTTTTTGAAATTTCTCCTATCAGCCGTTTTCGAGATACAGAAAACACCAAAACGTTACTGCAGCGGAATCTTGAATAATTTGAAAACCGTAAGATGCACAAATTCCGCTATTTGCGCACATTTATAACACGACGAAAGCTACTCAGTCATGTACTTTGTTATGAGCTAGACCATCTTTTTCAAAATTATGCCGCTGAGGGAACGTTACCCTGGCGGCATCGGTTTTTTATGAATATCTCCGAAATTGTAAGACGCACAAATTCCGCTGCTGGCGCACAATTAGTCCTAATGATGCTCTAATTCCCTATTATACTCACATCCTTCTTAGCTACAACATTCCGCTGGCGTCATGGACACCTCAACACATAGAGGTAATAAAGTACTAATTACTTCTATGCTATTTTATGGTATGGTATTTGTTCTATGGTACTAGGTAGAAAAAAAATATTGACGATTTAAAAGCATGTGCAAAGCATCTACTTAAACATTTTGAGTTTTATGCCGATACATCAAAAAGTTTGTTGTTCAAATTGTCGATGTTACCCGATTTTAGTTAATTTAAATACGACGCCAAATAATAAAACATATATTAACATCATATCAAAAAATTTTCTGCTTAATTGTCCAATTAGTTCTGGTTGTATGCTACCAATTTAGGAAGGTTATCCTTTTGTATGGCGCGGCCGCTTTCTCGTATACATTCTAATTTGGTCGGGTTATAGGGAAAATGTTCGTTCTTTCTTCTTTTGGGTAAATCTTTTTAAATCAACGTTATTCAAAGCTGAAACTTACAGGAAAGCTTGCTAGCAGGACGCTCTAATTTTATGTAAAATTTCATGTTTTATAGTCTTATGGGAGCACTAAATTCAATCTTTAAAATTTCGCTAACTTTATTTCGTAATTAAATGGTATATCTCACTAATTGACTGGATAATACCAACCATAATTGCAGATATTGTTAGGGTCTACTAGAGGAATATTTGAGTGCTCTTTATTCGATTGCAACTTCACTCGTTTCCTTGTAAATCAGAATTTCCTGATTTTCTAAACAAATTAATAACTAAAAAAATATCATAATTTTCAAAAAACTAACATTGCTCAAATTACGCACAAATTAAGGTGTACTAGTGGTTTTTTTTTTGAAATTTCTTCTATTAGCCGTTTTCGAGATACAGAAAACCCACAAACGTTACTGCAGCGGAATCTTGAATAATTTGAAAACCGTAAGATGCACAAATTCCGCTATTTGCGCACATTTATAACACGACGAAAGCTACTCAGTCATGTACTTTGTTATGAGCTAGACCGTCTTTTTCCAAATCATGCCGCTGGGGGAACGTGACCCTGGCGGAATCGGTTTTTAATGAATATCTCCGAAATTATAAGACGCACAAATTCCGCTGCTGGCGCACAATTAGTCCTAATGATGCTCTAATTCCCTATTATACTCACATTCTTCTTAGCTACAACATTCCGCTGGCGTAATGGACACGGCTGTGGAACGTCTGTTTCTATCCGACAGTTAATCGGACCAGTGCAGCAGCGACCAGCGTACACCTGACAGTTTTTTTACAGGGCCGACAGGTCTGCGTGGCTGGGCTGACGTATCGGATAGGATCGGACCAGTGTAGCAGCACTCACTCGTCGCGTCGGTCACTCTCACTCTTGCGTCTCTCATTCGTTCGGTCTTTTCTTTCTTGCTGTTTCTGCCGAACGCACGATGCGTCTGCTACTTTTATCAAGTCTTTCAATTGCCGTTGCCGGCTGCCATAAAAGTCTTTAATATAGAAAATTCTCGCGTTAGCACTTGTGTGAAGTGAATGTTCTGCCAGCAGCCAAGATAATACAAACAGTACATGGAGTACCGGTATCGCCACCCGCCATCACCAAGTAAGCCTACCGCCTTTTCCCTTCCATTTGCTCTTTACGTTACCTATTCTGGTATCTTCATGTATATTTTTAACAATAATAATCACAAAACTACAGTCCTAATCACAGTCTAAGCATTTGTTGCTCGCGTTGAACCGTATTTCCAACTTTTCGACCGATTTGTAGTTTTGTGAAAAGTTCCTTCTACCTACCTCCATTTCTTAGTACGGAAAAAAAAATCCTTATTTATGCAATTTTCAATCATATTTTAGCATATAATCATTGTTTCCCAAATGGCTAAGAAGACTGTAATGTCCGTGTATTCTAAAGTGAAAGAGGTGCATTGTATTTACGTCCATTTCATTATATTTGGTCAGAGGGTAGGTACCTAAACCTACCTATTTGTTACCGCCGCGCCGCTTACGACGCGACGCCTGCCCTTCGCTTGTTAAACGTGTTGATAGTTTTTGCAGTGTGAGGTTTATAAAGCTGAAAGAAATGGAGTGTCAGAAACCAGAATCGTTTCTCAGAGTTACTTTTTATGGACTCATGCAGTTTGTAGTCAATTCATTCTTATTGGAAAAATATTCTTAGTAGTTTGCAAGTTTCAATCATACTTGTAAGCTTAATGGCAATTGTATGGTTTCAATAATTTTTGGGTTTACAAGTTTGTTTGTCATGGCGTTCCCATACAAGTCTAGTAGGCTGGCAGGATAAAACAGAAGTTGATGGAAAAAAAGAAAAAAAGAAAATACATTTATTAGACATCACAAAGAACTCATCAACAAAGACATTTTTTTCTCTATATGTTTGTGAACTTGGTCTTTATTTAACACGTTGACCGCCATGACGGACACCATGTGTCCGACAGTATACTTTCCCCCGGGGCCGAACCATTTATCGAGAATCATCCAAAAATCGTTGGGATGTTTTATTGCAAATATTGTCAGGAAATAACTCAAAAATACACTGCGACTTACGGAAACAGCGATATAATGATTACTTTCCGAGATGTCAAATGGCGGACACCAGTGTCCGTCGCGGCCTGCAAGAACGTCCAACCGTATTTCTATGCGCGGGCGCCGCGCGGGTCAAGCTGTCGGGTCCCCCCGCGCACCGCCACCCGCACTCGCGAGCGCCCGCTAGACGCTTGAGTAGTTCATTTGCCTCTGCGCTCGCGTAGGAGAATGTCGTAATTTTATAAAAATAGGGTTCCGTTGGAGTTATATTCGTGGAACACTATGGAAGAATTCGATTATTTTGAAGTCACTCAAGAAGATTTAGAACAAATCGAGAACATTGAAATAAACTTGTTGAATTCAAGTTTTCACGTATCTTCTGAAGATGAGGACGAGGTTTTTTTAGTATCGCATCTGAATCAACGTAACCGTCGCCGCCGTATCATCCACTCAGAAAGTGAGGCCAGTGGATCAGAAAATACTGCATCTGATTTGCCAGAACACACTCAAAGAGACAGCAGTGGATGGGGACCGCCAAAAGGTAAACAACGACGTTTGATTGCATTTACTGACATTTCGGGACCATCGTATGCTGTTCGTTCTACAATGGTGAATAAGACTCCAGCTGATTTCTTTTCGCTTTATGTCTCTAATGATATGTTAAATTTTATTGTTTCTGCAACTAACAAATATGCTATTGAGCAAATATCTAGGCGACCTGATGCTTCTACTGGTGCGCGGATCAAACAGTGGGTTCCAACAAACCTTGAGGAAATGAAGAAATTCTTTGGCTTGCTTCTCTTCATGGGTGTGGTCAAGCTTCCAAAATTATCGGACTATTGGTCGAAGGACGAAGTTGTCGGGCATCCTTTTCCTAGAACCGTTATGTCACGTAACCGCTTTGAAATTTTGCTTCGCATGGTGCATTTTTCTGAAGATGATGAAGAAAACAAGTCCGACCGTCTTCACCGTGTGAGAAAGCTCATGAACGATTTGAATGTGTCTTTTCGTCAACATTTTACAGCAAAGGAAGATATTTGCATCGATGAGAGTATGGTGCCATTTCGGGGTAGAATCATATTCAGGCAGTACAACAAAAGTAAGCGGCATAAGTACGGTGTAAAAATATTTAAATTGTGCTCTGTTCCTGGATACACACACAAAATAAATGTATACGCTGGAAAAAACGACACTACAAACACAACACCTGCAAAAGTTGTGATGGATCTGTGTGAAGACTATGTTAACAGGGGGCATACTTTGCATACCGACAACTGGTATACCAGCATTGATTTGGCACAAAAACTTTTGGACAAACAAACTCATCTTGTCGGGACAGTCAGGAAAAATAGGCGAGGGCTTCCTAAAAAAGTTATCAGCACCAAACTCAAGAGAGGCCATTATTATGCCGAAGAGAGTCGAGATGGAATAACAGTCTTAAAGTGGAAAGACAAGCGCGATGTTCTTGTTTTATCCACAAAACACTCTGTGCGCTTCGTCGAAATCACAAAACGCGGGAAAGTTGTGAGTAAGCCTCAAATTGTATTGGAATACAACAAGGCTAAAGGAGGTGTGGATTTAGCAGACCAGATGGCTTCGTATTCAACCCCGCTGCGCAAGTCTATCCGATGGTATAAAAAGATTGCATTAGATATGATTTTGAATATAGCTCTGATCAATGCTCACGTTTTGTGCCAGGCTGTAAATAAAATAAAAATGAAAATAACAGATTTCAGGATTGCAATTTTGAAATCTTTCTGTGCTAAACAACAACCAGATGAACCCGTACCAACAAGACCGAAAAGACAGAAACACGTTTTGGTCAAATTCGACGGTCCATGCAGAAAAAACAGACGAAACTGTGGGGAGTGCTACAGGACGAATGTCAAAAACTTAGGTCGCCTACATGCACGTAACAAGACCAAAAAAGTGAACACTTTTTGTAACATTTGCCCTGAAAAACCAGTATTGTGCCATAACTGTTTTTTTAAAGTACATTCTTAGATTTTTGGTCTTATTTTAATGTTAATATTTTATATTTCTAAATAGACTGTGTTATTCCTAAAGATTTACTGTTTTGTAAGT
Source organism: Coleophora deauratella (assembly GCA_958295455.1). Lineage (NCBI taxonomy): Eukaryota > Metazoa > Arthropoda > Insecta > Lepidoptera > Coleophoridae > Coleophora > Coleophora deauratella. Next base: position 2,641,755 of record OY282415.1, on the reverse strand, counting down.
TAGGTACTTGTTAACAAAGTTCATATTTTGTAATAGGATGTAGGTTTAATTGACTGATTTCAGAAGACTTGTTTAAAAATTATTAAGTTTTAATTATTGTTGTAATGCCAATCATTTTGTGATAAGTAAAACATTATGTTTTTATAATTCCTTGTGTGTGTGATTTTTATAATGTGTAGCAGTAACCTGTTTTCTAATTTCTTTAATAAAAAAATATGAGAAAATATTAAGACTTCAATTAATTTCTTAAATTTTCAGTTATGTTAGTAGTATATATCTGTTCCAATAAAAATAACAGCATTTTATATCAACTGATATTAGATAAGTAAGCCAAAACAGAAGGTACACGAAACTTTTTCAAAAAACGGTAGCTTGTTACGTAAATTATTACCTACTGAACCCTTCTTTATTAGATTTATTGAAATCCATTACAACTAACAAATCACTAGCATCTTATAAAAGCTAAAAAATAATGTTTACCTAACTATAACTTTACGCAATTAAATGATTCAAAACACTTAGTTTACGTACTTACAATATTTTTGAAAATATTTTGTTAAAAGCCCATAAATTCTAAGTCCTTTCTATTTTTTTTGTGCCAAGTGGCAAAGTTGTACTGTGGGGCCGCGCGGGTCACTTGCTTTGATAAAAACAGTCGAAATGCTGTCCGTCGGCCGCCTAGAGGCATCGGCAGTGAGCGAGGGCATGCGGACACACGGTGCCCGACGCGGCCCCTGGGACTGACTTATGTGCGGTCACATGGTGTCCGCCACGGCCCACTGGGCTAGACATGGTTTTCGTCTTGGCGGTCAACGTGTTAAATTGTCTGCTTATCTCTGTTTGCATACCTATATTGGACTACAGTCTGATCATACACTTATCTTATTTAGTATTTAAGCCCTTTGACTGTAATCTGTTGGTGTGTTAAATTCTAATAAAATAAATAAAAAAAACAATAAAAACTTAGAAATACTGTAAAAGGTGCCACTCAGACATCAAATGGGTCTCTCAGCATGTGTTGCAAACAACAGGCTGTCTGCAATGCTGGTTTTCTGTAGAGCCCTTTACAATGTGTGTGGGGCAGCGAGCGAACATCACATTGTAAACGTTAACAACCATTTGTGATGGCGACTGATCTTGCTTGATATTCAGGTGTAGGTACATTTTGGTCAGGAGAGTAGCTGTAGGTTATTTGCGATTTCAACAAAGTTGTAGAACAAAAGTTGTTCAGTTTGATGGGTAAAAGCCAACCTTGAAGTATTGTCACACACTTCTGTTACACCCTGTATATCATAAACACCGAATCAACACCAATATGTTCCAAAAAACAACAGGAGTGGGTGCAGGAAAGTTTGATAGTGCTTATTTAACATTCTGGTGAAAAGCCAGCACAAAATAAAGAGTTGGAGCAAAGCAAAAAACTACAATAAAATAAAATTTCAATTTAGTACAATACAAGAGTTTCTTATACAAGAATTTCTTATAAAACGCTGTATTTGTTCAAGAGGATTACTATAAGACTGTAGATTATTTTAATGATAATGACATTTGGAATATTCCTCCAGCAAAATGATATGAGGTTTATTATAAGAGTGTTTAATGTACCAACATAAAGAAATAAATGATTTTGAATTTTTGATTTATGGCCCCTTTTTATCCCATCATTCTCACTTTGCAAACCAACCTAACAGCCACTTATACAAGTTACAGGTCCCGTCAAACTTTAAGATCGCTGAAGGGTACGGAGTGAGGGAAGTGTGCGTTCACTTAGAAACCTCATGCACGAATTTCGAAGTAGTTCCTTGGTTCCAGAGATGAGGCTGCCAGCGAAACATTCCGCTAGCAGCCTCAGTGAAAAACTCTATTTTCTCTGAAACTACGATAGCACATTTTTTCCTTTGGGCACTATTAGAGAATAAATATTGGCATAATCAGAATATCAAAATTCGAGCATGAGGATTCCAAGTGAACGCACACTTCCCCCACTCAGTACCCTTCAGCGATCTTAAAGTTTGGCGCGACCTATACAAGTGGTAGGAATCTCGTATACCTACTTTAAATAAAATATTTTCATAGAATTTCTTAATTTGTAGGTAATTATCGGCTCAGTCTATCGGTATCTCGAGCCATGGCTGAACACAACAGCACACAGACAATGTCACATGATAGACCGGGGGCCGGGGCTCTCCCCAGTGCAGAGCTGTGTGGGACTGGGAGAGCCGATCATGTTCTACCTGGAATCTGTATGGGTGCTCGCCGGAGTCATGTTAGCCGTGGTCTTTCTAAATGGAACGATGTTAAGGTATGTTTATGATTTTTATTTATTTGTTTACAGGGGAAAGAGGGAAAGAGGATTTATTTAATGGAAAGACAAACATTTTAAATGAGTTTTTTACCTGACTGCACCAGAAGAAGGGTTATGTTTTTCTTGTGTATGTGTCTATATTTCTTTGGCACGCTTTGTAGCCAAAACGGCTTGATGGATTTTAGCTTGAGGGGTGTTATTAGATTCATCTTGATCCCCAAATTGACATTGGATACATTTTTTTTTTTTTTAATATGGTTAGGTTATTTTCTTTGGTTTTTTATCCTCTTCAGAGACAATAATTTAGCCAATGTCAATGCAAAAAAAAACTAAAAATTACCATGACTGTGTAAGTTTACTTTTTTTGGTTCCTAATCTCGGAAAAAGAAATTATAGGATCACTTGTTCGTTTGTCGGTCTGTCTGTTACAGCCAATTTGATCCGAATCTACTGAACCGATCATGTTGAAACTTAGATTTCCGTGACCAATATGGACAAGTTTATGTCGCCCTATAGTACACCAGTGGTACAGCGGGCATTTGTGAGTTTTCCGTGACCAACATGAACGTGTTTATGTCGTCCTATATTACACCTGTGGTACAGCGGGCATTTGTGAGTCGACACGCACTCCGCTTCGCTCCAACTCAGTCCGACTGCCCGTAGCTCAGCCTTCACAATAAGCTGCCATGTGTAAGCCGAACGGGCCGGCCGCCTTTTTTTATGGCATAGGTGGCAAACGAGAAGACAGATCACTTGATGGTAAGCGATTACCGCCGCCCATAGACACCTGCAACACCAGAGGAGTCACAAATGCGTTGCTGGAGTCCGCCTTTTACTTCTGTATATTTGTAAAGAGCTAGGCTCTTGTCGGTGGAGCAACCGCCATTCTCTCCTCATTGACTTTCTGGTACGACATGATAGATAGATAGATAGATAGATAGATAGATAGATAGATAACTCATTTATTTGTTACTACAAACACACATATTAAGTATTACATCAGTACACACAATAAAATAAAAATAAAACAATACGACGATGATGACGTTGACTTTGGCCTTCACTTGATCGATGTAACTTATCGGCTTTCCTCTACCTCACATTCTTTCTATCTTTCCCTCATGATGTTCGTTGTGAAGATGAAGTCATTGTGTCGTAACAAATGTGCAATCATATCATGTCCGGCTGCCTACTTCCTGAATTTAGAACCCTGATTTTGTGTTGATATAATTGACCATCAATCTACCATCTGAATACGTTAAAAACAACCGACTTCAATCGCTTCAACTCCAATTTTGCTATGTTTTTGTTGATTTTCTCAAAAACCGCTGAATCGATTTCGATAAAATTTATATGGGACCACCTGTAAAGTATACCCTTTTAAACAAAAAAAGAATTTTCCAAATCGGTTCAGGCGTCTTCGAGTAATCGGTGAACATACATAAAAAAAAAAGATTCCGACGAATTGAGAACTTCCTCCTTTTTTTTGAAGTCTGTTAAAAAATGTGTTAGAGTGAGTTTCTTCGGACCCGTCGTTTCTTCTCACACCGCAAACTTCGTATAAGTACGAGTTCCGAGTTACAGGAACCTCTTAGGTAGATAAAAGAATGACTTTCGAAAAGGGTACACTGCTATCTACTTCGAATAAAATATTTTCATTTCATTTCATTTCCAGTGGCACAGTGGCAGGCGGCGCCCTAGCAGCGGCGCAGTACATGGCTAACCACGCGCATAGCACACGGGCACATCACTCGCCGAACCAGCGCGAGAACTTCGCGGCGCCGCTGCTGTTCCTACAGGCGTGGCTCGTCGGCACGCAGCTCAGGGACCTGGAGAAGAGGACGTCGTTCCATTTGCAGGTCTGTTTATATTTAAAACGAATAAACACCTGTTTACTCTAGGTATCAATGACAGCCCGTTGTGCCGAGCGTGCATGGATGCCTAGAAACAGCTGCCCCTCATTCTTCTGGAGTGTTCAGAGGTAGCAACGTACAGGGTCAAACACCTTAAAGACCCGAGGCCACTCCGGGAAGTCTTCGGCAACCTGCGAAGGCTACTGGACTTCCTGCAGGAGCTGGGCTGGTAATTATGCCAGCCGTGTCACGCAAAATGGCCGCATTTGTAGCCTGGTTGCGGAAACCAGCCCGTTCTTATTATTATTATATCTAACATGGCTAACCACGCTTGCGCCACTCGCCGAACCAGCGCGAGAACTTCGCGGCGCCGCTGCTGTTCCTACAGGCGTGGCTCGTCGGCACGCAGCTCAGGGACCTGGTGAAGAGGACGTCGTTCCATTTGCAGGTCTGTTTATATTTAACACAAATAAACACCTGTTTACTCTAGGTATCAATGACAGCCCGTTGTACCGAGCGTGCATGGATGCCGAGAAACAGCTGCCCCTCATTCTTCTGGAGTTTTCAGAGGTAGCAACGTACAGGGTCAAACACCTTAAAGACCCGAGGCCACTCCGGGAAGTCTTCGGCAACCTGCGAAGGCTACTGCCCAGTTCCAGCCCGTTCTTATTATTATTATATCTAACATGGCTAACCACGCTTGCGCCACTCGCCGAACCAGCGCGAGAACTTCGCGGCGCCGCTGCTGTTCCTACAGGCGTGGCTCGTCGGCACGCAGCACAGGGACCTGGAGAAGAGGACATCGTTCCATTTGCAGGTCTGTTTAATAGTATTGGGTATAATTTAAAAGGTCAGCGAAATAAGAGTATTTTTATCAGCAGAAAAATGTATTTAGTCAGCTAAAGTAATTAGTTGCTCACCAACTTTAATTATGGCTAGCAAATATTTCTAAATCAGTCAGCAATAAATTTCAAACTGGTTTAAAAAAAAAACTATCATTGAGCGTGTGCTCCGCTTGCGGCTCACTATTTAAATTTTACTTTAGTAAAATCATAGAACAAAGAATAATACTACGCATAGAAGTTTCACTCTGCAGAGATGTTAAATTAATAAGATACTCTCACTACACAGCAATAAAGTCCAATCTTGCTTGCCCGTACACTACGCGCTTTTCATTATGTATGTATATAAATGCCCATCACGCGTAAGTTTAGGGAATAATATACCTATTCACAACGCGCGAGAGTTGCTTTTACGCTGAACGCCCAATGTTTCCTGTCCTTGTTTGCCCTTAGTGAGTGACACTAGAGTGTACGCGGCGATGTAATTGCGCGCGTATATAGCTTCGTCGCAGTGAGACAGGCTTGGTAAAATATTGTTACGTGCGAGGGTTCGAAGATTTGGAGTCAAACATCAGTGACAGGTTCCGAGGATTTATTCACCAACTTTCAGCACAAGGTCAAAAGGTCGTCCAGTCGCAGGTATCTCGAAGGTCCAAAAGAGTCGCCAAGGTCGTCGAAGATATCCGCTGTTATCGCCTGGAGTTCGCTTCGAAGTGTCTTAACCGCTAGTCCAAACAGAACTGATCGCCCTACTCACTGGCGGCTATTTATATACGCCGCGGTTACGATGTAGAAAGTACGAGAGGTGACTCACACATTCGTACATCTCTCTGTCCTTATCTATTTCTGGAATATTTGAGACCGTTCTTTTACTAGAACTACACAGTGACAGAGGTTGTGAAACTTTTCCAGTGGTTCTCAATCTATTTTGGTCAGACCGCGACAATATTTATGCATGAGCATTGAGCAGTCATAGCTGGCTATGCTAATCCCATCTGCGCATATTTTTGACATCATCTCATCTGATGGTAATTCATAACTGAAGATACAATCAGGACAAGGATATTTCCCTAAGTAATGTACAGTTTTATAATATCTTTATATTTAGCAAGCCCTTTGCATAATTCACCTGATGGAAAGTCACGAATATACCGAAGAATGTCGCTGACAGGAATATTTATGCTGGAGAATGTCAATGCTGTTTACAATTATGTTTTAGCAGCAAGAATTAAATAAGATAGTGTTAGCTAGTGTAAATGACTTATACATAGTAAAAAATTGCTCTGCCACTAAGCAAAGCTTTTTGTTTTTTGTAGAAGCGGTCGTGGCTCAGTGCGGCTTGCGTGGTCGCATCGATCACGCAGGTTAACTGACTATAGACACGGTCATAGCCGTGCTTCGCAAGGCACGTTAAGCCGTTGGTGCCGGCTGCTATCGCTAGCAGTCGTTAAGCCATGTCAGAAGCATTATAGGCGGCTTGAAAACTTTTTACACTGGGGTTGGCCACTAGCCCCACAACCTCCACCAATCCGGACTTGGCCCCCGTGTGTGGAGTATGGCCTAAACCTTCCCGAGTTATACCTGGTACCCCTGCAGTGGAGACGTAATGGGTTGTTAACAACTTTTTTGTTATGACTATTTTTGTTTGCTCGAAAACTGTATGGTTTTGGTTTTCCTGGCTGCCCCAGAAGGAATGTTGTTTAGGTGTTTGTATTTTTGTTTGTCTGTCCAGTCCTGTAGTCTAAATGGTTTGATGGAGTGCAGATGTTGCTGGATTAGTTTTAATCCCCTTAATCAACTTACTTACATTTTTAACATTAAATTTGTTAAAATATTTCCTTTTTTTTCTTTTCAGATATCAATATTTCTGCTGAACTGCACATGCCTGCTATTCTGGCAGTTCACACAGTTCATATTCCTCACGCAGACCGCCATTTTCTTCCTAATGGAACAATTGAGGGTCATAGATTTGAAGACGCTGTGTGTTTTCCTTCATTCCCACTTCTGCGGCTTACATATGGCCGTCCTTCTCTTGCAAGGCAACGATATGCTGAAATCATCTATATACACATCGTTTTTCCTCACCGTATCAGCGTATGCTATATTCTTCAGCAGTTTTAGAATAAAAGTCCTAAATCGAACGGACTTGATCGTAGAATCGTGGTTAGTGTTCTTAAGAATATGTTTAGTTGTGACCGCTTCGTTTTATGTCAAAAAGATTATCAGTGAGTTCTTAAATGTCGACGAAGACAGTCATATATGGGAGATTTTGCTGTCAAAGCTAACATCTTACAAATCATTCTTTAGCCTCCTCTATACTAGTTCTGAGGCATTTGATTTCATGGCCTACAAGGATTATGTAGATCTCGTTAAAACTTTGTTAATACCGATGGTTGTGTTAGTTATTGTGAATGAGGTGTACAGTGCAGTAAGAGAGGGAATAAGAGAGACTGAGAAGATAGAAGAAGAGAGGAGGAAAGAAGATGAAGATGGAGATGATAGTGGAATAGAGAACAATGCTGAAACTGTGATAAAGAAGAAAGATGAGAGACAAGACTTGGATAAAATTGATGGGAAGGTAATTGAAATTTTATTTTTTAGTATAGTTGTTTGGGTAATTTTCAGCGCAAGACCGGTCGGGAGGCCTTTGTTCATCACATCAGTGAACATCTTTTGGCTGATGATGTTGAAGTAAAAAAAAATCTAAAATCAAAAATGTTTTTTTCTGTAACAAAATTTTAACAATTTTACAAATATGGATGCTTACTTTTTAAGTTTAAAAATACTTGTACCAGGAGGTCCCGCTCTTCCATAAAATAAATTTACAAATTAGAATTGATAAACATTTATATAAAACGTAACTTTAAAACTTAATAATTGTGATGAAGAGATCCTGTGCCTGATTATTACTATTATTAGTTGTCAAAGAAAGCAGACCCCGCCAACAAGCGGGATTAATAAATAAATCCTTAATCGGTTAGCCCTTGGCATCATCTCACGTGATGGTAAGTGATGATGATGCCGAAGATGGAAGCGGGCTTACCAAGATTCCTCAGCGCAATGGGGAACTGGCTGTCTTATCTTCATGCCGGAACACATCAATGCTGTTAATATGTTTGGCGGTAATATTTAGATAAGATGGTGGTAGCTAGCCAGGCGGGCTCAGAAAATGCCCTACTATCAACCAAGCCGAGTCTTACAAAGTTGACTCTGCCGGGAATCGAACCCACCGACCTCCTTGCTCCGACCACCGAGCTCGGAGCCGTTTCACAATGCGGCACGAAATATTAATGTTTCTTGTGTTATAGATTTATAATTATGTCTGTTGTTTAATTTTTTGTATTTTGTGTCGTAATTTTGTGAATAAATGATTTATCTATCTATCTATCTATCTCCTGATGTGAAGCGAGCGGACTACCCACTAGACCACGGAGGAAGCTAAATGTTTATCATGGCACTTGTGTTTTTTTTTTTTTTTTCAAAATGTTGATTATCAAAAAATTACGTATTTTCCAGGCAAAGGTCAAATACGACCCGGCCTCCTACGACCGTCTGGTCACACTGTTGAGGTCGATCCCCGTGGACTCTGCCACGTTCTACGCCGTGTGCCAGATGTGTGTCTACGGCGTGATGGCGGCGATGGTGATGCGGCTGCAGCTGTTGTTTGTGCCGCAGATGTGCATCGTGGCGTCGCTGCTTGTCGCGAGGAAGTGAGTGTTTTTTAAGTTTAAATACGACCGAATATCGTTGAGTCGGAGGCCTTGTAGGATTGAAAACTTCTGACACTGGGGTTGGCTACTAGCCCCACAACCTCCAACAATCCGGACTTGGCCCGGTATGTGGAGTATGGCCTAACCTTGCACAGTGTAGGGAACAGACCCATGCCCCAGCAGTGGGGACGATATGGGTTGCTCTGCCACCTACGCCGTGTGCCAGATGTGTGTCTACGGCGTGATGGCGGCGATGGTGATTTTTTTTTTTTTTTTATGTGATAAGGAAGGCAAACGAGCAAGTGGGTCACCTGATGGTAAGGCATCACCACTGCCCATAGACACCTGCAACCCCGGAGGGGATTGCAGATGCGTTGCCAACCTAGAGGGCTAAGATGAAATGCCTCTTGTGCCTGTAATTTCCTCGGCTGTCTTACTCTCCACACCGGAACACAACAGTGCAAGCACTGCTGCTTAGCGGCAGGATTAGCGAGTAAGATGGTGGTAGCGATCCGGACGGACCTCGCACAAGGTCCTACCACCTTAAAAATGATGCGGCTGCAGCTGCTGTTTGTGCCGCAGATGTGTATCGTGGCGTCGCTGCTTGTCGCGAGGAAGTGAGTGTTTTTTTAAGTTTAAATACGACCGAATATCGTTGAGTCGGAGGCTTTGTAGGGTTGAAAACTTCTGAGACTGGGGTTGGCCTCACGACGGGATTTACGACGCAATAAATATGTGTTTACATCCCATATCGTCCACTGCAAGGGCACGGGTCTCTTCCCATACCTCGTGTGTGGAGGCTATACTCCACACACGGGGGCCTAGTCCGGATTGGTGGAGGTTGTGGGGCTAATGGCCAACCCCAGCGTAAGAAGTTCTCAAGCCGCCTATAAGGCCTCCGACATGGCACCAACGGCATAACGTGCGTTGCGAAGCACGAAAACGGTCGAGATAAATGTCATTTACAGTCAAACCCATCCAGGTTATAACCGTTTCTGTAGTCAGGTAACCTGCGAGATGCGAGTACGGGAGCAGTTTAGTGAAGAATATTAATTTATTTTTGATGCAGTCATCTTACTGTAAAAAAATGAGAACATCAGAAATTGGTTGAGGAATTAATTCAAAATATGACAAGAAACGTACCTTGTCTCGACAACTCCGTAACGTTCTCGTACAACCTGCGCAGGAGTTCGGCGGTTCAAAAAAAAGACAAGTGCCAGCATAGATATAATAAAACTCAATTGTGTTTAAGAAGTTTTATTCCGGAGGGGGGGGGGGGGGGAGCGGGTTGCAAGTCTGGGTACCTAATACCTGTCATTTTATTTTTATACATTTTTGGAGTTCCGTAGCCAAATGGCAAAAAACGGAACCCTTATGGATTCGTCATGTCTGTCTGTCTGTCTGTCTGTCCGTATGTCACAGCCACATTTTTTCCGAAACTATAAGAACTATACTGTTGAAACTTGGTAAGTAGATGTATTTTGTGAACCGCATTAAGATTTTCACACAAAAATAGAAAAAAAACAATAAATTTTGGGGGCTCCCCATACTTAGGACTGAAACTCAAAAATTTTTTTTTCACCAAACCCATACGTGTGGGGTATCTATGGATAGGTCTTCAAAAATGATATTGAGGTTTCTAATATCATTTTCTTCTAAACTGAATAGTTTGCGCGAGAGACACTTCCAAAGTTGTAAAATGTGTCCCCCCCCCCTGTAACTTCTAAAATAAGAAAATGATAAAACTAAAAAAAATATATGATCTACATTACCATGCAAACTTCCACCGAAAATTGGTTTGAACGATATCTAGTAAGTAGTTTTTTTTAATACGTCATAAATCGTAAAACGCAATTTACCTTTCATTCAAGTTACAACGAACTACAAAAACTTTTATATTATGTTACTTGCTGCTACGGAACCCTTCATGGGCGAGTCCGACTCGCACTTGGCCGCTTTTTTGTATCTATGTGCCCATACAATAGTAAACTAATAACAATTATTATTGTTTCAGGAGACCTAAATCGAAGTTGGTGCCAGTACTCTGGGTGGTGTGCATTGCGACACTCCTGCGCAGATTGTACGAGAACGTTACGGAGGAGTTGTCGAGAGAAGGTAAGAGTTTATTTCTTCTCAATTTGTATGAGCAAAGCTCTTGTCGGTGGAGTAACCTCCAACTTTTCCTGTCTTCGACTAGCATTTTGACCCCCTTAAACTACACGATAGCGACCATCTCCTTAGTAGTTTCGTCTTAGTTGTCTTCTTCCTTTTCCTTTTTTTTATATTTCTACATTTCCTTATTTTTATTTTAATCTATTCGTATCTGTTAATCAATGAGTATGAGGACTCTAAAACTTTTTTATAATAATCATAGTTTTCTGTATCGTTTTTATAGTGTTGTACCCCGTCGTAAAAAACTATTTTTCATTCTTTCTTTCTTGAAACTGAAGATATGATTGTGTTGCGCAACATCCCACCTGAAGTTAAGTGACTATGCTGCCGAAGATTTATTACGCAAGCTCAAATAGTACCTGTTCACTCGCGCCTTGAAGATTTCCAAAGTATATAAATTGGGGAATATAAAAGCGTACAGAGAATTCAAGAAGAATTTAGGTCCTGACTCTTGAAACACCGACACGGGTAGCATGAGACGTAGACAAAGCTGTTTGTCGCGCCAAACGCGAGAAAATAGCTCAGCTGTTTCTTTCATTAGCTTAGCCTACGAACAAAATGCCTTTAAAACTCGCGTCGCGCGCGAAATATGTCGCCATGCTCTTAGGACTACGGGTGCATAGGGCCGAGACTACTTTTTTCACTCGGATCTATTCCTAGCTGTAGACTCAACGGCTCCCAGGATATGTCAGCCATCACCTCTCTTTAGTCTTGTTAATTTTTTTTGCTATTTTAGGATTCTACGTAATGAAATTGTTGTTTTATTATTTGTTGTGCTATTTTTAACCGACTTTAAAATTCGTTCCAGTTCTCAATTTTTAATGTATGTTCACTCATTACTCGAAGACGCCTGAACAGATTTGGAAAATTCCTTTTTTGTTTTACAGGTGGTCCCATATAAATATCGAAATCGGTTCGAAAGCGGTTTTTGAGAAAATCAACAAAAACAGCAAAATTGGAGTTGTTGCGATTGAAGTCGGTTGTTTTAACGTATTCAGCGTGGACATTATAGGATTCTACACAATGAAATTGTTGTTTAACAGACGAGTTCAGTAACCCCGAGCTAGAGCAGCTGATCACGTGGGCCGTGAGGGAAGCGGGCGCGGCGGGCGCGTGGGCCGGCGCCGCGCCCGCCCTCAGCGCGCTGCTGCTCTGCGCGCGCCGCCCCTTGGCCGCGCACCCGCACCTCGAGCACGCCGAGGCCAGGTGAGGGGACCGGCATACTGCCCTCGTTAGGACCGTTTGCGGCCGACGAGTGCAGCGACCCGGGGCTGGCAGCTGATGCCGTGGGTCTTACAGGTGGCCGGCACTCGCACCTCGAGCACCAGGTGAGGACTAGCACAGTGCGGAGTGGGGCTGGATCAGCTGATTACTACAGGTTTTACTGGAGGAGGGAGCGTGGGCCGGCGCCGCGCCCGCCCTCAGCGCACTTTTCCTTTGCGCGCGCCGCCCCTTAGCCGCGCACCCGCACCTCGAGCACGCCGAACCCAGGTGAGGGGGCTAGCATACTGTCCTCGTTAGGGAGAAGGCCGCAAAGTGTATGGAGTTTCCGTATAATTGCGGCCTTCTTTCTAATGTCGTTCTCAGCCGAAGCCAGGTGAGGGGACTAGCATACTGCCCTCGTTAGGGAGAAAGCCGCAAAGTGTATGGAGTTTCCGTAAAATTGTGGCCTTTCTAATGTCGCTCTCAGCCGAAGCCAGGTGAGGGGACTAGCATACTTCCCTCGTTAGGGAGAAGGCCGCAAAGTGTATGGAGTTTCCGTATAATTGCGGCCTTTCTAATGTCGCTCTCAGCCGAAGCCAGGTGAGGGGACTAGCATACTGCCCTCGTTAGGGAGAAGGCCGCAAAGTGTATGGAGTTTCCGTATAATTGCGGCCTTCTTTCTAATGTCGCTCTCAGCCGAAGCCAGGTGAGGGGACTAGCATACTGCCCTCGTTAGGGAGAAAGCCGCAAAGTATATGGACGGAAACTCCATATAAGTACTTGCGGCCGACGACTGCAGCGATCCGGGGCTGGCAGCTGGTGACGTGGGCTGCCGCGCTTACGATAAGAGCAGTAAGTTCGAAATCTTAGTTTTGAGTAAATGACGCGCAAATTTTTCGGTACAATTTTAACTGTGCTGCCTCGGTTTTTCAAGTTATATTAAGTTTAATTATTGAAATTTGCTGAGTAAATTGAGCCCTATCATTATGTATAAATCAATTATTTTTAAATCTTAATTAAAAAATACATAAATGCCAAAAACACTTTACACCTAGTATGAGTTAAAATATTAAACACAGTAAGTATCTTAGTTACTGCTGTTATGGTGAGTAATCCATACACACAATATCGATATCCATACATACAAAAATATCGGAGCTCCACTTATTAACGGGAAGTAAGTATACTTCCTGCTGTAATGCTAAGTAAAAACTCTTCAAAATAGAGACTTACTGCTATTATGCTTATTGATATTTATAGGTTGCAGTAGAGCTAGAAAAACGCAGGTTAGACCACTTTGTAGAGAATTTTATGCTGACTTCAAATATATATTTAACTATTTTTTCGAAAAATCCGACTTACTGCTCTTATTGTAAGCGCGGCAGTGGGTCTTACAGGAGGCGGGGACTCGCACCTCGAGCACCAGGCGAGGGACCGCCGCAGTGACGAGTGGGGCTGGATCAGCTGATAACGTGGATCTTAGGGTCTAGACAGACGGACTGCATCTTGACTGCAAGCGAGCTGCAAATTTAGATGCGGTTTATGCGCAGTTCAATTGCAGTTGGGCTAACAGCATCGAAACTGCTAAACGATAGCGCAGTTCGCTTGCAGCCGGCGCGCAATCCTAATGCAGTTGAATTGACTGCAATAGAACTGCGCAACTGCTGCAAAGCCCCGCACCATTCAGGACTGCCGCAGTGACGAGTGCAGCGACCTTACGCCCTCAGCGCACTTTTCCTTTGCGCGCGCCGCCCCTTAGCCGCGCACCCGCACCTCGAGCACGCCGAACCCAGGTGAGGGGGCTAGCATACTGTCCTCGTTAGCGAGAAGGCCACAAAGTGTACAGAGATGGCGATACTTTGCGGCTTTTTTCTTATGAGGGCAGCACAGTGCAGCGACCCGGGGCTGGCAGTTGGTGACGTGGGCGTCGAGGTTAGGGACTGTTGCAGTGACGATTACAGCGACCCGGGGCTGGAGCGGATTACAGTATTAATTTATAACTGACATAGCTCACAGAATCGCTAATCTGAATTGGTAATGCGCGTGGCACATAGCTCGTAGAACATGGCCGTTGGGGCATTAAAGTTCTCGCGCACCGAAATACGTATGTAGCGTGGGCAGGCCTCTCACTCGGTGCACCGATGACCTGGTGAAGGTCGCGGGAAGCCGCTGGATGCGGCAACGCAAGACCGGTTGCCGTGGAAATCCTTGAGGGAGGCCTGTGTTTAGCAGTCTTTTGGCTGAAAGTAAATATATCACTCATATATTTTGTTTCAGTGTTCGTTATTAGACTCTGCCATTGAACAATGTCTCCTTATCCTCTCTTTCTTTCTATTGCCCCTCTCACTCTTACACATTCCGTATATTCTTCTTGACCTTTCACTCATATTAACTTAACGTATTTGTTCTTTCCCTCCAGACGGCGTATGTACGCAGTGTACAAGACATACGGACGCTTCACGCCCGCGGAGCTATATGAGGAGCTGAACAAACTGAAGGTCACCTACCTCGTTGTCGAGATGAGCCACTGCTATGGGCGGAGCAGGTAAACTGTTAACGGATATTTTTTAAAGCCTCAGTTGGTTAGTTTACTGCATCAAAAACGAATTATGAAATATTCACCAAGAAAGTGTTCCAGAACACTTTCGTGAGAGTATTTTTTGACTGCAGCATAGGTTGCCCATTGTAAATATTGTATTGTAAGTGTGAGAGGGACAGGACCGACTCTTGTCGGGTAAGTAATGCCTTGGTTCTGGAACGGGACATAAATAGGACAAAACACACACGGTCATCCGGTCCCAAACTAGGATTCCCTGTATTGTGGGAACCAGAGAGTGATATACAATACATACATAACATCTACGTTTAAATACACATATCTCACTAATATTATACATGCGAAAGTATGGATGTTTTTGTTGCTCTTTCACGCCGAAAGTACTGAACGGACTTGCTAGATAGATGGATAAAGCACTGCTAACACATAGGATACTTTTTATCCCGAAAAACTCGATGAACAGCTAAAAACATCCGCTAATCACAAACATGTTTACGCTAGGTGGGAATCGAACGCACGACCTTCGGTGTCGGTACTATTTCCGTGCGTCTCATCGCATTATGTCCTTTTCTAGAAATGTCCTTTCTCAAAATGTCCTTTTCTCGATATGTCGCTTTTCCCGAAATGTCCTTTTCTCAAAATGACATTTTCTCGAAATGTCCGTTTCTCGAAATGTCCTTTCTCAAAATGTCCTTTTCTCGATATGTCCTTTTCTCGATATGTCCTTTTCTCGAAATGTCCTTTTCTCAAAATGTCCTTTTCTCGAAATGTCCTTTTCTCAATGTCTGATTAAGTAAACAAGAAACTTCCTAATAAGCATATATCAACCAAGGAGAACTGAGGCTGCGGCCTGGACGCAAGCGACTGCGACAGCGACAGCGACGGCGACAGCGACAGCGACAACTGTTCACGACGCAAGCGACAAGGTCACTGGGTTTGCGGCGATGTAGTGACGTGACTCTGTCGATGTCTGTCTGTCATGATGTCGATATTTCAATATTTTCATAATTATTCTTACTAATATAATAACAGTTAACACTCATATTCGCTTCGAATTTGTCCATCCAGCTTATCTCCATTGCCTGCCATAAACAAATGTGATATTGCTGCGGCCACCGTACAGTTACATAATAATACTTGCTTAAGAATCTATTGTGTTTATTTTGTTCAGCACGACAGTCAACTTGACTCTCAGGCAGCTTTCTACGATTTTATTTTAGAGATGCGCTCAGTGTATCCAAATGATACCTTTTTAATTGTAGGTGATTTTAATATTAGACATGCACAGTGGGTCGACAGCTCAACTTCAACCAGACTTGAAATATTAAATCCCCAAAATGATAAACTTGTTACTGAACTACAAAATTTCTTGCAAGTAACAGACCTTTCACAGTATAATAAATTCTTAAATTTTAACAATAGAATACTTGACCTTGTAATTTCCAACTTGGAATGCTTTATTAGCAAATGTCAAAATTCCCTGGCCTTACCTGTGGATAGACATCATGTCACAATAACTTTTACAATTAACCTAAAGAGTATCTCACCCCTTAAGTCCCCTCCTAGGCTGGTAAGACTATTCCACAAAGCCGATTATGAGGTTATAAAAATAAAACTCAATAATTACGATTGGGTAAAGGAACTTAGTATTTTTCAAGATGTGGATGATATGTTATTGCACTTTTATTCTATTTTGTATTCCATTATTGAAAATACTGTGCCTACTAAAATAATTAAATCAGATTCTCACTGGCCTCCCTGGTTTTCAGTTCCTTTGTTGAAATTGATTAAAGAAAAAGAAAAATATCACAAGAAGTGGAAAATTTACAAAAATCAATCTGATTATGATACTTTTTCTCTTTTAAGATCAAGATTTAAAACAGTGGAACGTCAGTGCTTTTTAAATTACATCAAGTATACAGAGCAAAATATACAAAATTGTAGTAAAAAAGTATTTCAATATATTCGGTCAAAAAGAAATGGTGAGTCGATTCCTGATAACATGTTCCTGGGAACCCGCAAGTGTTCTTCCGGACCTGAAATTGCTGAATTATTCAATGAATTCTTTAAGTCTGTATTTGAACCTTCCGTCACTAATATTACTAATATGCAACATTGCCAGACCAATACGCGATTAAATATAGGCACGATTTTGATAGAGGCTGATCTAGTCTTAAAATTCTTACAAAATCTGGACGTCAACAAGGGTTCTGGACCCGATTGCCTACATCCCCTGTTTTTGCGTAATTGTGCTGAATCAATTTACATCCCTCTTTCATTTATTTATAACTACTCCCTTTTAACTTCAAAATTCCCATCCGAATGGAAGCGCTCTTATATTGTACCGGTTTTTAAATCTGGCAACAAACATAATATTGAACAATATCGTCCTATTTCGAAGCTGTCCATTTTGTCTAAACTTTTTGAGAAATTAGTGCTTCACACTCTTTCGCCTCTAGTTTATCCTATAGTTATTGAAAACCAACATGGCTTTATACCTAGAAAATCTACTGAAACTAATTTATGTGAATTCACTGATATTATTTTAACAGCAATGGACAAAGGCTTCCAGGTAGATGCAGTTTACACTGATTACTCGAAGGCGTTTGATAAAATTTCCCATGCTATCTTAATAAATAAACTTGAAAACGTAGGAATCCATGGAGATCTTTTACGCTGGATTACTTCTTACCTAGAAAAAAGATGTCAAGCTGTTTCTATTAAAGGATACGTATCTTCTTTTGTTCCTATCACCTCAGGGGTACCACAAGGGTCCCATTTGGGTCCTTTTCTTTTTAACTTATTCGTTAACGATGTTATAGAAATATTTAACTCATCTAACCTACTTATCTATGCTGATGACAAGAAAATTTTTAAATTGGTAAAGACCAGTAATGATTGTATAGCTTTGCAAAATGATCTAAATTGTTTTTACTCTTATTGCCAAAAGAATGCCTTATTTCTTAATGTTGAAAAATGTAACGTTATAACTTATACTAGGAAGTCACGTCCTATTAAATTTAATTATAAATTGAATAACTACTCTATTAAAAGAGTGACTCAAATTAAGGACCTTGGGGTTATCTTAGATCATAAACTTTTGTTCGACAAGCATATTGACTACATAACTGGAAAGGCCTATAAAATGCTTGGCTTCATAATAAGGAACTGCCGTGTCTTTAACAATATATTAACTTATAAGACTCTTTATAACTCCTATGTCCGGAGTATTTTGGAGTACGCGAGCACTGTTTGGAACCCACAGTACTCTATTCATATTAATAAGATTGAGCGTATTCAAAATAAATTTATCAAATACGTGTCCTTTAGATCTAAAAACTTTAACAATGATTTTGATACCCTTATTAATAGGCGTGAGAAGAGAGACGCTGTCTTTCTCTTTAAAATATTAAGATCTCACATGGATTCTCCTTATCTTCTTTCTCGTATATTCTTGAGGTGTCCTTCAAAGCAAACCAGATCTAAAATACTTTTTTCTATTCCTTTTTCACGGACAAACTACTCAAAAAATTGTTTTCTAAGACGTGCATGTGATCTTTATAATAAGAGATTCTGTGATCTTGACTTATTTCATCTCAGTCTCGGTAAATTTAAATATCTTCTTAACAATTCTTATAACAATGTTTAAAATAACAAATGTAGCACTTTGTAACTCCTTTCATGTAATTACTTTCATTTAGTTCATGTGATTTATCAGTAAAATAACATTAAGGTTTATTAACTGCCCTCTGGCTCTGTGTAATACACAAATTATCAACTTTGTAAGATTAGCCTATCTGTGGAAACTCTGTTGGTTAAGCATCTAGCTATAAGTTAAAGTTTATAAATAGATTTTGATCCTGTATGTTTCCCAAATAAATAAATAAAAAAAAAAAAAAAAAAATGACTCAGAGGTTTGCTCTCCTGACTATTGATCCGAGAGTCGTGGGTTCGATCCCCGCCCAGGGCAAATATTTCAGTTTTTTTAATATTACTACTAATTTGCTAAAGAGGACATAGATTTATATAACAAACAAAACAAAAAGGCGATGAGCGGGGTGCGGCGAGTGAGGTGCGGGTTGCGGGGGGAGAGGAGCGGTTGGGGGGATGCGCGGGGTGCGGGTGGGGAGGAGCGGGGTGCGGGGGAGGGTGAGTCATTGGTGCGTGAGGAGGAGTGGGGTGCGGGGGTGAGGCGCGGGTTGCGGAGAGTGAGGCGCGGGTTGCGAGGTTGAGGCGCGGTTTGCGGGGGAGACGCGGGGTGCGGGGGGAGGGGCGCGTTGCGGGTGAGGGAGGGGCGGGGTGCGGGGGGAGGGGCGCGGTGCGGGAGAAGGGTGGGGAGCGGGGGAAGGAGGGGCGGGGTGCGGGGAGGTAGGGTCCGGGGGGAGCGGGGTGCGGGGGGGGGAGCGGGGGACGGTGAAGAGTGGGGTGTGGAGGGTTGCGGGGTGCGGGGGGAGGCGCGGGGTGCGGGGGGAGGAGTGTGGTGCGGAGGTGAGTCGCGGGGTACGGGAGGGGGAGGTGCGGGGTGCGGGGAAGAGTGAGTCGGGGGGGTGAGGTGAGGGGTGAGGGGGTGAGGCGCAGGGTGCGGGGGGATATCAACTCCCTGAGCGAAGCCGGGCACTCCAGCTAGTATGAAACTTTATCATTTTCTTATATGAAACTATTTTTTCTACTCAAACTATCGATAGTTTAAACTGGTTTATCGATTAAAGAAGAACGTCCCTAAACGCGCGACGTCCTTGAAATGTCGCTCGTCGCTCGTGTGTCGCCGCGCGTGTCGCTGTCGTCCAAAACAGCTCCATACAAATCTATGGAAATGATCAAGTCGCTCGTGTCGCTGTCGCTGTCGCTGTCGCGACAGCGACAGCGACGGCGACAGCGACAGCGACAACTGTTCACGACGCAAGCGACAACGTCGCTCGGTTTGCGGCGACGTAGTGACGTGACTCTGTCGATGTCTGTCTGTCGCGATGTCGATATTTCGATATTTTCATAATTATTCTTACTAATATAATAACACTTAACACTGACTCAGAGGTTTGCGCTCCTGACTATTGATCCGAGAGTCGTGGGTTCGATCCCCCACCCAGGGCAAATATTTCTGTTTCTTTAATATTACTACTAATTTGCTAAAAAGGACATAGATTTATACAACAAACAAAAAGGCGATGAGCGGGATGCGGGGAGTGAGGTGCGGGTGGAGGGAAGCGCGGGGTGCTGGTGGGGGAGGAGCGGGGTGCGGGGGAGGGTGAGTCACGGGGTGCGGGGGGTGAGGCGTGGGTTGCGGAGGGTGAAGCGCGGGTTGCGGGGTTGAGGCGTGGTTTGCGGGGGAGTCGCGCGTTGCGGGGGGAGGGGCGTGGTGCGGGGGTTGGGATCCGGGGGAAGCAGTGTGCGGGGGAGAGGAGCGGGGTGCGGGGTTGAGGCGCAGGTTGCGGGGGGAGGAGCAGGGGCGGGGTTGAGGCGCGGGCTGCGGGGGAGAGGAGCGGGGTTCGGGGGACGGTGAAGAGTGGGGTGTGGAGAGGCGCGGGGTGCGGGGGGAGGAGTGTGGTGTGGAGGTGAGTCGCGGGGTGCGGGAGGGGGAGGTGCGGGGTGTGGGGAAGAGTGAGTCGGGGGTGAGGTGAGGGGGTGAGACGCAGGGTGCGGGGGGATATCAACTCCCTGAGCGAAGCCGGGCACTCCAGCTAGTATCAAACTTTATCATTTTATTATCTGAAACTATTTTTTCTACTCAAACTATCGATAGTTTAAACTGGTTTATCGATTAAAGAAGAACGTCCCTAAACGCGCGACGTCCTTGAAATGTCGCTCGTCGCTCGTGTGTCGCCGCGCGTGTCGCTGTCGTCCAAAACAGCTCCATACAAATGTATGGAAATGATCAAGTCTCTCGTGTCGCTGTCGCCGTCGCTGTCGCAGTCGCTTGCGTCCAGGCCGCAGCCTTAGAAGTAAAACAAAAACGTAATAAAAATCCGTGTCCGATTCAGTACTTCCAGGTTATAAATAAAATAAATATTTCAGTTACATAATAAAACCAGTCAATTTTTAACAAAAACATTAAAATTTAATATCCATAACTTCCACAAAATTATTTATTCAATCAAAATAAAACCTTATAGACAATTTTTCTGAAATAAAAATACAAAATTGTAGGTAATTATTTTCCAAAAAAAAACCAACAATAATTTTCACATATACAATAAATTCAAGGATGTTTAAACAGAGAAAAATGCCAGCCATAGGCCACCGTCCATAGTAAAATCTAACATCCCCTTTCTTAAAGTATTGTTATTCATAATAATCATTATTTTAAAGGAGAAGGTTTTTTACTAAGTAGAAATAATTTACTGTGAAAAATGACTATTATTATAAACCATAATAAGCTGAGACTTGATTGTGCTCTTTTTAATTGACTGGACTCCTTGGTAACTTTTATGTAATTGAAATTTTATTTTAAGTCTAATATAAAAGTTCTGAATTGCACACTTCTATGTTTTTTATGTGATAGGTGGCAATAATCAATAACGAGCAATAATTATTATAAGTTTCATGTGAATTTGTTCGTAAAAAAGGACTGATTTTTATTAGGTTTTTGTTTTACTTCTAAGTTCTCCTTGGTTGATGCATGCTTATTAGGAAGTTTGATATTAACTTAATCAAACATTGAGAAATGGACATTTCGAGAAAAGGACATTTTTAGAAAAGGACATTTCGAGAAAAGGACATTTCGAGAAAAGGACATTTCGAGAAAAGGACATATCGAGAAAAGGACATTTCGAGAAAAGGACATATCGAGAAAAGGACATTTTGAGAAAGGACATTTCGAGAAAAGGACATAATGCGATGAGACGTTTCCGTGGCAGTGGTCGGCAAACTTCCTCGGAATCTCCGAAACATATATAAATATAAACAATATATAAATCAATTAATATCCTGAACAAATCACATACGGTCATCACTGTTATCTTTTATTTATGATTTCATTTGAATGTGTCAACAGTCGCGGCTGGTCCCTGGAAGACATTTGGGACGTGGAGGCGCCGGCCCTGTCACATCGGCCTAAGCTGTGCCATCTCTTATTGACGCAGCCGCAAGACCACTTCTACAGGGTGTTCCGCGGCCGCGAGTACAGCGTGTTCCGCGTACACGACTTGAGTGTGCGGTGAGTGTCTCACGTTGACCTATACTGTCCCATGTCACCCCCAATACTGGGGCACGGGCCTCTTTCCATGCATCCCCCGCATCGATCACGCAAGTTAGCTGACTACAGACAGACACTTAATCTGGATGGGTTTGACTCGCGAAAAAGTAATGAATGTGGAAGAAGCTAGATAAGTTCTTCAGAATAGGAGCGAATGGCGTTTCTGCCTGTGAAAAACCATATCGTCCCCACTACAGGGGCACGGGTCTTTGCCCATGCCTAGGGAAGGTTAGGCCTTATTCTCAATACACGGGTAGTACGGATTGTTGGAGGTTGTGGGGCTAGTGGCCAACCCCAGTGCAGTGTCAAGAAGTTTTCAAGCCGCCTGAAAGGCCTTTGACATGGCTTAATGACTGCTATCTAGCGAAAACCTTTTATTTTGAGCTGAGTTCAAGTCGCAGAAAGAAGTTGTAACAATTATTTCCTTTTTTGTTTGTTTGTTAAATATTTATTTTCTTATTTGTCAACAGATATATGCCGCGTTGCTTCGATACCTGACAGTAAGGGAAGGGCGGTGCGGCGACGATACGACACGACATGCCACCGCGACGACATCGCAACGTACGTGTTAGAACTATAAGTGTTATATCTATGTAACAGTAGTTAAGAATGTCAGCAAAAACAATTTAGCCCGGATACCTTTTATTAACATGTGCATCAAATGGTTATTCGTTCAACTAGTGAGCAAAGTTATTTTTTGCTACGAGTGCTGACTTTAAATCACGAACTAGCGAAGTAGTCTAGAATTCAATCACGAGAGTAGCGAGTGATTCTTATATAGACTACTGAGCACAGTGAGTGATTTAAAGGCACGAGATATAAAAATAACTTGCTCTCATGTTAAACATACAACTTTTCACCACGACCAGCGAGAAAAGTTAAAACGTAGTTGATTAAATTCTCTTTGCAGACAATATAGTTTTTTATTATAATGTTTTTAATTTAGAGGTTGCGTTCGGAAACTGCGCTGCTTGTCATTTTTATGAAACCTAAGATGAAAACCAAACATGATATTTTTAAGTAAGCGATATTCATGTTTACTAGTACATATTTATTTTAAATATTACGTCTTTAAAACTTAAATTTTTCATTAAATAACAGACAACACTTTGTGCCTATGAATTAAATCTCTAGGCCAAAATGAGTTTCTAAAGGAACTATCGTCCATATTTTTTTCAGCGCCGCGCAAAAGATGGTGTTCGAAATTCGAATCACTTTTTCTCACGCTCGCAGCAAAAACCGTTTTTGCTTTGAGTTTTTAGGGACCAAAGTCACCGTTTCGTGCTGGAGAGGTGAAAAATATGTTTATTCGAAGTAAGTATGTAGCATTGTACACTTTTCGCAAATCATTTTTTTAATCTACCTAATACGAAGTTCCTACCACTCGGAATTCGTATACCCAACGTTTCGGGAAGTGTTTGCGGGGAGATAAGAAACGTCGGGACCAAGAGAAACTCCCTCCAATCCATAGTAATATACTGGAAAGTACCTACGAATATCAGCAGTTCGATGTAAAGGAAAACAAACCGCGAGTAGTCTTAAGGTGTAGCCACGGAGAGAGAAACTTTTTGCCTGCCGTACTCAATTAGTGGGATCCCTGACCAATGGTTCAATATTTATACTATTTTTAACAGATTTCAAAAGGATCTCACTATTTGAATCCGGCAGGCAAAATGTTTTGGTTCTCAATTTGAATGTGTTTTTTTTTTGTATGTATGTTACGCGATTACTCCGCCAATTACGAATCGATTTTGATGATTCTTTTTTTGTTTGGAAGGTCATACATAAGCGGTGGTCCCATTAAAAAAATATCAAAATTGTTTAAGCGCTTTTTGAAAAAATCAACAAAAACAAAAAAACATAGCAAAATGGTAGTTGTTACGATTGGTGTATTGGTCAAGTGGACTGTATTTGAATGAAAACGCTGATATTGAGGTGACAAAGTGGTAGGATCGCTACCTTGAACTTTATTGAGATCGAAAACATACAATACTCAAAGTAATCGGAACTTAAAACTGACGAAACCAAAATTATCGAAACCCGTTCGGCTCGCATGCCGGTTATATTTATGGTAAAAGTTACCTATCGCAACTAGTTACATTTCAAGTGACACATCGGCCAATGCTAATGCGCCAATTTCCTTATTTACTTAAAGAATTTACGGTTTTTTCCAAACATTGTAATTCACAATTCAAAACACTCTAATTACCTTTATACCATAAAAACACATTATACAAGCATCTTAAAAACGTTATACATATAAAACTCTAGCCACAAAATCATGTTAAACTTTAAACATCTTTACATAACAAAATTACATTTATAGATCTATATATCTTTATTCTACATATAAATTCTAAAAGACTATAGCACGCTTCACAAATAATATCTATTAAATGCAGCCGGACGCTATTCGTTTATCCTTTAATCTCAAAAACCTCTTTTTACGTTCAAGCTAATACTGACTAAACTAAGAAAGTGTACTTAAATTTAAAACCGAATTATTAAAGATTCTTACTTATTCTACAGCTATATAAACTCAAATCAAAGCTAGGTGGCGTACTTTAAGAGCTATTAATTAATTAACAAGTTATCCTTATCGGAGAACGGAATGGCGATATTTTCCGTCTCACTTTAACTTTATATCCATTGTAAGAGTGAATCAACACATCTCTCCATCCTACTCTAGTTAGACACATAGATTTTAACAAAAGTAAATCAACTCAGAGTGTATCTAACTAAGGCTAATATTGATCCTAACTAACAAACAATCAAATAAATATTAATTTTAGCAGCTTGGCTCGTCTGTCCGCAACAATTGGAGTCGGTTGTTTTTAACGTGTTCAGCCAATTGTTCTGTCAATTATTCTGTATTAGGCTACATGACTGCAGTAGGCGAGTGGACTGTAATTGAAAATTCTTCTGGTGGCTTCCTCTGGGATTTTACAGGTTTTGTTACTGTAATGGTGAAGTGGACTGTAAGAAGAAAACACGCTGATTTGAGGTAATAAAAGGTAGGATCGCTACCATGCAAATCTTTATTGAAGATGAAAAAAACCCATTCGGCGTGTGGTCTTCTCATGATTCCGAGAATCCGAGAAATCCGGATCGGGACCTTGTCCCCTGCCGTAGGGATCTACCGCGGCTCGCCACTACGAGTCGGATGCTGGGGTGGGCTGGGGCCCGTTTCTTTCGCTCCCATCCTGGGGGCGTTTTGGAGAGCGCGGTGCAGCTCGGTGAGCGCTCGTGGCAGGGGCTTCTTGATGGATGGCACCTCTAAGTTAGGTGCCAGGTCCCGGAGGTGCTCGTACGTCGAGTGGTCAGCCCGGGTGAACATCATGTTCGCCATGGGGGCGATGAACAACGTTGGTTCTACCCGAAGGTCTCGTCTGTGAGCGTTGGCGGCCCATCTTACGGTGATGGACTGTTGGGCCTCCAGTTGGCTTCTCTGACTCTTGGAAGTCAGTTGGTATCAAGTGAAGTGAAATGAAAAAGGTGTAGTAGTTTTCCGCAGCCGGGGGAGCGAGAGGGCCAACCAAACGAGCTATTTTCCGATTTTTCTTTCTTGATGTAGCTTATACAACGCTACAGTAGTGACTGAACGAACAGCCTCGTGAGCTTCTCTGAACCCCGCAAGGGGTTCGGAGGAGACCGTATCGGGACTGATATCCCCCGACGGTGGGTGGTTCCGCAGCCCGCTACTACGGGCCGGTGCTGGTGGTGCGTTTTGTTTGTAGGCGTCTGCGAGCTCTCTTGGGAGAGCCTTCCTGTCTAGCGGTTTCTCGTAAGCCGGCGCCAGGTCTCTGATGTGCTCGAAGCCCGAGCAATCTGCGCGTGAGAACATATGGTACGCCAGGCGGGAGACAAACATTTCTATTGTCTCCACTTTGAGGTCTCTTCTTAGGACCTCATTCCTGACGTACATATGGGCGTCGGCTGCCCACTTTAGTGAGATGCTTTGTTGGGCTTCGAGCTTTTTTCTGTTTGTGGTGGATGCCATTTGGTACCAAGCTGGGGCTGCATAAGTGAATATGGGGCGCAGGTATGTCTTGTATATGCCCAGCTTGGTGCGTAGAGGAAGTTTGGACCTGAACACCGGCTTCAGTAGGTTTCTTGTGGCTCTCGCTTTGTCGCAGACGCCTTTTATGTGGTGCTTGAAGCTGAGGCCGTGGTCTATGGTGACCCCCAGGTATTTCACCGCCGGAAGCCATTCAATCTCCTGGCCTTGGAGCTGCAGCTTTCCGGGCAGGGCCTAGATGCCCAGGACGATGGCCTGGGTTTTGTCTAGCCATGGCGGGAGCTCTTGTAGGGTTCGCTGCATTTTGACAGCTGCATGTCTCGCGTTGAGGAACGACCTGACATACGCCGCGTCATCCGCGTACAGCGCCAGTGTGGAGTCGCCTGGGGCGGGGATGTCGTCTGTATACGCGGCGTAGCACGTCGGCGACAGGCAGCTGCCTTGCGGTACTCCCGCCCCGTAGTGCGGCCAGCCTGAAGAGGAGCCCCTCGTGCCACACTCTGTCAAACGCCTTCTCCATGTCCAGGAATTTGGCGACGGAGACCCTCTTCTTGTTGGCGTTGGTGGCCAGCAGGTGCAGCACTCGTGCCAGTTGGAGGGTAGTGCTGTGTTTGGGTTCAGGTCTGGGGGTCATGTGCGGCGTCATTTTTTTCAGTAGAATAACCTCGAACAGTTTGGACAGGGCCGACAGGTGATCGGCCTGTAGCTCTCGAGGAGGAGTATATTCTTCCCCGGCTTGGGCAGTAGGATGACGTGGCCCTCCTTCCACGCGCTTGGGAAATGTCCCGTGCGCATGATGCTGTTGAAGAGGCGGGCGATGGCTGCAATTGTGCGTGCTGGAGCGTGGCGGAGAGCTTTATTGGTGATGCCATCCGGGCCGGGTGCCTTCTTTGGCTATAGGCGGCGGATGGCCTTTTCCACTCCAGCGGGGGAGAAGAAGATGTTGTAGGAGGCATGTACTTCGGCGAGGATGGGTCGAGCGAAGACCTCCCCGAGCTATCTTCTATCGTGTCATATCAGATACGACACGATAGCGATCTTCTATCGTGTCATATCAGGCCAAAATGCTAGCTGAGGACAGGAAAAGTTGAAGATTACTCCACCGACAAGAGCTCTGCTCATACAAATTGAGAAGAAAGAAACTCTTTTTTTTTATCATCATTATCTGTTCCATACAATTCCGTCTCAGTCGTCTGCTTCCTTTTCTCTCTTATATTTCCTTCTATTATGGTTTTGTGGCGACATCTGCAGTACTGGCTGTCTTATCTTCATGCCGGAACACATCAATGCTTCACAATCAATGTTTTAACATATTTTAGAAAGACCCTACCAGCATTTGTTAAACAGACGAGTTCAGCACGCCCCTGGGCTGGAGTAGTTGAGAACGGTTTTAGAAAAAACAGATCAACGTCCCTTGCTGTTTACAAGTACATGCAGGAAGTTCTGATTATTCTAAATGAAAAAAAGTACGCCGTAGGTATTTTGTTAGACATGACAAAAGCTTATGACTCGGTACAACATGACATCTTATTAAATAAACTTCAAGGTATAGGAATACGAGGCAATGCGTACAAATGGTTTTCATCGTACTTACGGGATCGGGTTCAGTATGTAGAAATTGAACACTATAATCACGAATTAGGCCAAATTAATTTAGTCAGATCTGATCCACTGCGCACAAATGCGTCCATTCCTCAAGGGAGTGTGATCGGATGTTTATTATTTTTAATTTATATTAATGACCTCCCGAAAATCATGAACGAACCATGTATATTATTCGCGGACGACGTTTCCCTACTCACTGCATGTTCAAACAACACTAATGTTAATCAAAAACTCCACTCCTTATTTGATCAAACAGTAAATTGGTTGAGTGATTACCAACTTAACGTAAATTTCGCAAAAACAAAAATCATAACTTTCCAACCATATCAAAAACGAGCACTACACTTAGATTTCACATATAACCGCACAACAATCCAGCAAGTGAGCGAGTTCACACTACTAGGTCTAGTCATAGATTCCCACGTAAACTGGAAGGCACATATCGAGAAAATACGTAATAAACTGTCCCGGTTCACGTACGCGCTGAGCGAAATCAAAAAGACCACTGACCTTCAAACTGCGCTTGCTATGTATTATGCATATGCCTATGCATGGCTAAGCTACGGTATCGTCTTATGGGGAAATAGCACGAATGCATCTGATCTATTCATTCAACAGAAAAAGCTAATTAGGATCTTAGTAAATATTACCAATGACGACAGCTGCAAGCCCCACTTTAAAGAACAAAAAATACTCACCCTACCCTCTATCTACATTTTGGAAATCTGTAGATTTGTCAAAAAACACCAGGACTATTACACAAAACGAAAACACATAAATACACGATATCCACTACGCCATAGGGAAAGGTTAATGCTACCAACATCACGACTACAATTGCACGCCGCTAGTCCATATGTAATGTCAATAAAAATATTTAACAAACTGCCAAAACAAATACAAACAGAAAATAAGGAAGGTTTATTTACAAAAAAATTAAAAGAATTGCTTATCAAGAAATCATACTATACACTAAATGAATTTTTACAAGATAACTTCAATAAATTTTAATGGGCTTTTTTCAATTTTAAATGGAATGATAGGAACTAGGCATTTTAAATTTTAAATATTACTTATTTGAATATTAATCTTTATTTTTTATGATGAATTTTTCTATATGTTTTTTTTAAAAATACAATTTATTTATTTAAAATTTATTTCGAAATTAATTTATCTATTTTAAATGAATGAATTTTGAATTTTGTTTTACTGAATTATTTTTTATCTGGATTATGTTAATTTTGCATTAATTTATTAATTTAAATTAATGAAGTTAGTGATGTTATTACGTTTTTTTTTAATTTTATTAATATATACATTTAAACTTTTTTATAATGCATGATTTTGTTAAGAATATTAAGGTCCTCCTCTCCTCTAGTATATATTGTTGTGCCCAAACTGGGTCCATGATGTACATTTTAATATATATTAACATCTGTGTAAAAAACTCATGGAATGCAATAAATTATTGAGTATTGAGTATTGACTTGGACGACGAAGTGGGTGACGGAGAGCGAAGCAGCTCACGGGGCAATGGTCGCCCCTCGGGAGGCCGGGCGTGCTGGGGCGCAATGTTTAGGTGGAGATGGCCACCCTGGTCGGCGCGGTCGAACATGCGCCGCGCCATACCACGGATGAAGTCCTCCACCAATTGCATTTGCAGATTGTCCGCAATTACTATAGTCTGAATATAGAGCGCAGGGCGACATTCTGCTTGACCTGGATTCGATGGCGTTGTGTGGCTGAACATAAGGGGTACCACGCAGGAGCACCATATGTTAGGCGCGAGCGGATGAACATTTTGTAAATCCTCAGTTTCGCGCGTATGGGCAGAGGGGATTGTAGGACCGGTCGTAGAAGGGCGCGCGCGGCTTTTGCCTTGTTGACCACATGGGCACCTGCGGTGTGGCAGCCCAGATAGCGCACCGAGGATTCCCAATGCACTTCCTGGCCTAACAGCAGCAACCTGGGCGGATGGTTGGTGCGTACCCCTGTGCAGATGGCGGTCGTCTTGCCCACATTGACAGGCATACGCCATATGTTCAACCAGTAGTGTAAGATGTCCAGCAGACGCTGCATCTTTCGAGCTAAAATATTGGCTCGGCGTGAGGAGGCGAAGTAGGCACTATCGTCGGCGAACAGTGCCAACTCAACATCCCGTTCCCAACGAAGAATCTCTCGGTTCGTTCATTCGAGTTTCGCAGATTCACCCCTGAACGGTTTCACGTACTCTTGAACTCTCTTCAAAGTTATTTTCAACTTTCCCTCACGGTACTTGTTTGCCATCGGTCTCGCGGTAATATCGGCTGGTCGTACGCACCATGCTTCTAATTATACTTTCAAAAGTGCTGGCCACCGTTCCCTTTTCTTCACCCCCGATCGATGTAGGGTGTGTATTAAAACACTTTCAGGTGGGTTCTTCAGCGATTCTCCCGTTCATTTCCACTTTTTCTTTATATTTTTCTTGTAAGTATTCGATTTTCACTGAACTGTGCAGGCAGTTACAATTACCCGAGGTCCCTACCTCGAGCAATACCTCAAAGAGGGCCGCTACATTTTCACTGGGCCCTAATTTTCACCTTGAGTTTCCCTGGAACCAAATTTTCACTTTAAGTGTACGGTATTGCCGTGCACGTGTGTAGATACTGGCGAGCGGCTCCCGTACTCAGGGGTGTATTCCAAAATTTTTCACAATTTTCTTCTATACTGTCCTGATCGGAACTGAACTAGCAGGCCGTCTTGACCTTGGAGTTTAAGCTTCGGTGGCTGTTTGAGCGCGCCCACGTCAATCGCCTGTGTCTTGGCCACGTTAACGGAGAGCCTCCATTTCGCAAGCCAAGAGGGCAGCTTATCGAGGGTGCGTTGCATCTTGATTGCAGCGTGGTTGGCATTTAGAGACGAGGTGATTGCGTAAACGCTAGAGTGGTTCCACCGGGCGCTGGTATGTCGTCCGTGTAGACAGCGTAGCAGGCCGGCGACAAGCAGCTTCCCTGTAGGATTCCCGCCCGGATGGGCCTCTTGGTGGAGAGCGCACCGTCCACGCGTGCTCTGAAGCTTCTTTTTTTTCGTTATTCTTCTTATTTAGCTTCTGTTGAAGAGGAAGCTCCTCAACGCCTCCAAGATTTGGTGGGGGAGTGAAGTTGTGGCCATCTTGTAGAACAGTCCCTCGTGCCACACCCTAATCGGTTACTTTGTAAGTCTGTTACAATCTTTCAGGAAAGTTGTCAGGTCTCCCAAGACCGGCCTTTTCGGCTTTGCCCGCCTTATCCGGCATAACCTGCAGCTTCCCTCGATGGCTCGCACTGTCGGTCGCAAGGAAGTTATCCAGTAGCTTTGCCTGATGTCGTTCACCACTCGTTCTCGGTTTGCATGCAGCGCCTTCCGGTGATAGTTCTCCACCAGCAACCTGGCAAACGGGTGCCTCCCATCAAGGATTACGGGCCTCTTAAATTCTTTTCCTGTATTGGACGCGTCGATCCGTCCTCGCACGTGCATTAAGTACTCCGTCGACCAGGATTGGGTCAAGTTTTGCTATCCTGCTGGTGAATCTCACCGGCTGATCCTTTCCCAACCTGTCGATGTCTTCACCGAAGCAATCCCTTTGTGCTTTTGTAATCCAGTGTCGCTCAGCCTCCTCGCCGGCGACATATATCAATGAATTCTAGAACCCTAGCCGTCGCTCTTATGAGACGCTCAAAGGAAGAGAAGCGCTCCACCTCGGGCTGGAGGATTTGGGGCACCAGTGGAGTCCTCTAGGACCTCCAGGACTGGCTGGTGATCCGATTGGACCTCATCGTCCAGCACCTCTTGTGTTGAAGGTGTGCTGAGGCCCCTATAGACCACCAGATCTATGACGTCTGGCAGTGTGGGGGTACCGGGTAGGGACCTCCGGGTCCTGGACGTCGTAGCCGTGGGCCTCAGCGTCGTTGATTAGCTTGCGGCCGTTAGGACATGTCTTCGAGGAGTTCCAGCCTGTATGCTTGCAGTTCCAGTCCCCAGCTAGGATAGTGGGATAGCTGGAGCTGAGCAGTCTGCGAACTTCAATGACATCCAAGCTGGAATGCGGACGGTAGATAACGTAGACTTGGAGTGGAGTGCCGCCGGTAAAAATCTCCACTCAAAGGGCAACAGTTTTTGTGTCCTTGCTCGGTAGGGGTTGATGGGCGATGTCCTGTTTAACCGCCACCAGGAGGCCCTTGTAGGCCCTGGCTCCACTATGGTGGAGCTGGTAGGTATGGTAGCCAGCGACATCCATTTTTGTGTTCTCAGAGAGCATCGTCTCAGAGATCAACAGGACGGAGACGTTCTGCTCTCTGAGAATGGGCTTCAGAAGCGGGACCTTTTTCCTGAGGTCCCCACCCGTGTTCCAATGCAGAACTCTAATTTGACTTAGCTGCGAGGAGTTGGGAGGATTTCCTCGAGCAGCTTGGTGGCTCTTGCGGTGTCAGTGGTAGGGGTCTTGGCTTGTTTGGTTGCCCGGCTGGGTTTCCCAGGTTTTCCTGCGTTTGCGGTCTGGGAAGGCTGCTGGGCCTGCGGCTGGGGCTGGGGCTTCTTTGCCTGGCGCTTCCTTCTGCGCCTGGTGGTGGCTCCTGCCGCTGCCGTTGTGGCGGGATCGGTGAAGGCGAGGGACCCGCTTGTGTGTTTTGCAGGGTGAGGGTTTTCCGCAGTTGGCGAAGGTGGGTGCGTCTTCGCGCGGGCGTGGACATTCGCCGGCGAAGTTGGACACAGGCGGGGGTGCGGTGACAGTTATGACTGGAGTGCCTGAAGCCTTGGCATCTGTGGCACTGCGCTGGGCCTTTCTTTGCACGCCAGGCCTCTATAATGATGCCCGGCATGCAGAGGAGATTCCTCACTTGGCATATGCAAGGATTTTGGTGGGGGTCGGCTGGAGCTCTACGAAGCTCTACGCAGAAAATGCAGCCAGGCCTTCCCCGGCGCCCGTTGATGGGGCGGACGTAGGAGGATTCGAACCCAAGGGAGGTGAGTACCTCCTTTATTTTCTCGGGGTTCGAGTCCGCTGGCAGGTCTCTTATCGCCATAAGATTGACCTTGATGGTACGCTCGGTGGGCAGGGAGTACGAAAACCATATAAGGTTCTCCATTTTGTCCAGGTTGGAGAGGTGTGCCTGGATGGTAGATTTCCTATTGGTGCCGCTCGTGGTGCGCTTTTATGCATTGTGCTACAGTAGCATTGGGTTGCAAATGGCCTTTACGACTCTTCTGAGTGACGTCACGTAGAATCGCTGGCGCAGCTCGTTCATTACGGTCTGGTGGTTACCGTGATTTAAGCGGCAATGGTAGTCTTCTGTTAGCTGGCGGACGACGTGATGCTTCCCGTCCAACACTGTGGGATTCATGTACTCTGGCTCGGGTGGCAATTAACTCGCAGCGCCGAGTCTTGTCCGAAGAACTAGTAGTCCGTCGCGTATGACGTCGAGTTTGTACAGCGGCAATCTTTTTTCTATTTTTTGTCCCTTCTCTAGGCTTTGCATTTCCCGATGAAAATTGTCGCGTTGAACGATCTTGATGAGCTTGAGCTTGATTCAGCTTTTCTTATTATTTCTTCCCTTATAGGTGGGAGGTCGTTAGTGCGAGCGAGACGGTTAGCGTTAGAGTCGGGCAGTAGGAGGCTTTGTAGAAAACGTTGGCGTTTTCGTTTGCTGCGCCTGGTGTCTCCTGCTGCTGCCGTTGAGGCGGGGTCGGTGAACCCTTTTTTTATTCCTCGCCGCGTTTTCCGAGGATAATATCAAGCGGTGGGCAGCACGATAATCCACTACACGCACTTTACCGTCACTGTCGGGATAAACGTTCACAATTTTGCCCTTAGGCCACTGCGTGGTATTGAGACATCACAAATGACTACAACATCGTCTACTTTCACGCTCACTGAGTCACAATCCACTTCACTCGACGCTGGAGTCCCACTTTCGACGCTATCGACGCCAGAAGTCATCCGCCAAGGCGTTTGCACGCCTCCACTGACGACGGACATCCAAGTCCGTTGAACACGACGGCGTGAACGAGGCGGCGCTCGATCCCGTCCCCAACAGGCGTGAGGACGGCGGGACTTGCCGCGTCTCCCACAGGCACGTAGCTGAGAGGCCGACTGTTGACAGTTAGTTCGGCGTCAAGGAGCAGGGTGTGCAGTACCTCTCAAGGTACCTTCTGGCGCAAGGTCACCAAGGACCTTGAATGACAGCTGGACACAAGAACCCTAAAGGGTCAAACACCGACATAATGAATCTAAGATACTCTCTTTTCGTAGGTATCACCTCTTACCTCATCACTAGCGATTTCCACAGGAATTTTCTTGAAGAACAAATCAAATGTTAGATCATTCAACTGAGGGTTCCAGATTAAACCTATGGTACGCTCTACAGGTATTTGCTCTAATGCTTTTCCGAACTCTATGCTCTGAGCTACTTGTGTTGAACCCTCGACTCGTTCACACATGGTAGGAGAGTGACTTCCACCCCCTAATTATGGAAGCCCCCTGCAGCGTGAGTCTGCGTCACTTCATCAACTCCCTTCAATAAGCTTGGCTGCCACGGCTCTCCCCTCGTGGCAGCAGCGTCGGCAAGTACTCTCGACTCCAGCGGCGCCAGAATTCATCCGCCAGGCCCTCAGCAGCGTCAGTAATGCCTCCTCCTTCGGCGTCTTTTGGTGAAAGAGGGTGGTAAGCGCTGATTTCACCGACCGCACCATCCGCTCCCACGTACCACCTTAATTGGGCGCAATGAATTTCCAACTGGCACAGTCGACAGCTCCTCTCGATGGCTCGTACAGTCGGGGTCTTAAATGAGTTAAGTAATACTTCTGCCTTAGGTCGTTTACCACCCTTTCGCGGTTTGCGTGCAGGGCTTTCGGGTGGTCGTTTTCTGTCAACAACCTGATGAAAGGTTGCCTTCCTTCGAGGATAATGTTTTTTTTTTAGTATATTCTCCTGTGCTGGGCGCGTCAATCCTGCCCCTCGCGCACAGCACTCCATCAACCAGGGTCGGATCCAGTTTCGCTCTCTTGCTGGAAGGGTTTACAGGCTGCCCTTTCTCCAATCTGGTGATCTCTTCACGGAAGCAGTCCCTTCGTGTTTTCACGCTCGGCTTCATCTATGTGTCTCAATTCTAGTTCACTCGCTTGCTGACAACATATTTCTAGGAAGGCGAGAGCTCGAGCCATCGCCCTCACAAGCCGTTCGTATTAGGAGAAGCGGACTACGTTTAGGAGCCATTCCTTGGCTTTGCTCTCTTCCTTTCCTCCGATCTCCGACCTCTTCTTTTCTCACATGCATCACATCAGTGGTCGTATTTGTCCCAGGCCATGTGTCTTCCGACAGTTTTTTTTTTTACCCTCAATTGATAAGCCCGGAATGCCGGCCCGGTGATCCATCGGTCATCTTTAATTCTTGCAATGAAGTTGCAATGGGTATATTGTGACCCTGTATACACAACATCTCCTCTATGTTGTATATTCCTTATATTTTTGACGTTGTGTAAAATGCATTACGCATACCCACCCTGTCGGGGGACAGAGTGGGTTATGTGGGACTCCCCGGAAACGAGTTTCCGGTATGTCGAATGACACAGCCAACAATTCGTCCCTCGCCTCCATGGCCTCCTTCCGAAGGAAGGAAGGGCAGCTCCCTTCCTTCTATGGTTTCGGGAACCTCCTCGACGCGAAACACGCACTGAAGAGGTCCCGAAACCTTTCCTCCATTTGGGTGGCGGCGATGGCCACCACCCTTGCGGGGACTCCATCCGGACCGGGGGCAGTCTTTTTGGGGCGGAAGCGAAGCACTGCCGCTTCCACCTCCGCCTCCGTGACTGGAGGGGTCTCCTCCTCCGGCAGAGCAGCCCCACGCGGGGGATCCATTGCTGGTGGGGTGAAATTGTCCCTTCACGGAAACAGGGAACGGACCACCCCATCCAGCAATGCCGGCTCGAGGGTCTCGGCTACTGAGGGACAAAAGGTTGCGCGCTGCCTTGTATGGTCTCCCATACGGGTCGTTGTCGAGACCCTCCAGCATCTCAGCTCTCGTCGAGTCCTGGGCAGCCAAAATTTCCGATTTGAGGACCACCTTTGCCTTTACGTATAAATCGTAGAGGCGGTCCTCGTTGGCCTCGTCTTGTCGGCGCCGCGTTCAGCTCCTTGTGTAGGCCCTCCTGGCCTCTACACAGGCGGCCCGGAGTCCGCCCAACTCCTCCGACCACCAATAGACGGCACTTCGGGGAGGCGGACGGTGCGATCGAGGCATGCTAGAGTTGCACACCTCGGTCAAGGACCCCCTCAGTTGGGACGCCGCGGCGTCCACGACCATCCCATCGACAGGGGGCGACAACCAGTCCTAGAAGAAAGCTGCCTCCCCGGCTGCCTCCCGGTCTAGGCGGGTGAGAGCCCACCGTGGGAATATCGAGCTCTGGGTGGAGATATCGAACCGCACGTATCGGTGGTCCGATAATGTCTCCACCTGCTCAACCCCCCAGTCCGCGACGCGAATGGCTAACGCAGGGGTGGCGAAAGTGAGGTCCACTATCGAGCCCCCCAGCCGCCCACACGTGTGTTCTGTCCCTGTTTAGGAGGGACAGACCAGATGACGCCGCCCACGCTTCTACGGCGCGTCCACGAACTTCGGTGGCCGGGTTTCCCCAGACCACCGACTTGGCATTCAGGTCTCCCCAGAAGGCAGACCTAACGCGGCGCCGCCCTGCCGACCACTGTGGCGAGGACTTCGAGATAGCTCTCGAAGTCAGCAAGAGGGCGATTTGGGGAGAAATAGACCCCCACAAGGGCTATGTCCCCACGTGGTGGCCACGTATCCCGGTCCCCTCTCTAAGAGCGAGAGGGGAGGGGAGTCTGTGGAAGACCGCGCCACTATTGCCACCAAGCCGTCTTTATCACCCAGCCAGCGGCCAGGGACTGAGTACGGCTCAGCGACCACCGCTACGTCCACCAGCCACTCGGCCATGACCTGGACCAGCAGGTCCTGTGCCGCTTTGCACTGGTTGATGTTCGTCTGGAGTATGCGATGTTGTACCTGCATTATTCGGTCACCATCGCACACTCCTCGTCGGCCGGCGCTGGAGCTGGAGCTTCAGCGGCAGCAACGGCGGCAGGGCGGGTTGGCACCTGCGTTTTGCCCTTCTGTGGCGGGGGGTGACATTTAGACCCCGCCATGGCGTGGCCCGCACGTCTCCCACTGGCCGCGAAGACCGCACAGTGTGGCTTGGCGGCCTGGCAGGAGGCGGCCTTGTGCCCGTCATTCCCGCAGCGGTAACAGGGTCTGCCCTATCCACTTTGGACGGGCAGATAGCCCGTGCGTGGCCGATGCCGAAGCACTTGAAGCAGCGCAGAGGCTGGTCTTCAAACGCCCGGACCACACACGAGCTCAGCCCCACTTGCAGCCGCCTCTTAGTGAGGACGGCTTTCGCTGCGGCGACTGGGCACTAAAGACGAATGGTGACCAAGCCGCGGCACGCTGCGACGTTGCAGCCTCCTGCTGCCGCCACCGCCGCCACCACCTTCTCTTTGGTGACCGAGTCGTCAAGCTCGGCCACCTCCAAGGCCGCGGACTTAACAGGCCTCACCACCTTTGCCGCGTCCGCGATGACCTCTTGCAACTTCGTTGCGAAGATGCCCTGTCAGCGCGCGCCTGCCGCTCTCTAGCAGCGACACGCGCCTCCAAGTCCTCTTGGAGTTTTGCCTTCCTAGCCAGATTAAGCTGGCGTTGGGCGTCCTCCAAGCCGACGTCGTGGCTGTCAGCCACAGGCTGTTAGCCTTGTTCTTCTTCTTTGTTCTACTCTTGGCCGAGTCCGAGGAGCCACAGACTCTTGCCTCGAGTACAAACGTTTTCGCTCTTGGCGGCCGTCTCTCGAGGTTGAGTCAATGTCGGGGTTGTCCGACATGTCGTCCGCCCTTCGGAAAAAGCTAGCCGCAGATGGTGTGCGGCTGGCTTCCAACGCCAAAGCGTTGTCGGGTTGGCCCTGACAAGGGCCTTTGGGTTGGCTCATTGAAGAGCCCTTAGAAATGAAACACCCGGAGGCGTCCCGCACAGGCCGAGGCCGAGCTAACGGACGGGGCTGCCCGTTATCCGACATCGTTCAAAATGAAACTTACGATATTCTGAGTCCCGCTCAACCTGAAACCGAAATAAGCTCGACGGCCAGGGAGCTGGGAAACACAGAGTATCGCAATCACAAGTAGATACACTCAAGTCGCCTTCAGTCATTTTTTGGAGCCTGGATGCAGGCTCGGGATTTCATGCAGTTCCAATGCAGCAGCCTAAGACTTTTTGGCTGCGAGGAGCTGGATGAGCTCCTCGAGCAACTTTGTAGCCCTGTTGGGGTCAGTTGCCCCGTCTGCCTGGTGGGGCTTGGTGGCGGCTGGCTTCCGAGGTTTGGGAGCTGGGGTGCCTCTTGTTGAGGGCTTAGCTGGTTGCTGGGGCTGGGGATTTTTGGGCTAGCGCTTCCGCTTGCTGCGCCTGGTGGTGGAGGCTGTTCTTGCCCCTCTTGAGGCGTGCTCGGTGAACGCGATATATGCCGTATATGCCGGGGGTGGTGGAGGGGGTGGGTTTCAGATCCACGAAGAAGATGCACCCCGGTCTTCCTTGGCGGCCGTTTATGTGGCGGCCGTTTATGTGGCGGGCGTACGTTGGTTCGAACCCGAGGGTCGTCAGTTCATCAACGATGTCCTGCGGGTCCGTGTCGGCTGGAAGCCCCCTCACTGCGACTTTTATGTTGCGGGTGCTGGGCAGGGAGTAAGAGAACCATATGAGGTCCTCGGGTTTTTTCCAGGTCTGTGAGGTAGGCCTGGATCACCCTATATTCGTCCTCGCCCTCGGGGGTAAACCAAAGCCCCTTGCCGTATGGTCTGGCATTGGGGACGCGGCCGAGCTTCTCCTTCAGCCGCTGGAGCTGGGTTTTCCAGGACGGAAAGTTCTCCACCACCAGCGGTGGGAGGCGCGGTTTTGGGGACGCTGCGGGCGCCGCGGACGCGGCGGGCGCGGCATCTGTGCGCGCGAGGGCCGGGCCGCCTTACCGGTACCCTGTGCCGCTGTTATCGCGGCGGGCGCGGCGGCGGCGCGCGCATAGCTCGCTCTACCGTTTGCCGGGAGCGGAGCGGCGGGCGCTGCAGAGGTGCGCGCGGGGGGCGCGTTACCGGGTCCCCCCTTCGCGGCGGGAGCGGGCGCAGCAGCGGAGTGCGCGTGGGCCGCGTTACCGGAGCCCACGGGTTTGGCGTACGATCGGGCGGGCGCGGCTTCGGAGCGCGCGTGGGGCGCGTTACCGGGTCCCCACATCGCGGCATTCGGGTACACGGGCGCAGCAGCGGGGTGCGCGTGGGCCGCGGTTCCGGTACCTATGGAGGCGTTCGCGGGTGTCCCCTGTTGCGAAGCGGGCGCAGTAGTGGTGCGCGCTAGGCGGGGGTCGCGGGTCGCGGTGTTGGCCAGTGGTGGGGCCATCGGTGGTATGATAGGCAGCGGGGCGTTGTGTTTATTGCAGTGGCGTTTGGTGGCCGACTGCTGCTGCTCAGACTCCGGGCTGCGGAGTCTTCTCGCCGGTAGGACGAAGCCGGGTACGGACTCGGTACTGCGGCTTCACGGGCTTCAAAGTCGGCTTCGATTGCTATGAGCTTGGAGTTGGAAGCCCATAAGCAAGTGGCCGCGAAGTCTTCTTCGGCGTGCTCAGTGGGTTGGGTGGTAGCGAGCTGGCGTTCGCGCTCCAGCAGGTGCGCCGCCATCGCCCTCATCAGCTCCTCCGACCCTATCCGTGATTTGCACATGCGTGCGACAATCACGGTGTCGGCATCCAATGCCGACCAAGGAGAGAGGAGGGGCTGCGGTGGGCGCTGAGCGGCGCGCGTCGGGGTGACGAAAACGTCGGCTTCCGAGGCGGCGGTGTTGGGGGATGTCGTAGTGGAGTCGTCATCTTCACCGGAGTGTGATCCTGACTCCGATCCGGAGTTGTTGTCGGACGACATCTTCTAGGCGGCTCGGGGGTGGGTCAGAATTTTTTTTTTCGACTTACCCGCAGTTTTTTGTTTTCATAAAAATCGGGTGGGTAGTTTTGGAAAAGGTTTTCCTTGGCTACCCACGTCCGATTTTGTGAAGGGCTTCGGGTTGAACACGCGATCCCAGATGCGCTTCACTCAGGATCCGGTGGTCCTGGCACTTCAGCAGCATCGGTGATGTGTGGCGTGGTTGTCCCCTCGGCGCAGCCGGAATTGCGCGCAGGTGCGAGCCACCGGAGCACTTTTCACAAAAAGTGGCGGTGTATCGCGGGAGAGATTTGGTGGTGGATCCGTACGTGATGTTGATGATTTTCAGCAAGGCCAATCCCTGGCGAGCGATTTTCGGTTTGCGCATATTTATATGGCTCCGCCTCCCGCCCCCCTCATATAAAGCTACACGGCTTGTATGGGAAGCGGGGAAATTTGCGCAAACTCCGATTTCCCGGGGGTTTTCCGGGTTTTTCGAATCGGAATATAGTTTCTATGAATAAAACACACCCAAATAACACATTTTAATAACGGTTAACTTACAAACTAGAGTAGAAATCAACTTTATATGAAAAAACTAAATTTGTAATTTATACCTAGATTACCTAACTGTACCTGATTTTGAAAGTTTTATTTAATAAAGGCAGGTACTTCTAACTATTTATCACAAAAAATCAATCTAGGTATCCTAATTAACATACGTATGACCTAAAAACTAAAATAAAAATGTTTCCTTATATCTAGCTTAAACTAAATACGTCTGCCTAACTCTAATACCTTTATTTAATAGAGGCAGACATACACTATCTAAATAACAAAAAATATTTAAGCTAGCTTTATTCTAAATAACAAGAAATATTTAAGCTAGCTTTATAAACAAAAAAGTTATTGCAAGAAAACTCTTAAAAAATTTCACCTTAATACTAAAACTTATTGTCACTAGCTATACTTATATATTTACATGTCATGCTTATAAAACTGATCATAACTAAGCTATTTCTAACCGTTTTTCATTCCAAGTCTGTAGAGGTCAAGTGGACTGTATGAAGAAAAACGCTGGGTTTGAGGTGACAATAGGTAGGATCGCTACCATTCGGAACTTTATTGAGATCGAAGATGAAAATGTTTATAAGCAAACTTAATGCTACTTAATCTGATGAAATTTGAAGAACTCGATCGGCTCGCAGGCCGGTTATATTTATGGTCAATATTGACTATCGCTATTGGTGGCGAACAGAACTACACATCGGCCAATGCCAGTGCGCCAAAATGCTTATTTACTTAGCTATTTTCCTCATTACTCAAAATGTTATAATTTACATTGCAAATCATTTACATATGTAGCACATAACCAAAACACGTTATACAATCATATTTAAAGTCATCACATATTAAAAATCTAGCCATAAAATCATGTTAAACTTTAGTGGTGGTGTAGTGGTCATCTTTACATAACAAAAACTACATTATAGATCTATATATATTTATTTTACTTATAAATCCTAAAAGACTATAGCACGCTTCACAAGTAATACCTATTAAATGCAGCCGGACGCTATTAGTTTTTCCTTAAATCTCAAAAAACCTATTTGTAATTCAGAGCTAATACTGACTAAACTAAGCAAGTGTACTTAAATTTAAAACCGAATTATTAAAGATTCTTACTTATACTACAGCTATATAATCTAAAATCTAAGCTAGGTAGCGTACTTTAGGAACTATTAATTAATTGACAAGTTTTCCTTATCGGGAGAACGGAATGGCAATATTTTCCGTCTCGCTTTAACTTTACATCCATTGTTAGAGTGAATCAACAACATCTATCCATCCTATTCTAGTAAGACACATACATTTTAACAAAAGTAAATCGACTCAGAGTGTATCTAACTAAGGTTAATGTAGATCCTAACTAACAAACAATCAATAATTATTAATTTAAACAGCTTGGCTCGTCTGTCCGCAACAAAGTCTTTCTGTCGTCATCAGACCTTCTGTGTATATTTTGTGACTATTCTCTCCCACGCACCACCCTGGTTAGGCGCTCCCGGTGCAATGAATTTCCATGTGGTCCTGTGTAGCATCGCGTAGTCTTTCAGTGCCGGTGCCCACTCCTCCATGGCCGACCGCAGCTCCACGTCGGCTCCACGAAAGTTGGCTCCGTTGTCGCTGAAGATGGTCTTCGGCCATACCCGTCTAGCTGCCATCCGCCTCAACGCCATGATTGCACTGTCCGTTGATAAGCTGTGCACAAGCTCTAGGTGGACGGCGCGTACTGTTAGGCACGTGAACAACGCGCACTATCTTTTTTCGTACCGTCTTCCCACAGTCACCATGATAGGGCCGAAGTAGTCCACGCTGCAGTAACTGAAGGGTCTCGCGTACGCTCCCAGCCGCTCCATTGGTAGATCTCCTAACACCGGCGTCTTCGGCTTCGCTCGTCTTACTTGGCACAACCTGCAACTTCTTTCAATGGCATTTACCGTCGGTCTCAAGGAAGTTATTCAGTGCTTCTGTCTTAGATCGTTGACTAGTCGTTCACGATTCGAGTGTGGCGCCTTCCGATGATGACTTTCCACCAGCAATTTGACGAATGGGTGTTGCCCATCGAGGATGACGGGCCTCTTAATGTCTTCTCCCGCGTTGGCAGCATCAATTTGACCTCGCACGCGCAACACCCCGTCGACCAGGATGGGGTCAAGCCTCATTATTCTGCTGGTAGAACTCACAGGCTGTTCTTTTCCAAATCTGACAATTTCTTCGTCGAAGCTATATCTTTGCGATTTTGCAATACAAAGTCGCTCGGCCTCCTCAACGTGCCTCAACTCTAGCTCACGAGCTCGTCGACGACATATGTCTGTAAACGCTAGAGCTCTAGCCGTCGCTCTTATTAGGCGCTCGTAAGATGAGAAGCAATTTACATCGGGTAGCCACTCGTCTCGGCTTTCTTTCTCTCGGACGTGCATTATAACGTCTTCTACGAGTTTTCTCTCTTTTGGCCAGGAGTCTTCATCATTATATAGAAAGGCAGGCCCAATAAACCAACGTTCGTCTTTGCCTTTTCGTATGACGTTGGCTCTTGTCGCTTCGTCTGCGACGTTTTCTGCTGTTGGTATCCAACGCCATTGCCTCTGCGTGGTTTTTTCGGCAATCTCTCCCAGACTGTGTGCCACGTAGGGAGTATATCTATTCTCTTCATTCCCTATCCATTGTAGCACCGTTGTAGAATCTGTCCAGAACACTATCCGATCTGGCTACATGTGGTGTTCCTTTTCAATTGTTTCGGACAGTCTAGCTCCTATCGAAGCTGCCTGCAAAGTTCCTGGAGTCGCAGGCTTGCTGTGTCCATAATCGCTGCCATCCATGCCGCGAACTCATCGGCTGCATCCTCCGGAAGTTGATCATCCCAGCTAATCTTCTTTCTCCAGAGGTCTTGGATGAGAATATTTGCTGTAATCGTCACACAGCTCAGCAGCCCCAGTAGATCGAATACTGACATGACCGCACTGAGTGCTTCGCGCTTGGTTGGTGGTCGCTCCAAAGCCTTCACGTCGGCGGGAACACGCGGCATGTCCGTATTAAAAAGAAGTTCGTTGGAATCGGCTGCCCAATATCCGACCATTCTGGACAGCCTTACCCATTTCTTTTGGTGTTCTCGTCGCAGATCCTCCGGTAGATCTCTTATGACCCTCTCCGAGTTAGAGTTCCATCCCGCGATCACGAATCCAGCTAGGTCATGCACTTAACGCACTTCTGTCATCGTCGCTCTGGCCTCTTCTTCGGTTGTGAAACTATCAACATAATCATCCGTGCAATGGCTCTGCGTGATCGCTTTAAGTGCCGTGCCGTACTTCCGTGCGTTGTAGTCTCTCACGCCGTGCGCCAGAAAAGGGAAGCTTCTAGCACCGAAGATCATCGAAGTCATGACGCACGTCTTGATTTCCTCCGTGGGCTTCTCCCGCCACAAGAACATCTGTGCTGGCTGATCGTCTTGCCTGATCTTCACCTGAAGGCACATCTCTCTAATGTCTGTTATGATCGCTATCTTCTGCTCCCTGAACCGGAAAAGGATCCCCGGTAGCGACCTCAGCAGATCTGGTCCGTCCAGTAAGTGATTATTTAAGCTCACGCCATGAGCTTGCGCAGCAGCAACAAAGACGAGTCTAGTTATCCCGGTTTATTCGGATTGGACACACCAAAGTGTGGCAAATACCAGCAGATGTCACTGCTCTTTTCAGTGCCCTTTGCCACGTCCGCGTATCCTTTGTCGAAGAGGTTCTGCATTTGGTTCGTGTACGCCTCCTTACAAGCCAGTGACTTCTCCATCTTTTTTCTAGAAGGTTAGTCTCCGTTTGGACATTTCGAAGCTCGGGGGCATCTTTACTTCGTCGTGGACCCACGGTAGCCCCACCTCATCTTCCGTTGGTGTGCCTCACCGTTTCTTCGAAACTTCTCACGGCTCTTTCGTCCGTTTTTCTTGGCCGTGACGCTAGGCTTATCCCTAAGGAATCCACGTCAAAGTGTTTCTTAAGTAAATCCTCGAGCCTCTTGTCTGCATTGTCGCACCGTATGTCACTGTCTGTTGTCGTGCGCAGATGCAGGACTCTTCCTTCCTGGTCCGCTCGTCCCCGGGGTAGAGTTCCATGTAGGGTCCAACACAACAGCGTCAGGGATGCCACCGGCTTGTTCCTCTCTCCAACCCGCAGTTACTTCGATTCGATGAGGGGCCAGTTGTCGGCGCCTATCAACAGCCGAGCCGCGGTATCGCCTTTTCAAACGTCATGTCTTCCATCGACAGCCCTTTTAGATGGTCGAAAGACAGGCAGGCTCGATCGACTGTCTGAGTTCCGGCGTGGAAATCCCTCATGGCGAAGGCTTCGATTGGAAATTCCTTTTCACTTTCTCGGCCGCGTATGTTCAGCTTCACGCACTTACTGATGGCTCGCTATGAAGACGTGATGGTATGTATGTTGAGTGGCTGCTCAGGACCTTCCACTTGCAGCGTACGCGCAAACTCCTCATCCACCAACGAGATCGTAGCAGCAGCGCGTGAATCGGACTCTATATTTATAATTCTAATTAGACTTGCTTTTCTTGCCTTTTCTAATTTTTTTTCTTCCAAGTTGCCTCTATGCCGCTTATCGAATGACTGAACGGATCGCCGACCAATCACCTCATATTTATATAAATATTTGCTAGCAGCGATCCGTGCATTTTTCTTATATAGGCAAACTCGCTCGGTTAGCCCCTCACCCCCGGAAATGCATTTATTCATAATTAATAGTAATTACAACATTTTCTTACCAAAAAACATGCTAA
Source organism: Coleophora deauratella (assembly GCA_958295455.1). Lineage (NCBI taxonomy): Eukaryota > Metazoa > Arthropoda > Insecta > Lepidoptera > Coleophoridae > Coleophora > Coleophora deauratella. The sequence goes on along the minus strand of OY282415.1, from coordinate 2,596,994 downwards.
CTTATGCGTTACCTTATTCTACACGTTTTTTGTCTCATACAACCGCCCGCCAGGCCTCCATCTCGTTCTAGCGAGCGATTTTCTGTTTGCGCATATTTATATGGCTCCAACCCCCGACCGCCCTCATATAAAGCTATACGGCTTGTATGGAAAGCGGGGAAAATTTGTGCAAACTCCGATTTCCCGGGGGTTTTCCGGGTTTTTTCCAATCGTAGGGTAGACGACCCGGTTCTGGCCATTTTAAGAGCTATTTTTTATTAAAAAGTCTTGTTTTTTTTTAATGAGTAACTGAGAATAAATTCATCCAGCCCAGATCGTTTAATATGTATTTATGTAACAGCAAGCGATAATATTGTAATCCCAAGTGCAATTTTTCTATTTAATTTTTGTTAAAATGTCAATCAGGTACAGATGAGCTACTTCTGGCCACATTTTCGCCGGTAGTGGCCAGCGTGTGTGCCAGTTCTGGCCACATTGGGAAATGAAATAAATAATCAATTTTAAAATGAGTTCTTTTATTTAATCAACTAATACGGTACAAAATGTACGAAAAGGTGCAGTTATACTTAAGAGAGTTATTCTATATCCTAAATTGAACCAACTTTTCTATGGAAACTCTTTTGAAATCGCGAAAAAATCAGCTATTTTGTATTAGGCCTGACATAGTCAGCTGAAACTATTTGAACCGGGGCTTTTGCTCATGAAACTGAACAACTTTCCTCAATGTCGAAAAATATTTTCCCGAATTGATTATGGGTTCCTTGGGGCAAGTTGTTCAATTATATGAGTAGAAAATTCCGGTTTAAGTAATAACAGTTGATTTTGTTAGACGTTATATAAACCTGTCATACCTTCTCAACATAAATATATCTAACAGCTGTTTTTAGTTACTTAAAAGGAGTCACTATTGTATAAGTTTTCTTATTGACGGATAGAAGGAAACCTTAAAATATGACTGCATTCGGGTACTGTATAGTGCTACATTTATTAACGTACATCAAAATTTGACAAATCGACATCAAAACTTAGGTAAGATTTTTGACGTTTTGTTGCACCAGTCAGTTTCGGTTTGGGCAAAACCATTTTAATATCAGATTGCGACACCAAAGCTAGATCTGGTTCCAACGGTGATACAAATTGATCATGAGTCCTGTCCCTCTTTCTTAGGTAACTTATTTCAAAGTTTTCTTCGTCATTTTTATTTGATAGTATTTGTCCTACGTAGTATATTGTTTTTTTGTTTTTTAAACTGGACAAGCACGTAGTCGTCAATTTCAGGTTCTTTGTCGATATCTTTGAATTCAGTCGGTGATGGATTAGGTACCCAGTCTTCACAATCAGTATCATCATCTAATGTCATAACTTCATCCTCTTTTTCCACAGATGTATCACTATCAATGCTAACTCTTGCCTTTCGTTTTTTAGCTTTCTTAGTACTATTATTTTTGTTCTCTTTATCTTTTGCCTCCATAATCTCAATCCATTTATCTGATGTTATAACAGAGGGAATATATTTGGCTTTCTTAGTATTCTTAGGTATCTTCTTCTCTGGCCACAGTACACATCTCCTTACTAACTCACTTGCTGAACTATTTTCTAGAACATTCTTCAAAATTTTCTGATCTAAATCGTCATGTCCGGTTATATTTTCCTTATTAGAAGAAATACGTTTTGAGTGAGATGATGACAGTGATTCCGAATTATTGTTGACTTCTACATGAGCAAGATCTCGTAAAGATGGATTATCAGTTACAGAATTGTTTACTTTTTGGGTAGCAATTATTTTATCTGCGTTCTCTTCCATTTTAGGCTGATTTTGATTGTCCCCCACATAGTTGTTCTTGTTTAGGGGGGTCGCCATAATCCTATCCAGGATTTCTTCGTTGTCCTTTTGAGTTTGTGTGTCTTCCACGGAATCGTTCTTATTTGGAGTTGCTATTATTATATCTAATATATCTTGGTTATCTGTATTATTAATGATAGAAGGAGATGAATGAAAATTCTTCTGTTCTTTTGGTTGACATTTGTTCAACATTAGTGGCGCCGAGGAGTTGTCATTTTTGAAAGCTAACCAAACATCATAAAGCATTGACGCTTCGATATTACCCTCCCATTCATTCCCAGATACAAATGCAGATCGGAATTCTTTGAGAACATTTGGTTCGATCTTAGTTTCGAGATATTCAAGGTAGCTTGACTCCGTAATTGTAGGCTTTGTTGTGGAGTTGATCGTTATATTATCATTTGCCTTCACGATCCTCTTGTAATTCACAAAATCGGATCCGAACGGATACAGTCCACAGGTTTTGAAGCCTGCTTTAACATTTTTTGCAAAATCCTCGTTGTTAACCAGCAAACTGTGGAGGGCTGAAGGTAGATTAAATTTAGTAATTTCTTGTCCATCATTTTCAATTCTCCACTTCTTTACCAGTTTACGCCAATTTTGTTTCAGCGGAAAGAATACTACTACGTCTAGGGGTTGCATGATGTGGGTTGTATTCGGCACAAGTGCAACAATGTTAATGCTATTTTCTCGACATAACTGGCTAAGATGTTTAGTCAGGTGTGATTTATGGCCGTCTAAGAATAGTATTATAGGTAAGAGTCCTTTCTGCTGTAGATATGGAAGAAATACATTGGCAACGTATTCAAAAAATGCTTCACCTGTCATCCATCCTTTGTCAGTTTTACCAACTCCCCACCCTTTTGGTGCATTATGGACCACTTCACTACTCATTCTCTTGTATTTATAAACTGTTACAGGAGGCGCATAATCTCCACAGGCGTTGACGGTAAATAGTGTGGTTATGTTCTCCTTGTCGCTGCTTTTTGATGTATCATAGACATGCTGGCCTTTTTCTGCCAGAACAAGACTTCCTTTGGGAGCCAGAAAAAAAGATGTCTCATCACAATTCCATACTCTTGATGGGTCTTTTAAAATTTCCAATTTTTCTGGGCCTAATAGTATAGATACTTCTTCATACCAGTTTCTTATTTTTTCTTCCGTAATTAATGCACGAGCTTTACTTATATATTCAGCATGTTTTTGGCTGAGATCTGGGTGTCTAGCCATAAATGCATCAAACCAGGTTCTCGATGGTCTGTTATTTATGAAAGGGGTCTTTAAATTTCCTTCATCCACTATTTTTTTTACCGAATCTAATAGCCCTTCTTTATTAATAGGAAATCCCAGTCGAGCACATTCCTTAATCCATTCCACCAAACTATTTTCAATTTCCTCCCCAAGAACTGCTTGAGGGCCAACACGCCCAGAAGTTTCAGGGGCGTTGCCAGAAATTTTGTGCCTTAATGTTGTTCGGGGCACACTAAAACGTTTGCTAGCAGTAGAGACCTTCATTCCTCCTCTTATGGCTTCTAAAGCCAAGCCTACCTTATGTGGCGAATATTGAAATAATTTTTTTTTTACTCCCTCAACTCTACCGCTTGTTGAAGCCATCATTCCAAATTCCTGTAAACAAGCAATCCATATGTTGAACAGAATACAGTAATCCAAACTAACAAAGTGGCCAGAACAGGATATGTACCGGTGTCATTTTTGTCCACCATTGTGGCCAAAACTAAATTATCAAACAATTTCTTGTCTCAGTAGTGGCCACTGCTGTTAACCTCACTTCTAACCTATATTGTGAGAAAATACTCTAAGGGCCATTTAGACAATACGCTTGATATGTTTTATGAACAACAACATTTAAAAAATATATAAAGATTTCATAAATATTACTGGATTACTTACCAACTGATCTTATTGTTTATGTTAATAATCGCCGTTTATTCACATGAGGTTCGTACAAAATGGCCGAACAACTGAATGACGTATAACAAATTGACAGCTGACAGTTGCATCAGTATTGCCATAATGTGTCCTTAAAAATATGCCATTCCATAGAGTCGTATAGTAATCCGTTCCTTATTTACTTCACGTTGAAGTTGAAAATGGCCAAAAAGGGGTCAGTGGCCAGAACCGGGTCGCCTACCCTATTATAGTTTCTACTAATATAACACACCCACATGACACATTTTAATAAGGGATTGCTTAGAAACTAGAGTTGAAATTGACTTTATATAAAAAAATCTAAAAATCTAATTTCTACCTAGGTTACCTATCTGTACCTGATTTTGAAGGTTTTATTTAATGAAGACAGGTATTTCCTAACAAGTTATTACAAGCAATTCGACCTAGGTGTCCTAATTGACATACTTATGACCTAAAACTATGCTAAAATATCATCCTTTATTCTACCTAAACTATTGTACTTTTGTCTACTTAACTCTAATGATTTTATTTATTCAAAGTAGACATAATTTAACCAGTTTACAAAAAATGTTTAACATTACTATCCTATTTAATTATTCTTTTTAATTATCCTAATTAAAAAGTTTGAGGCTAAAAACTTAAATAAAAATGTTTCCTTATTCCTAGCTTAAACTAACTATGTCTGCCTAACTCTTATATCTTTATTTAATAGAGGCAGACATAGACTATCTAAATAACAAAAAATATTTAAGCTAGCTTTAGAAACAAAAAGTTATTACAAAAAAACTCTTAAAAAAATCACCTCATTACTATAACTTGTTCTAACTAGTTATACTTATGTATTTACATGTCATGCTTACATAGCTACGCTATTTCCAGTCGTTTTCGTTCTGTCGTGATCGTTAATCCTAACTAAGAAACAATCTAATATATATTAATTTTGGCAGTTTGCTCGTCTGTCCGCAACAGGGATGGTCATTCGCGATCCCAGAGGGGCGTTACTAACCCGGTCACCCTTTTCCCCAAGTAGACCAACTGGTAGGAATACTCGGTTCCGGGGTGTCCGAGCTGTCCCAGCTCCCTCGACTGCGTCTTTGCTTGGTGATGGGCCGGAGGCGGAGGGGCCGCGCTAGTTTGCACGCGGGTGCAACTAATCATCTTTATTGCTCAGAATAAAGTGATTAGTTCGCGACTATGTGTGGATCCGTCCGTGGTTTTCTTGCTTGCGATTCCTTGGGTCGGTTGACCCAGACGCTGAGCTTCTGTGAGTTCAAGGTGTCTCTCGATAAGCTCCTTGGGGAGGGCTCTCCGTGGCAAAGGTTTCTCCCATGCCAGTGGCAGTCCTCGGATGTATCGAAGACCGACATCTCGACTCGGTTGAACATTCGGTATGCCAGGCGGGCGACGAACGACTCTATCGTGTTTACCCCGGCCCCGAGGTCACTTCTGATGACCTCGTTCCTGACATACTGATGTGCGTCAGTAGTCCATCAGTACCAATAAACGTGTTTTAATTCTTTCTTTCTTTTAACTCATCTGTAGGACTTCGAGCTTCTTCTTGATAGTCGTCGACAGCAATTGATACCAAGCTGAGGTCGCCTAGGTGAAAATAGGCCGCAGGTACGTCTTGTAGATCCGTTTTCGGCCGTTCCGACAGATCTTGGAGGAGTTACAGGCCGTGTTTTTGAGGTCCAAGCCATGTTTTTTGAGATCCAGTTTCCCGCGAGGATGTTTTCGAGACTGGATTCAAGCAGAGGCGCCTCACTCTCTCCTCGATCTCTGCATTGCACCCCAACAAGATGCACCGCGGTCTTTCCTGGCGGCCGTTTATATGGCGGGCGTAAGTCGGCCTGAGCCTGAGGGTAGTCAGCTCGTCGACTATATCCTGCGGGTACGAGTCAGATGGGAGGCCTCTCACAGCGACCTTAATGTCGCGGGCGCTGCGCAGGGAGTACGAGAACCAGATGAGGTTTTCGGTACTCTCCATGTTTGACAGGTATACCTGCCACCCGTGCGTTCGTTCATGGTCTTCTCTTGACTCCTTCCGAAGTCTGAGGAGTCCGGATCGGCACAGTCCCCTGCCTGAGGGTTGAGTGGAGGTGGAAGCGAGCTTGGTGGCGTCTCGAAGGGCCGAGGTGATGTCACTGGTGAGACTCTCGACCTCTGAGTGTGAGTGGACCGAGTATGCTGGGGTGTTCGCGTCAAGGTGATTCGCGAACACCTCCCAGTTGATCCTGGCTGGTCCTGGGTGGAGGAGGAGTCAGGTTTCCAATGGCGGCCTCTAGGACCGCCAGCACTGGTTGGTGGTCCGACTGGACCTCGTCCTCTTGTCCATGACCTCTTGGAGCTGGGTGCAGCGCAGGTTCTTGGATATTACGATGTCAAGGACATCCGGAATGTGGTCGGCATCGCCCATCGGATACTTAGTCGGAGTCTCCGGTCCCTGGACATCGTAGTCGTTGGCTTCTGCGTCTTGGAGAAGTTTTCTCCCGTTACGGCAGATTCTTGTAGAGTTCCACGCCGTGTGTTTGCAGTTCCAGTCACCCGCCAGGATGGTTGGGGTGCTGGAACCGACTAGGGCCTTAACTTCTCGCACGTCTAGGTCGGCGTCGGGAGGCTTGTATGCTGCGTAGATTCTTAGTGGTGTGCCCCCTGTGTAGATTTCCACACCGAGGGCATGGAAGCTGGTGGTGTTGACTGCGAGTAGAGGCTGGTGGATTATGGCTCTTTTCACTGCCACCATCAAGCCTCTGTAGGCTCTGCTTCCTTGGCTGGTGTCTTAAGTCTGGGTCAGGCGGTATGTGTGGTACCCAGAGACGAAGAACTTCGTCGATTCTCTCAGCATCGTTTCTGAGATCAGGAGCACCGAGATATCCTGGTCTCTCAGGATGGACCTCAGCAGTGGCATCTTCTTTGCTATTCCGCCATGGGCGTTCCAGTGCAGGATCCTAAGGGCTTTAAGGAGGCTGTGAGGAGTTTTATGAGCTACTCGAGCAGTGGTCCTTTTGGGGTCGGCTGGCTAATTGGTGGACTTTCCAGGTTCCTTGGAGGCACCGCCAGGTCTTTGGGTGTTTCTGGGTTTGGTGGGCTGTTGTTAGGGCTGCTGGGGCTGAGGCTGAGTCCTCCAGGGCTGGCGCTTGCGTTTGCTGCGCCTGGAGGGTTCTCTTGCTCCTGCTGCTACCGTTGATGCGGGCTCGGTAAAGGCGAAGGTGCCCGCTTGTTTGTTCCTCGCCTCCCGCCGAAATGTCGGGCAGGAGCGGTGATTGGCTGGGTGGCGGCCGCTGCAGTTTGAGTCCCGCTCGCGTGGGCGTGAGCACACTCCAGCAAAGTGGGCCTCGCCGCACCGGACGCAGGCGGGGATGCGGTGGCAGTTGTGGCTCGAGTACCGGAAGCATTGGCACCTGTGGCATTGTGCCGGGCCTTTCTTCGCACGCCAGTGCACAGCAACTCTTTCACGTCGTAGATGGCCGGGACGTTGGTGGTGGTCGGCCGGAGCTCGACAAAGAAAATGCAGCTTGGCCTTCCCCGGCGCCCGTTGATGTGCCTGACGTAGGTGGGCTCGAAGCCAAGGGTGATGAGCTCCTCTTTGATGTCGTTAGGATTGGAGTCAGCTGGGAGGCCTCTGATGGCGACCTTCAGGTTGCGGTCCAGCAGAACCATACTAGGCTCTCGGTCACCCGTGCGTTACTAATAAAAGATGTTATGTATTGGTCCTCTCAATTACTGTGGATGCGGCGAATAGCAATTTCAGTTGGAAAGAGAAAGTAATTAAGTAAACAAATGTTTTTGTTACTTAAGTAGATGCTGTACTTGTTCCTTTTTATATAAAATCAACCCTTGACCTAAAATTAAGATTCATAGCACTTCACTCCACAAACACTTCCCGACACCGCGGGTATACGAGTTTCGAGTAGTAGGAACCTCGTATTAGTATTAGGTAGACAAAGTGCTACTTACTTCGAATAAAATATTTTAATTTCATTACAGTATCAATAACTTTTTTTAAATATTGTAAAGCAACAATAGTAGGTTGCGAGGTTTAACCAAATAGTTTAGATCAGACTAAAAAAAGGTTTATTTCATGATGTTAGGAAAACGGCTTATTGTTTTTGCTGACACTCCCTAATACTACTATAAAAAAAAGAATGGCGGTTTCTTTTTGTCATCATTACGCGTGACATTTAACATCAAGGTCAAATCTAAGACAAGACACATGTACGTTGCCGGCTGAGAAAGGAGTACACTCGTTGCCAGCTGCTCGACTTATTATACAGATTAAAAAGGAAATATTTAATCGCCCATCAAAAAATATTGAATCACACTACTAAAAATCTATCTCGTCACCTAAAGGTTATGTTGCAGTTAAAGTAATTTGATGTAAAACTAGTATTTTTCTGATGCGCGATTAAATACTATCCGATTTAAAATGCTGAACGGCCTAGTCTTAAGGCTTTTAATCCAATGAAGTATTAATGTGATATAATTTATAACTTAGATATTTAACTTAAGGTTGCATATATATAAGTGCGTTCTAGAATAAACGAAGCGCCATCTATCCATCTATCTGTATTACAAATGCGAAGTGACAGCCGGGTGACGACATTCCATACATTAATGAATGATGAATTTGTCACCGTCGGTGTGAAGTCGCCCGTGCGTGAAAATGAGTTTTGTCACAAACGTCATTGTCCAGCTTATACTATACAGTTTTATCCTTACCGTTGCGTTGGACGGTCCAATTGTCTATGCCCATTGCAACGAAATATTTTAAAATGTTAAATAAGAAATACGTATTAGAATACGATTAGATAGAAAGATATGTACATTTTGATGTAAGAATTCCTAAATCATTTTTTTCATTGGAATGGGAGACGAATCAAATTGTTTTCGAAATGAAAAAAATAAATTGGTTATGAATGTAACATATTTCGCATTTATAATAATTAAGTTGCAACTTTAAATATCAGCCTACCGCTTGCTGAACTAGCCTGACACTAGGTATTGCGCTGAAGCGGAACGCGTCTGTCCACAGATCACCTCTATAGATACCACAGTACGAAATTTTTCTTCCTGCCAAAAGCCACGTGTGCCAAATTGAAGTTTTAAAACTCGGAAGTTTTAGCCCCGTCAAATATTTTAAGAGCATCCTTTTTAATATTAAGATCTCTTAGAGATAGCTGGCAGCCCGGTGCTTAGTAATAATAAGCGTTGGCTGCCCTGTATGCGGTATTTATTGGAGGTGAACTGTGCTTCTGTCACAGATATACAATTACCTATCACGCTCCCAACACTGCGTGCTGTTGACCCAAGTCAGTATTTTCTTCTTTTTTGTCTCAGATGGGCGGTAGACCTACTTTTATGTTAATAAAATATTCCTCGTGTGGATATAAAATTTAAAAAATATATACGTATTAAAAATAAGTTTAGTGTTATCAATGTTATCTGTAGTTATGCGAATAAAAACATTGAAAAACTTTTCTGTATTTTATTTTTAAAGATTTTGTCCTCAGCTTAAGCTTCGTGTACCTACCTTTATGAGTATGTAGTAGTAGAAGAGTAATGATTATGACATAAGTCTCTCCCTTGTACAGAGATTTAAAATAGGCTGTCCTGATTTCAGGTACTTATACTCTTTCGGAAAGGTTTTGGAACACTACCAAAGTAAAAATTATCTTTTCATGCTACTGTTCCCCATGGTTATAGTGCAAATTATCCCACCAATTTAAAAATACTTAACCAAAGATGTATTTCTTTTTTCATTTGATAGGATATAAAATAGGTAAGTATACTGATGGTAATTCAAGGATTTCTGTGCAAAAACAGATCAGTGAGTTACAGACATTTTTAACATTCAGATGGTGATATGTTTTACTTTGATGGAAGTATCCTGAAGCTTGAGTAAAAAAAAATATCATGTGTATTTTGTACAAAAACAATTTATTACTTTTATATTTACATAATTTACATTTAGTCTCATAAATTGTTAAAACTAACAAATTCTTTTATAAACCTTTCGTGTTTGGATATCTGTGTGAAACTGGTCACTGCATTCGCGTTGCACAAGTTTTCGTTGTTAGGTGCTGTTGAGACTACTCCTCTGAGGTAGTATCTTTCGACCCCCCTGTCAGACTCGGGGAAAACCAGACCACCGCCGCTGTCGCCTTTGCATAGCGCCGTCCCTGGGAATATAAAAGAAAATGTAACTCTAGGGTCATCAATTCATCATCATCTTAACATTAGCCGGAAAAAGACTCGGAAAATACTGTAGTTTATTTAAAAATTGGTAGAACGATACTTGTCACATTTGACCCTGGATGTGCCCCACTTCAAAGGGGACCTCACCCAGTGGGTATACGTTTAACTTCTTAACCCAGTGCAGGGGCGTATACGTGTAACTTCTTAGTTTTCTCGTGGATCCACTATTTTGGCCCACTGGTGGTTCCACGAGGGATACTTGTTTCTCGTAGTCCCACTACTCCGTTCGGTGCAAATGTAGATAGGTAGTAAATAGGGTTTCTGCCAGGGTTCGCATGATATATATCAAATGATATATATCGGATATATATCATGATATATATCAATTGATATTTATGCTTGATATATATCAATATTGATATTTATATTTTCCTAGCTTCCAAGAGCTGATTCTTAAGCATGAATGTGCCAAATCCAAAGAATAACGATATGATAATAACAATAATAAATAAATTAGTTTAATTTAATTAACTATCTTCAAATTAGCAAAAATAAAATATACATTTTAGATTCAGTTATTTCGAAAAAGCATATCAGAGTATAAAATTTGAATGTTATTTTGATAAACATCTTTAAAATATCAATATACCTACATTTTAAATTCAGTTATTTCAAAAAAAACGTATTACAGTAAGAAATTTGTATGTAATTTTGATAAATATCGTAAATATCAAAAATATCGAAAATATCGGATATATATCAAAAATATCTGATATTTTGATATTTATTATAAATATCGGATATTTACGAACCCTGGTTTCTGCTCGAGCTTTCTCGAACTCGAGAAAACTCGAGAAATTTGGCTTCATTCGAGACGAGAAAAAAATTATCGAAACTCGAGAATTTTCGAGTTCCTAATTTGAATTGCGCCAAGCGCGCCGTGCGACTATTTTTCGCTGCGTAACCGTGCACACTTCGTTATAGGGTTCCTTTACACAAAGCTTATCCCATAGGTGAACTGGTAGGAGTATAGTTTTAATTTTCCAATGTGTGTTGCCAGTGATGACATAATGGAACCGAGACATGGTCGCTTACTATGGGCCTCATAAGAAAGCGCAAGGTCGCCCAAAGGGCGCTGGAGCGTGCTATGCTTGGTGTTTCCCTACGTGATCGAATCACAAATGAGGAGATATGTAGGAGGACTAAAGCTACCGACATAGCTCACAGAATCGCTAAACTTAAGTGGCAGTGGGCGGGCCACATAGCTCGTAGAATAGATGGTCGTTGGGGCTACTTTACTAAGTTCTCGAGTGGTGACCGCACACCGGAACACGCAGTGTAGGCAGGCCTCCGACTCTGTGGACCGACGACCTGGTGAAGCCGCTGGATGCGAGCAGCATAGGACCGATCGGTGTGGAAATCCTTGGAGGAGCCCTTTGTCCAGCAGTGGACGTCTTTCGGCTGATAATGATAATAGTTTTCACACACAGACAAGAGAACACGTTTTTTGTTTTAACATAGTGGCGCCTCTACCTATGCTATGTCATATGACTGACTGATTGAAAGACTGGAAAATCAGACTACTAGTTACTACAAGTTAGTAGAGTATTAATTTGATTACGTTTTCACATCATTTTCGTAATTTCTTTGTTTTTGGTGTTTGTAGTTGCAGATAACTGCACGCGTTTTCATGGCTTTTAGTGTTAAGTTTTGATTTTAGTTGTTTTGTTTAGAGTATATCTATTTTATTATGTAATATTTTAATTTTTATTCCTTTCCTTCCTTAAATAAGAGGTACCAAATACTACAAAATAATAATTATGGTGCAATAAAAAACTATCCGATAAAAAAATGCTTTTTTTAAATTTATTTCAACAAATTTCAACGGTTTATATAAAAAGACAAGAGACCCGAGAAAACTCGAGAAATTGGCCTCGAGAATTCTCGAAACTCGAGAAATAAAAAAGGTCGAGAAATCAGAAACCCTAGTAGTAAAAGCGGGAAATTATAACACGACATGACAGGGATGAATTGACTGATGTTGATGATTTTAAAGTATGTATTCAGGATGTCCACTTTCTGGAAAAGTCAGGGCAGCTTTTGGTGGTTAGGGAAAATCAGGGAAATGACCTGGCGAACTGGAAAAGTCAGGGATATTTGAGTTTTCCCAATGATCGTTCTCCACGTTCAAGTTCGGCTTTGCGAGTCATATCCGAGCACGATACAACCACTGAATATTATTATTATAGCCTTTATTTATTTGCCTGAAGATTACACTTTTACAAGGTTATCTTATTTATTTATTACTATTCACTTCCTATATCAGTGCCCTCTTCGGCTTGTCTTTCGACAAAGGCCTCTTCCAGTGACTTCCGTGTATTCCTATCCTGTGCTTTATGTCTCCATGTTGTTCCGATGATTTTCTTTATGTCGTCTTCCCATCTATATAGTTGTCTACCTCTTCATATTTTCCCTTGTCTTGGGTACCATTCAACTATGTCTTTGTTCCATTTCTCAATTTTTTCTCTAAGCATGTGTCCCATCCATCTCCATTTCTGTTGTTTTACTATTGTAGCAACATTCTTGGTTTTAGTCTTTTTTTTTATCTTTGTTAGCCTGATTTTGTCTTTTAGTTTTATATTTAATATTTTACGCTCTATGTTATTTTGACATACTTCAAGTTTTCTTATTCCTTTTTTGGACATTGCCCATGTTGGGCAACCATATGTCAAGACTGGTAGAATACAGCTGTTGTATATTGTTATCTTATGTTTTAGGCATATTTCTTTCTCCAACATTATTTCTTTCAGTGACCAAAATCTATTCCATGCCTTAGGTACTTATTTGTTTTTCTATTCCTCGCTCATGCATTCCTGAGGTAGATATTGTTTGACCAAGGTACTCATACTTCTCCACATATTCTGTGTCTTTCATATTTACAATACTTCAATGTTTTCTTTGATTGAGTTGGTCATTAATTTGGTTTATTCGGCATTCATACTTAACCCAGTTTTTATGCTTTGGTTGTCTAAGTCTTGTAGCATACATCTGAGGGTGTGCGGGTCTTCTGCTAGAAGAATTAGATCGTCCGCGAATTTTAAATGGTTCAGTCGCACTCCATTTATCATCAGACCATAGTGCTCCCATTCTAATGGTGTCCATTACGCCAGCGGAATGTTGTAACTAAGAAGGATGTGAGTAAAATAGGGAATTAGAGCATCATTAGGACTAATTGTGCGCCAGCAGCGGAATTTGTGCGTCTTACAATTTCGGAGATATTCATAAAAAAACGATTCCGCCAGGGTAACGTTCCCCCAGCGGCATGATTTGGAAAAAGACGGTCTAGTTCATAACAAAGTACATGATAACATGACTGAGTAGCTTTCGTCGTGTTATAAATGTGCGCAAATAGCGGAATTTGTGCATCTTCTTCGAATAATTCAAGATTCCGCTGGAGTAACGTTTTTGTGTTTTCTGTATCTCGAAAACGGCTGATAGAAGAAATTTCAAAAAAAAATCCACTAGCACACCTTAATTTGTGCGTAATTTGAGCAATGTTAGTTTTTTGAAAATTATGATATTTTTTTGTGTCAGTGACCCCAGGAAGCACTTTTTTCCTGGGGCTCCTAGGAGAATCCTACCTATCTCAAATTTTAGAGCATAATTACAGCAATCATCATGCCAAGGGAAAAATTTGCAGCAACCATACTTTTTGAGATACGAGCTCCTATCATGAGCATGCCATCCAGCAAGCACAACTGGTGCACAAAAACTACAAAGAGTTGGGAAAAAAATTTGATGCACAGATTTAGAGCATCATAAAGTGAGTCGGACTGCAAAGTTTCATGAATGTCATGTCTATAGTTTTCTCGCTAGAACGCAAAACCTGCTTCACGTTCTTTTCACGAATCTTTCTAGCAGTCACATCAGATCTCAGCAATTACAGCATCTTGGTTCAAAATTTTTATGCTAGGATTTAGAGAAACACTAAAAACCTATGCTGAATTATTTTTGAATCCCAAAAATCAGTACTTTTTGTGCTACGAGCCAATGTTTTTTCCTTGCTGGGTGGACATGACAAAAGTGAAAAAGCTGTATAGCTTTGAAACTAATACGACTACAAGACTGGTTCTTATGCTCAGATTTAGAGCAAAATTACAGCATTCTGCTCAAAAAAAACTAGAATCCCAAACGTTATAGTTACAGCGGTAGACGCTAAAAACTGATTTTTCCCGCCAACTTTTTGAATAATTACGGCGACTCGCGGCAGATTGCGACGTTGCCGCTCTTATTTTTTTCTAGTTCAAGCAATAACTGACTTTGTGCTGTGAGTATAAGGTACATTTGAGTTTCAAACTATCGATTGTCATTTACATTGATAGACAAGAAACAAGCGCGACAAATATAAATGGAAGTTGTTGGTGATCTTACAATACGTAAGGTTTTAATATGACAGGAATTGGTATTAAAATTGTATCGAGCCGGACGACGTACTGCCATTTTAGTTGACAGAATCTATTATATCTTTATATTTTATAGCTTAAAAGACATGTCACGACGTCATCGTCACTGAGTGTTAATAAAAAAATAACTCTTGAAAAGCCTAAAAGTAAGAGGGTCTCATTGATGTCGGCTATCGTTGTTTAGACTTCAGGGATCAGTGTCACAAATTAAACGCATTTAGGGCATTCACATTTTGTTTAATAATCTGTGTAACGCAGCAAAATATGTTTTTTTTTTCTTTTTTTATGTGATAGATGGCAAACGAGCAGACGGATCACCTGATGGTAAGCGATTACCGCCGCCCATGGACACCCGCAACACCGGAGGAGTCACAAGTGCGTTGCCGACCTTTGAAATGGGATGGGGGAATGGGGACGGGGAGGGGGGGTTGGGCCTCCGGTACCCTCACTCACTCGGCGAAACACAACAAACGTTACTTCACGCCGGTTTTCTGTGAGGCAACTCTATATTCAGTTAATATGTCATCAATTCTTTAACCTTTATACTAGTAAAAATATAGATATTAAAAAATATATATTTTAGAACTAAGTTAAAAAACTTACACGGAACCCTACACTGCGCGTGGCCCGACACGCACTTGACCGCTTTTTATTCAGTCGATTTTATATGATTTAGTACGGTATATGAATATAATATGTTATATGACTAATGTGTAGGGCGTTTTGCGTTTTTTTTTGTACTGTGCTATATACAAATATTGGAGCATGGCTGAAATCGGAACGCCGCCGCCGCCGCCGCCGTGCTTGCTGGTGTGCGTGCTGGATGGCATGCCATCCAGCACGCACACCTTTAGGAGCTCGTATCTCAAAAAGTATGGTTGCTGCAATTTTTCCCTTGGCATGATGATTGCTCTAATTATGCTCTAAAATTTGAGATAGGTAGGATTCTCCTAGGAGCCCCAGGAAAAAAGTGCTTGCTGGGGTCGCTGACACTATTTTTTTAGTAATTAATTTGTTTAGAAAATCAGGAAATTCTAATTTTCAAGGAAACAAGTGAAGTTGCAATCGAATAAAGAGCACTCAAATATTCCTCTAGTAGACCCTAATAATGTCTGCAATTGTGGATTGTATTATCCAGTCAATTAGTGAGATATACCATTTAATTACGAAATTAAGTTAGCGAAACTTTAAAAATTGAATTCAGTACTTCCATAAGACTATGAAACAAGAAATTTTACATAAAATTAGAGCGTCCTGCTAGCAAGCTTTCCTGTAAGTTTCAGCTTCGAATAAAGTTGATTTAAAAAGATTTACCCAAAAGAAGAAGGAACGAACATTTTCCCTATAACCCGACCAAATTAGAATGTATTCAAGAAAGCGGCCGCGCCATACAAAAGGTAACCTTCCTAAATTGGTAGCATACAACCAGAGCAGAAAATGTTTTGTTATGATGTTTATAAATGTTTTATTATTTGGCGTCGAATTTAAATTAACTAAAATCGGGTAACATCGACAAGTTAAACAAAAACATTTTTGATGTATCGGCATAAAACTCAAAATGTTTAAGTAGATGCTTTACAAATGCTTTTAAATCATCAATATTTTTTTCTACCTAGTACCATAGAACAAATACCATACCCTAGAATAGCATAGAAGTAATTAGTACTTTATTACCTCTATGTGTTGAGTTATATTTCTCGCAAAGCAGATATAAACAAATCAATGCTTTGTTAATTTCTGATCAAAGTGTTTATCTTATCGCTTTGAACTGAGCTGCGCTCCTCGCACAGGTAGCCCCAGGGGCACGGGCACAGGGAATGAGTTCCCCCCGTCGCGCGGTGTTGCCAGATGCTAGAGCTTTTTTCTCGTACCACAGTCGCCAAAAATCTCGTACTTTCAGTCAAGGTTCGGAACCAGTTAACAAATACCGGTTAATTTCGTTCGAATTTCGGTTAACGATTCCGTTCAGGTTAAAATCGGTTTCCAGCTTAACCGGTAAATTTGAATAAAATATCGGTTAATCAGGAAGCGGTTTTCTAACCGAAATAAGAACTAAATTAACCGGTTAAAACCAAACTTAGTCAAGTACAGGCGCGTCGCGCGGGTGCCACTGCCCGAGTCTTCTGCTCACTTTCTCGCACGCTTTCAATTGATTGCACGCGGCAAACATGCCTACAAAGTCGCATATTCTTCAAATTAACCGGTTAATTCCGTTCGAACGAAAAAATATCGGTTTTGGTTAAACCGGTTAAATATACCGGTAACCGAAACCTGAACGAAACCTTAACCGAAATTATTTCGATATAGGGGTCAATGACCGAAACCGGTATTTTCAAAAAACCGGTTTCCGAACCCTGCTTTCAGTAAAAAATCTCGTACATAATAAAAATTGTAACTATTGATTAAAAATACCAAATTAAAATAAATAAGAGCTATTCAGCATTTGCATGGGGCAAAGACAGAACTTCTAGAGCAAAGCTAGCCCAATCGAAGAAATCTTTTGTTTTAAATTACATTGCCCGGAACTCGTCTGGTTCCTCAGTTTCCTGAAGCCGTTCAGGATGTTGAGCCTTAGCAATGGGCAGTCTCTTCCATGGATTGTCTATCTGCTGTTTTTTTATATCATCAATAAATGAACTTACGCGTGGAATGACTTCCATTAGGGGCATTAGTGTTGGGACGTGATCTCTGAAGTTGTTGAAAAGAGCTGATGCTGGCCCTAAAGCTGAAAGTTTTGACAGCACCGGGTCTCCCATATCGTATAGTTTTTTTATTTCTAAGGCACTAGTCTTCAGGAAATTCCTACAGCATGTAAAGAATAAATTTTTAATATATTTTTTGGTTTGGATACATGGCGTAGTCAATATTTGTCTAAATCTCGTACAAATGTGTACGAGATTGTTACCTTCAGCGCCACCTAGCGTCCTTTGTCTTAACTATTTTGTCAGATTAACTTGCTCTTGTGAAGACGATCTACTTAGTTATGTACTAGATAACGTAATGCTTTAATTCCTTAAGATTCTCATAGATGGCGCTGTATCAAAGTACTTATAAGAATTTGCACTGATTTTTCTCGTTCATTTTTCCACTGCATCGGTCTGGAACACATCTGAATACATTAACCTACCTTTGTCAAGACGTGGTTTCTCTTCAAACCTTCCCACAATTCTTCAGAGATTCATGGTTGGTTCGTACCTCGTACAGAAGGTGGTAAATCTCGTAAACGTACGAGAATTCTCGTACGTCTGGCAACCCTGCGCGAGTTCCCGTGTTTTCGAAAACCGTCCGCCCCGCAGTGTGACCATTTGTGGCAGATTTCTATCATTTAGGCAGATTTGGCTACTAAATTTTAACTCTGCCTCTGGCAGAATAAGCTGACGATTTAAAAAAGTGACAGAATTTGGCAGTTTTTTTAAGAAAATACTTTTTTTTAAATAGCAATATAATTTTTTTGTTTATGACTTTCTAACTAGAAAATGATTTTAATTAGGTACTAAGCTAGCAACTTTTGCTTCATGCAAGATAGTACGGGAATTTCCCGTTTATTAATTTTTATGTAGGTAAACCATATACATTATTATCCATAATGTCGGGGTTCCACGTAGTGTGGCAGATTTTAGCAGATCTCTTCTTTCTTCTCTCAGAACTCTTCATTGTTTCATTCTTCTTTTTAATTTTTATTTTAAAGCGAACCAGACACTATCAGTAATAATGTCAGTATTTTCAAGTAATGACAATATACTGACATTATACTGACAGTGTAGTGGTTGGAATGATGGTCTGAGTTTAGTAAAACGATGGAATGTCAATATAGTACTGATGTGAAAATACTGTCATTATTACTGATAGTGTCTGGTCCGCTTAACCTTCTCGAACTATTAATCAGTATGCTAGAAACCAAACACAATTTTTTTTTTTTCTTTTTTGCCCTAGTTGAGCAGGCTAAGGCTCCATGGCCATACCGCCTCGTCTTTAGTTATGTTTTTTCTTTTTAGTTTCAAAGTTTACGTCTTCAGTATTATTTTCTTCATTTCATCTTCATTTTATTTTCAAATTCTTACTCATTGTTAGTCAACTAGCCTATTCTTCAGCAAAATGATAGCACTTTTGATGAAGATTTCATGGACTTCTTGAGAGCACTCGAAACTCAGTCTACACACTTTTATTTCATTATCCTACATATTAGACACTTAAATGGCACTTTATTGAATAATACACTATCAATATTATGCATTAAAAACCACGATATCTATTTTTTCGGATAATAAAACAAAACTTACAAACCCTTGCTACGAGTTCCCGCCAAAAAGTCCAAACACTATTTAATGCTGCATCTTTTTTAGGGTTCCCTAGCCAAATTGCAAAAAACGAAACCCTTAGGGCGAAAACACAACAGAGCGGCGCACTGTAGGCTGAGATTCGTCTTTCATAGACATTCAACGTTTTTTTTCTTGCATATATGTTTTTTGATCGAAATGGGTACTATAGATCAGTGTTTTTCAACCTTTTTTAATACCCGACCCCTTTACAAGTAAAAAAATTCTTGCGACCCCCCTAGGGCCATAAACATACAAAATGTTATTGTTTTGAAAGACTTATGTTTATAATTTTCTTCAATAAGAAAATTATTTAGTAATTAAAGTCTCTAAAATAGAACCGCGTTCTAAAATTTTTTTAAAAAATAAACAGGCCCAGCTTTCTCACCAAAATCATATTTTTTCATTGCAGTGTAGGACCTACAAACACTTACTTTTTCTTTTACCCGCGACCCCTTGAGAAAGGCTTCACGACCCCCCGGGGGGTCGCGACCCACAGGTTGAAAAACACTACTATAGATCATGTTTATGCACACTTATATTAAGAAAATTCATATAGTCTTGTTTCCAATTAATAATATTTTTTTTACTAAAAAAATGTATGGAGCTGACGTGAAAAATCATTATATCTCAGCTGTCGCACATTTGGCCGTTATTCTTTTGCAGATGGTTAATCTTTGAATTATTTTGAATTTTTTGGCATACTTCAGTACACGGCCACATGCGTGATTTTTTTTTGAAAAATGATCAAAAATTTTATATATTTCAAAATTATTTTTGTACAAGTGTTTTATTTTATTTGAAACCAACGTTTATAAACAATGTTCTAACAATAAACCCTACTACTCACTCCCAATAATCGCTCAATAATCGTGACTTAAGATAGTTAAATAAGAAATATATGGAGCTGACGTGAAAAATAATTATTTCTCAGCTGTCGCACATTTGACCGTTATTCTTTTGCAGGTAATTAATCTTTGAATTTTTTTGAATTTTTTGACATGCTTAAGTACACGGCCACAGGTGCGACGTTTTTTTGAAAAATAATAATAATAATATCGGGGACAAATCACACACGGTCATCTGACCCCAAACTAGGATTCCCTGTATCTTGGGAACCAGAGACTGATATACATACACATATAAAATGATCGAAAAATGATTGACATCGAAAAATGATTGACATTTTAAAATTTTATTTTTTTTGTATTTTAAAATTAGATTTAAGGAATTGTTCACACACAGTTGTCTGTTTTTGAATGAATAAATGAAAATATTCGGATCAAACATCTAAAATATGTAAAAAAAAATTTTCTAATATTTCGCACCTATGGCCGCGTACTTAAGTATGTCAAAAAATTTCGAACACTTGACCGAGCACTTGACCGAGCACACGCCTGAGCACTTGACCGAGCACTCGCCCGAGCACTCGCCCGAGCACTTGACAGCACTCGCCCGAGCACTTGACTGAGCACTTGACCGAACACTCGCCCAAGCACTTGACCGAGCACTCGCCCAGCACTTGACCGAGCACTTACTCGAGCACTTGACCACTTGACCGAGCACTTGTACGAGCACTTGCCCGATCCGAGCATTTGTCCAAGCACTCGCCCGAGCACTTCACAGAGCACTCGCCCAAGTACTTGACCGAAGACTTGATCGAGCACTCGCCCAAGCACTTGACCAATCACTTAATCGAGCACTTGACCGAGCACATGTCCGAGCACTTACTCAAGCACTTGACCACTTGACCGAGCACTTGTCCGAGCACGTGTCCGAGCACTTGACCAAGCACTCGCCCGAGCACTTAACAGAGCACTCGCCCGAGCACTTGATCGAGCAGTCGCCCAAGCACTTGACCGAGCACTCGCCCAGCACTAGACCGAGCACTTGACAGAGCACTCGCCCGAGCACTTCACAGAGCACTCGCCCGAGCACTTCACAGAGCACTTGACCGAGCACTTGGCCGAGCACTTGATCGAGCACTTGGCCGAGCACTCGCCCGAGCACTTGATCGAGCACTTGACCGAGCACTTGATCGAGCAGTCGCCCGAGCACTTGACCGAGCACTCGCCCAAGCACTTGACCGAGCACTCGCCCAGCACTAGACCGAGCACTTGACAGAGCACTCGCCCGAGCACTTGACCGAGCACTCGCCCGAGCACTTGACCGAGCACTGGCCCGAGCACTTGAACGAGCACTCGCCCGAGCACTTGACCGAGCACTTGACAGCACTCGCCCGAGCACTTGACTGAGCACTTGACCGAACACTCGCCCAAGCACTTGACCGAGCACTTACTCGAGCACTTGACCACTTGACCGAGCACTTGTACGAGCACTTGTCCGATCCGAGCATTTGTTCAAGCACTCGCCCGAGCACTTCACAGAGCACTCGCCCAAGTACTTGACCGAAGACTTGATCGAGCACTCGCCCAAGCACTTGACCAATCACTTAATCGAGCACTTGACCGAGCGCATGTCCGAGCACTTGACCGAGCACTCGCCCGAGCACTTAATAGAGCACTCGCCCGAGCACTTGATCGAGCACTCGCCCAGCACTAGACCGAGCACTTGACAGAGCACTCGCCCGAGCACTTGACCGAGCACTCGCCCGAGCACTTGACCGAGCACTGGCCCGAGCACTTGAACGAGCACTCGCCCGAGCACTTGACCGAGCACTCGCCCGAGCACTTGACAGCACTCGCCCGAGCACTTGACTGAGCACTTGACCGAACACTCGCCCAAGCACTTGACCGAGCACTTACTCGAGCACTTGACCACTTGACCGAGCACTTGTACGAGCACTTGTCCGATCCGAGCATTTGTTCAAGCACTCGCCCGAGCACTTCACAGAGCACTCGCCCAAGTACTTGACCGAAGACTTGATCGAGCACTCGCCCAAGCACTTGACCAATCACTTAATCGAGCACTTGACCGAGCGCATGTCCGAGCACTTGACCGAGCACTCGCCCGAGCACTTAACAGAGCACTCGCCCGAGCACTTGATCGAGCAGTCGCCCAAGCACTTGACCGAGCACTCGCCCAGCACTAGACCGAGCACTTGACAGAGCACTCGCCCGAGCACTTCACAGAGCACTCGCCCGAGCACTCGCCCAAGCACTTGATCGAGCACTTGACCGAGCACTCGCCCGAGCACTTGATGGAGCACTTGACCGAGCACTTGATCGAGCAGTCGCCCGAGCACTTGACCGAGCACTCGCCCAAGCACTTGACCGAGCACTCGCCCAAGCACTTGACCGAAGACTTGATCGAGCACTCGCCCAAGCACTTGACTGAGCACTTGATCGAGCACTTGACCGAGCACTTGATCGAGTACTTGACCGAGCACTTACTCAAGCACTTGACCACTTGACCGAGCACTCGCCTGAGCACTTGACCAAGCACTCGCCCGAGCACTTGACCGAGCACTTGATCGAGCAGTCGCCCAAGCACTTGACTGAGCACTCGCCCAAGCACTTGACCGAGCACTCGCCCAAGCACTTGACCGAAGACTTTATCGAGCATTTGCCCAAGCACTTGACCGAACACTTGATCGAGCACTTGACCGAGCACTTACTCAAGCACTTGACCACTTGACCGAGCACTTACTCAAGCACTTGACCACTTGACCGAGCACTTGTCCGAGCACGTGTCCGAGCACTTGATCGAGCAGTCGCCCAAGCACTTGACCGAGCACTCGCCCAGCACTAGACCGAGCACTTGACAGAGCACTCGCCCGAGCACTTGACCGAGCACTCGCCCGAGCACTTGACTGAGCACTCGCCCGAGCACTTGAATGAGCACTCGCCCGAGCACTTGACTGAGCACTCGCCCGAGCACTTGACCGAGCACTCGCCCGAGCACGTGTCCGAGCACTTGATCGAGCACTCGCCCAGCACTAGACCGAGCACTCGCCTGAGCACTTGACCGAGCGCTCGCCCGAGCACTTGACCGAGCACTCGCCCAAACACTTGACCGAGCACTCGCCCAAACACTTAACCGAGCACTTGATCGAGCACTTGACAGAGCACTCGCCCGAGCACTTGACCGAGCACTCGCCCAGCACTAGACCGAGCACTTGATCGAGCAGTTGAACGGCACTCGCCCAAACACTTGATCGAGCACTTACTCAAGCTTTTGACCACTTGACCGAGCACTTGTCCGAGCACGTGTCCGAGCACTTGATCGAGCAGTCGCCCAAGCACTTGACCGAGCACTCGCCCAGGACGGTCACATCGAGTGCTCGGTCAACTGCTCGATCAAGTGCTCGAGCGAGTGCTCGGTCATGTGCACGGGCGAGTGCTCGGTCAAGTGCTCGGGCGAGTGCTCGGTCAAGTGCTCGGGCGAGTGCTCTGTCAAGTGCTCGGTGTAGTGCAGGGCGAGTGCTCGATCAAGTGCTGGGCGAGTGCTAGACATGGGCGCCGACCTTATATTTGCCGGCGGCGGCGCGCCGGTCCAAATTGGTCGGCGTGGCAGCGCCGCGCCGCGGCGCGGCTTAATTTTTTATTTTTGGATTGGTAATAAGACAGACACGTACATATTTTTCTACGTATATAAATAAATAAAAACTTTAATTGCGAATTGAAAAGTATATAAAATAATAATTCATCTTCAGCAAAAGAATAAGTTGACACGATGGTCTACCGAGCGACAGGTGTGCCTATGCTGTGTCTTCCGGTGTGTGGTCGCCATTCGAGAACTTTGATAACCCTTCATCGTCATTATCAGACGAAAGATGTCCACTGCTGGACAAAGGCCTCCCCCTTCTTATGAGGCCTATAGTAAGCGACCATGTCTCGGATCCATATGTCATCACTGTCAACACACACTAGTCAAAGATTTTAGTCTTGAGACACTGCGGTAGGTTGGACGTGAAGATATTGCGGAGCTTCCCGAACGCTGCCCAGCCGAGTTGGATTCGACGATTGATCTTTTTCTTGAAGTAAGACCTACCTAGCTGGACTGTTTGTCCCAGGTATACATATTCGTCAACAACTTCGAGTGTCGAATCTCCAACCTTCAGAGGAGTGGGTATAACACGGAGGTTTGACGTAATTTTTGTCTAGTCCATGTTCATTTTAAGACCCACTTGTTGGGAGACTCTACTGAGTCCATCGAGCATTGCGCCTAGGTTCTCCAAGGTCTCAGCCATGATCACGATATTGTCAGCAAATCGAAGGTGATGTACTCTCCTCTCTCTAACCCTTACGGTCATCTGTTATATTAGTTACGTGATCTGCTTACTGCACTGCCACTTCAGTTTAGCGATTCTATGAGTTGTGTCTGTTAATTTAGCCCTCCTCCGTATCTTTTCATTTCTGATTCGATCACGTATAGAATTTCCGATCAAAGCACGCGCCATCGTCATTTGGGTGACTTTGACCTTGAACCTTCTTATGAGGCTCATAGTAAGCGACTATGTCTCAGTTCCAAATGTTATTCACTGGAAACACACTGATAAACTTACCGACAATTTAAACCATGGCAGAAAAAGCCACTTAACATTGATTTTTCCTTTCGTAATATGAGAATTGAAACAGTAAAATCATGTTCCCTTCTGGGTATAGAGATTGACAGCAACATGAATTGGAAACCACATATAGAGAAAATAGAGACTAAGCTATCAAAATTTGTTTATGCACTGTATGAACTAAAAAAATGTACAGATCTAAAAACAGCGAAATGCGCTTATTACGCCTATGCTCATTCTTGGTTATCTTACGGTATAATTTTTTGGGGAAACAGTACAAATGTTAACGATCTATTTATGTTACAAAAGAGATGTCTGAGGATTATGGTGAATATTAAGCAGTTAGATAGTTGTAGACCTCATTTTAAAGAACAGAAAATTTTGACCCTAATATCTATTTATATCCTAGAAATTGTTAAATTTGTCAGAAATAATAAAAGGTTGTTCTCGCAAGTGAAGGAATTTTACTCCAAGCCCTTCAACCTTAGGAACAGGGACAGGTTAGCCCTACCTGTAACAAAACTGCATCTGGTAAGCTCAAGTACATACCACATGTCCATAAAAATTTATAATAAAGTGCCCCTCCGAATAAAATGTATCGATTCAGAACCATTATTTGTAAATAAATTTAAAGAGTACTTATTAGAGAAATGTTTTTACACGATGGACGAGTTTTTTGAAAGTAAAGAATAAATACCTAATGCATGTTAAATAGTGTATATTACTAATAGTGTCATTTTGTATAAATGAATAAAATGTAATTATCTTATGTAATAATTCTGACTTTTATGTGTATTATTTGTAATGTAATTAAATATTTGTGTACTTAATTTAATTTTATGCTGAATCTTATAAGCTATTGATTGGACATTTTCTTTTGTATCTGTAATTTATGATTTTTTCTTTATCGAAATTATGCTCTAATTTATATATTGGTAATGTAATAATAATAATGACACGATAATGATATTTCTATGCTTAAGTATATTGTGGTGCCCTCACAGGGTTCATGCGCAAATGCTCCTATTTTTTCTTATTAAGACCTGTAAAACCGCATGAAACAATAAATGAATTGAATTGAATTGAATTGAATGACAAATTAGTCCTGAAACACTGCAGTATTTCGGGTGTTTCGGACCTGAAGATATTGCAGACCTTCCCAAACGTGGCCTAGCCGAGATGGATTCGACGAGAGGTATCTTTCTCGAAGTTGGACCATCCACCGTTGGTTTTATCTATGGTTGAGTTTGTCCCAGGAATGTGTTTATAAATATTTATTAACAACTTCGAGTGCAGTCTCTAACCTTTAGAGAAATGGGTGTGAAACGATATTGATACTGATGTCAACTTATTAAAATGATCTGCTGAGGCCATTGAGAATTCTGCATAGGTCTTCTAAGATATCAGCTTATCGATGGTGGTTAATGTACGCTATGGATGTTGAGTCCTCTTCAGTCCATAAGCTAAGAAACATCTTCCAGGGTACTGGTGAACAGTTTTAGATATACGTTTCCTTTACTCCTGGTGTCACTCCTTACTGCAGCCTAGCAGCAGTATATGTTTTTCTAATTCTGATCCTGGAGGCGGACCGACATAGTGGTGTTTTACTAAAACTTCAATAACTTCGTAGTTAATTTGGCACCGTTGGAGAGACTGTAACACAGTCCAAGTCTCGATTGAATGAAAGGCATTCTCATAGTCCACATTCTACAAACGCGAAGCATAGTGGTCGATTATGACTTTATTTTTTTTGTGTTGTCTGCTTCGGGTGATGCCAGGTATCTCCAACATTTTTGTGTAAAATAAGGGCAATAAGAATTTACGTACTCGTTGATGCGGTCTAAGAAAAGCCACACGAGTTGTATTTTGTATCTCCATGCATGAATCGATTTTTTTCTCTATTTGCATCTGCAATCTGCTCTAAATTATATGAGGTGCGGTACCGTACCGCACGTTGAAAACAAAAAACATTTAATTTAACCAGAATTGCTTGCTGCTTAATCTAGTCGGCGCGAATTTCGTAAGAGTCTGCGGCGGCGGCGGCGCCCATATCTAGCGAGTGTTCGGTCAAGTGCTTGGGTGACTGCTCGATCAAGTGCTCGGACACGTGCTCGGTCAAGTGGTCAAGTGCTTGAGTAAGTGCTCGGACAAGTGCTTGGGCGAGTGCTCGGTCAAGTGCTTGGGCGACTGTTCGATCAAGTGCTCGGTCAAGTGCTCGGGCGAGTGCTCAGTCAAGTGCTCTGTGAAGTGCTCGGGTGAGTGCTTGGACAAATGCTTGGATCGGACTCGAGCAAGTGCTCGGTCAAGTGCTGGGCGAGTGCTCGGTCAAGTGTTTGGGCGAGTGCTCGATCAAGTGCTCGGGCGAGTGCTCGGTCAAGTGCTCGGTTAAGTGGTCAAGTGCTTGAGTAAGTGCTCGGACAAGTGCTCGATCAAGTGCTTGGTGCTCGGATCGGACAAGTGCTCGTACAAGTGCTCGGTCAAGTGGTCAAGTGCTTGAGTAAGTGCTCGGACAAGTGCTCGGTCAAGTGCTCGATCAAGTCTTCGGTCAAGTGCTTTGGCGAGTGCTCGGTCAAGTGCTCGGGCGAGTGCTCTGTGAAGTGCTCGGGCGAGTGCTCTGTCAAGTGCTCGGTCTAGTGCTCTGTCAAGTGCTCGGTCTAGTGCTGGGCGAGCGCTCGGTCAAGGTGCTCGGGCGAGTGCTCTGTCAAGTGCTCGGTCTAGTGCTGGGCGAGTGCTCGGTCTAGTGCTGGGCGAGTGCTCGGTCAAGTGCTTGGGCGACTGCTCGATCAAGTGCTCGGTCAAGTGTTTAGGCGAGTGCTCGGTCAAGTGCTCGATCAAGTGCTCGGTGAAGTGCTTGGGCGAGTGCTCGGTCAAGTGTTTGGGCGAGTGCTCGGTCAAGTGCTCGGTCAAGTGCTTGGGCGAGTGCTCGGGCGAGTGCTCGGTCGAGTGCTCGGTCAAGTGCTTGGGCGAGTGCTCGGTCAAGTGTTTGGGCGAGTGCTCGACCAAGTGCTCGGTCAAGTGCTTGGGCGAGTGCTCGGGCGAGTGCTCGGTCAAGTGCTCGGTCAAGTGCTCGATCAAGTGCTCGATCGAGTGCTCGATCAAGTGCTCGGTCAAGTGCTTGGGCGAGTGCTCGGGCGAGTTCTCGGGCGAGTGCTATGTGAAGTGCTCGGGCGAGTGCTCTGTCAAGTGCTCGGTCAAGTGCTTGCGCGAGTGCTCGATCAAGTCTTCGGTCAAGTGCTTGGGCGAGTGCTCGGTAAAGTGCTCGGGCGAGTGCTCGGTCAAGTGCTCGGGCGAGTGCTCTGTCAATTGCTTGCTGCTTGATCTAGTCGGCGCGAATTTCGAAAGAGTCGGCGGCGGCGCGGACAAATCGGCGTGATCGCGCCGCGCCGGCGCGGCGCCCATATCTAGCGAGTGCTCGGTCAAGTGTTTGGGCGACTGCTCGATCAAGTGCTCGGACACTTGCTCGGTTAAGTGGTCAAGTGCTTGAGTAAGTGCTCGGACAAGTGCTCGATCAAGTGCTCGGTGCTCGGATCGGACAAGTGCTCGGACAAGTGCTCGATCAAGTGCTCGGTGCTCGGATCGGACAAGTGCTCGTACAAGTGCTCGGTCAAGTGGTCAAGTGCTTGATTAAGTGCTCGGACAAGTGCTCGGTCTAGTGCTCGATCAAGTCTTCGGTCAAGTGCTTTGGCGAGTGCTCGGTCTAGTGCTGGGCGAGTGCTCGGTCAAGTGCTTGGGCGACTGCTCGATCAAGTGCTCGGGCGAGTACTCTGTGAAGTGCTCGGGCGAGTGCTCTGTCAAGTGCTCGGTCTAGTGCTCTGTCAAGTGCTCGGTCTAGTGCTGGGCGAGTGCTCGGTCAAGGTGCTCGGGGGAGTTCTCTGTCAAGTGCTCGGTCTAGTGCTGGGCGAGTGCTCGGTCAAGTGCTTGGGCGACTGCTCGATCAAGTGTTTAGGTGAGTGCTCGGTCAAGTGCTCGATCAAGTGCTCGGTCGAGTGCTCGGTCAAGTGCTTGGGCGAGTGCTCGGTCAAGTGCTTGGGCGAGTGCTCGGTCAAGTGTTTGGGCGAGTGCTCGGTCAAGTGCTCGGTCAAGTGCTCGATCAAGTGCTCGGTCAAGTGCTTGGGCGAGTGCTCGGGCGAGTGCTCGGTCAAGTGTTTGGGCGAGTGCTCGGTCAAGTGCTCGGTCAAGTGCTCGATCAAGTGCTCGGTCAAGTGCTTGGGCGAGTGCTCTGTGAAGTGCTCGGGCGAGTGCTCTGTCAAGTGCTCGGTCAAGTGCTTGCGCGAGTGCTCGATCAAGTCTTCGGTCAAGTGCTTGGGCGAGTGCTCGGTCAAGTGCTCGGTCAAGTGCTCGGGCGAGTGCTCTGTCAATTGCTTGCTGCTTGATCTAGTCGGCGCGAATTTCGAAAGAGTCGGCGGCGGCGCGGACAAATCGGCGTGATCGCGCCACGCCGGCGCGGCGCCCATATCTAGCTAGTGCTCGGACAAGTGCTCGATCAAGTCTTCGGTCAAGTGCTTTGGCGAGTGCTCGGTCTAGTGCTGGGCGAGTGCTCGGTCAAGGTGCTCGGGCGAGTGCTCTGTCAAGTGCTCGGTCTAGTGCTGGGCGAGTGCTCGGTCAAGTGCTTGGGCGACTACTCGATCAAGTGTTTAGGCGAGTGCTCGGTCAAGTGCTCGATCAAGTGCTCGGTCAAGTGCTCGGTCGAGTGCTCGGTCAAGTGTTTGGGCGAGTGCTCGGTCAAATGCTCGATCAAGTGCTCGGTCAAGTGCTTGGGCGAGTGCTCGGTCAAGTGTTTGGGCGAGTGCTCGGTCAAGTGCTCGATCAAGTGCTCGCCCGAGCACTTGACCGAGAACTCGCCCAGCACTAGACCGAGCACTTGACAGAGCACTCGCCCGAGCACTTCACAGAGCAGTCGCCCGAGCACTCGCCCAAGCACTTGACCGAGCACTTGATCGAGCACTCGCCCAAGCACTTGACCGAGCACTCGACCGAGCACTTGATCGAGCACTTGACCGAGCACTCGCCTAAACACTTGACCGAGCACTTGATCGAGCAGTCACCCAAGCACTTGACCGAGCTCTCGCCCAGCTCTAGACCGAGCACTTGACAGAGCACTCGCTCGAGCACTTCACAGAGCACTCGCCCGAGAACTCGCCCGAGCACTCGCCCAAGCACTCGCCCAAGCACTTGACCGAGCACTCGACCGAGCACTTGATCGAGCACTCGACCGAGCACTTGATCGAGCACTCGACCGAGCACTTGATCGAGCACTCGACCGAGCACTCGCCCAAGCACTTGACCGAAGACTTGATCGAGCACTCGCCCAAGCACTTGACCGAGCACTTGATCGAGCACTTGACCGAGCACTTGTCCGAGCACTTACTCAAGCACTTGACCTCTTGACCGAGCACTTGTACGAGCACTTGTCCGATCCGAGCACCGAGCTTTTGATCGAGCTCTTGTCCGAGCACTTACTCAAGCACTTGACCACTTAACCGAGCACTTGACCGAGCACTCGCCCGAGCACTTGACCGAGCACTCGCCCAGCACTAGACCGAGCACTTGACACAGCACTTTCCCGAGCACTCGCCCAAGCACTTGACCGAGCACTTGATCGAGCACTTGACCAAGCACTCGCCCAAACACTTGACCGAGCACTCGCCCAGCACTTGACCGAGCACTTACTCGAGCACTTGACCACTTGACCGAGCACTTGTCCGATCCGAGCATTTGTCCAAGCACTCGCCCGAGCACTTCACAGAGCACTCGCCCAAGCACTTTACCGAGCACTCGCCCGAGCACTTCACAGATGAGTAAGTGCTCGGACAACGAGTGCTCAGGCGTGTGCTCGGTCCAGTGCTCGGTCAAGTGTTCGAAATTTTTTGCCATACTTAAGTACGCGGCCACAGGTGCGAAATTTTTTTTAAAACATTTTTGCATATTTTAGATGTTTGATCCGAATATTTTCATTTATTCATTCAAAAAAAGACATCTGTGTGTGAACAATTCCTTAAATCTAATTTTAAAATACAAAAAAATTAAAATTTTAAAATGTCAATCATTTTTCGATCATTTTTCAAAAAAACGTCGCACCTGTGGCCGTGTACTTAAGCATGTCTTTTTGATTCAAAAAAATTCAAAGATTAATTACCCGCAAAAGAATAACGGGCAAATGTGCGACAGCTGAGAAATAATTATTTTTCACGTCAGCTCCATATATTTCTTATTTAACTATCTGAAGTCACGATTATTGAGCGATTATTGGGAGTGAGTAGTAGGGTTTATTGTTAGAACATTGTTTATAAACGTTGGTTTCAAATAAAATAAAACACTTGTACAAAAATATTTTTTAAATATTTAAAATTTTTGATCAATTTCAAAAAAATGTCACACCTGTGCACAGTATGTAATTTTGGCTTAGTTGTGGCCAGATATATTTTATGTATTAATTCGAAAGAACTTGTGATACTTATTAATTGGTGAAAATTCCGGCATTAAAATTGTCTATACTTTCAGAGAAATATTTTTTTTTGTGAAAGGTCAACGACCTCAAAGAAAAAATAATGTTTTTTTTTTCTCCTAAAGTGTTACTGGTATCGTTTTTTTATATAACACAAATAACGGAACATCAGAATATATATTCATTTAAAAAAATAAGGAGCTGTAGCTTCGATAGTTTATGAAATATGTGAAAATTTCTTAATTTCACTTTTTATCGATTTTTTCTTTACCCCTATCATTACCGCATTTTATTCTTTGCTATAAATATGTGCACAACTGTGGTTTATCATGTCCTAAAAAATTACACACGTTGCTCAAAGGGGTAGTGAGAAAAAGCGTTTCTAAATATTTTAGAAATTTCTATGGAAATAGGGTTGTCCAGATGTTAAATAAAGAAAAATTAAAAAGTTATATCAAAGAATAATAATAACAAGAAGCGACATTCACCTGCCCCCCGCTAACAAATCGTCGCCTGCGACGACTACCTTATTTAGATTTAAACTATTGAGGGTTATCACATCACAGTACGAGTCGCTGTGAGCGCATGCATTTTTAGATTATTGGTGTATTTAAAATTTTTGATTGTAAATTGACACTGTAAATGTGTTGCAAAACATACACTCGAAAAATAGGTCTGTACTGTGCAGTTTAAGGCCCTTAAACAGTTCTAGAAGAGTTAAAAATCGGATAGTTTTCCGTTTTCTTTCCGATGAACTAAGGTAAAGCATGTTCGCTAAGTGCATTAGTTTTGTATTTAGTTTGACATGCAGTTTTGAGTATAATCTTTACCTACTTTTGTTTTGTTAATAGGACACTTAACATCTAAACAAAATTAGAATTACGCACTTACGTTTCAATCTTCAATCTGTGACAGACGACTCCGCCGCGCGAATTATGCCAACCTGCAGCACGACGAGTGAGTGAAGCTTCTAAGTTTTTAAGTTTTGTCTTTTGCATTTTAGGAAAGTATAACTTTATGGGTTATGAAGGTCATATAATATCGATATATCAATAAAAATAGTAGTAAAAAATATTCAATCGAATTGAGAACCTCCTCCTTATTCGGAATCGGTTGAAAATGCTACGGATGGTTTTGCGAGTGTGATATAATCATTTAAATAATCTATTATACTTCAAATTACGAATTTATTAATGAGCAGAAAAAAAAACAAATGGTTAAGAAGGTTAGTGACAACCCTAGACAAAAATTTCAAAAATTCTATCTCATCACCCCTTTATTCTTTTTAGCTGATATTTTTTATTCAAATGTATTATTATATCGTACATATGTTCCATCAAAAAGAAAATGCGGTAATTTAAAAAGAGACCGACAAAAAATTAATAATGTTTTTTGCTAAAAACATTTATTACGTCTTAATTATCCGTATTTCGTGTCTAGTTTTTGGCAATATTATAGTTTTTCATTTTCCTAACGAGAAGATACTTAATTTATTTGTAACTGATGTATCTGAAAAAAGATATGGCATTTCTATAGTTTCTATGGGTTTTTCTCGATAATTGCAATATAACCAAAACTACTTTAAAAAAAAAATTCGGTGTCTTTGTTAAGCCTCCAAAATAGTAAAAGCTATCAAATAAACACATAAACTGTACTTGGCCACAAGTAAGCCAAAATTACATACTGTGCTGTGGCCGTGTACTGAAGTGTGCCAAAAAATTCAAAATAATTGAAAGATTAACCATCTGTAAAAGAATAACGGCCAAATGTGCAACAGCTGAGATATAATGATTTTTCTCGTCAGATCCATACATTTTTTTAGTAAAAAAAATATTATTAATTGGAAACAAGACTATATGAATTTTCTTAATATAAGTGTGCATAAGCATGATCTATAGCAGTGTTTTTCAACCTGTGGGTCGCGACCCCCCGGGGGGTCGTGAAGCCTTTCTCAAGGGGTCGCGGGTAAAAGAAAAAGTAAGTGTTTTGTAGGTCCTACACTGCAATGAAAAAATATGATTTCGGTGAGAAAGCTGGGCCTGTTTATTTTTTTAAAAAATTTTAGAACGCGGTTCTATTTTAGAGACTTTAATTACTAAATAATTTTCTTATTGAAGCATAGTCTTTCAAAACAATAACATTTTGTATGTTTATGGCCCTAGGGGGGTCGCAAGAATTTTTTTACTTGTAAAGGGGTCGGGTATTAAAAAAGGTTGAAAAACACTGATCTATAGTACCCATTTCGATCAAAAAATATATATGCAAGAAAAAAAACGCTGAATGTCTATGAAAGACGAATCTCAGCCTACAGTGCGCCGCTCTGTTGTGTTTTCGCCCTAAGGGTTTCGTTTTTTGCAATTTGGCTAGGGAACCCTAAAAAAGATGCAACATTAAATAGTGTTTAGTTTCTAGCATACTGATTAAATAGTTCGAGAAGGTTAAGCGGACCAGACACTATCAGTAATAATGACAGTATTTTCACATCAGTACTATATTGACATTCCATCGTTTTACTAAACTCAGACCATCATTCCAACCACTACACTGTCAGTATAATATCAGTATATTGTCATTACTTGAAAATACTGA
Source organism: Coleophora deauratella (assembly GCA_958295455.1). Taxonomy (NCBI): domain Eukaryota; kingdom Metazoa; phylum Arthropoda; class Insecta; order Lepidoptera; family Coleophoridae; genus Coleophora; species Coleophora deauratella. Next base: position 2,563,741 of record OY282415.1, on the reverse strand, counting down.
CATTATTACTGATAGTGTCTGGTTCGCTTTAAAATAAAAATTAAAAAGAAGAATGAAACAATGAAGAGTTCTGAGAGAAGAAAGAAGAGATCTGCTAAAATCTGCCACACTACGTGGAACCCCGACATTATGGATAATAATGTATATGGTTTACCTACATAAAAATTAATAAACGGGAAATTCCCGTACTATCTTGCATGAAGCAAAAGTTGCTAGCTTAGTACCTAATTAAAATCATTTTCTAGTTAGAAAGTCATAAACAAAAAAATTATATTGCTATTTAAAAAAAGTATTTTCTTGAAAACTGCCAAATTCTGTCACTTTTTTAAATCGTCAGCTTATTCTGCCAGAGGCAGAGTTAAAATTTAGAACCAAATCTGCCTAAATGACAGAAATCTGCCACAAATGGTCACACTGCGGGGCGGATGGGTTTCGAAAACACGGGAACTCGCGCGACGGGGGGAACTAACTCATTCCCTGTGCCCGTGCCTCTGGGGCTACCTGTGCGAGGAGTGCAGCTCAGTTCAAAGCGATAAGATAAACACTTTGATCAGAAATTAACAAAGCATTGATTTGTTTATATCTGCTTTGCGAGAAATATACCTCAACACATAGAGGTAATAAAGTACTAATTACTTCTATGCTATTCTAGGGTATGGTATTTGTTCTACGGTACTAGGTAGAAAAAAATATTGATGATTTAAAAGCATTTGTAAAGCATCTACTTAAACATTTTGAGTTTTATGCCGATACATCAAAAATGTTTTTGTTTAACTTGTCGATGTTACCCGATTTTAGTTAATTTAAATTCGACGCCAAATAATAAAACATTTGTAAACATCATAACAAAACATTTTCTGCTTAATTGTCCAATTAGTTCTGGTTGTATGCTACCAATTTAGGAAGGTTACCTTTTGTATGGCGCGGCCGCTTTCTTGAATACATTCTAATTTGGTCGGGTTATAGGGAAAATGTTCGTTCTTTCTTCTTTTGGGTAAATCTTTTTAAATCAACGTTATTCAAAGCTGAAACTTACAGGAAAGCTTGCTAGCAGGACGCTCTAATTTTATGTAAAATTTCTTGTTGCATAGTCTTATGGGAGCCATATATCAGCCGTTTTCGAGATACAGAAAACAAAAACGTTACTCCAGCGGAATCTTGAATAATTCGAAAACCGTAAGATGCACAAATTCCGCTATTTACGCACATTTATAACACCGTGAAACCTACTCAGTCATCTACTTTGTTATGAAATAGACCGTCTTTTTCCAAATCATGCCGCTGTGGGAACGTTACCTTGGCGGAATCGATTTTTTATGAATATCTCCGAAATTGTAAGACGCACAAATTCCGCTGCTGGCGCACAATTAGTCCTAATGATGCTCTAATTCCCTAATATACTCACATCCTTCTTAGCTACAACATTCCGCGGGCGTAATGGACACATTCTTATGATTAGATGTTCTCCAAAACGGCTGTGAATAGCTTGGGTGACAGTGGATCACCTTGATGCACCCCTTTTTTTATTGGAAATTCTTCTCCCGTTTTTTCTAATTTTAATTTGGCTGTGCTATTTGCGTATATTGTTTTAATTATTCTTATTAATTTGTTAGGAATCCCTTGTGAGCTTAACGTTTTCCAGATTTCTTCATGCTTCAGTGAGTCGAATGCTTTATTAAAGTCCACAAATGCAATATAATACTTCAATCCATATTCATGCCATTTTTCTATGATTTGCTTTATGACAAAAATGTGATCTATAGTTGCGAATTTACTACGGAAACCAGCTTGTTCTCTTGGTTGATTTTCATCTAAACTCTTTGTCATTCGCCCCAACAGTAGTTTACTAAAGATTTTGTATAAGTTTGGAATTAGACTTATGGGTCTGTAGTTGTTGATCTGATTACGATCCCCTTTTTGTAGTAGAAGAATGATAGTTGATAGACGACAATCACTGAATAATATAGTTGAAGACGAAAATTTAAATGAAGGAGTCGCTGTTGCCAGTCACGGCATGGAAGACATGATGATTTGCTGATATTTAACCCACACTTTTTACCCCTTTTTTTTTTCAAATTATCTTTGATTTACATCATTTCTTCGCATTCCATAGCTTGAGGGTTCTAGGTAAGAAGCATCTCTGGAACCTTAAGTTTCGAGACCAATTTGGTTTTAACTGGTGGGGTTGAACTCCACCCCGACGGTGAGTGTTGCGGTGAAAAACTGTGCCGTAGGCATCATGTCGAACAGTTCCTCAGAACACAAACCGTTGTATAAGCGGTAAACATTAGAGAGAGAGACAGCTGAAGTCTCTCTGAAAGCTGAGGGGTTCTGGACCCCTTGTTCAGCTCTGGGTCATCGATAATTCTGATCGCGCGTCGCTGGGAGGAACCGAGAGGGTTCAAGCGCAACACACAGAGACACCGGCGGGGCGGTGCGAAACCGTCCCGGGAGCGGTATTTTTTGTAATGTTTGGATTACTATGAAACCCTTCACACCAAAACCGAGCAGGCTTCTGTGTGTTGCGCTTCTGCTGATACTTGGGGTGCTCCTGCTAAGAGATGTGAGCAGTTCTCCAAGTGCGGTCTCACTTGAGCTTCGTAGATATAACTGCAAGCGCTGTCTGGGTCTGAAGTACCACTTTGCTAAGAAAGAAAGGAAGAAATGACACTATTTATCATGTAACACCAACACAGATATAGGCATATCAGCTATTAGCTGCTCGCCTATTACTAAATAATAATAATAATATTTTCCTGTTTCTCCTTCTGAACTTCATGTGATTTCTGTGTAAACAGATAATAATAAACCGGACCTAAAATTGTAAGTGTTGGATTATTTATTTATTACCACACTCATATCTACACGGATATTTCTACAGATGTGCCTTATTCCAGACCCTGTCGAACGCCTTAGCTATATCCAGGCTGACTAACCAACCCTTCGACTTTCAATGGCTTCAGCCCACCAGCGGTGTGTTTGGCATACTAGAAGATCGCCAGCAGACCGGCCATGACAAAACCCGTATTAGCCGGTCATTGATAAGGTCACAATCTTCTAGATATGCTAGGAGCTGTGTATTAACTACACCCTCCACCACCTTTGAAAGGAGGGAGATAATAGCTATTGGCCTGTGTAATTCGAAGGGTCAGTTCTATCCCCGTTTATGGGAACTGGTTGCACATTTGCAACTTTCCAGGATGTTGGCACATGGCCTGTGGAATAGGAGAGCGTGAAAACTCTACTCGAAACTGAAATCTCACAGCCCTATTTACTGTACGTAGACACGTACAGTAAATAGGGCTGTGAGACATATCATCAGCATATTATGGTGTATTGAAATCTATCATATGTACGAGCTGTTCAAAGACACGTTGAGCTCTTTACACTGCTATTACTGGAGGCTCTTCTTTCCACAGCACAGAAATTCACATCAGTAGGATAGTTAGAAAATGATCCTTGTCTTGAAAGAGCTTTTTTGACAAGGTGAGCCAATTTGTAATAGATGACACGGTTCCAGAAAATCACAACCAAAAAGTTTTAAGAGATTTCCTATGTATTTCATTCAATGAAAATCCCTTTGAGAAAAGCAAGTTCAGTTATGTCAGTTTGCGAACCATTTTTGCGCCGTCTCGAGATGAAAATACAGGATGTTAAAGAAAATGCGTTTGAAATTTCATTTACTCAGAATCAAGTATAGAACCCAAGAAAAATATTGAAAAAATCCGCTCTTCAATTTTTTTTCATATTTTCATAGAAATTCTTGATTCACTATTCAGATTTAGTATGAGAATCTGAAAAAAAAAATGAAGAGCGGAGTTTTTAAATATTTTTCTTGGGTTCTATACTTGATTCTGAGTAACCCCTTAAAATTTCAAACGCACTTTTTTTTAACAGCCTGTATAAAAATCCAGCAATGTAACAAATTTTTCAAAAAAACAACCAAAAACGGTTTTGAAATGGATTATAAGGGTCAGAGAAATTTTACAAAATGGTCAGGGAAAGCCAGGGAAAAGTCAGGGAAGTATTTTGGGAATTTTGAGTGGACACCCTGGTATTGTGTAAAGCGTCTACTTAAAAAAAAAATCTATTTTAAGTTTGAATGCCACGTTTTCTTATTCCAAATTATTGTAGGGTCCTTCTAAAATAGCTGAAAGAAAATTAACAGTGGCTTCTACTCACGAAACTGAACAACTTTTTCCAGAGAACCTATACTCGATTCGCAAAAAAAAATTTTGGACTTGACAATTAGTATCAAGATTCCAACTTTTTTTTTGCAAATTGAGCATATGTTCCTTGGGGAAAGTTGATAAGTTTGAATAGTAACAATACTTAATGTATGATGTGTAATAATTGTTATTAATAATCCGTATTAAGATGATATCCTACCGTTTCTGAATCCAGCGCAGATTTTGTCGCTCGTCAAGTATTCTCGGAACCCCGAAGGTGACTCCGCGTAGCACTGGGGAAAATTTACGAAGGGCAGGTCCACCACTTTGAGCACTTGTGAGGCGTTACCATTTTCAGCTGTGAGGCCCCAGCCGGCTACCTGTGGAGAAAAAACTGTCATTTTATATGAGCATTTTTAACCGACTTCAAAAAAAAGGAGGAGGTTCTCAATTCGTCGGAATCTTTTTTTTTATATGTATGTTCACCGATTACTCGGAGACGCCTGAACCGATTTGGAAAATTCTTTTTTGTTTAAAAGCGTTTGTTTATACTTCACAGGTGGTCCCATATAAATTTTATCGAAATCGATTCAGCGGTTCTTGAGAAAATCAACAAAAACATAGCAAAATTGGAGTCGTTGCGATTGAAGTCGGTTGTTTTTAACGTATTCAGGGTGGTCAATTATCATTTACTTTATTACTTTAGGGTAGATAATGCCATACTCCACAGTTCACACGCGGGGGGATTGGTGGAGTTGTGGGGCTTATGGCCAACCCTAGTATCAGAAGTTTTCAAGCCGCCTATAAGACATGGCTTAACGACTACCATCTACTGATAACAGCCGGCACAAACGGCTTAATTTGCCTTGTGAAGTACGGAAACGGTCGAGATAAATGCCAGCAAACCCATCCAGGTTATGACCGTGTCTGTAGTCAGTTATACTGAGTGGCGATGCGGCCACGACCGCTTCGTTGCGAACTTACCTTGCCCATTTTCCCATCAGTGAGCTGCTTATTCTCGAAAGTGATTTCAAAGTCCACGCAAACGGGCCGTACGTAAGTCTTGTACTCAAAAGCGACTGTTAAAATCAAAATGGCGATGTCCTCTTGAAAATTTGCCGCCGCACCGCGGAAGCGGAGAGGGATCTTGATGTCGCTTACCTGAAACAATATGTAAGAAATATAGTTAAGGCCTTAACCTCCTGTGGCCTAGCGTCGTAAATATAATACATAAGAAGAAAAAATATATTGAATCACCATCTGTATAGTAAATGTCGAACTGTTATTTTAGGTTCATACACAAACTATTAATACGCCATTTTGAACTTCTATTGGTCAGTCAACTGACAATAATTTTTTTTTCTTCATTTAGACGTGAACGCTGGCGGCATTGGTCGTATAAATAAGACATTGAGAAAACCCCAGTTTTCCACGAAATATTTTTTTCCCTATTTTTAACGGTTACATTTTTGGCCTTTGATTCGTTGAATACAAGTTACATGAAATCAAAAGTTCTGGGCCCCAGGAGGTTAAGTTGGGTAAAATTTCAATAAGGAGTCCTTTAAAATAAGAAACAAGTTACAGTATTGTACATTCTACTCGTAAAACTTAACAAACTGCTAGAAACCTTATATACTGAATTCGCTAAAAGAAAATGGACTTTCCATACGAAACTGCTACCTAGCTACCTTTTTTGCCAATTTCCTTGAAAAAAATTGTTCGTTTTCATAAAGCAGAGGTTGTTATTATAAACATTTCGCACGTAGGTATTTCATAAAGAGCTTATATTCAATTTAAATGATTGAAATAGGTATCTACCTACTTGCAATGTCATGCATGTTTCGTGATCATGACTTTATGGTGCTCTTTTAGGGTTAATATCTGCCAGGGTTCCTAAACATGATTTAAACAACTTTTTCCGAGGAACACAGTCATAACTGTTATGTTTGCCTCATCCAATAAAAAAAAATGTCCCATCACAGAAAACTGCAAAAAAAGATACCGTTCAAAGAATTTAGTTCATAAAAATAGGGTTCTCACATCAGACTTCTGTGCATCACTGTCCCTAGGATTGTTCCAGGGCCTGTACAGTTTCCCGACAGCTACGGCGTAGTCTGCAGCTGGCAAAGCCTTCTCCTCCAGGTCACTCCAGAAGCAGTGAGCAGCTGGAAGAGAACACGAAATAAGTCTATACACGTACCAAACCCATGCTTTTCAATCGGCCACTGACTCAGTAGTTCAGTGGTTAGCCCTCAATACTACTGATTCGAAGGTCGTGGGTTCGATTTCCACCCAGGGTAAAAACTTCTGTTGTGATGAACAGATTTGTGTATTGTGTGTTCTTGTATAATATAATATCTAATTGATATATTAGCCATCTTCGGGCGCATCAGCATTCAACGCCTCATGTAAAATTTTCAATTTGTTGGTTACAGCGTTTAATTTTTTTGCGTCGGTATTTTTTTTTAAATATTCAGGAGTTTATATCCACTATTGGTAAGCGCTTGGCATCATCTCACCTGATGATGGTAAGTGATGATGGAAGCGGGCTTATCAAGATTCACCAACGAAATTGGGAACTGGCTATCTTATCTCCATAAGATCTTTAAAAATACTTTTTTGAAAAATTAAAATTATTTAAAAATAAACGTCTTAATATTATTGAGACCTGTTCGTGAAGGGACTTGATGCTGGCCACCGAGGATGCTATCCGTGTGGCAAGATTTTGGGAGGAATCTTTTTGATTTGCCATCGACTCGAGAAGAAGAAAGATTATTTAGATTAATAATAATAATATCCGGGACAAATCACACATGGTCATCTGGCCCCATACTAGGATTCCCTGTATCTTGGGAACCAGAGACTGATATACATACACATATACATTTAAATACATACATATATAGATATAATACACCCAGACTCAGATCAAACAATTCTGCTCATCACAGAAAAGTTTGCCCTGTGTGGGGATCGAACCCACGACTCTCGGATCAGAGGTCAGGATCGCTAACTACTTAGCCACTGATTCTTGATATTTTTAACATTATCAAAACGTTTATTTTGAATTATTGTTTTTCTACGCAAGTATTTTTTTTTAAATTTCAATACAGTCTCACCCGTCGCCGTGTATGACAGAAGATCTTACCTGACACAACTACAGTAGTTTTCACCAAACTGCCGCCACAGATCTGCATGAAGGGAACAGTGGTCTTCCTGTAGATGCCAGCGTGCCACGGCAGCTCGCCTCTCTTGGCGGACCTGCCCCCAATCACCAGCTGCTCACCCTCGGGAGTCACGCGACCGCACTCTGGCGAAATTATTTTTGTTTTTTTTTTCTACAATTGGTAGACCCTTGGCATTATCCCACTTTTTTATTATACAAGTATGACAAAAGGCTGACGGCTGCCGGCTACCTGATGGAAAGTGGTAACCGCCGCGCTGCTTACCGGCAAACTTAGTGATAATCCAAAGATGGACGCGGGCTTACCAAGATTCCCCAACGCAATGGGGAACTGTCGGAGGACAATAATCAATGCTTTTAAGAAGACTTAAATATGATATGATGGTGATAGGTAGCCAGGCGGGCTCAGAAAATGCTCAATTGGTTGGCTAAATCGAGATTTACGAAGTTGGACCCTGTCGGGAATCGAACCCGCGGTCTCCTAATGTTAAGCGAGCAGATTTCCCAGTAGACCAGAGGCGGTTACTGAATAGAATAGAATACTGCTATCTAGTAGCTAAAACTTCGCTGATTGTGATTCTATCTAATGATTCTTTTTTTATTCGATAGATAGTTATACGTTGTGATGGTTCAATAAAAACCGTATTAAAAACAGTTCAGTAGTTTTTCTAGCAAATCAACAAAAACAAAACTATGAATTTATTGATCACAGAATAGCTCTTTTATTGAAATATCAAAATAACTTACACGCTTGGATTCTTATTACAATGTGTTATACTATTTGTTTATAAAGATTTCGTTACGAGTATGATAACTACTACAAAACTATTACTTACGTCATAAACTACTATTTCTTTTTTTTTAAGAAAACGTCATTTTTGACATTTGATAAAAAGTAACTCACATGACTGGCAGTAAACTACCCTATTATAGTCGTTAAGGCGCGACGTACACTCAATCTTGAGCAGGTTGATGCATGATAATATAATATCGACCGAAACGCCACTCATTTATGCTCAGTGTGGGTACCATCGCGGCGGTTACGTCAAGGCCGAACACAAAATTCTCGAGATTTCGATGTTTTTATTACTTTTCTTGGCTTTCAAATAAGAAAATCCGTTCAAGGTAAATTGAAGGTAATAAAATGGCCGATTTTTGTGTGTTGGTTTCAACATAAACAAATATTGTGTTTCCGAGAGAATTTGCAATTAATGCAAAAAACAGGGTTTACAGGTTTTTTTTCATCAAAGTTTTTGTGATTTTTATCATTCTATTCAAAGCAATTTGTTTTTTATTGTTTCAAGTATGTTATATATTTTTTCTATGGTGATAGCTTTAACCATTATTTCAAGAATTTGAATTGAATATTGCGATTTGGCGATACTTAACGCCTTAAAAACCCATATCATCCCCACTGCAGGGGCACGGGTCCCTTAATTCTCATACCTTAGGAAGGTAGACCATACTCCACACATTTCATAAGATTTGCTATGTGTAGTCTGTCCATTACCAATCATTAACGTTTTATTTCAATACAATACACTAAGAGCCTATTTTCTTCAAAAGATATGTTATTATAATAATGAAAAATCCGAGAAATATTTTTTTTCAATAAACGGTCTTATTTCACCGCTTTTCGGTTGCTGCACTAATAAAGGGACATTCTGTATTGACGGAACGGACCAGTAGGGGACAACGGAATAATTTTTGTAGCGTTGTCCCACACTGGTGGACATAGGTAGCAATTTCTTTTCCCGATGTCTGCCAGTGGTGGACACCGGGAATAGGCGTAGCTATTTTTAACCGACTTCAAAAAAGGAGGAAGTTCTCAATTCGTCTGTATGTTGTTATTTTTTTTTTGTATGTATGTTACGCGATTACTCCGCCAATTATGAACCGATTTTGATGATTCTTTTTTGTTTGGTAGGTAATTCTTCAGAGGTGGTCCCATACATATTTTATCTAAATTGATTCAGCGCTTTTTGAAAAATCAATAAAAACAATTAAACATAGTGAAATTGTTACGATGAAGTCGGTTATTTTTAAAGTGTTCAGCATTTGATGATATTATTATTTCTTTATTAATGTTATGTTATGATCAAACTTATTTAATAATATTGATAGGATGGAAAGGATTATGAAAGAAGGGTAATTTAAAACAAAAACTACGTTTTATATTATCACAAAAACATATTTATTGAAATAAACTGACCCATCCTATAAATATTATTAATTAATTCAGATATACTATAACTTAATATAAAATCAAATAAAATAGTTTATTCGGGACAACAAACAGCTGAGAAAAAAAAACATACAATTATTTTTAGAATAAATTAAGGTTTGTACATGCACAGCCCACAGCGTTATCCACAAGTTATTAAAAAAGTAATATGAAGCTAAAATATGAGTATTTACATAAAGTAATAAGAAAAACTATAAGTTATTTTCACTTGGGTATAAATAACAAATAATAATCTCACCTCATTTTTACTACATTATTATTAGGTAAGTATTTCTTTAAGTTAAAAATACAACAAATTACCTATCCAACAAGCAAAACAATAGGAGAAAATATCGCATCTTTACAAAATTTAAACAAGTTGACTTTTTAATATGGCGGATAATAATATGAGCATTCTTTGCGTCAAATATAAAACATATTTGCAAAAATATTTTTCCGTCGAAATTTAAAACTGGGCGAAAAAATGTTATTTTATTATACTCTAAATGAATATTAAAGTGACAAATTGTAAACTATTATTGATTTTTTAACCTACTATAATATTGTATGCCTTTGGCGGAACATGTTGGTGTTTTGGAGTAATCTGTTAACCAATTATGACTGAATAAATATTATTATTATTATAGCTGAAACTTTATCATTAACTACTGACATCTTTATGTAACCTATGATCCACATGACCACGCTGAATACGTTAAAAACAACCGACTTCAATAGCAACAACTCCAATTTTGCTGTTTTTGTTGATTTTCTCAAAAACCGCTGAATCGATTTCTATAAAATTTATATGGGACCACCTGTGAAGTATACCCTTTCAAACAAAAAAAGAATTTTTGAAATCGGTTCAGGCGTCTTCGAGTAATCGGTATTCCGACGAATTGAGAACCTTCTCCTTTTTTTGATTTTTTAACCTACTATAATATTGTATGCCTTTGGCGGGACATAGCTGAAACTTTATGATTAACTACTAACATGTTTATGTAACCTATGATCCACGTGACCACGCTGAATACGTTAAAAACAACCGACTTCAATAGCAACAACTCCAATTTTGCTGTTTTTGTTGATTTTCTCAAAAACCGCTGAATCGATTTCGATAAAATTTATATGGGACCACCTGTGAAGTATACCCTTTCAAACAAAAAAAGAATTTTTGAAATCGGTTCAGGCGTCTTCGAGTAATCGGTGAACATACATAAAAAAAAAAAAAAAAGATTCCGACGAATTGAGAACCTTCTCCTTTTTTTGAAGTCGGTTGATAAAATAATGCTGCTTGGTTTCCTGTATTTTGTCGATAAATAAACGTTTTCTATTCTATTCTATTCACATTAAACATATTTGTTATCACATCACATTTGTCCCAAAAGTAGCCTGGGTGTGTTCATTCATATCCGCTATTAAAAATCACCTTTTTCGTATATATAGGTGTAACAAAAAATATGTAGGACCCGTAAACTGAAGCTTCTATAATACTTATCGAACTGAACAACTTTTACTTATTTACTAAAATATTTTTTTTATATTATTGGCCAATCAACGATCACGGAATATTATATGCGTACGATTATTACCAGAGGCAAATAGTCTGTTATTCTCCGAACTAATACCACTTTACGCTTAAATCTAGATGGCGTTACTGATTTTAGTGATTCCAGTTTATAGATGAAGGGGGCGCTTCAGAGCAGGCTCAGAACGAACCCCGCTTTTAGCGCCTTCTGGAATATTAGGCGAAAGCAATCTGCCTACCGTTTTATCTCTAAGTTAGTTTACTTTAGTTTCTCTGTCTCTTTTGCGCCGTTCTTATAATATAAACAAACTAGTACCTATTTGAATTATTTTAGTTACTTATAAGTGTATTTTTCTTTTTTTTTCTTCTTTTTTGAATTATATAATTGTTTTGTTTCATGCTATTTGTATTTAAGTTAAGATATAATTTTAGTTACTATTTGTGAATCTGTGTCTGGAATTAAACGATATTCTATTCTATTCTATTCTAATATTACAAATTCTCATATGTATGTATTGCTACATCTACACCTTTTGTTACGCCCTGTTTCGGGAGGTGATCATAAGAAAAAACAAACCCACTTTTTGTCGTCTAATTTAGGCACAGATATAGATATCTACTTCATAAAAATCAAAATGTATTTTTTTTTAATAGGTGCTTTATACATTCTTTTAAATTGTCATTTTTTTACCTAGTACAAAGTCCCTACCACGCGGAACTTGTACACTTATTTCGACAGGATCTTACGGTTCCAACTAAAGTTAATATCAAATTTCAATTTAAAAACTAGCTGAGTTGTCTTACTCATTTACTCCGATATTTCCTCCTATTTCTTTCGAAAAACGTAATTTTATCCTTATTCTTGAAAGACACGCTACTATTACTGATTCTTACATTTACACTAGTCGCGTTATTTTCCACGCCTACTCTCAAATCCATGTCTACCTCATCATCATCATCATCCACCAAATTCTTCGTAACTGGTACATCGAACAACGGAACCTGATATTCAAACTCACTGACATGAACTTCCACTCTATCTTTGACCAAAATAGTTATATTAGTGCCTTTTTTGGACAAACCTGGTGTGCATATAGCGACGTAGTCCCAGCTGCCATCAATGCACCTCATGTAGTTGAGAACTCCGGGATAGTGGTAGTTAGGAGTGTTGCATTCGGGACGGACGATGGTGCCGGTTGGTTCCTGGGTGTTGCAGGGTCTGGTGCCCTCGATGGAGTTGCCTCCGATGAGGCAGCGGTATTCCACGCTCGGGTGCTTGTTTAATTTGCAGTATCCTGAAAAGTTACTGAAGTTTTGAACAGGAAATCGAAAGTTACAGGTAACCCGTTTTCATGGTTAATATACTTTAGGTGTCTACTGGTACTGGAAAATTATTTTTTGAATTAGGTCTGCAGTTCTAGAGAGAATAAGTCTGTAAAACCATCGTTACCACACCTATTGCTAAGTGTACTCAATTTTTATAGTTGATATATTCCCATCTGTCACCACTGGGTGGTAATCAGGAAAAATATTCCTCATTGCCAATAGATAATTCGAGAACGAGATAATTCGTCGACTGTAGCCCCTACTACATGGCAATTGAAATATTTAACAAAATTCCGCTACATATTAAAAATGAACCGAAAATAACAGTTTTTAGTAAAAAAAACTTTAAGAATTCTTTATAACTAAATGTTATTATACGATTAATGAATTTTTAAATGAAAAATGAATATTATTATGACGTTCCCTCTTTCTCCTTTTGCTGTAGATACCAGAAAAGGGCGACTAAGTTTTAAGTTCCTTTTTGTAACGACCATCTGTTTGTACACTTAGTTTCGTGCAAAAAAATACTTTGACTTTGACAATACATTAGAGTCGATTTTTCTATAATGACTTAGGACAGTCTTAGTCTTTCATTTTAATACACGGAAAGGGTTGAAATGTCAAAACACAATATAACAGCTACTTACGAACACACTGCGGGAAAGTCTTCACCGACCAGCTCCCATCAAAGCAATAGACGCTGCTCTCCCCATCGACCCCATACCCAGGGTTACAAGTCACGTTCATCTGGACTGTGCTGAACCTCTGCCCCGGGGAGGCGTTGGGGGCGCCACCGACGGTGTACCGGCCGTGGGAGGGGTAGGGGGGCAACACGCAGTTGCCAGTGCCCGTTGGAGGTCTAATAATAAAATGAAAAATATAAAGATGCATAGAAGCGGTCGTGGCTCAGTGCGGCTTGCGTGGACACGTCGACGCAGATTAACTGACTACAGACACGGTCATAACCTGGATGGGTTTGACTATTAGTGGCATTTATCTCGACCGTTTCCATACTTAGCAAGGCAGGTTAAGCCGTTGGCGCCGGCTGCTATTACAAGATGGCAGTCGTTAAGCCATGTCGAAGGCATTATAGGCGGCTTGAAAACTTCTGACACTGAGCTTGGCCACTAGCACCACAACCTCCACCAATCCGGACTTGGCCCCCGTGTGTGGAGTATGGGTTGACCTTCCCGATTTATGGGAATACCCCCGTACCCCTGCAGTGGGGACGCTCTGGATTGTTAAAACTAGTGAAAACTATATGGGTGCTCTTAAATTTCTGCCAAATAATTAAAAAATGTACTCCTACTTTATACCATATAAATAGGGTCTATGGAAAAATTGTTCAGTTACCCATCTACAATTTGCCGTTTTATGGCAAATAAACAGTCATGTTGTGTTGTCTTCAAATAAAATTATATAAGCTGTTAAAGGTAATAAATTAAAAATAATCTTACGCTATGGTAACGCCGGGACTGGTGCCGCCACTTCTGTTGCAAAGCTCATCGTTCTCGTCAGATCCGTCTGCGCAATCGATAACCTGCAAAGCAAATGACATTAACGCGGATAACACACTGTTCCGGAATCCGCTCCGGTGTGCGGTTTTACTTGACACTGTCCATAGTAAATAAAAACCGCCGCACCGCTCACCGGAGCGAATTCCGGAGCAGTGTGTTATGCGCCTAACGTCTACGTAACGTAACGTCTATCTGGAATTAATTACCACAGGAAGAAGTCAAACTAAAAAGAAATATAGTAAAACACTGATCTCAACTGCCTCCAATAAGCACAAACAATTTAAACTAATGCCAACATTCACCACCGGTGGTAAAGTGAGAACCGTTAGTACATATAAAGGATGTCAATCTTGTCGTGCGTCATATTTAATCAGTGTTTCTACTCCTGATTCTGATCTTTCCCTAAAGAACCCATAGTCAGTTTCATCCCCATCACATAGATGGTTGGCAGTCCACTACTGTGCGTTTCACTAGAAACTTTCTGCCTCGCACAACCAAACTGTGGAATGAATTGTCGCCTGCGGTATTTCCGGACCGATACGACATTCAAACCTTCAAGAAAAGAGTGTACTCCCATATTAAAGACCGGCAACGCACTTGTGACTTCTCTGGTGTTGCGGGTGTCCATGGACGGCAGTAACCGCTTACTATCAGGTGATCCGTTAGCTCGTTTGCCACCTCTGCCATAAAAAAAAGTCAAATCGCAAGAAAATTTTTGGAGTCTTCATACAAATCGATCAGCCAAGCTGCCTAATTAGTATGAAGAGTCCAAAAAAATTTTTTGCGATTTGACTATGGGTTCTTTGGGGAAAGTTGATCAGAATCAGGAGTAAAAGCACAAATTAAAATATGACGCACGACTAGATTTACACCTGTATATTTAGAGGGATTTCATTATTCCCAACGGGCCCCAATAAACGTATATTGAGGTAATTCCATGAAACACTTCTTGGTGCTGCTGATAGCAATAACGATTATATCTACTGATAACTTACGTTGTTACAGTCAGCCCCGGCGTCCACGCATGCCCCATAAGCACACTGGAATAGGTACCCGGGACAGGTTTTGGCTGCGCATGCGCGGACGGTCTCATCAGAGCCGTCCGCGCAGTCTTTGACCCCGTCGCAGTGGTTCGAAGCCGGGATCGTATCGCCGTTCGAGCAACGGAATTTTCCCCTGGAAAATGAGGAAATGCCGGTGACATTTGGGAAAATTCTATTGATTTTTTTGTTTTTCAGGGAATCTTTTATAGAAACGAAATCTCCATGGTACCTATACTGTCTGGGGGTACTATTTATACTAGTAAAGGTAATGGAAACTGTAAGAAAATTATCTGAATACATAAAACGATGAAGTTTCTAGGTATTTATGAAACTGAATAGTTATCTTTCCTCAAGATTTCAAGAAACATTATATAATAAATTATAATAGTCAATTCTTGTTTAAAAAATCTTGAAAGCTCCAGTTTAAATAGTTTTACCCGAATGTTACACCGTATTACCTATATAAAGAAAAAAAAACATATAGAAAGGTTTTCTGGAAAAGATATGACCGCCTACCTAGTCATTCCATAATTAAGTACTTATTAGTAGTGCCTAATTGTATACATATGTGGGTACTGGGTACTAAAAAAATGTTTATCTTTCGATAACCATTAGGTTATCTCATGCCCTAGCTGTAGCGTAGAAAACAATAGACAATAGTTAACTCACAAATGTTATTTATTATCAATTTAACAATATTATTAAGCCGTACAACATTACAAATCGGTAGCCATTGCCTGTCTGGTATTCACTGACAGCTTCTTGCTGGTATTGCTTGCATTTTCTAAAATACAATACTACATCTTTCCCATCAAATAAGAACAAAATCTTTTAAATAACCCGGAGTCACAATGTCTCTCCTTGGTCTAAGATTGCACTGTCTTTCATTTATATCACCACTAACTTTTTTTACAGAGCTTTCATTATTATTATCAATATTAACAACTCTATCCATGGACACTGAAGGTTGTAGAAATGATGTATTTCTTCTCAATATTTTTTCCCCATCATTAATCAACAGGGACCTAGGCGAGCTATGAAAATCAACCACTTTGGCGGGCAACCACTTATTATCTTTCAAATATACAATATCGTGCCCCTTTTTTTTTTTTTTTAACTCACAAATGTTATTTATTATCAATTTAACAATATTATTAAGCCGTACCACATTACAAATCTGTAGCCATTGCCTGTCTGGTATTCACTGACAGCTTCTTGCTGGTGTTGCTTGCATTTTCTAAAATACAATACTACACTAACTATGCCTCTGAGGTCCAGGACGGGCCTTTATTCTCAGCTGTCCTGTCGAGTAGTCCCGTTTAACGAAGTACGGGTTTTTTTTTACTACATAGTTCTGTACGCAAAACTACTTATTGGGATCCAAATAGTTACTGTTAAGCAGTTCTGTTCTCTGTATCACAATACCGAAGCGAGTCACAATCACAATACCTAATTTCCATGGTCTCGTTGCGACAGCGCGGCAGCAGCTCGTCGGAGCCATCGGCACACTCCTGCGCACCGTTGCACGGCGCCGCGCCGTCCACGCATGCGCCGTACGTGCAGCGGAACCAGTTGCTTTGGCATCTGAGAAAAAAAACCGGTACAAATCACCCACAGTCATCTGGTCCTTGTGAATTGTGATAAAACAGTTAAATGCGCGACATAATAAGAAGAATTCGCCTTTAGGTTTTGAAATAGGTCACTCTAAACAGAGCAGATACATATAGGTTTCAACGCGTTTTTAACTATTTCAGTGACAACTAAAATTAAAATTTCATTTGAAACTCACTTCATTTTCCGGCAAAGCGCATGGGTCTCGTCGCTGCTGTCGGGACAGTCCACCACCCCGTCGCACTTTCCATCGAAGCTGATGCAGGAGCCATCACGGCACTGCCACTTGGCCTTGCTGGAAATTTTACCATTAATAATCAAATCACGATGATTAAAAGATTCGTCTAATCGCCTTTATAGCGTATACTGATATAAAATATACTTCATATAAGTATACAGAGTATTAAAAAAACTGCGTTTGAAATTTTAAGCGGTTAGGAGTCGTCCATTAATCACGTGAGGCTCAAAAGGGGGTGGGGGGAGGGAGTTCAGAAAAAATCACGAAATATCACAAGGGGGAGGGGGGGAGGGGTGTACTAAGATATCACGTATATTTATTTTTTGGTTGAACGCGCGATTTCAAGAGTAATTTACAAAAGTCGGACTGTTGTTGTTATGTTGTTTTAACTCTTCCCAAGATTCGAAACGGCTTCAGGCAGAAACTTTTATTACAGTCTGTCTGGAATTTTTTATCACGGTGCTTAATTTTCCAGAATTAAATTACTTAATACCTGTATTTAAAGATAATATTTTGTATCAAAAAAATACACGTGATTTTGGGTAGGGGATGGGGGGTAGTCTAAAACCTCACCACGTATCACCAGGGGGAGGGGGGTCTAAAAAGTTGTTAAAAAACATCACGTGATTAATGGACGGCCCCTACTCATAATCCTTTTACTCTAAACTTGATACTGAGTAACCCCTTAAAACACACGCACTTTTGTAACGCCCGGTTAAGTTCTATTATTTTCATTCCAATGCATCGTAAAAATCGGGACAGCATAAATTGAATAAAATTAGTCGAATTTCTAAGCAAAAAATAAACGAGACAATTACCTATAGGAAATGATTAACTCAATATCTCACAATCTTCCTCCAATTTTTCCTTCCATTCAAAATGATAGAGATATTTCAACATGACTTAAAGTATTATTTCCTATCATTGTTGGCGATATCGGTTTGCCCTTGGCATTCAACTTGATTAATAATTGAGTATTGCACTAACAATACAGTCACAAAATAGACACAGAAGGTCCGCTCAATACAAACCACTAAAATTGTAAGCATATACATGCTTATAGAAATATACGGTCGTTCGAGGCAAGGTCACGATCGCACAGTACGTGATCTTGCCTACAATGACCGTATACGTCTATAAGCATGTATATGCTTAGGATTTTAGTGAGCGTACTGAGCGGACCTTCTGTATCTATGTGTTTTGTGATACAGTCTAGAACTAGATGAAGCAGTAATTAACAATAAAAAAGTATTGCACATAAATTATACGAATTATCTAGAGTTCAGTCCCGAAGCGTTCGTGGCTCAGTGCGGTTTATGTGGTCGTGTCGATGAAGCAGGGTAACTGACTATAGACACGGTCACAACATGGATGGGTCTGCCTATTAGTGGCATTTATCTCCGACCGTTCTGTGCTTCTCAAGGCACATTAAGCCATCGGTGGTAGCTGCTATCACTGGATGGCAATCGTTAAGCCATGTCATAGGCCTTAGAAAACTTCTGAAACTGGGATTGGCCACTAGCCCCACAACGTCCACCAATCCGGACTTGGGAAAAGACCAGTACATCTGCAGTTGGGACCATGTAGATTGTTAACAAAAGGTTAAGTTCATACGTAAAAGGCGCTAACGCGGTATACTAAGTATTGAGTTTTCGCTGTCTGTCCGTCTATCTGACACAGGGCTGTATCTATTTAAACATTAAAAGTAGCCAATTTAAATTTACACGGATAACAATTACAATAAAAATATATATCTCCGTAATGTAGGAGGTACTTATATGTATAATAAAATTCTTTGATTATACGATTCTTTGGAGTTCTATAATGACCACGCAGAATACGTTAAAAACAACCGACTTCAATCGCAACAACTCCAATTTTGCTATGTTTTTGTTGATTTTCTCAAAAACCGCTGAATCGATTTCGATCAAATTTATATGGGACCACCTGTGAAGTATACCCTTTTAAACAAAAAAAGAATTTTCGAAATCGGTTCAGGCGTCTTCGAGTAATCGGTGAACATATATAAAAAAAAAAACCGACGAATTGAGAACCTCCTCCTTTTTTTGAAGTCGGTTGAAAAAGGTTTTTATTAAAGATGTTAGATCATTATTAAATACCAGAAATAGCATTAAACTTACCCACAAGCAGCCTGTCGTTTCTCCCTCGTTATAACTGGATCTCCAAGAATATCATTGCTGGAAAATGAAAAAAGAATGTATTTATAATAGGCAGGTGAATGAAAACTTTTTGAACAAATATCTGTTTCTTTCAAACGTCCGTCCGTAGGTGAATTTCTAAATGCCATTCACGTGACCGTGGGTAATGCTAATGGCGACACTGCCACACGATAAGAAGAAGCACAAAATAAGGAATAGATAATTACTACCATCTGACGAATCTACCTAAACAACTTTCTCCTAAAACCAATACCCAGTTTGCCAAAAAAAGGTGTGGAGTTCCCAGTTCCCATACAAACTAAATGCACGAATCGGCTCTCAAATAAGAAACCCAACTTTTTTGCAAATTGAGCTCCATGGCGAAAGTTGTTCAGTTTTCTGAATAGACATCGACATTTTTTCTCTTATACAGGGTGAAATTAAAATCGCGGACTAACTTTCCATACAAAATGGTTACTCAGCTCATCGATTTGTATGAAGAATCAAATTGTTTTTTTACTCAGATTGAATCGGTTCCTTAGAGAAAGTTATTGAGTGTCATGACTAAAAGTCACAGTTATTTGGTTCGCGATTTTATTTTATTTTCATCCTGTAATCTCTCTTTCTCTCTCTCTTATCATGTGGCACAATTTAACCGTGCTATCCAAAAGGTATAGACGGGGCGCTTGCCTGGTGTTGCACTTAGCATCACCCTGTAGTCAAAAGCAATATCTTCCAGACTCACTATGAGCTGTAGCAGTTGGCCTCGTCGCTGCCGTCGGAGCAGTGTTTGAGACCGTCGCACACGTGGTCGGCGCTCACGCATGCGCCGTCGGTGCACGCGAATTCGTCCACACTGAAAAAAATGATTTTTAAGCTTACCTGTGCAAAGTCATGCCTTAAAACAGCTTAAACTTACATCATACGAATATATATTTTTTTACCAATAAAAAATGTGAAATTGTTATATCTTTGTTTTGTACACGTTTTTTCTGCTATTTCGTCTGTCGCATTATGAAGGGGCGTATCCAACAAATTCTTGATCTTGAGTATTAAAGGTAAACTTATAATTGACCACGCTGAATACGTTAAAAACAACCGACTTCAATCGTAGCAACTCAAATTTTGCTATGTTTTTGTTGATTTTCTCAAAAACCGCTGAATCGATTTCGATAAAATTAATATGGGACCACCTGTGAAGTATACCCTTTCAAACAAAAAAAGAATTTTTGAAATCGGTTCAGGCGTCTTCGAGTAATCGGTGAACATACATAGAAAAAAAAAAAAAAAAAAGATTCCGACGAATTGAGAACCTCCTCCTTTTTTTGAAGTCGGTTGAAAATAAAACTTAACAATTAAAGGGAATTAGTTCTTGTTATAGGTAAATGATAGCCTCGTCAACTACGTAAAAGCTTAAGCACTAAGTTGGAACAGTTCTTCACGGTAACTTTTTAACTTTATCTTAAAATCACTCTACTGTAAAGATGTAAAATTTGCTTACGCCCCAGATCCGACCGACGATTTCAGACATACGCGTACCTAAATGTGAGATCGCGAGCTGGTAAGATCACCGGATCTTACGAGCAGAGGGTGTGATCGCTAGCTGGCAAGATCACTGGATCTTACGAGCAGGGGGTAAGATCGCCAGCTGGTAAGATCACCGGATCTTACGAGCAGAGGGTGTGATCGCTAGCTGGTAAGATCACTGGATCTTACGAGCAGGGGGCGAGATCGCCAGCTGGTAAGATCACCGGATCTTACGAACAGGGGGTAAGATCGCCAGCTGGTAAGATCACCAGATCTTACGAGCAGAGGGTGTGATCGCCAGCTGGTAAGATCACCGGATCTTACGAGCAGGGGGCGAGATCGCTAGCTGGTAAGATCACCGGATCTTACGAGCAGGGGGCGAGATCGCTAGCTGGTAAGATCACCGGATCTTACGAGCAGGGGGCGAGATCGCCAGCTGGTAAGATCACCGGATCTTACGAACAGGGGGTAAGATCGCCAGCTGGTAAGATCACTAGATCTTACGAGCAGGGGGTGAGATCGCCCGCTGGTAAGATCACCGGATCTTACGAGCAGGGGGTAAGATCGCCAGCTGGTAAGATCACCGGATCTTACGAGCAGGGAGTAAGATCGCCAGCTAGTAAGATCACCGGATCTCACATAGACATAGACAACATTTATTTTCGACACCACATTAAAAAGAAAAGTTACAAGTATTTTCTAAAAATAGAACAAAAAATAAAACAAAAAATTACAAAAAAGAAAAACTAAACTTAAACATAAATAATCGTTGGAGTGCTGTGGTGTCAGAAAAATGGACCCCGACTCAGCATATGCTGTGACTAGTGCCACAGCGCTGATTTTCAGCGGTGCCCAATCGTATGCGCGTGCGAAGCGGCCAGCAATGACGGAACAGTGCGTGAGATCGCAAGCTGGTAAGATCACCGGATCTTACGAGCAGGGATGAGATCGCTGGCCATTAGGGTGGGTCGCTCATGTATGAAGAATTTTTTTTTTGCTGGTACTGAATTGTAATAGTGATAAAACGGTGACCCACCAGTAGAGTTTAGAGACCCCCAAATATTTTTTTGATAGGAGCCTTGCTTCTACCCGCGCAATGGCGTTAAAAATTTTAAATTTTAAGTTTTTTGACAGAAATTTATTTATAATTTATTTTTGCATTTTGAAACAACAAATATGATTTAATTGAATTAAACACAGTATATTAAAACTTAAATTTATTTAATACAAAATTACACAAAGACATATTTCATAAAATGAAAAAATGACATTTAAATAGCCTTAAAATCTTTCTTACTTTCGAATTTCGGCATAAGTTCGCAACTGGATTTTGGTCCTAATCATACCTTCCCTAAAAGTTTTGTTGCAAAGCTGACTCCGTCACTGTCTTTACTGCTCGCTCTACAGCTTGGCAATGACAGGGAAGTCTCATAAAAAGAACGTTGTCATTGCGATCGGACTCCGCTATAGAAAGAAGAGTTTCATTCGTTACATCGCAAAGTATTGGAGGTTAAGTATATATTTTTGCCAATCAATTCATTCTACATAAGATTTAGCGTTTAGGTTTTTCTCAGGCACCTGAAATACCCAAGGTGGATGTTCAGGACTAGACGTTTCTCTTGCCTTCAAAATACGCCTTGCAGGGATTTCTCGAACTGCTTTTTTTGGGTCAGCTAACATGCATATAAACACGTTTTCGGGATATGCAAAATACGCATTCCGTTTAACTACAGGATCTACTACCTTTTTCAGATCATCGGATAGGTGTTGCGTACGTCCTAGCACAACGGTACGCAACAGTTAAACTTTCACCATAGGGTGGTTCAATAGGATAGAAGACACTCAGGCAAGCCCACGAAAACACCAAAGTAACAAATATAAAATACACTTTAATTCACAACAACACAACACAAGTTAAGTACCAATGTACTAAACAACACTTCAAGTCAACAAACACAATACACTTTCAAAGAATACACGAAGAAATAATAACACAATCGAGACAATGGAGAAGCTGAACTTTCTATTTGAATTACTACGAATAACACTATGACTTATTATAACGATCTATACGATATACGTGAAGGTAGTATAACATTTCGAGCAATTGTCTAAAAAAACCTAATTTTCATTTTATACCCCTTGGCAATGCTGTAAAGGCGACCCCAGGCCCTCACTTGGCCTCGGCCTAAAGTTCCCTGTTGAGGTTTCCATTTCCTCTTCATATCTCCTAAACTACTCGACACAAAACAGTCCAACTTTACATTAAACAAGCTGACAACATTCTCCAACTATACAAACAATACTTACTTAGGCTACATACCGCCAACATACTTATAAATTCACAAATACATACAAAAAAGACATATTTTCGTAAAAGTTATACACAAATCTCTAATTATTTCTAAAACTAATAACTTCTACCTATCATGCTTTATTCCACCTAATAGAATTCCCTACGTTCTACAATAAAACAATACCAAATACAAACATTCATTGGACATTGAACCCTAAAAACAGTAAAACCAACAATTCTATAAGCAAATTCACGAACAAAGTGAATACCAACAAAACTAGCTATCGCCCGAAACAAAAAACATGTAAATACTGAGGGCGCTAACAAGCTGGACATACATACAAAGTTACATCAATGACACTATTGTAATTACAGAGCTATTCATTCATTTAACAATTTTCCCTGCTAGAGCAGTAATAGCACACAAGATATCTTTTATCCCTTTCCAACGATTAGAGGAGATCGACAACTGGCGACATATACACTGTCTCACTCTAACGTTAGATATAGTCTAACACACATTCTAAACAATTTCAATAAAAATCAAGTGCAAGTCATTAGCAATTGCTTATTGCATACACATACATATAAGTACAATGCCAAGATAATCGGCTGCCCGTAACATTCCACCCCCCGTACGAGGATACATTTATACAATTCAAAATTATCCTAGGACAATATCGGCGGTGGGCAGCACGATGACTTTCGCTACCGGTCGTCTCAATAGACCGTGACCAGTCTTAACAACTACCACACGCACTTTTCCGTCTCTATCGGGATACACTTCACTTTTTTACAAATTTGCCCCTTAGGCGACTAATTGCGTGGCAGTGAGTGAGTCATTGCAAATGACTACACATCATCTACTTACACGCTCACTGAGTCACTTTCACTTCACTTGTCGCTGGAGCGACGGCAGATACTTCCGCCGCCATCGATGCCAGAAGACATCCACCAGTGCGTTTGCACGCCTCCACTGTCGACGGACCTCCAAGTCCGCCGAACACGACGGCTCGAATGAGGCGGCGCCCGGTCCCGTCCCCATCAGGAGATGGTTCGGCGTGAGGACGGTGGGACTTGCTGTGTCTTCCTCTGGCACGCAGCTGAGCGGCCGGCTGTTAACAGTCAGCTCGGGCTCCAAGAGCAAGGTATGCAGTACCTCCTCTCGAGGCGCCTTCTGGCGCAAGGTGACTCGAAGCGCGTTTTCTATCGAGCGCACGAGTCTCTTCCAACATACTCCCATGCGAGGAGCTGCCGGAGGATTCAATATCCATTCCATGTTTCTGGGATCATCTCGTTCTAAGGCGTCAATCTTCCGTCCTCTGCATTTACTGACGAAGGCCAATGCTTTCGCCGTTACTCTCATCACTCGTTCCCATGCAGAGTACCGCCTATGATCGATCAGAAGCTCCTGCACCTGAGCTGTCACGTTGACTTTCAGCTCAAGGTCAACTTGAGGCACTTCCTCGGTGACTGCGTTCGGCCACAGGTGCGGAGGATCACGCAGAAAGGGGGGCCCCGAAAACCACATGCTTCTTTCCCGAGGCCAGCCCAACGTGGTCGCTTCATCGGCCGGGTTATCCGCCGATGCAAGCCAGCGCCAATCGCTTCCATCACTCCCTGATTCGATTTCGCTCAGACGGTGCGAAACAAAACTCCGATAGTCCCTAGAGTCTGACGCTATCCACTTCAGCACCGTTCGCGAATCAGTCCAGTTAAAAATATCTACATTTAATCCTAATTCGTTCAAACCGTCATCCACACAATGTTCATCCACAACAGGCTCTACAATGTTAGGGTATTTGTCGGCCAAATCCCTAGGATTCTTATTCGATATACACATCGCCATCGAAGGCGAGGATGTGGCTCCGAATATCATGGAGTTCATGGCGTAGAGATCTGGGCGTCTATCTCGTTCTTGCCCGCGCCATAAACACAACTGAGCCCCCTTATCCTCATCCCTAATTTTCACACGCAAAAACATATCAGGTATATCACCTTTGACGGCGATCCTACCACATCGGAACCTCGTTAACACACCGAATAGCGAGTTCAGTAGTACGGGTCCGCTAAGCAATTTCGAATTCATCGAAACCCCTCTATATGAAGCCGCAGCATCATATACCAGACGAAGCTTTCCAGGCTTATTAGGGTTCACTACCCCAAAATGAGGCAAGTACCACTTAGGGTGTACTTCCCATGCATCTGGTACCTTTTCAGCGTAACCCTCGTTCAGAAGCCTATCGATCTGAGCTTCGTATGTCATGCCAAATAACGGATCTTTATCCATCCGTCGTTCAATTCCCTTTAACCTCGTTAAAGCCTGATTATAGTTATCAGGAAAGATAGGGTTTTCATCCCTCCATAACAAACCACACTCCCATCCACTTTCAACCCGGCGACTAGTGCGTTCTAAAATCATGTTGGCTCGTTCAACATCCGCGTTCTTGCGCTCGACCTCAGCTATACCTATGCTATCTAATTCAAATTGTGCCTTAACTAAACTATGTAAATCCCTATCTAACCTACTCTTATTAACTAAAGCTGTACAATGGACTGTTTCACAATCAGAGGAAGTGGATGCACAGTATCCCAAGGGGCCATGGATTACCCATCCCAACTGAGTAAGAGAAGCGATCGGCTGACCGGACTTACCCCTTCGGATCTCCCTGCCGACGATGAGCTCCCAGTTGTCCTGGCCCAGGAGCAGCAGCGGCTTCGTCTCCCCTCCCTCCTTGCGATCCTCACTGCAATCCATGGTGTCACACAAATCACTAAGATGAGCGTTCTCATACACCGACACTGGTACAGTTTGAGTAGGCAGATTCAAATGAGCCATAGTACGCACATTCACACAATGTTCCAGTCCATTAGGTCCACAAACACTAATGTTCACTTTCCGTGATTCTCTGTCCGTTACCCTTTGTCCATTCGCAGTCACTATTGTGAGAGGGCACGGCTCTCCAACATCACTGGTCACTAAACTACTATCCATTAGTGACACTGTAGCACCATCGTCCAACAAGGCGTGAGTCTGTGTCACGCAGTTGTCTCTCTTGATAGAGACTGGCACCATCTTCAGCAAGGCCTTAGTGCACACACCTCCGACACTAAAGGCCCGCTTCACTTCAGCTTCAGGAGCCGAGGGCGTCGGCTCGGGTGGGCGTTCCTCATCCGGCACACCATTGAAGTGTAGTAGCGAATGATGAGGGGCGTTGCACTGTTCACAACGCTTCGCACGACAAAACTCCCGGTTGTGCCGAGTGCACAAACACTTGAAACACAGTCGACTGTCTTTGGCCACGTTCCATCGTTCACTATTGTCCAGTGCTATAAACTTTCTGCACACTGGCAGCACGTGATTGCCATCACACATCGCGCACATTACTCGCGGCGCACTGCTCGACGCTACTGGTGCGGAGCTTACGGTTCGCGGCACACTCCTTGACGCTATTGCTCTGGAGCTTACATTTCGCGGTGCATTCCTCGACGCAACCGGTGCGGAGCTTAGAGACGCGACTCTGTGTACATTA
The DNA here is from genome assembly GCA_958295455.1 of Coleophora deauratella. Lineage (NCBI taxonomy): Eukaryota > Metazoa > Arthropoda > Insecta > Lepidoptera > Coleophoridae > Coleophora > Coleophora deauratella. The sequence goes on along the minus strand of OY282415.1, from coordinate 2,537,386 downwards.
CGATGTACAGGTAACACTCGCGGACGCGGTGCGTTATAAGTCGCACTAACCGAGGGTGCAGCCATGTTCGTGGCTACCAGAAACGATGCCGATCGCGAGCGTTCAACCAAGAATTCAAGTAAAATGTCCAAGCTTGGCGACACACGTAAGTCCACACTACACACATTGTCTTTGCACTTTAAAAACTCACTATATAAATGCTTCTGGAGTGGCGTAAGCTTGTTCAGTATCTCACACACCAGTTGAGGGTTATTCAAGTACCCATCAGCCTTGATGTTCTTCAGCAATGACACACAATTTCTCACAACTGAAGTAAACTTTTGCATTTCCTTGCCACTCTCGGTCACACGCGGTAAAGTCTTAATCTTCCTTAAGACACAATCCAAAATCGCACCAGGGTGACCGAATACTTCCTCAAGAGTACACATAACTTCTTGAGGATCACCTGCACCTCTCAAAATATCCTCCACTTCAATCTTCGCTGGTCCCACAACCGCTTGCTGCAACCTTGCCATGTTCTCGAACGCTTCAAACTTGTATATTTCCGTTGAGCGTTCATAGGTGCGCTTGAATGTGATCCAGTCAGCTGGGTTACCATCAAACTTTGGTAACTCGTATGTCTGCCGCGGTCTAGGCCTAGACATACCTATTATCGCATCCGCTAACTTATCTATTCCCTCAGTCCGCCTACGAGAGCGCTCTTCTGACCGCTCCCTCCTCGGCGTTAGCGTCGATGCACGCGGCTGCGTATCGTCGAACCTCACATCGGCGGTAGAAGGGCGCGGTAGTCCACGTTCACGAGGCACCTCTTCCATACGCGGCGTTCGACTCAGCCACTCTTCCACTCGCTGGTTTGTCGCAACCTGCGTCAGCGAGCGTCGTTCCTCAGCTTCTTCCTCAGCTGCAGCTTCTGCAGCTTCGATGTTGGCCATCTTGGCTGCCAACTGTTTGTTTAAGACATCCTCCCTTATCTTGGCTGTTTCCATGGATATCTTCGCTTTCTCCATCGCTATTTCCAGCTCAAGCTGTCGCCGCTGTGCATCCAAGGCCATTCTATGGCTGCGGCGAGAAGCCTGGCTCCCCATGGTGCTCTTCACATCCACTGGTCGGTGTGGTAGCACGAATCCACGAGGATCAACCAGCACGCTGCCTTCCGGTTCCCCGGGTATCCGCAGTGGTGGCGGCCGTTGATCATGTTGAAGATCGACTTCATCGGGCTCCTTCTGATCCCGATGATCAATGATTCGTCCCTGCGGAAGAGTGGGCACGAGCGATGACGACGGCGGGATCGTTCGTTGCAAGGCCGCCGCCCCGTCCGCATCCACCGACAATTCCAAGTCCGCAGGCACATCTCTCAAGTCGTCTTTAGTGAGCTCAGCTTGCTCCTCCGCCAACTTCTTCGCACTCCTCGTTACTCTCGACATGGTAACTTATAAGTGTCTTATCTATCCGGATCTGAAGGACCAAACTGTTGCGTACGTCCTAGCACAACGGTACGCAACAGTTAAACTTTCACCATAGGGTGGTTCAATAGGATAGAAGACACTCAGGCAAGCCCACGAAAACACCAAAGTAACAAATATAAAATACACTTTAATTCACAACAACACAACACAAGTTAAGTACCAATGTACTAAACAACACTTCAAGTCAACAAACACAATACACTTTCAAAGAATACACGAAGAAATAATAACACAATCGAGACAATGGAGAAGCTGAACTTTCTATTTGAATTACTACGAATAACACTATGACTTATTATAACGATCTATACGATATACGTGAAGGTAGTATAACATTTCGAGCAATTGTCTAAAAAAACCTAATTTTCATTTTATACCCCTTGGCAATGCTGTAAAGGCGACCCCAGGCCCTCACTTGGCCTCGGCCTAAAGTTCCCTGTTGAGGTTTCCATTTCCTCTTCATATCTCCTAAACTACTCGACACAAAACAGTCCAACTTTACATTAAACAAGCTGACAACATTCTCCAACTATACAAACAATACTTACTTAGGCTACATACCGCCAACATACTTATAAATTCACAAATACATACAAAAAAGACATATTTTCGTAAAAGTTATACACAAATCTCTAATTATTTCTAAAACTAATAACTTCTACCTATCATGCTTTATTCCACCTAATAGAATTCCCTACGTTCTACAATAAAACAATACCAAATACAAACATTCATTGGACATTGAACCCTAAAAACAGTAAAACCAACAATTCTATAAGCAAATTCACGAACAAAGTGAATACCAACAAAACTAGCTATCGCCCGAAACAAAAAACATGTAAATACTGAGGGCGCTAACAAGCTGGACATACATACAAAGTTACATCAATGACACTATTGTAATTACAGAGCTATTCATTCATTTAACAATTTTCCCTGCTAGAGCAGTAATAGCACACAAGATATCTTTTATCCCTTTCCAACGATTAGAGGAGATCGACAACTGGCGACATATACACTGTCTCACTCTAACGTTAGATATAGTCTAACACACATTCTAAACAATTTCAATAAAAATCAAGTGCAAGTCATTAGCAATTGCTTATTGCATACACATACATATAAGTACAATGCCAAGATAATCGGCTGCCCGTAACAATAGGTATCTGGATTTAAATGTCAGTTTCCACAAATGTCTTGCTTCGTCTTTACATGAGAGGTGTCCTTTCATCTCAAACCAAATGGGAGCGTAAACTTTTACTAGAAATGTAGCTAGCTGTTTCAGTTCGAACAAAGGTTCGCTACTTGAAATATATAGCCGCAGAATGCGGTTGGCTTTTGTTAGTCATCGGGCATGAGAAATTTTTCCTGGACGGCGATTATCCAAATCAGAAGGACACTCGCCTGTAATAACACTGACGTTTTATCGTACAGGTATCGTTGATCAGAACTAAAGTCTTCGACTTTTCATATGTCAGGTAATCCATACCATCTATCTTTTCTTACGATACAATTGGAAGTTTTTCACAGCTATCCAATAGCTTTAAAATTGCACCAGAATAACTGGTTAGACCTGTCGTAGTACCATCAAGAGACTGCCAAAGTTAAGTCTGCCAAATTCTGTAAAGATATTAGCTGATTACAGGATACACTACTGGCTATGATGGAACTGTGACAAATACTGGCAAATGTGGCGGAGACATACGGCTACTTGAAAAGCACTTGAATAGACCTCTTCAGTGGATCGTTTGTCTTTTGCACATGAATGAATTACCCCTTAGGAATCTTTCCTTCATTTCGTCTCTTAATGGTATCACGACAGGACCAACCTGTTATTCTGGTGCAATTGGAAAGCTATTGGATAGCTGTGAAAAACGTCCAATTATATCGTAAGAAAAGATAGATGGTACATTACCTGACATATGAAAAGTCGAAGATATTAGTTCTGATCGACGATACCTGTACGATATAATTGCTGTTATTATTACAGGCGAGTGTCTTTCTGATTTGGGTAATCGCCGTCCAGGAAAAATGTCTCATGGCTAACAAAAGCCAACCGCATTCTGCGGTTATATATTTCAAGTAGCGAACCTTCATTCAAACTGAAGCAGGTAGCTACATTTGTAGTAAAAGTTTACGCTATTAAGTGGGTTTTTGGTTTTCTTTAAGCTCGTCAAATGAACCAAAAATACAGCATTTTGTCACTTTTCTAACACTCATCTCCATGAGTTCCATGACGAATCAAACACAATCGACTACAGTGGAATTAATTAACCAAATCAATAAAAAACTCGCGGAACCTTTCGCCGCGACTTATTTGCGCTACTGAGACACTAACGCACAATGAATTATTAATTTGTGACCCACTCCCGTGCCCCTTGTTTGAAAACGGGCTTAGTTACTGCTTATATAATATCTATAAATAATAATAATAATATCTGGGACAAATCACACACGGTCATCTGGCTCCAAACTAGGATTCCCTGTATCTTGGGAACCAGAGACTGATATACATACACATATACTTTTAAATACATACATATTTAGATATAATACACCCAGACTCAGAACAAACAATTCTGCTCATCACAGAAAAGTTTGCCCTGTGTGGGGATCGAACCCATGACTCTCGGATCAGAGGTCAGGATCGCTAACCACTTAGCCACCGAGTCAGTCATATAGAATGTAGTGATTCATATTTTAAATAATTTTAAGTGATTAAATGGATTTTAAATCAATGATACTGCATATTTAATACGCAAAAGCAAGAATAAACTATAAATATTTTCCTCAAAAATTTCGAAGGCGATGCGCGGGTAGTTAATGTAATGCAAAAAATATAAAAAAATGCATTTATTACTAGTCTATATCCAGGTCACAATTTGCCCACTACTAGAAATCTTTACCGAATAATTCGATTTTTCGACCCACCCTACTGGCCATGCCATACACAATTTACGCGTGTATCTTAAATCGTTCGGATCATAAGGGGCGTAAGCAAATTTTTACAACTTTACTGTAGATTGATTTTAAGATAAAATACACTCGCCATTAGAGTGGGGCCATGAGTGGTCACACTGTAGATACTATTGTAGTAACGTATACACTACTGTGACTTAGCTATTGGTAAGTAACATGCATTAATTTTTAAGTTGAGATGCAATACTGAGTTAATTTAATACATACCTACAAGCTTTGGTAATTTCCTCAGTCACTACAGCTCCATACAACTCTCTTGAGGTAACTAGAAAATGATAAAAAAATATTTTCTTTAGTATTTTCGTATATATTTTTATATGTATTTCATGCAAATTTGCAACTATGCACCCGCCATTCTGATGCACACTATGAAGAGTGATTGTACTCCCGAATACTGGGGGGTAAAGTTTCTATCGTCACCCAAAAACTTTTTTTTTATATGGGTGCAGCTCCTTAAGCCCTCCTTTGCTGCCTACGGAGCCCTCTTAAATGCAGCCGAACCACATTTTTGTGACTGATGACCAATTAAGGAAATTAGGTACTCTATTAAAATTTAATGACTGTTTATTAAGCAATTAATAATTAAGTCTCTTTTACAAATTATTAAAACACAGCGCACTCTTAATAAAACAAAGACCGAATTCAAAATTTGGCAAAATTAGTTTTGATAAAAAACAGACCTAAAAGAAAGACACTCGCGTGTGCGGGGGGACGAATAAAGACGCAAATATTATAGATATAGAGGTGATTTTTTTACCGAGATTGTGTGGCTTGCTCTTTTAGGTCGGTTTTTTATCAAAACTCATTTTGCCAAAATTTCGAATTCAGTCGTTGTTTTATTAAGAGTGCGACAGTTAATCGCGTATTTAATTAATAATATCAGTAATACATCCGAATAGTTGAGATTTGAAAGATATTTTTTTACAGGTGCACGGAATTGGATCCCGGGAAGCCCCAGAAAGTATAGGTAATATAATTAGTAATAAAGTTATGAGTAAAGAAAATTACATTCCTTTATCAGATCAGTTAAGCTAAGTTATCGCAAGGAGTACTGGTCACAAGTTATACAGAAATCTAGTTACCAATAACTTTACAAAAAACTTACCAAATATAAAAACGTATAAAAACCCGAGGAACATGTTGTTATCAATCCGTTTCACGGTAAAACGTTTAGTAAACACACATCTTACTAATAAACACGACACTGTTGTTGTCACTACAACACTTTTCTGACTAGAGGTACGTATAGAAACTTTTTATTCTAAAAACTCAATTTTAACAATAAATAGAAGAAAAAATGTTAAGAAATCATGGCTGGTTATAAGTGCGAGGCGAAGACGTTTGTTTCATAAAAACAATCGTTGTATACTCATCTCTCGATACGGAAAACCCGAAGTACCACTATAGCTGTGATACCATACTGATTTATAATTTCCCTCATAATATTTAAAACTACAAACCAATAGTCAATACGAATTTCCTTAATTTTCTTTGCAGATAGATGCAAACGTACATTTGATAAGTATATGTAGTTAAATATAGAGTATAAATATAGAGTAAAATTAATAATTAATTAATTATTTTTATATAAGTTTGTATTTATTACAATAAAGTATATTGAATTGAATTAAATTGAATTGCAAATTGTAACAGTGTAGTGTCTGAAAAGGTAGTTCGGTAAGCGGCTTCAGTTTTGACGGCTTGGAGTTTTATTGTAGCGGCAATGACTACTACAGAAGTCACGTTCATTTTTAATTTAATTATTTTTATTTTACTAACAATGCAATTAACGTATTCGTTAACACACACACACACACACTGTTCTTAAGAGTATTTTATTTTTTACGTCATACCAAAATGACTGCAAACTACTGTCTCAGTTTTGAGAAGTAAAAGAAGAGTTTATTAATAAAACAAAAATACCTGTAAGTATGTACAGATTACATAAGATTTTATGGCGATTATGTAATACCCTAGATATGTCGGGAAATTGTTTTACATGGCAACCCAGCGGCTGATGACCGCGAAACGAGTTCGGGAGGTTACCGCGGCGAGGAGTCACCGTTGATAACGTAATATTATTATAGGTTGTAAGTATTTTAATAAATAAACAGAGTTACCTAGGTATAAATATATTATATCAACATCCCTATTTATGACTTTTTGCGAGGCGAATTTAGCCTGAGGATACTTATTTTGTCGCGCATAAAATAAATATTATAATATAGAAATGCATCGTCGATGGCTCCACTGTAGTGACTCGGACCGAGGTCTCGGATTCATATCTTGGCCAGTGTACTGAGTTATAGTATTTGAAACTTACGTATGTTTTCATACCGATTGCTTTGACGGTGAAGAAGAATATCGTGAGGAAACCTGCACATCTAGTACGACTTTATACGAAAGTGAAATGAAATGAAATGAAATAATATTAATTCGAAGTAGGTATCTCGGTACACTTTTCGAACGTCATATTTTTTCTACCTAATACGAAGTTCCTACCACTCGGAACTCGTATACCCTGAGCTTGTATGTCCTGTAAAAATATCGAATTTCCTGGGAAATTACACCAGAATCCCTAAAAATAATAGATCTTGTAAAAGCAACGGTATTTATTGCTAGAATTACTTTAATTTGGCAAAAAGTTTAGATAGAGGGGCGTGAAAAAATATAGGCTAGTTTTATACAAAAAAACTCGATTGTTTTGCTCTACGCACCCTTTACAACAGTCATAAAAAAAAACGAGATCTACCCAGGCGGAGCCACGGGCAAAATCTTGTAGGAAATATCATTACCCAAATAGGACAAAAGAAGATTTAAAAGATACAAGGTATGATGACTTTCCGGTATAAAAAGAAATATAAGATGAGGACGTTTTTAAGCAGCGTTTTAAGGAAGAAGGTTCCTGCAAAAAAATCTTGCACTGACTTCTCAGCAAGCAAAGAGTTTTTAATCGCTACGTGTCAGAAAGGCGGGAAGTTCAATTATTTTTTTAGCTAAATTCAGCTACAGCTTCAAATCAGAGGAACAAAGTTGTAAATGACAAAATAATTTGGTTTTCCTGCTACACTTAAGTATATCAATTAATTTTCATAAAAACGATAACTTTAAAGAAAGACACTAATATAATAATTGACCACGCTGAATACGTTAAAAACAACCGACTTCAATCGCAACAACTCCAATTTTGCTATGTTTTTGTTGATTTTCTCAAAAACCGCTGAATCGATTTCGATAAAATTTATATGGGACACCCTTTTAAACAAAAAAATAATTTTCCAAATCGGTTCAGGCGTCTTCGAGTAATCGGTGAACATACATAAAAAAAAAAGATTCCGACGAATTGAGAACCTCCTCCTTTTTTTGAAGTCGGTTAAAGAAAGGATTCAGATTTATTCCATAAAAAACAGAAACCACTTATTGTGATGAAAAAGAAAGACTCACCACTTTATCAACCCCTTCCCGTTGTTTGTCCTCATTCGGGAACAGGCTCACTCACGGGGAGAAACAGAAACATCCACTAGCGAGTCAAATTTATCGTAGCACTGAAGAAAGCTATTAAAAAAGCAAAAGCTATTAAAAAAAATAAAAAAGACCACTGTTACTCGTGCATTACATAATGTAAAATTTTTGATTATTTTTAAAGGTTTTTCTTTAACTGTGTTTTGCTGGTCTTGACGGTCCCTTTTCTTGTCAAGTATTTAATAAAGTAAGTAATACATTTTTTACTTTAAAGATACCGTCCGTAAGTTTTATAATGAAATTTAATGATTTCGTACATTCTGATCAAAATACTTACATGACAAAAAATAAACAAATATCCAGGGACAAATCACAATCTTATAAACCTTCGTTATAAAATTCTACTACATAATATTTTTAATTATTTATTTATTTTATTTATTTATAGAAAAATATAGGTACACACAAGTTTTGAACGAATTATTATTGTAATTCCGCACTTATTATTTCCGTATATTGTAGCTTCAAAGTAAGGTTTTCAAAAAGTAAGCAATCGAATAAACCAAAAAACACCCTGTTACATAAATATGCATTACAAACTTTTTGCTAAAGCAAGCCTAAATAAAGGCTTCGGCAGTATTTCCGCGGACGTCGAAGAGCGAACTCGCGTGAAACCCTGGCTGCCTGGAAATGAATTTCATGCGATAGATATGAAAACTTTTTCATGATAAATTCCAAACTCTTTTTTGTTGATCTTTGAAACCTATGCGAGTGTTCAAAGCGGTAGTTCCAAATAACGCACAATCTCCTTAGTATTTTAAATTTAGTTTTAAAAAGTTTGTGTTGCCGGAAAATTTCTTCGAAATTATAAAATTGGTAAGACCTCTACAGTCTACATAAAACTCTTTGACATAAAATGAAATTCGTTAAAAAAATTATGCTGTGGAATTTGTTACCTGCGTTAATTTAAAACGATGTTTGTATGGTGTATACGTCCCCCTCTTATCTTCGAAGTTCGCGACCTGAGAAATATATAAAAAAAACAAATTAATAAAGTATTTATAGTATCCGAAAAAATATACAGGGTGTTAAAAAAGTGCGTTTGTAATTTTAAGGAGTTATTCAGAATTAATTATAATAGAATACAGGAAAAATATTTAAAAAAATCGATGTATTATTTATTTTACGAGTAATTGTAGTTTCACATACAAATTCTTGATTCACTATTCAGATTTGGTTACAAATTTTTTTAGCTTCCCACACTAAAAATAGTGAATCAAGACTTTTTATGGGAAACTGAAAAATAATATTAAATCGGATTTTTTCATATTTTTTTTCTTGTATTCTATGCTTAATTCTGAGTCACTTCTTAAAATTTCAAACGCACGTATTTTAACAACCTGTATTGGCCTGTATAGGCTGTTCCAAAATAAAACACTGAATATGCCAACTTTACAAAAAAGGACTCTCTTACATTTGAATTTACCGCATACAATCTTACCTTAGCGGAGCGGTTCTTTTAGATAACTTCTACAATTACCAAGATACTGAGCCTTCGAAAAAAAACCAGTCAATATACTATTTTAAACTTGCTTAAAAAACCTTGTTCATGTAAAATTTTCGAAATAGCGCATTCAGTGTTTTATTTTGGAAGAGCCGTGCTGTATAATATAAATCAAAACAAGTAAGTAATCCTATTTATCAGAACTCACAAAGAATTTTAATAAATCCTACTTCTCTTCGTACTTACCTATGGTTCGTCTAAACAAAATCTTAACAGCTCTTAGTAATAGACCAATGATCTTGGATTCGATTCTTACCCAGGGCATACCTGTGATGGTCAAAAAATTTTGTCTGGGTCCTAAAGTGAACTGACTACTGAGCCACGGCGACAGTCAGTATGTATGTATGTATCTTTCGTCTTAATCCCCTAAACAGTATTTAAACAGATGGATTTTTAAAGTGATTTAGTGTTTAATCGTCCTTTTTTTTTACTAATTTAAATAGGTAGCTATTTTTTTATCCACAATTCGTACGCCCTTGGCATTATCTCACCTGATGAAATGTGATTATGATGCCGAAGATGGAACTAGGAAGCGGGGCTTACCAGGATTCCCTAACGCAATGGGGAACTGGGTATCTTATCTCTATGCCGCCGGTACACATCAGTGCTATTGATGGGAATGGAAACACTATTGCAAAATATAAAAAAGGAAATAATAAACAAACACGATTCATGAAAAAAAAAGTTATAGGTCCAGGTAGGCGGTTGATGTTTGGCGGCAAGACTTACATAGAGACAGGCGCGGATACAGGGGGGGGCAATGGGTGCAATTGCCCCCCCCCCCCCCCCCCGAAGCCCGACTGAAGTACTAAACCTTTTATAAAATGCAAATAAATAGAGGCATTTCTTAACTATTCATAAAAAAAATTCTAATACCATCGACCGCTTCATAAATACGAATTCCTAGATCCGCGCCTGCATAGAGAGGAAGTGGTGGCTAGCTTAGTATTGTATGAATATCTTATTGTATTTCTGCAAAGTGAGGTGAATGCCCTGCCCAGTAACTCACTTGCAGTTGAATATTAAATGTGTGAAGTTTCCCTAGGGAGTTCGTGGGCGACACGCAGCCTGTAATTTACCAAGGAGGCCCGTAATAACAGGTGTTTGAACTCCTTCGTGGACTGGTGGCACTTCTTTTTTTATTTATTTTTATCGACCAGTATTTAAATATAGAGACAAAACAGAAAATCCAAGGAGTTTACAACTTACCTAGCTGGCTAGCTGTCGCATGATTTTAAATGGTGCTGTTATTACGAATTCAAAAAGTTTTTTTTCTCAAATATTCGTATTTAGTGTCATATAAATAAACGTATTTGTTACAGTATCTTCGACATCATCATCACTTACCATCAGGTGAGATGATGCCAAGGGCTTACCAATTGAACGTAAAAAAACAGATGATTATCTATCTGTTATGTTACCTATATATTCGCAAGACATTTTTACGCGCTTACTCTTTCTAGAACTAGAAAAAAATTGCAAGTAGTGTTGCCATTTATACATGGTGTAAGAAGACCACTCCCGGAAACAGTGGAAACTGAACAACTTCTCCCGACCAACCTTTACTGATTTCTTTAAAAAAATTGGACTCTTTATGAGAAATGAATGTTTGACCGATCAAATTGTATGAATAGACCACTTTTTATTTGTCAGTTTTGTAGAGGTTCGATTGGAAAAGTTGTTCAGTTCCATTAATAGAGAACATCCTGTTAAAGTGTTCGGGGTGGTCTTTTTACATCCTGTATAACTACAGAGTGTTAAAAAAGTGCGTTCAAAAAAATCTCAAACGTACTTTTTTAACCGACTTCAAAAAAAGGAGGAGGTTCTCAATTCGTCGGAATCTTTTTTTTTATGTATGTTCACCGATTACTCGAAGACGCCTGAACCGATTTGGAAAATTCTTTTTTTGTTTAAAAGGGTATACTTCATAGGTGATCCCATATAAATTTTATCGAAATCGATTCAGCGGTTTTTGAGAAAATCAACAAAAACATAGCAAAATTGGAGTTGTTGCGATTGAAGTCGGTTGTTTTTAACGTATTCGGCGTGGTCAATTATTAACATTCTGTTAACCTGTATACGTAGCCAATAAACGACAAAAAAATATCATCTATCATCAGGAAATGAAACCTACTTTTGCTGCAAGTTTTTCTGATTGGCTGAAACTTTCCTAATTTATTGATAAGACCAATATAACTTTTTTCTTGAGAGTTTATATAGCGATGAACTTTCCGCACAACTTAATTAAAATGTTCTAGAATTAAGGGACACGTCATATTAAAATAGGTACCGACCTAGATCTAGATGATAGGTAATAATCAGAGACATCCATGTAATAATTTAAAAATTGCCTGGTTGATAGACAACGCTTAGTTTAACTACACCACGGAAATTAGAAACTTGAAAATTTGATCATTTTTTACGTTCCTTATAGTATACTAACAAAGTATTTTTGAAATATCGATATTTATAAGTATTGTAAGTATGATGAAGGATTTCTGAAGCGAGATTTATCTATTTGTATCAATACAGAACGAACTCTGTGAATACGACTTGTTTTAGTATAAAATATTGATTTTTTTATTTCTACCATGGATAAAAGACGTAATAGAAAAAGCTTTTTGAAATTTTAGTAGTGGTGAATCAATATATTTAAACTTTTTGCATATTATTTCTACAGTTCTAATTTAAAAAAAAAGTTATTGAAACTTTTGTTATCTTTTTTCGAATTTTAGAACAAATAAATTTTTTTTAGTCTGTGTCTGGATCCCAAGGCAGGAAATGAAATAACTCTATAACTCATTAGAACAGCATAACGACACAATACAATATTATGACCCCTTCAACACCTCACAACCCGCGCTGAGAACACTTTATACGGTATATTCAGTGACAGTTTGACCTGAAAAGCCTTTTGTCCAAGGCCAGAGATCATTAGGAAAGTAGGGCACTGTACCGATGGCTAATGCATTTTATTGACAAGCAAATGTACATTCTACGCCTAAATGAGTTATAAATATGTTTTGTAGCTATACTGTTGTATAATATGACTTTTATTTGGATGATAACCTATCCCTAGTACTGGGTAAGCCTACTACGGGGTCCGAATTTATGCGTAAGGAATTAATTTATTTTTATAAAACTTTTTTGAGTGTTGTCTATATTACCTTATGCAAAGTTTTTGTAACTAATAAAAATGAATGTATGGTTTGGAAAAATAAAATGTTTGCCTATTTGTTAAACCAATTTACAAAAAAGCGTTCATGAGAAAAAGTGTCTTGACAGATAAACAGACAGACGGATAATGAAGGGTTCCTTTTTCGTTTTGAGGTGCGGAACCCTAAAAGTGAAATAATAGGAACCTTATACATGACACGTTGATATCTTTTAAAAGGGGCATCTTATTTCCTTTCAAAAGACATCAATGAGACGTGTTTTGTGGCTGAGAAAATACTCTTTGAATAAAAAAATAAAATAAAATAAAAACAATAAAAATTAAGTAAATTACCTAACTAGGTAACAGAGTGTAAATTTTTCAAAGATCATTTTTTTGTTCACCTAATACGAAGTTCCTGCTGTAGAAGCCACTTCTGAAACTGAACAACCTTTCTCAAAGAAGAGAGTTCAGTTTTGCTTCCATATTTAGGCACAAGGAACACATGAAGTTTGATATCGATTACAATTATGACAATCATAAAGTTAATTTTTGCTTGTATCGCATAAGTTCCTCGGGGAACTGCTCAGTTTTATGAGAAACCAGGATTACCGCACTGTATCGATTCGGTGTTTACGAAAACTTATTGACAGAACTAAACTTAATTTAAGCATCCTATCCTTGTCTTTTCGATACAGAGAAAAATAGACAAAAAATTTAAATTAAGATTAGTTCTGTCAAATAAGTTTAACCGTGAAAATCGAATCGACACCATTATGAGCTTATTAAAAACTTTATTTCCTTCGTCAATCGATATGAGAAACCGTGTACCCAATATCTAATTAACTTCTATTCTATTTTTCTATTTGGCATGCCACATCTCATTAAAGGAGTGATTTTGCCAATGTCTAGTGAAAAATGGGAGAATCTTCAATAAAAAAAATGGCGAAACGCCAATGTCAAGTGAAAGACGCGGCTCTAAGGGCGATGGGCACTTAAAGACGTTCCACGTGGTGGTTTGCTGCTGGAACTCGGAAAACGGAGCTGTTTCACGAGTTAATCCTTTTCTTATGACCGCTTATCTCTGAATCTGAATCACAGCTATTTCCCCATCACAAAAATAACGTTGAAACTACTCTAAAACGAAAATAATTGGAAAATTAACTCAGCAGATGTGTACTCGGTACAAAGTCCCGGCAACCAACCATCTAATTAACCTTTCAAAAAGTTTATTTCTCTCTTCGATCGATAGAAGAACCCTGTCAAATCACGTATGGCAATGAATATATACCAAAAAGCAACCCATCTATCTATCTATCAGCCGAAAGACGTCCACTGCTGGACAAAGGCCTCCCCCAAGGATTTCCACACCGACCGGTTCTGTGCGGCTCGCATCCAGCGGCTTCCTGCAACCTTTACCAGGTCGTCGGTCCACCGAGTCGGGGGCCTGCCCACACTGCGTGGCGATTATGGCAACTACCCCCCCAAATATGATTAGGAACCCGAAACAACAAGCAACCCGCTTTGGAATTATTAATTACTGTCTGATTGGATTCGGAAAACAACTCCGTTTTTAGGACAAACTATTTTTTATTTATGTGACTTTTTGTGTTTTGTGCGATGGGTAGCCGGTTTATTTGTGTTACTTCAATTAAGTTACAATAGATAGCTTTCTATTTCGAATGGTGTGTGAACGCTGTATTTTATTTTCAACAATATCTGTCTACCTATATAGGGTGACTTTAAATTAGTTCTTGATACGAAAGGCTATGCATGTGCTCATGATAACAAACAACTTTCCCTAAGGAACCCATAGTCAAATCGAAAAAAAATGTTGGACTCTTCATACTAATCTGGCCGGTCAGTTGATCGATTTGTATGGAGGGACCACAATTTTTTTTGCGATTTGACTATGGGTTCCTTAGGGAAAGTTGTTTGTTATCATGAGCACATTCATAGCCTTTCGTATCAAGAACTAATTTAAAGTCACCCTATATTTATCTATTTATTTCTCTCTTTATTAAGGTAGCTCGTTTTGAAGTTCTGCGAAGAAGGTTTGAGGCGCGTTTAAATTCGAGGTTTTTCGTGACATATTTTATATTTGATTTTGTGTGTCCGTATAGATTATAAAATATCTTTTTTAATTAAATAAATTAATAAGTATAGTGTAGCTGCTGAGAGAATGCGTTCCTAACGCCTGTCAGTTACCAATTAAGATTTTTTTGTTGCAGATTAACTACAGAAAATGAGTGGAAAAACGGGAAAAACTTCTAAACTAGCCGCCGCTGTGCTCGTTTTCGTCAATCTTATTGTTATGGTAAGTAGGTAGTTTGTTTTTAATTGCAATCTCATCTCACTAATATTATAAATGCGAAAGTATGGATGTTTGTTTGTTTGTCAGTTTGTTTGTTTGTTTGTTTGTTTGTTTCGCTTTCACGCCGAAAATACTGAACGGATTTGGATGAAATTTGGTAGGTAGATAGATGAAGCACTCGGCGAACACATAGGATACTTTTTATCCTGGAAAACCTAAGGGTTCCCGTAGGAATGCTTAAAAACTCAAAATTTCCACTTCGTCACTAGATGGCGCTATCTTAACATTTTCTTTCAATTCTGAAGTCCACGCGGACGAAGTCGCGGGCGGAAGCTATTAAAAATAAAATTGAACAAGCCAAAAGTCGCCTATTTTTGTCATCTCTTTCGTAAGGAAACCTGCACATCTGAGTACTAGATGGGTATGAAGGTTGCGTTGCACACGTCCGTAGGTGTCAATCTAAATGCACACGATAAGAAGTCTTCTCTATTTTTGTCTCTCTGCTCTTGTAAGGTGTTTATAATGCATGCAAATTCATTAAATTAAATTTAATAAAGTAGGATCCAGCCGTTTATTGAACCCGCTACCTCCTGATATGAAGCGAGGGGACTAAACACTATAATATTATTATCTCTCATATTTTCTGGCAAGTCCATAGGTCAGTCGGTTCTGTCGGTCGGTCGGTCTAAGGTCGCAACAGTTCTGTCCGGAGCAAATTAATAGTCCGTGATTTAGACCCGTCTCAAGGTTACAACCTTCCAAGGTTTCAAGTCCTTGACATTAATTATTGACCATGTAACAGAGGTAGTGATATTTCGACACAAACATCGGGACTGTCTCTAGCTTGTAAACAACCCATTACGTCCCCACTGCAGGGGCACGGATCTCTTCCCATAACTCGGGAAGGTTAGACCATACTCCACACACGGGGGCCAAGTCCGGATTGGTGGAGGTTGTGGGGCTAGTGGCCAACCCCAGTGTCAGAAGTTTCAAGCCGCCTATAAGGCCTCCGACATGGCTTAACGACTGCCATCGCTAGATTGCAGCCGGCACCAACGGCTTAACGTGCCTTGCGAAGCACGGAAACGGTCGAGATAAATGCCATTAACAGCCAAACCCATCCAGGTAATGACCGTGTCTGTAGTCAGTTAACCTGCGTGATCGATGAGACCACGCAAACAGCACTGAACCACGACCGCCGTCTCTAGCTTAGAATGTACCTACAATATGGACATAAAATTGTCTTCACGTCGTCCGGTATTGAGATTTCAAACTCAAATTCAAAATGATTTCAATAGACGCTGTACACATTATTTAAAATAATATTATTATATTTATTTAATCTTGATATGCCCGCGTCCATCTTTATCAATTGTTTCATAAATTTCGGATTAAAACAATCTTTTTTTTCTACCAAGTAAAAACACCCTACCATGCGAAAGCGAAGCGAGAAAAAATTATAAGCCCAGAAGCATCCAGAAGAAATAATTATATGAGGTTACCTAATAGAATAAACAGCGGTTGCCTGGGTGTTGCACTTAGCATCTATCGTGCTCATCTGAAGAACATTATTAGATTTAATACTTTCACGGACAGTACGCCTAAAGACGGGATTCGATGAACTTATATTATGACAGTACGCCTATTGATGTTACGCCAAAAGTTTTAACTCAATTTTTGCTTCCACGTAAATAAGCGCTTTTGTGCGGCTACACGGCAGTACGCCTACGTACATAGGCATACCTACTGCTATCTCATCTCACTTAATATTGTAAATGCGAAAGTATGGATGTTTGTTTGTTTGTCAGTTTGTTTGTTTGTTCCGCTTTCACGCCGAAACTACTGAACAGATCTGGATGAAATTTGGTAGATAGATAGATAGATAAAGCACTCGGCTAACACATATGATACTTTTTATCCTGGAAATCTTAAGGGTTCCCGTAGGAATGCTTAAAAACTCAAAATTTCCACTTCGTCACTAGTTGACGCTATCTTAACTGTGGGCCGCCTTCGATCAACCCACATAAGCGTCGAACGATGTGGACTGTATTTCCTCTCGATGACGAACGGCAACTATGGTTGTGACTGGTCGATTTCTTTTAGGAGCAGGCTTGGAGGGAGAGAAACACTTTGCTTTCGGAGGTACAAAGTAGCGGGTGGTTGGCTTCCAGATGGACGGTGACAGAGGCACACCAAGAAACTATGATCTGACGAGTTGATCCGTTTAGTAAGACGAACTGATTCGAACTGAGCACGCTACATGCAAAACCTTGCTCTTTTTATATTATTTTTCAAGGACATTAGAAAGAGACGGCACGATCCCTACGGCGGAGGTGACCCTATCTGAGCAATACCAACACGACAGCCACCCCCGCCGTGTGAGTGAGAGATCGGCGTGCGAGCGAGATAGCGATAGCCCCCGCGGTAAGCTTAACTACCTCGGAGCAATACCGCGGGGACGACCGCTTACACCGATCTCTACTCTAGCCTAACTAATTCCCTGCTAATTATCGACCTAATTGCCTCTATCATCCGACCAAATGAAAAGCAAACACCTCAAATCATTTATTTACACAAACACAGATACGATACGACATAAAAGACACTTACAAAACGACTTACGAACTACTTATAACTAATTTAAATAACAGAGTTAAAACACGATAAAATATAACTAGTTGAGCTACACATAACGAAATAACGAACGATACACGATATAGCTATAAGTAGTATAACACGATAACGATTTTAAACGATTTCACTATTGCACAGACACTAAAAGAACACTATTTACAGTTTTGTCGCGAACATATCTCCCGCCGCAGCTTCTAGCTGGAGAACGATCCCGCGTTCGCGACATCAGTCTTCTCCTCAGGTCCAGGCAGGAGTACCAGCTTCTTCGTCGGTCTTCGGAGCAGGCCCTTGTTGGTGCGCACGTCCACTGCGCGTACCTCGCCGTCGGGCCCCGGGAACACGCGCACGACGACTCCTCGCGGCCACTGGTTGCGAGGAAGGGTGCCGTCTGTGATCAGCACCAGGTCCTCGACTCCCAGGGGGCGACCTTTCGCCCGCGGCTCCCGCCGGTGTTGCAGCTCCGGCAGGTACTCCTTGACCCAGCGCGACCAGAACATGTCGGCTAGGCGTTGGCTGGTCCTCCACTCCTTCCTCCCGGCGACGTCTCCTTCGGTGAAGGTGCCTGGCAGCGGCACTCTGGAGGGGCCCCCAAGCAGGAAGTGGTTGGGGGTGAGCGGCTCGTCGTCGTCGGGTGACGTCGACACGTGGGTGAGTGGCCGACTGTTGATGGTGTGCTCCGCTTCAGCCATCAGGGTGGTGAGCACCTCCTCCTTGGGTGCTCTCTCTCGCAGGGTGACTTCGAGCGCCGTCTTCACGCTTCTGACGAGGCGCTCCCACGCGCCTCCCATGAACGGCGCGCTGGGTGGGATGTAGCGCCACTGGATCCCCCGGATGGTGGCCTCGTCTTGGACGGCTTCGGCTGCGGCCCGCTGGAGCTCGATGTCGGCACCCTTCAGGTTGGTGCCTTGGTCGGACCACATCTCGGTAGGGCACCCCCGGCGCGCTATGAAGCGGCGGAGTGCCATGATAGCCGAGTCGGTACTCAGGCTCCCGGCGATCTCGATGTGGACGGCGCGCGTGGTCAGGCAGGTGAACAGCGCGCCGTACCTCTTCTGTTTGCCCCTCCCCACGGTGACATAGAGGGGACCGAAGTAGTCGATGCCCGTGTAGGTGAACGGGCGCTGGTGGTGCGCTAGGCGCCCCACGGGATGGTTGCCTGTGCTCGGGTGCGTCGGCGCGGCGCGCCGGACGCGACAGGCGAGGCAGCGTTTGATAACACTGCGCACGGCGTAGCGCAGCCGCAGTACCCAGTACTGCTGCCGCACCTCGGTTGTCGTCGTCTCGAAGCCGGCGTGGTGGAGCTGGGCGTGGACCCAGGCGATGTAGAGGCGGGTCCACGGGTGCTCCCCGTCGACGATGGCCGGCTCGCTCTGGCAGGCCGTGATGTCGGCCGCCTTAGCGACCCTCGATTTCAGGCGGAGGATGCCGTCGCCCCCCAGGGCAACGGCCAGCGATGACAGGCGGCTGGCGGCGGGCAGAGGGGCCCCCCGTCTCAGGGCCGCGATGTCCGATGTGAAGGCGTCTTCTTGTTGCGAGCGAACCCACAACTCCGTAGCTCGATGTAGGTGGCGCACCTCCAGCCGCACATAGGAGTGCGCGGGCGGGGGCGCCGCAGCTACTGCGATGCGTATCTTCTTTTTTCGGTTCGGTAGAGGCTTCCACGTCGCGTCGGCGGCGGCGCCCGCCGCGGTACGCTTATAGGCGACTGCGCACCGCTGGCGCTCTCGTAGCAGCTCGATGAACTGGACCACCCTTCCGGTGGCCCTGATGACGCGCTGGTAGCTCGAGAAGCGCGTGATGTCGGGTAGCGCCTCGGCCAGGCGCGTCGCTGCGACCGCGACGTGCGTTCGCTCTTCAGCGGTTGCCTCTTCGTCAGGTGGGTTCGGTTCCTCCCGCGGCCACGCCTCTTCCGGTAGGTATAGGAAGGCGGGCCCGCGGAACCACCTGTGCTCCGACGTGAAGTCCCTGGGTGTCTCGCGGGTGGCGTCGTCCGCGACGTTGTCCTTAGTCGGGACCCAGCGCCACTCCCTGGTCTTCGTTTCTTCGGCGATTTCGGCGACTCGGTGCGCGACGAACGGCTTGTACGCTCGCGGGCCAGTGCGTAGCCACGCGAGCACTGTGCGCGAGTCGGACCAGAAGACTCGTCGTGCTGGCTTCACGTCGTGCTCGTCGATGGCCGTCCGGGCTAGGCGGCAGCCCAGGACAGCCGCTTGCAGCTCCAGTCTCGGTACTGATGTCACCTTGTTGAGCGGCGCTACTCGTCCTTTGGCGGCGATGAGTGTGACGTGTACGCGGCCGGCCTGGTCTACCACTCTCCAGTAGACGGCGGCGGCGTATGTGGAGGTGCTGGCGTCCACGAAGACGTGCAGGTCCGCCGATTCCGCGCTGGTGAGATGCGGATAGCAGCGCGGCACGATCAGCTGGGGCAGACGTTGGATGTGATGGACCCAGGCCTTCCACCGGTCGTCATCTTCTTGTTGTAGTGGCTCGTCCCACTCGATCCCGCTGCGCCAGACTTCTTGCAGGATCCTCTTCGCTTGGATGGTGACTGGAGTCGCGAGCCCCAGGGGGTCAAAGATAGACATGACCGTCCGCAGGGCTTCTCGCTTCGTCGGCGTCTTCTCTCCGCTCATCAGCTCGGGGGTGATCTTGTGGCGGTTGACGTTGAACGTCAACGTGTCGGTCCCAGGATGCCACACTAGGCCCAGGATCTTCTCGGAGTCCAGGGCTACGACGTCTTCTTTTTTCCCCGGCGACAAGGCGAATACGACGGTTTTCGAGTTAGACGCCCATCGTTGTAGGAAGTAGTTCGCCCGGCTATGCACGAACATAACTTGGCCGGACACTCGTATCGCTTCCTCTTCGGTATCGAAACTTGCGAGGTAGTCATCGACGTAGTGATTGTTGACTATCGCAGCGGCGGCTTCGGGGTACTCTGTTTGCAGTTGCTCGGCGTTCTTGTTTTTCACGTAGATCGCAGTACACGGAGACGATGTGGCCCCGAAGATAACGGAGCGCATGCGATACTCGGTAGGCGCGCCAGTGCGCCTGTCTCCTCTCCACAGGAAGCGCTGTGCATCTCGATCTTCTTCGACGACCGCGACCCGCATGAACATGTCTTTGATGTCCGCCGTTACTGCCACGGGCCGCTGACGGAAGCGCATGACTACTCCCGGTAGCGACTGGAGTAGATCGGGCCCAGGCAGCAGCATGTCGTTGAGGCTCGTTCCCTTCGTGCGGGCTGCGGCGTCGTGCACGATCCTCAGCTTCTCTGGCTTCTGCGGGTTGATGACAGCGAAATGTGGTAGGTACCACGTCTTCTTATTTTTCGATTCCGGTGCCGGCTCTGCGTACTCGTTTTCTAAGAGTACCTCCATCTGACGGTTGTAGCGGCTCTTCAACTCGTGGTCCTTGTCCAGCTTCCGTTCGATTAGCTGGAGTCTCCTGAAGGCCGCGTCGTAGTTGCACGGCGGGGACGGGTCGTCGTCTCTCCAAAGTAGGCCCGTCTCGAATCCTCCCGCCGGTAACCGCTTCGTCTTCGCTGCGAGGATGTCGAGCGCTCTCTGTTCGTCGTCTGTGTACGAGCGCTTCGGTGCCACCCCCAGAGCCTCCAGTGCGAAGTGCTCCCTCATCAGCCTCTCCATCTCGTTCTCGTCTTCATCGAGGACCCGGATGTGGTGGACTCGGTGTGCGTGCTGCGGCGTATGGCCGGTGCCGTGAAGCACCCAGCCAAGTTCGGTGCGAGCGGCGACCGGCTGGTCGCGCTCTCCTCGGCGTATCTCGTGCGCCAGCAGCAAGTGCCAGTTGTCCTGGCCCACCAAGACGGTAGGCTTCCCGTCGACGGTGATGTGGTCCTCCAGGTCGCGCAGGTGTGAGTAGGCGCGCACAGTCTCGGGTGAGACCGACTGCGACGCCAGGTCCAGGCGCTCGATGGTGCGCGCTGACACGATGAAAGCGCGCGAGTCGCGCCCGCTGATCTCGAACTTGACCCGGCGTGATGTGTGCGCGTCCACCCGCGCACCGGCGACCCCCTCGATGTAGAAGGGCTGTGTGGGACCCTCCGCCCCGATCTTCTCTGCAACGGCCGCGTCGATCATCGTGCAGGTCGACCCGTCGTCGAGCAGTGCGTAAGTGTCGCACGCACCCGACGGGCCGGCGACCCGCACCGGTAGCACCTTCAGTAGTGCAGTGGGCCTCTTCTCTCTTGCAGAGGTGACGATTCCAGAAGCAGGCTCTTCCTTCGCAGGTGTGGGTGGCGCGGCAGGCGGTGGTGTGCTGTGGAGCAGCGGGTGGTGCGTTCCCTGGCACCCGTTGACGTTGCACCTCTGCAGCTTGCACTTGTGTGTGAACGAGCGATATTGCAAGCAGCGGAAGCACAGCCGATGCTCCTTCGCCAAACTCCAGCGCCCGTCGACTGCAGCTTGCTTGAACGTAGGACAAGCGGTTTCTGTGTGCTTCTTCTGGCACACTCGGCATCCCTCGGTTTTCGTTAGCGTCGGTCGCTGCACCTCGACGTGATAAGTGCGCGCGGCTGCGGGAGCGGGACGTCGGTTCGGTCTTGCTGTCTCTTTCTCCCGCCGGTCTTCAGTCGGCGTGAGTTCGGCTGGCGCGAAGCTTCCCACTCGGTCTGCGGTTCGCTGCAGGAACCTGGTCAGCTTCACCAGGTCTGGCTCGTCGTGTGCGTTCTCGGCAGCGAAGTCGTAGTAGCGATAGCGAAGCGTCGACGGTAGCTTCTCAATGACGGCGCGTACCACCTCTGGGTTGTACAGGTAGTGTCTTCGGTCTAGCGCCTTTACCGTCGCGGTGATGTTCGCTACCCGAGATGCGAACACGCAGACGTCTCTGGGGTTCTCGGTGATCTTCGGCAGCCCCCGCAGTTTCTCCATTTCTGCCATAGCGAGGGCGTCGGGACGGCCAAATCTTCCTCGTAGTAAGTCGATTACTTCGGCCGGCGTAGTCCTCCCGACGAACAGGCAGTGCGTCGCTTCCTTGGCGGCGCCTCGCAGGCACCGGCGCAGTCGCGACAGATTTTCGCCTTCAGTGAGCTGCCCGGCGGTCTCCTCATAGGCGACGAGGAATGGCAGCCAGTCACTCGACGACCCGCCGAACGACGGCAGCTCCGGTACGATGCGAGGCGCAGCGGAGCGAGCGGCGGTGGTGATGGCTGCGGCGAGCTCGTGAAGGTCGACGCTATGGTTCCCTTCTAGAACCTTCGGCTTCTCGTCTTTCGGTTTCGGTGGTGGGGGGTCGAAGTGGCGGACCGGTGACGGCCGCCTCTCGGCTCTCTTCGGCTCCCTCTTAGCGATAGGTACGGGCTGGTGCTCCTCAACCCATTTCTTCGTGCGTTCGTTACGCACAACGGAGCTCACTGACTCGAGCTCTTCATCATCGGTTTCGGCTTCTAGTAAAGCGATGCGCGTCGACTGCAGCAGCACTTCCTTCTCAAGGAGCGCTGCACGCGCCGCTAGTAGCTCTCGTTGTCGACGGCTGCTCTTCGTACGTGCGGTGTGTGTACGGGAGGAGCGGGTACGGTGATGCTCCGACGGCGGTGGGACGTCACGTCTAGCCTCGACGGCGGCGGTGGAGGGGGCGGTGAGAACGGCAATAACCGCGTCCCTCTCTTCAGTAGGCTGACGTGACGGCCGGACGGTATCTTTCGTCGCCGTCGTAGCTCGCGTCTCTCCCGTGGCGGTGGTAGCATCCGTCGTCTCGGTGGTGCCAGTGGTACCCGTAACAGTGGTACCCGACGATCCCGTGGCACCCGTAGTGGTGGTCTCCGTCCCCGTGGCGGTTTCTTTCGTCGTCCCGGACCCAGCTGTGGCCGTCTTCTTAGACCCCGGGCTGGAATCTATGGCTACGACGTCGGGGTTCTGGATAGCCTGGTCGATAGCTTGTTCTTCACCCGCCACTTGAACGGCGGCTTGACCTCCGGCAGCGACGGCCGGTGGTCTCTCCCTCGACGGCTCGGAAGCCATGCTCCTTGTCACAACCATAGCGAAACTAGTATACGATATAAATGATCCGGCTCGAAGGACCAAAATTATGTGGGCCGCCTTCGATCAACCCACATAAGCGTCGAACGATGTGGACTGTATTTCCTCTCGATGACGAACGGCAACTATGGTTGTGACTGGTCGATTTCTTTTAGGAGCAGGCTTGGAGGGAGAGAAACACTTTGCTTTCGGAGGTACAAAGTAGCGGGTGGTTGGCTTCCAGATGGACGGTGACAGAGGCACACCAAGAAACTATGATCTGACGAGTTGATCCGTTTAGTAAGACGAACTGATTCGAACTGAGCACGCTACATGCAAAACCTTGCTCTTTTTATATTATTTTTCAAGGACATTAGAAAGAGACGGCACGATCCCTACGGCGGAGGTGACCCTATCTGAGCAATACCAACACGACAGCCACCCCCGCCGTGTGAGTGAGAGATCGGCGTGCGAGCGAGATAGCGATAGCCCCCGCGGTAAGCTTAACTACCTCGGAGCAATACCGCGGGGACGACCGCTTACACCGATCTCTACTCTAGCCTAACTAATTCCCTGCTAATTATCGACCTAATTGCCTCTATCATCCGACCAAATGAAAAGCAAACACCTCAAATCATTTATTTACACAAACACAGATACGATACGACATAAAAGACACTTACAAAACGACTTACGAACTACTTATAACTAATTTAAATAACAGAGTTAAAACACGATAAAATATAACTAGTTGAGCTACACATAACGAAATAACGAACGATACACGATATAGCTATAAGTAGTATAACACGATAACGATTTTAAACGATTTCACTATTGCACAGACACTAAAAGAACACTATTTACAGTTTTGTCGCGAACATTAACATTTTCTTTCTTTCTGGACACTATTTTGAAGTCCACGCGAACGAAGTCGCGGGCGAAAGCTAGTATTTATAATAAATCATATTTAACTATGTGAAAGAACGTCGATATGCGAGGTTCTGTTTTGAATGTAAAAAATAATGTCACAACGGGAACTTAACGAAGGTACGTACTGTCCGTGAAAGTGTTAAGTTCACCTGCGGACGTGTGCAACGCGACTTCTTCTACACTAAATAAAGAAAACTGAGAAAGTTATCAACTTTCAGGTGTTCTGCACAGTCCTGTTCGCGACCAGCCTGTGGATCATATCTTCGCCGGATACGCTGGCTGAAGCCCTCAGAAACTTTGGGAATCCAGTTTTGAAGGTATTTTACGATTATTTATATCGATATTTTTTATCTGGGTATCAATGATGGACAGAAATATCATTTCTAAAATGGTGAGCTGGAGAATCTATTATATACATATCCATACATCTTTGTCATTGACATAGTCTAGTAAAATATATACAGGGTGAAATGGAAATCGCGAACCTTTTAACGTGGTTTCTACTCAAGAAACTTAAAAACTTTCTCTAAGAAACCAACTCAAACTTCAATCGGAGCAAAACAACATTTGGACACCTTATACAAATCGATGAGCTAAGTACCCAACTTTTTGTAACACGCTGTGTAACAAAAAGGAGGACCTATCCTCCACAGGATTTTGCTCTGTTTGACTTAGCTCACAAACAAGGTATCGCTAAATTACAACACCTGCATTGCATTCTCTTTCAATCTTTACACAGTCAGTATCCAATCTACAAAAATAGCCTACCTACCCCAAGGGTGCAAAGCACACCCTGACACGGCGGATATAACCCGGTCATGTACGGAATACGGTTATTGAGTTACGCGAGTCATTGTTACAGGTGTACTTTTGACATAATTTATGTAATAATTTCTGTTCCTTAGCAGTTTTTTTGCACCAGTCGAAATGAGAAGTGTTCCCATGTAATGGGTGAAATAAAACATGATCTATGCCACGCATATGATTTACCTCCAGGATTATTGAAGTACCTACGGATTTCAGGACAAGAACATTGAAAATAAAAATGAAAATATTTTATTCGAAGTAGGTAGCAGTGTACACTTTTCGAACGTCATTCTTTTATCTACCTAATATGAGGTTCCTACCACTCGGAACTCGTATACCCACCGTTTCGGGAAGTGTTTGCGGAGTGAGAAGAAACGGCGGCGGCCCCTAAAGAAACTCCCTCCGACACATTTAAAAAAAAAGTCTTATATTCTATTACATCTTAATGCTAGATCAATAAATGAATTATACAATGTCATGTCTGTAAATAAAATATAAAAAAAAAGAAAAAAGAAAGAAAGGATTCAAACGAGACATTCACTTTCACAAGTCAAAACACTAAATAATATTTCCTCAACATATTTTTGTTTCTATTGGTAAAAAGGAAAAATCTTGCTTTTTTTTAAATGACTAGGTAATTTGATGAAGGAGGTATGTAATAAAGTAGATGAAGGTAATAATATACAGGGTTATTTTTGGACCCCCCACCAAAACTTTACAGTGGCTTCTACTCATGAAACTGAGCAACTTTCCCCAAATAACCAATGCTCAATTCGCAAAAAATTTTTTGGGTATCTCCGTACAAAATAGGCCGATCACGTGATCAAATTAGTATGAAAGGTCCAAAAAATTTTTTGTGAATTTACCATTGGTTACTTGGGGAAAGTTGATCAGTTTCATAAGTAGAAACCACCGTGAAGTTTTGGTGGGGGGTTCCAAAATAACCCTGTATGACCCTGTAAGTAGTTCAGTTTTAACCATCAAATTATTTTTAAATTCATTTTATTCCTTTTCATTTATTTATTTATCAAGTAACACAGACTGTTACGGGCAGCCGATTATCTTGGCATTGTACTTATATGTATATGTATGCAATAAGCAATAGCTAATGACTTGCACTTGAATTTTATTGAAATTGTTTAGAATGTGTGTTAGACTATATCTAACGTTAGAGTGAGACAGTGTATATGTCGCCAGTTGTCGATCTCCTCTAATCGTTGGAAAGGGATAAAAGATATCTTGTGTGCTATTACTGCTCTAGCAGGGAAAATTGTTAAATGAATGAATAGCTCTGTAATTACAATAGTGTCATTGATGTAACTTTGTATGTATGTCCAGCTTGTTAGCGCCCTCAGTATTTACATGTTTTTTGTTTCGGGCGATAGCTAGTTTTGTTGGTATTCACTTTGTTCGTGAATTTGCTTATAGAATTGTTGGTTTTACTGTTTTTAGGGTTCAATGTCCAATGAATGTTTGTATTTGGTATTGTATTATTGTAGAACGTAGGGAATTCTATTAGGTGGAATAAAGCATGATAGGTAGAAGTTATTAGTTGTAGAAATAATTAGAGATTTGTGTATAACTTTTACGAAAATATGTCTTTTTTGTATGTATTTGTGAATTTATTAGTATGTTGGCGGTATGTAGCCTAAGTAAGCATTGTTTGTATAATTGGAGAATGTTGTCAGCTTGTATAATGTAAAGTTGGACTGTATTGTATCGAGTAGTTTAGGAGATATGAAGAGGAAATGGAAACCTCAACAGGGAACTTTAGGCCGAGGCCAAGTGAGGGCCTGGGGGTCGCCTTTACAGCATTGCCAAGGGGTATAAAATGAAAATTAGATTTTTTTAGACAATTGCTCGAAATGTTATACTACCTTCACGTATATCGTATAGATCGTTATAATAAGTCATAGTGTTATTCGTAGTAATTCAAATAGAAAGTTCAGCTTCTCCATTGTCTCGATTGTGTTATTATTTCTTCGTGTATTCTTTGAAAGTGTATTGTGTTTGTTGACTTGAAGTGTTGTTTAGTACATTGGTACTTAACTTGTGTTGTGTTTTAGTGTTATTAAATTGTGTTTATACCTCGTTACTTTGGTGTTTTCGTGGGCTTGCCTGAGTGTCTTCTATCCTATTGAACCACCCTATGGTGAATGTTTAACTGTTGTGTACCGTTGTGCTAGGACGTGCGCAACAGTTTGGTCCTTCAGATCCGGATAGATAAGACACTTATAAGTTACCATGTCGAGAGTAACGAGGAGTGCGAAGAAGTTGACGGAGGAGCAAGCTGAGCTCACTAAAGACGACTTGGGAGATGTGCCTGCGGACTTGGAATTGTCGGTGGATGCGGACGGGGCGGCGGCCTTGCAACGAACGATCCCGCCGTCGTCATCGCTCGTGCCCACTCTTCCGCAGGGACGAATCATTGATCATCGGGATCAGAAGGAGCCCGATGAAGTCGATCTTCAACACGATCAACGGCCGCCACCACTGCGGATACCCGGTGACCCGGAGGGCAGCGTGCTGGTTGATCCTCGTGGATTCGTGCGACCACATCAACCGTTCGATGTGAAGAGCACCTTGGGTAGCCATGCTTCTCGCCGCAGCCATAGAATGGCCTTGGATGCACAGCGGCGAGAGCTAGAACTGGAAATGGCTATGGAAAAAGCGAAGATAAGGGAGGATGAGCGACTATTGGAGTTGCAGCTAGCAAGGGAGAGAGCAAAGGCAAGGGAGGATGAGCGACAGTTAGAGTTGCAGATAGCGAAGGAGAGAGTGAAGACACGGGAAGATGTCTTACAAAAACAGTTGGCAGCTAAGATGGCCAACATTGAAGCTGCAGAAGCTGCAGCTGATGAAGAAGCTGAGGAACGACGCTCGCTGACGCAGGTTGCGAAAAACCAGCGAGTGGAAGAGTGGCTGAGTCGAACGCCGCGTATGGAAGAGGTGCCTCGTGAACGTGGACTACCGCGCCCTTCTGCCGCCGATGTGAGGTTCGACGATACGCAGCCGCGTGCATCGACGCTAACGCCGAGGAGGGAGCGGTCAGAAGAGCGCTCTCGTAGGCGGACTGAGGGACTAGATAAGTTAGCGGATGCGATAATAGGTATGTCTAGGCCTAGACCGCGGCAGACATACGAGTTACCAAAGTTTGATGGTAACCCAGCTGACTGGATCACATTCAAGCGCACCTATGAACGCTCAACGGAAATATACAAGTTTGAAGCGTTCGAGAACATGGCAAGGTTGCAGCAAGCGGTTGTGGGACCAGCGAAGATTGAAGTGGAGGATATTTTGAGAGGTGCAGGTGATCCTCAAGAAGTTATGTGTACTCTTGAGGAAGTATTCGGTCACCCTGGTGCGATTTTGGATTGTGTCTTAAGGAAGATTAAGACTTTACCGCGTGTGACCGAGAGTGGCAAGGAAATGCAAAAGTTTACTTCAGTTGTGAGAAATTGTGTGTCATTGCTGAAGAACATCAAGGCTGATGGGTACTTGAATAACCCTCAACTGGTGTGTG
This sequence comes from Coleophora deauratella, assembly GCA_958295455.1. NCBI lineage: Eukaryota > Metazoa > Arthropoda > Insecta > Lepidoptera > Coleophoridae > Coleophora > Coleophora deauratella. The sequence continues at coordinate 2,508,578 of OY282415.1, read as the reverse complement.
AGATACTGAACAAGCTTACGCCTCTCCAGAAGCATTTATATAGTGAGTTTTTAAAGTGCAAAGACAATGTGTGTAGTGTGGACTTACGTGTGTCGCCAAGCTTGGACATTTTACTTGAATTCTTGGTTGAACGCTCGCGATCGGCATCGTTTCTGGTAGCCACGAACATGGCTGCACCCTCGGTTAGTGCGACTTATAACGCACCGCGTCCGCGAGTGTTACCTGTACATCGTAATGTACACAGAGTCGCGTCTCTAAGCTCCGCACCGGTTGCGTCGAGGAATGCACCGCGAAATGTAAGCTCCAGAGCAATAGCGTCAAGGAGTGTGCCGCGAACCGTAAGCTCCGCACCAGTAGCGTCGAGCAGTGCGCCGCGAGTAATGTGCGCGATGTGTGATGGCAATCACGTGCTGCCAGCGTGTAGAAAGTTTATAGCACTGGACAATAGTGAACGATGGAACGTGGCAAAAGACAGTCGACTGTGTTTCAAGTGTTTGTGCACTCGGCACAACCGGGAGTTTTGTCGTGCGAAGCGTTGTGAACAGTGCAACGCCCCTCATCATTCGCTACTACACTTCAATGGTGTGCCGGATGAGGAACGCCCACCCGAGCCGACGCCCTCGGCTCCTGAAGCTGAAGTGAAGCGGGCCTTTAGTGTCGGAGGTGTGTGCACTAAGGCCTTGCTGAAGATGGTGCCAGTCTCTATCAAGAGAGACAACTGCGTGACACAGACTCACGCCTTGTTGGACGATGGTGCTACAGTGTCACTAATGGATAGTAGTTTAGTGACCAGTGATGTTGGAGAGCCGTGCCCTCTCACAATAGTGACTGCGAATGGACAAAGGGTAACGGACAGAGAATCACGGAAAGTGAACATTAGTGTTTGTGGACCTAATGGACTGGAACATTGTGTGAATGTGCGTACTATGGCTCATTTGAATCTGCCTACTCAAACTGTACCAGTGTCGGTGTATGAGAACGCTCATCTTAGTGATTTGTGTGACACCATGGATTGCAGTGAGGATCGCAAGGAGGGAGGGGAGACGAAGCCGCTGCTGCTCCTGGGCCAGGACAACTGGGAGCTCATCGTCGGCAGGGAGATCCGAAGGGGTAAGTCCGGTCAGCCGATCGCTTCTCTTACTCAGTTGGGATGGGTAATCCATGGCCCCTTGGGATACTGTGCATCCACTTCCTCTGATTGTGAAACAGTCCATTGTACAGCTTTAGTTAATAAGAGTAGGTTAGATAGGGATTTACATAGTTTAGTTAAGGCACAATTTGAATTAGATAGCATAGGTATAGCTGAGGTCGAGCGCAAGAACGCGGATGTTGAACGAGCCAACATGATTTTAGAACGCACTAGTCGCCGGGTTGAAAGTGGATGGGAGTGTGGTTTGTTATGGAGGGATGAAAACCCTATCTTTCCTGATAACTATAATCAGGCTTTAACGAGGTTAAAGGGAATTGAACGGCGCATGGATAAAGATCCGTTATTTGGCATGACGTACGAAGCTCAGATCGACAGGCTTCTGAACGAGGGTTACGCTGAAAAGGTACCAGATGCATGGGAAGTACACCCTAAGTGGTACTTGCCTCATTTTGGGGTAGTGAACCCTAATAAGCCTGGAAAGCTTCGTCTGGTATATGATGCTGCGGCTTCATATAGAGGGGTTTCGATGAATTCGAAATTGCTCAGCGGACCCGTACTACTGAACTCGCTATTCGGTGTGTTAACGAGGTTCCGATGTGGTAGGATCGCCGTCAAAGGTGATATAGCTGATATGTTTTTGCGTGTGAAAATTAGGGATGAGGATAAGGGGGCTCAGTTGTTTTTATGGCGCGGGCAAGAACGAATTAAAAGCCCAGATGTGTACGTCATGAACTCCATGATATTCGGAGCCACATCCTCGCCTTCGATGGCAATGTATATTTTGAACAAGAATGCTAGGGATTTGGCTGACAAATACCCTAACGCTGTGGAGCCTATCGTAAATGAACGTTGTGTTAATGACTATTTGAATGAGATATTTGATGAGCCTGTTGTGGATGAACATTGTGTGGATGACGGTTTGAACGAATTAGGATTAAATGTAGATATTTTTAACTGGACTGATTCGCGAACGGTGCTGAAGTGGATAGCGTCAGACTCTAGGGACTATCGGAGTTTTGTTTCGCACCGTCTGAGCGAAATCGAATCAGGGAGTGATGGAAGCGATTGGCGCTGGCTTGCATCGGCGGATAACCCGGCCGATGAAGCGACCACGTTGGGCTGGCCTCGGGAAAGAAGCATGTGGTTTTCGGGGCCCCCCTTTCTGCGTGATCCTCCGCACCTGTGGCCGAACGCAGTCACCGAGGAAGTGCCTCAAGTTGACCTTGAGCTGAAAGTCAACGTGACAGCTCAGGTGCAGGAGCTTCTGATCGATCATAGGCGGTACTCTGCATGGGAACGAGTGATGAGAGTAACGGCGAAAGCATTGGCCTTCGTCAGTAAATGCAGAGGACGGAAGATTGACGCCTTAGAACGAGATGATCCCAGAAACATGGAATGGATATTGAATCCTCCGGCAGCTCCTCGCATGGGAGTATGTTGGAAGAGACTCGTGCGCTCGATAGAAAACGCGCTTCGAGTCACCTTGCGCCAGAAGGCGCCTCGAGAGGAGGTACTGCATACCTTGCTCTTGGAGCCCGAGCTGACTGTTAACAGCCGGCCGCTCAGCTGCGTGCCAGAGGAAGACACAGCAAGTCCCACCGTCCTCACGCCGAACCATCTCCTGATGGGGACGGGACCGGGCGCCGCCTCATTCGAGCCGTCGTGTTCGGCGGACTTGAATGTCCGTCAACAGTGGAGGCGTGCAAACGCACTGGTGGATGTCTTCTGGCATCGATGGCGGCGGAAGTATCTGCCGTCGCTCCAGCGACAAGTGAAGTGAAAGTGACTCAGTGAGCGTGTAAGTAGATGATGTGTAGTCATTTGCAATGACTCACTCACTGCCACGCAATTAGTCGCCTAAGGGGCAAATTTGTAAAAAAGTGAAGTGTATCCCGATAGAGACGGAAAAGTGCGTGTGGTAGTTGTTAAGACTGGTCACGGTCTATTGAGACGACCAGTAGCGAAAGTCATCGTGCTGCCCACCGCCGATATTGTCCTAGGATAATTTTGAATTGTATAAATGTATCCTCGTACGGGGGGTGGAATGTTACGGGCAGCCGATTATCTTGGCATTGTACTTATATGTATATGTATGCAATAAGCAATAGCTAATGACTTGCACTTGAATTTTATTGAAATTGTTTAGAATGTGTGTTAGACTATATCTAACGTTAGAGTGAGACAGTGTATATGTCGCCAGTTGTCGATCTCCTCTAATCGTTGGAAAGGGATAAAAGATATCTTGTGTGCTATTACTGCTCTAGCAGGGAAAATTGTTAAATGAATGAATAGCTCTGTAATTACAATAGTGTCATTGATGTAACTTTGTATGTATGTCCAGCTTGTTAGCGCCCTCAGTATTTACATGTTTTTTGTTTCGGGCGATAGCTAGTTTTGTTGGTATTCACTTTGTTCGTGAATTTGCTTATAGAATTGTTGGTTTTACTGTTTTTAGGGTTCAATGTCCAATGAATGTTTGTATTTGGTATTGTATTATTGTAGAACGTAGGGAATTCTATTAGGTGGAATAAAGCATGATAGGTAGAAGTTATTAGTTGTAGAAATAATTAGAGATTTGTGTATAACTTTTACGAAAATATGTCTTTTTTGTATGTATTTGTGAATTTATTAGTATGTTGGCGGTATGTAGCCTAAGTAAGCATTGTTTGTATAATTGGAGAATGTTGTCAGCTTGTATAATGTAAAGTTGGACTGTATTGTATCGAGTAGTTTAGGAGATATGAAGAGGAAATGGAAACCTCAACAGGGAACTTTAGGCCGAGGCCAAGTGAGGGCCTGGGGGTCGCCTTTACAGCATTGCCAAGGGGTATAAAATGAAAATTAGATTTTTTTAGACAATTGCTCGAAATGTTATACTACCTTCACGTATATCGTATAGATCGTTATAATAAGTCATAGTGTTATTCGTAGTAATTCAAATAGAAAGTTCAGCTTCTCCATTGTCTCGATTGTGTTATTATTTCTTCGTGTATTCTTTGAAAGTGTATTGTGTTTGTTAACTTGAAGTGTTGTTTAGTACATTGGTACTTAACTTGTGTTGAGTTGTTGTGAATTAAATTGTGTTTATACCTCGTTACTTTGGTGTTTTCGTGGGCTTGCCTGAGTGTCTTCTATCCTATTGAACCACCCTATGGTGAATGTTTAACTGTTGTGTACCGTTGTGCTAGGACGTGCGCAACACAGACTCATCACATTCAATACAATTACACAGTTAAAAGTAGTCACATTACATAACATCATAAATCATAACACATTACATATCACATTAATTAAATCATTGAATTGAAATAAAATTACAGCTCGCGTCACGTAAAAAGAGCGCTGGCGGGCGTTCCGAGGGCAGAACAGTTCACTCTGACAACAGGATAGCTTAATATAAATCGCGTAAGTGTGAAAGAGAGGGTACTAAACAATTGCTGTCAGAGTGCATCCTCGGAACGCCAGCCAGCGCTCTTTTTACGTGACGCGAACTATATTAAGTAAAAAATTAATTAAATAAATTAAAAATATGTCAATTTACTTTTTTTAAGACAATTATTTAAAACATCCAACAAGTAACTGTAAAGTGTGCAACAAAGTGTAAATAAAAATACTACTATAGGCTGATATTCTACTCGTATAGGTAACTGAACTTAAAAAAAAGTTCAAAAACTAAGTGGAATTCGCTAAGTATTAAGCGGAACATCAAATATTGATGCGTTGGAAGTATTGCAACGTGCCACACACGCATCACCACAGAGTACCTTACTACAAAAAGAAACGCATCACACACCTGCACGTCCGGTAGCATGAAGACGTATCTCGCGCGACGCGAGTTTTAAAAGCATTTGTTCCGTTCTAACGATAAGCTAATGAAAGAGACAGCTGAGTTGTTTTCTCGCGTTTGGCGCGACAGACAGCTTTGTCTACGCCTCATGCTAGCCGTGCAGGATTTGAGATTTTCATACATTTTCGTCGCACGACTTCTAATAGCGTAGCGTGGAGGAAATTCTTCTTATCTCCGGCCCCAATCTACAGTTCTCACTGACTTGATCTCATGATGGTCACAATCCTCAATCCCAGGGGTTATGTTATGACATGAAGAGAGCGAGAACGTCAATTGGAAGTAAGGAAGGCGATTTCTCTTTCCAGAGTCTGTTACCTCGGGAGACGCTGTCAGTCCAACTGGGCGTAGCAGTGGCCGCACTCAGCATATTCTTCTTCTTCCTTGCTTTCATGGGGTTCTATGGAGCTCTGAGCCGATCGCCCTTCTTGCTTTTTATGGTAAGTTTCCCAATCATAATCACAATGTCAGTCCATCTATTTAGTTAACTGTTAGTCAGTTGTTAAATGTTGAAGCCCTCCCCATACACTCGATTTTCGACATCAACAGTTCCAGCTGTAAATGTTATTAGAACACCTATTCTCATGTAGCCGAGAACAATCGTAAGAATAATGTCCAAAGCGCTAATGAACAATAAACTCAGTACAAACTTGATAGAATTAATTTTAAAAAATACTATCTCTTTTTTCAGTATTCAGCTCTAGTGTTGCTACTTCTGTTGCTGGAATGCGCTCTAATGTTCTACTTCTCTTCAAGTCTTGTTGAAGTGAGTTTATATTACCATCCATGAACATGAACATGAAGGCCGGCAACGCACTTGTGACTCCTCTGGTGTTGCGGGTGTCTATGGGCGGCGGTAATCGCTTACCATCAGGCGATCCGTCTGCTCGTTTACCACCTCTGTCATAAAAAAAAACCTACCTACATGGAAACTCCATATATAACACTTTGCAGCCTTCTTTCTTATAAGAAGAAAATATATAGAGGGCGTAACAAAATTGGTGTAGGACCCGTTAACTGGGGATTCTACTCATCGTACTGAACTACTTTTGCTCTACGACTTTGCTCAAATCGCAAAAAGAATTTCGGCCTCTGTTTTGCCATTTTAGTATGGACAGTCCAAAAATCTTTTTGCGAATTGCGCAAAGTCGTAGAACAAAAGGTGTTCAGTACGATGAGTAGAATCCTCAGTTAAGGGGTGCTACACCAATTTTGTTACACCCTATATATGCCCCATAAGGGCAGAAAAAGCATACATGCTGGACAAATACCTCTCCTAAGCATTTGGTACTGTGAATATTGTTTGGTTGACCTTCGTATTACTAATATAACTTGTCATATTCAACAATAGATTTGTTAAATTAATACAGTTTTATCTCAAGCACATACGTCTATCGATCTTATTCAGTAGTTCTTAAACACTTCCATATTTAATGAAACTGAAAAGCACTATACACTTTTCGAATGTCATTGTTTAGAGAACAAAGTTCCTTCCACTTGGAACTAGTATACCTACCCAATGTTTCGGGAAGTGTTTGTGGAGAGAGAAGAAACGTTGGATCCAACCAAAATAAAGTGCCTCCACCAACACATTTTTTCAAATAAAACCCTGATTATATCGTTTATTACCCGAGGCTCAACTGCGAGGCTCAACTGAGCCTTACCAAAAAAAAAACCCCCACGGCACAACTGGTTTTCTACTGTAGCAAATGTATGGTAATATTTTTACCCACGGCACAACCAATTCCCTTAGGCTCAACCGCTTGAGAATCCATACTATGTACTACAATTACATACTATTATAAATGCGAATTTATTTATATTTAGTTGCATGCATGTTCAGAGGCCGACTGAAAATGTCTCCTTGTTAAAGAAAGGGTGGCTGATTAATTAATCTGTGGAATGTTGCGGTCCGTTTATGTTCCAGAAAGGATTACAGATAGAGGACGGACAATGGACTCACGCTTTACGACTCGCCTTCCAGTGCTGCGAGTATAATGACACGTAAGTATTTAGAAGGTTTGCTTTAGCTTAAGAAGAAACACTGTGCACCAATTAGTATAATGATGGATAGAAAACAATTTGCTTATAAATAAATCTACATCACCAGCCAAAAGCCGTCCGCTGCTGGACAAAAGCCTCCTCCAAGGATTTCCACGCCGACCGGTCTTGCGCTGGCCGTATCCAGCGGTTTCCCGCGACCTTCGCCAGGTTATCGGTCCACCAAGTGGAAGGCCTGCCTACGCTACGTCTTCCCATTCTAAATGCTGCCCAGACGAGTTGGATTCGAAGATTGTTTTTTTTCGAAGTTGGCCCTACCTAGCTATTGATACAACTAAAAGTAATTAAAATTTACTTTTAGTTGTACCAATTTGTCTTACGAGGAAGCCCTAGATATTTTCATTATAACTACAAACTTTTTGAACAGAATCCAAGGTGCTAAACCACCTTGGTCTTGCTGTGGAACTGATGGGTACCCGGACAACTGCTTTACACATCTGGTTTACAAAAATGTAAGTTTCATTATTATAAATATCACCAAAACTGTGACCATACTTTGACCTTGACTTTGACTTTGACTTTTGTTACAGAGCTGTCAAGCCACAATAGCATCATGGCTGCGACGCTACCAGACTGCCATCTACGCGTCTCTAGCGGTCGTGCACATACTATTGTCGTCCTGCTCTCTCGTTCGGCGTATGCGCAGTCTGTCTCGCTCGCATAGCTAACGATCACAGCGCCGCAGTGGCGGTGGTATGTTCTATTTAAAGTACTTAATTCAAAGCGAACAAAATAGTGGATATCTACTCTTGAAACTGGACAACTTTGTTCCATGGCTGTACTGAAATCGTTTTTTTTATTATAAAAAAAAATGAGTGCGTTTGAATACATCTCACCTGATGGAAAGTGATGATATAGTCGAGGATGGTACACGCAAACTCAAATAATGCATTTTGACTCTCGCCTATAAGATGCTTAAATTGTAGGAATCGGGAAACACACATACAGGATCTACTACCACTTCTACAGGAGTTCGTAGTCCGCATAATAAAAAGCGGCCAAGTGCGAGTCGGACTCGCCCATGAAGGGTTCCGTAGCAGCAAGTAACATAATATAAAAGTTTTTGTAGTTCGTTGTAACTTGAATGAAAGGTAAATTGCAGTTTACGATTTATGACGTATTAAAAAAAAAACTACTTACTAGATATCGTTCAAACCAATTTTCGGTGGAAGTTTGCATGGTAATGTACATCATATATTTTTTTTAGTTTTATCATTCTCTTATTTTAGAAGTTACGGGGGGGGGACACACATTTTACAACTTTGGAAGTGTCTCTCGCGCAAACTATTCAGTTTAGAAGAAAATGATATTAGAAACCTCAATATCATTTTTGAAGACCTATCCATAGATACCCCACACGTATGGGTTTGATGAAAAAAAAATTTTTGAGTTTCAGTTCTAAGTATGGGGAGCCCCCAAAATTTATTGTTTTTTTTCTATTTTTGTGTGAAAATCTTAATGCGGTTCACAAAATACATCTACTTACCAAGTTTCAACAGTATAGTTCTTATAGTTTCGGAAAAAAAGTGGCTGTGACATACGGACAGACAGACAGACAGACATGACGAATCCATAAGGGTTCCGTTTTTTGCCATTTGGCTACGGAACCCTAACAAGGACGCATAGCGCTTCGTGCGATTAGGTGGAATGTCAATTACAAAGGGATAAAAAGCCTCCCTGCGCCTAGTTGACCGAAGGTGGATGTATGTAACCATTTCCTTATAACTTTTTATCATTTATACTATTGCAGCCGTCTTTTGTTCAATTTTATTCAAATTTCCACGATTTTCATACATTAACCTACGAATTTCCTCTTTTGAGTGACTTCCCCATTTAGCGCGATGTATTATGAAACTTGAGGTCCAAAAAACCTCGATTACTTACGTTATAAATGTCAATGAATGATTCCTTTACAGAATCATCAGAAATATACAGAAAACGTTCGTGGCACATGTCAAGAGTATCTCCCGGGCCGAAGATCGAATCTGGACCTGATGATGTTCTGATGGTGGTGCTGGGAAGAGGCAGAATTGGATGGGTGGAGCAAAAGAAATGAAATGACTCGTGGACGATAAAAGTTTTTTTAACTACAATTGGTAAACCCCTTTAATTTAAAAACCCTTGACATTATTTCACCTGATGGTGGATTGGGAATGAGTGGGATGAAGGAGAAAGATGATGGAACCTCGGTAAAGAAACAGAACGTGGTTTATGTCTAGGCGTTTTTGTTGTATTTGAAACGATTTTATTTTCTTTATATAGAAAAGCAGTTCAGACTTTTTTATGGAAAGTGGTTTGCAACACATTTGCAACACCAGCAGGGGTGCAATAATATTATTAATCTTTTCTATCTCTTTTTGAAGAGTCTCAGACTGTAGACCTCAGGGAAAACCTCGGGTGGAAGCTTATTCATTTAACTTGAAGACTTAATACAGAAATATGAACACACGCTATATAATGAACATGAACTTGGAGATTGCTCCACCGACAAAAGCTTTGTTCTTAAATAGAAGAAGAAAAAGAATTTAATACATAAGCCAATAAAGTTTCCACATAGTATTAATACATTATAGTCCAAATATGACAGGAAGAAGATTTTATGCTACATTTGCTCAGATTTATGGGGACCAAAAAAACTACTTAAAATAACAAGCTAAAGTTTTAGTAATTAAGATATAAGGACATATAAGGACCGATGACCTGGTGAAGGTCGCGGGAAGCCGCAGAATGCGGGCAGCGGCAGTGGAAGTATTTCGGCTGATGATGGTTATAATATACCTATAAGGTTATATTTAAGTGCACCGGAATGAAACAGTTTCTTTTTTAATTGGAATAAAAAAAAGAATTTCAAGTCCATCTTATTTTCGAAAAAAATATTGTCTCATCGTTCCAATAAATTTAATGACCTAAGTACTGTACAGGATATTACAAAATAACTGTGGGACCCGTTAAAACTTAGATCATAATGAACCACTTTGATTTTACAAAAAAAGTTTTCGTAAAAAAGTGGCTTTGTTACTTTTTGGAGAGCCCAATTTTTTGTGACTTCGTCATGTTTTTTTAAACAAAAATTTTTCAGTATGGGTAACAATAACGAGTCCTACGCCTAATTTGGTATTTTTTAAGTAAGTATCAAAATCACACAAGTTCTATCTGTCCTCCTAACCCTAAACAGAATTTATCCTTTCAAGGAATTTGTGGTCACTCAGATGGTTACATATACAGGGTAAAAAGTGCGTAAAAAAGTGCGTTAGGGGTTACTCAAAATCAAGTATAGAATATAGGAAAAAAACCGAATCAAGTACAGTAATACACATTTAATAAGGCTTACCGACGTACTTGCGCAGTAGACAAAATTTTTATTACGCGGGAAATTCATGGACCAATCATGTAGCTTCATTGTCACCCACCATTACACGTTCCTAAAATCTTTGCTGCTATTGGTTGATTTATTTCGCGCCTAATTCAGTGAAATCGTCAACTGTCAGAAAGCTGTCACCGTGCGTTGATTGTTTCGGGTGTTTCCGTCGATAGTCTGTTCTTGTCTGCGCGAACGAAGATTACCGACGCGCCTTATTTTTTGTGTACTACTGTACAGAATATAGGAAAAAACCGATCTAAATTTTTTTTTCGTAGTGCTTGTTGTAGAGCCTTTTAACAGTTTCCCATACTAATTTTTAATAGTAATACTAAAATTTGTATGGGAAACTGAAAAAAAGTTGTAGATTGGATTTTTTTAAATATTTTTCCTGTATAGAAACTGAAAAAAAGTTGAAGATTGGATTTTTTAAATATTTTTCCTTTTTAGAATAAACTTGATTCTGATTAACCCCTTAAAATCTCAGACGCACTTTTTTAATACCTGTATTATAGCTCTGTTTTATTTTTACTCTCACACCATAATTTCGGCTTGTTAGCATAAAATAGTTTTAAACTACAATAAATGTAAGCAACGAATACTGCCTTTTATAAATAAGTACTTAATTAGTTATTTAATTTTATATGGAATAAAAATAATGACAAAATTAAAATTATTTATTTATTTGGCATGGTATATCGCTAACAAAGGCTGAGCAAACGAACTGATGATGCAGCCAAAGACGGAAGCGGGCTTACCAAGACTCCCCAACGCAATGGGGAACTGGCTATATTATCGCCATGCCGGAACTTAGTGCTATTAGCACTGATGTTTGGCGGCAAGACTTAGATAAGATGGTGGTAGCCAGCCAGGCGGGCTCAGAAAATGCCCTATCACCAACCAACAAAGTTGGATCCCGTCGGGAATCGAACCCGCGACCTCCTGATGTGAGCAAGCGGACCAGCGGCTAGACCAAGGCGGAAGCGGTACTAAATCCTCAGGTTTGCGTTTTGTGACTGCCACATTTAGCCGAATCAACAAATTCCTTTAAACCGTAGTAGGCTTAGTATAACCTAGTTATTGAATCCGGGAGTTGACTGCATTAAAAATAAATTACGAAATATTATTCACTAAATAGCTCTTTTATTGAATTTGTTGAAAAACTTAATCACTTTCGTTTTTACTACATTTTCAATTTTTAATTTACAAGAATTTCGTAATTAGTATGCAAACTACTATATTGAACAATGACGTCATCGTACAAAATTTCAAACATTTTTGAAACAAAATGTCGTTTTTGACATTTGATAAAAAAGTAACTCAAATGACTAGCAGTCAACTACCGGATTGGTAAATAAATATTTATTACTATTTAACCTTAATAGTCCTCAATTTACTGAATAAACGTACCCCCATTCTTATTACATTAGTGCTACGCGATAGATATAGATACCCTTTCAAACTCTATTTGGTTGTTCAATTATTAACCCCTAAAACGCCCCTCAGTTGTGGTCGGGGGTAGCGTGACAGTCATTCATACCTATAGGATAGTTTATTATTTATCTTGTAGTTTGTGTAGTGCAGCAATGCATCTGGGTCACGGAAATCGATATGCTCCTATCAGAATTTGAATTTCGGCTTATTGGAAAATGATCAGGTACGATTGCTCTGGTTCTGTCTTAATGTGTGGCACGAGGAAAGGGATTTTTGATTATTTATTTTTGACAGTAAAAATAGAGATATTAACGAAATAAAAACTTATTTCCGAATCCAAATCGATGTAACGAACACGAATTTGCATAATTATATTTTTATCCTCTTTTTTGTTGTGTTGTGATGATGAATGACGGTGAACGGGTTGTAATTTTAATTAGGTATACTTAAGACTTCACGTCCTTGTGATATTGTTAAATAATTTAAAACAACATGACACAGGCCCCAGCCAGCCGCACCTATATCAAAAACACGGATAGACCAACACCTATTACGTTTAATTGAAGTTTTCTTTATCTTTATAGAGTTGCCTATGCGAGACTGAGCAAAGTTAATAAGTCGTTTGTGGGGCAATGTGTACGATTCTATAATAAAAACCAGAAAATGTACCGTAAAACCTTACAACTTAAACCACTTTTTTGTATTCTTTCAGATTTTGCAAAAACTATGAGTCATATTAAACAGCTAATTTAACTTTCGTTTGTGGAGAGTTGAACGGTTAAAACTATCATTGGCGGGTTTAAAAATCTGAAGCAGGAACCGAAAAAATGACAATTAAAGAGGTGGCTTATGTTAACCGACCATTCTCACAACTTGAGCCAATGCTAATTTCTTTGGAAATGTAGGTTCTACAGCTATAGTAATAAGATATACTATTGGAAATGGTGTAAAGTTGCAGATCTCAAGACACCATGTTTAAAAGATCTTTAATTAATGAAAAAAATGGGTGGCTAATGTTGTCCTGTGTAACGGACCAAACTACGTTACATATTCACAAATGCAATTATTTAATAAAACCTTTACGAATTTCAATAGTTTTAAGGACTAATAGAAATAAGCCTTCACATTCAGTCTTCTTGCAAATAATTCTCAGAAATAATATCTATTTCAATAGATTCGTCTCCTTTACGCTACGAGAAATTAAAAGGAAATTACTGACAGCTTTTGCTGCTGAGCAAATTATTGATTTTTGGCGGAATACTAAGGGTTTACCCGTGACTTAGTCTATGTGTCTAATTGTGGAAAAATAATGTTTATTAAAACGCATCTGTTGAGGTTATTTAAAAAATAAATAGTTCTAAGAGGTTCAGAAATTAATGCATTATAACTTTTGTTATAATAGTATCACTATTTAAGGGAAAACTAAGGACAGCGATATTAAAAATACAAACAAACTGACAAGTTTATTGTAATATTTTTATGGAGAAGAATAAGGTGTTTGACATTGTGGGGGGCTTAGGGAATGGAACTCGGAACCGAGTGGTTTAGTTTTATTAATTTCAAGTGGGGAATTCTCTTTTAGTTTATTTAGATAGACAGAGGGGGTGCAGGATAGATTATGAGTGTTTGTATTAAAATAGATTTCGTGAATCTATTAGGGTTTTAGCTAGGAAAGTGGGCGAATCGGTAAAGTATTCACTCTAGGGCGATTCCTTAGAAGCGCCATGGATTTTATGTTTTCGTATCGTTCGAGTGATGGTTTGAAATAATAAGTGAATTAATTACACGGGACTCTGGGGTGTCTTCCTATTTGGACCTAGTTTTATTTAATATGCGGTTTGAACTTGCATGCTTTTATTTGCCTATTTTCATGTGTTTTATAATATGACATACAAATACAAATCTCTACTGCGCAGTATGCGAGGCAACTAATATATTTTATTCTAGTTGATCAGTTCTTTGGAACTAATTATATTATTATCGTCGAGGGCTGAAGCTACTCTGTATAATATCAATGAGAGATCAAACTACTCAGATATCTACTGCAAACAATCTCCGGGTTTTCATTTCGGTTCTTTGGTGTTACTGCCGAACCTGAAAAGTACTAAGCTTTAAAACATTAAAGAACTGCGGCATTTGCCTTTGATTAATATCATTATTTATAACCTAAGCGTTATCGTTTGGTTCTTTGGTGCTAATGCCCAACCTGAAAAGTACTAAGCTTTAAAGCATTAAAGAACTGCATCTTTACTATAAAAGTCTTCATGTTTACTCGCCAACGTCGCTAGATTCATTCCAAACCTATGCGTTTACACTTGGGTTCTTAGTGGTGTCGCGAAACCTGAAAAGTACTACGCTATGACAGCATTATTGACCTGAGTCTTGGATGAATTTAGTTAGCTACAATCTACGGTGAAATTCTACAAACTCGACATACAGAGAACTACAGCTTTCTATGAGATTTGAGTATTCGACCAATCAGTTGTCCAGTGGGATGTGTCCGGGCGGAACAACGCTGTTATCTACAATACTCGTAATTGTTGAATACTTTAAAAGAGTCAAAAGCATTCTTGTTTCAAGCGCTGTTTCCAATGTTTACGAGAAAAGAATATGGACTAAATTATGGGGACAGAGCACTATCCAACTTAGGAGGGTTGAGGTGCATGGAACGTTGCGGGAGCGCCTAAATTTAACTTATTTGTTTGTACAGAGTTCAGTTCTCTGATTAATTAACCTTTGCTCGTTTTGGCTACATTTATATATCAAAAATAATGTGCGACTAAATTTTAGTTACGCATTATACTAAGCTAAGGGGGCAACTTTCCCTCCCCCTTTGGGGAGGGGTCCTTTACAAAGAGTATTTATCGTATTAGGTTCTAGAATTTATGGTTCAGGGATTTAAGGTTCTATTTTAGGGAAATCCGTTCAGTTGACTTTTCTTTAATCTCAATCCATTCTAAAAGAATTAGGGTTACTTATTTCTAGACGATCACAATTTAAGGTTCTCGCTACTAGCGATCACTGGCCATACATACATGTATATTTTAAGTTCCGCTATATTTTAAGTTTCGCTATGTTAGGTAGGTGCTAATCTATTTAGACTTAGGTAGGTTAGGTTATTACACCTGCCAAAAGATCAAGTTTTCATACAAAAGATTTTGTGAGCTAGGGCTGAACAAATTAAATAAAGGGTAAAAATAAAAACTTACAAAAGTGATAGAAAGGTTTAATCGTGACCACGCAGTGCCCCTATTGTTAATATTTTCTTACTGTTAATGTACCTACAGCACAAATTAACACAAGATTAACTTAACTAAACTGTCTTAACTTCTAAAATTGACAACCCTAACACCCATTCCGCACTGGTCAAAGTTGTCGACCTGAGTGTGAAAAAATTCTCATAACATTATCCATCCAAATTCTTCAAAACTTAGCAGAAGGTATAAATCACAACCACGCTATTACGATTCTCTGTTTAGTTTTGTACAAGTAGATAGTAAAATATTTTATCTGAGAGATATTTAGCGCCGACCGTAACGAGAAAATCACGATGCTGTTTTTAACCACCTGAGTCAGGAGTAACTTTGAGCACTGTTGCTAGCTGACTGAACGAACATGGCAAAGCAACTACTAGTCAGTGTTGCCACATACATGTTCTAGATTACCCTTCAAACCACAAAGTCTTGCTATTTTTCATAACATGGGAACCAGGCGCAGTTTTATTTAATTTTTGCATTTGTCTTAAGTTGTAAGCCATGGCTTAAGTTGTAAGGTTTTACGGTAACAAATCTGTCTGAAAACAAATTCAAAACGCATGTAAAAAATGTCTGTGCTCAAAAGGTTACCTATTATAAGATAATAGATTATGTGAATGATAAAGACATTTTGAAATGTATTGCTCTTCCTGATAACTTTATAGTTGATAATATACATTGTATTACTAATTAAGTAATATTTTAAAAAATGTGTTGAAGCGAGTTTCTTTTGGGCTCGACGTTTCTTCTCGCTTCGGAAACACTTCCCGAAACGTTGAGTGTACAAGTTCCGCGTGGTAGGAACTTTGTACTAGGTAGAAAAAAAGACGATTTAATAAAAAACATTTTGATTTTATGTTATCCGGTTTTTTTTTTTATGGCAGAGGTGGCAAACGAGCAGACGGATCACCTGATGGTAAGCGATTACCGCCGCCCATAGACACCCGCAACACCAGAGGAGTCACAAGTGCGTTGCCGGCCTTTGATTTGGGAGTACGCTCTTTTCTTGAAGGTTTGAATGTCGTATCGGTCCGGAAATACCGCAGGCGACAATTCATTCCACAGTTTGGTTGTGCGAGGCAGAAAGTTTCTAGTGAAACGCACAGTTGTGGACTGCCAACCATCTATGTGATGGGGATGAATATGTTGTCGCGTAGAACGATGGCGGAAAGAGGCGGCAGGGATCAATCCGAACAATTCCTCGGAGCACTCCCCATTGTACATGCGATAGAGAATGCAGAGCGAGGCTACATCTCTACGCAGCGCCAGGGAGTCAAGCCGATCTGAAATATCCTGGCAGTCGACGATTCGAGTTGCCCTTCGTTGAATGCGGTCCAGAGGGAGAAGCTGGTACTGGGGTGCCCCTGCCCAGAGATGAGAACAGTATTCCATATGAGGCCGAACCTGCGCCTTATAAAGTTGCAGGCGATGCGCCGCAGTGAAATACCGTCTCGATCTATTGAGCACGCACCAAGCTTCTTCGAGGCTAATTTAGCCTTACTCTCTAGATGGCCACGGAACTGGACTTCACTCGATATGTCGACACCAAGAATTCCGATACTAGCTGAGGCATTTAGGGGAGTGTCCTCAAAACGAGGTGATACGTCAAATGGCATTTTCTTGGCAGTGAACGCGCAAACTTGTGTCTTAGTGGGGTTAAATTGGACCAAATTAAGTCGACCCCATTCTGAGACTTTCTTTAAAGAGGCCTCAATTTCCGACACAAGTTTGTTTTGGCTCTCGATGACGTTTGAGCCAGGGTCCGTTTGTCGATGTAAAAATAAACAAAATTCTACCTAGTGAACTCATTCCCGCATCACTCATGCGCGTTCTTGCTACAACAAACCAAGGCTCCGGGCCTTCCAAGGGAATTGATTGAATTGACGTATGACCATATTGTTACTTTTACCGCGACACATAGGAAAAGTACATCCATGGGGTTGGGGACATACGGTATCATAGTCATTTCTCGTCATTATAGATGATTATCTATTCTGTTGAGTCTATTAACCTCATAGGAACTTATATTTGGTGGGAAAAATACCCGAACGGGTGCTTGATAGCCATCAGCTTCTCTGTTTAATTGACCTAAATGAATCCTGGCTGAAGCTTCCTTTGTTGGATAAAACCACAGTAGACAGGGTGTAACACATTTTTTAACAAATTGGTGTAGGACCCGTTAACTGGGGATTATACTTATCGTACTAAACAACTTTTGTTCTACGACTTTGCTCAAATCGCAAAAAAAAATGTACTCCATACAAATCCATCTGTTTGCCATTTTTGTATGGAGAGTCCAGATATTTTATGCGATTTGAGCAAAGTCGTAGAACAAAAGTTGTACAGAACGATGAATAGAATCCCCAGTGAACGGGTCCTACACAAATTTTGTTACACCTGTCTAAGTGTCTAGAATTAGTTAAACCAAAATTAAATGGCCGAGCTGGGCCGGATAGATTTTCATCGAAATATAAACCTCACTTCACATCGGGTGGTCGCGGGTTCGATTCCCGGCGCTTTTCAACCTTTTAGGACTTGGTTTGTTTACTGGTAGTGCATTTACTGAGCTCGTATGGCTGGCTGATGAGTTTTGAAAGGCCACTTTTTTAATTTAGAATTTAAGAGCGGTTGTCTTCAACCTCACCTGATGGTAAGTGACGACAGAAAGTAAAATTAAATTATAAAAAAAACACATTGAGTTTCATAATTTGTTAAATTACATCACATGTAATTTAACAAATTACTGTCGCTCATTCGTCAGAGCTGCAACTAATAAATGTTTAAGAATCGATTTGCAAGAAAATACGATATTTTTAGGTTTGTATGAAAGACAGGAGAGAGACTTGTTGACACCCTCAATTTTTAAAATCGCTTGGCCTAAAAACGCGGATTTTCAATTCGACTGTATTTTTTTTCCATATCTGATATCCACACGATCGCGGATCGTTTTTAATTTTTATTTTAATGATTCTTTTTTTTATACGATAGATTATGACTCCGAGTTGAGACAATAACATAAGTTATATTAAAATCGATTCAGTACTATTTTAGCAAATAGGTAGTTGGTCTTGAAGCGACTGACTTGATGGCTCAGTGGTTAGTGCTCCTGACTACTGATCCGAGAGTCGTGGGTTCGATTCCCACTCAGAGCAAACATTTCTGTGATGAGCAGATTTGTTTGTACTGTGTCTGGGAGTATTTAAACATATATATTGTGTATGTATATCAGTTTCTGGTTTCCCATAATACAGAGAATCCTAGTTTGGGGCCAGATGACCGTGTGTGATTTGTCCCGGATATAAAAAAGGTAGGTTCTGTTTATCGTTGATAATTACCCATCATACAATAGTTGAAACAGCGTGTAGGTAATAATAATAATATCTGGGACAAATCACACACGGTCATCTAGCCCCAAACTAAGATTCCCTATATCTTGGGAACCAGAGACTGATATACATACACAATATATACGTTTAAATACTTCTAGACACAGTGCAAACAAATCTGCTCATCACAGTTTTAAATACATACATATATAAATATAATACACCCAGACTCAGAGCAAACAATTCTGCTCATCACAGAAAAGTTTGCCCTGTGTGGGGATCGAACCCACAACTCTCGGATCAGAGGTCACGATCGCTAACCACTTAGCCACCGAGTCAGTCTAGGTTGATGTAACGCCACGACGACAATAATGTCCAACCAACCTTTCCCCAGTCCGCAGCTATCCGGGAATTAACTCAGTCACATAACCGCGGTCCCGGCACGCCATCCCCAGCCCCATGGCTTATTTGGGTCAGCCAACCATCGATCTACGCTACACCATAACGAAACCCCATAGGAACCAAACCAAGTAATGCGATCGAATGATAAGACGTTCTGTACTTTTACTAATTACGTATAGGTACTTATTGTTTGCGCAATCGCGCCGATCATGCAAGTTAACTGACGACAGACACGGTTACAACATGGATGGGTGACTGTTAGTGTGGTATATATCTCGACCATTTCCATGCTTCGCATTTGTGCCGGCTGCTATCACAAGATGACAAGTCGTTAAGCCATGTCAGAGGCCTTATAGGCGGCTTGAAAACTTCTGACACTGGGGTTGGCCACTAGCCCCACTACCTCCACCAATCCGGACTTATCCCCCGTTTGGAGTATGGCCTAACCTTCCCGAGTTATGGTAAGAGACCTGTGCCCCTGCAGTGGGGACGATATGGGTTGTTAACGTCTCACAAGGTACCTAAATCTATTTGAATGGTTTAACCACTTAAAAAAGTCTGATAAGTATGCGCTGTTTAGCCTCCTAACGTCCAGAGAGCCTAAAGTTTTTGTTTTTTAAATAAAAATTTCATAAATTCTTATTCATGGTATAGTAATATCACAGGAAAATTATTTTAAAAAAAATCTGACTTGGAAAATCCAGATTTTCATTATGTTCTACATAGAGTCATCAAGCGCTAATCTACCTACATCACAAAATAGACACAGAAGGTCCGCTCAATACAAACCACTAAAATCGTAAGCATATAAGTACATGCTTATAGAAATATACGGTCGTTCGAGGCAAGGTCACGATCGCACAGTACGTGATCTTGCCTACAACGACCGTATACGTCTATAAGCTTAGGATTTTAGTGAGCGTATTGAGCGGACCTTCTGTATCTATGTCTTTTGTGCCTACATGTACTTTTCATAACTTTTTTCAGTTGAATTTTTAAAAATTCTATGTACTACGAGTAGTACTGTGGTCGTCAGGAGGACACAAGGTTCTTTCGGAAAAGTTGTTCAGTTCCATGAATAGAAGTCACAACTCACAGTTAATAGGAACAAAACAATTAAAATATAACTTCTATCTAAATAGAATCTGCAGCTGAAACAAGTACTAGAAGTCTTCAAGCTTCCCTGTCTTTTCACAAAGTGGTCACTATCACCCCAGTATTGCCCTCGCATGACAAAATGCAGTAACCCAAAAATATGGAACTGATAAAAACTTATTTTATATAAAAGACAAGGTTAATGCGACTTGTTTTTTTGATTTTTTTTTTGTCGAATTTTATTTATACAGTGAGTAAAAACCTTTTTTAAAATACAATGTTACGTAGATCAGTAGTAGATCAATTTAAGCATGGCTAAAATGCAGTCATCTTGGTTGCTGCATTTTGTCATCCGAGGGCAGGGTAGTCATACATAACTGTATATGATGTCAATTTATTTATTGAAGCCTATACAGTATACAGGTGTTAAAAAAGTGTGTTTGAAATTTAAAGAGGTTACTCACAATCAAGTATAGAATACAGAAAAAATATTGAAAAAATCCAATCTACAATTATTATTTTCAGTTTCCCATACTAAATCTGATTAGTGAATCAAGAATTTGTATGGGAAATTGAAAAAAGTTAATGTTGATCGGATTTTTCTTGTATTCTACGCTTGATTCTAAGTAACCGCTTATAATTTCAAATGCATTTTTTTTTACAGCCTGTATAATAATTTAGTTCTTAAGGTTTTTTTTAATTATTAATTTATTTCATCCCACTACTGGGCATAAGCCTCCCCTTCTTTTTCCATGTTTCTTTACATCTTGCATCTCTGAGCCATGTTATACCAGCATATGCAACTATTTCGTCCCTCCATATTGTAGCCTTCCTCTTCCTCTTTTTGTATATCTTGGACACCAAATTTTAGTAAGAAAGATTACTACATCTGTTGTGTTTGTTTCTTGAGATATGTCCCGCCCAGTTCCAATTTTAGTATTTTCATAACATCGTTTAGTTTTGTTTTTTCTCGTAGGGTCTTCTTGGTCGATGTCAATATTAAACAAATATAAATACAGTCTACGCCATTCTTCTTCTTATCGTGGCACATTTAACCGTTCTATCCACAAGGCATTGTATTTGCTATACAAACCTAACGTCAAAACGAATGAATCGGTGTATTCTCACTAGTAGTAGGATCTTTAAATGCAGGGTCCGACTATACCAGTCCGAGCTGGTACCAGTGTTCGCTCTATACCTGCCAAGTAGTGTGCTGAAATTCAGTATGTTTGTAACACAAAATATAACAAGGTACTGGTATCTCAGGCAAGCCTCTTCTGGTTGGCAACCAACTATAACGTCGTGCTCCCTGGCAACCCCATAGTCTGTTTTACTGTTTCCAAATACATAAAAGAAATGTACATAATATGTACTCAATTAGTACATACTTAAAAAAAATTGTACCAGTACTAATTATTAGATTTTTTTTTTTTCAGGAAATTTGACTAGTTTGCTACTGTTTCAGCTAATGAAAGGCTGAAAAAAATTGTAGTTCCTATTTTTAATGTTGTATGTACTATGGACAATTCAATATTTTATTATCAAAGTCTTGGGAGCCCAACTTACATACTGTTACGAAAGATTAGGAAATTGGTTTTTATTTAAACCCGACTACGGCAAAGCAAAAAGGAGGATTATGATTTTAACCCGTATGTATGTATGTATATATGTTCATCTGTTCCCGCATAACTTCTAAACTACTTATCATAAGTAGTAGTTTAGAAGTTATGCGGGAACAAGTAAAGATTAGGAAAATGGTTTTTATTTTTATCCAACTACGGCGAAGGAAAAAGGATTATGCAAAATGGTTATGATTTTAACCCGCATGTTTGTCGGGCTCCCTAGACTTTGATAATAAAATATTTATTTGTCCATAGTTCATACAACATTAAAAATAGGATTACATTTTTTTTCAGCCTTTCATTAGCTGAAACAGTAGCAAACTACGTCAAATTTCCTGAAAAAAATAAATAATAATAAATTCAAATAATTAGTACTCTTAAACTATTAAGGTACAATTTTTTTAAAGTATGTACTAATTGAGTACATATTATGTACATTTGTTTTATGTATTTGGAGACAGTAAACCAGACGATGGGGTTGCCAGGGAGCATGACGTCAACTATAAGCATATTGTTCTGCATTGTATAAATTAATTTTCCAATAAAGACCATACAAAATAGCATTGTTTGTACAGTGTACAATCCTACGTGTTACGCACATAAATTTGGTCCTTCAAGGAAAGTGAATGAAAAGTAGGAGGTATATTATTGTTATACTGGTACTGTGTCAGATAATAATAATAACCATTCTACTTAGTAGCGGGTACCCTAAGGCAGCGGTAACCATAGGCCTCGTCTCTTAATAAAATAAACTGCAGATTCTTAATAAACGGGGTATTTAAAATGAAACGCAAAATAAGAAGAACTTACAGGACTTATAATCATAATATTAGGTCTGGAATTAACTTATGAACTAACACAGCTTATCGACGGCCACGGCCACGCCCGCCGCGACCACCCCGAGGGCCACCGCGACCTCCACGGCCTCTACCACGACCGCCTCTGGGTCCACCCCTGGAGAATCCTTCACGCTTGCCTCTTCCCTTTGGTGCGTCGTCAATCAACAATGTTTCCAGCGGAAGACTGTCCGGAAGCAGGTAATATCTGATGTTGTTCCCTCGTATGCTCAGTGTCTCCAACTGCAGCTCCTCACGGCTCTTTAAAGTCACTTTTACGGCCTTCAAATGAGTGTTCATAGCAACGTCCACACCTGTTATAGTACCGTGGACGACACTGCCGTTTTTGAGCTCGATAGTCACTGTTTCATGACTCAGTTTCATCAGGAACCTGACTAGCTTCATGTTTTACGGATTTTGGTATGCTATTTGCAATTATTTTAGCAGAAAACTGAAGCGGCGTCGGTTTTTCTAACCTCAAAAAAACCAAACAATGTTCACGTCTGTCAGTTTTTTTTTTAATGGCGGTGGTTTTTCGCTGCGTTCCGAAAAGTACTAATTTAAAGTATCGAAAAACACGAGATCAACCAGTGGGCGTCCACCTTTAAAATAAGGAAGAAAAACTGAATTTAAAAAATCTAGATTGCTGACTTATTTTAAAAACAATACATAAAAGAAGAAATCGAAGAACTTTTACAAATTTCTTTAAACATTACACTGTCAGTCAGTTGCCAACAATTATTTCCATGACAACATCTAAACAATCTTCTTTTAAGTTTCTTTTGTGCTTTCTGTAACTACGAAACCTGCCTTGACTTAAATCTTTATATAACAATGAATCCAGCTGAAGATCTGGGCTCTGCTGAAGCTGAACAAGTTGAAGAAGAAGAAGAAAAAGAAATAACTATCAGCGCTCGACTAGCTCTAACAAAAGAACAGGTACGTGTAGTGCTAGGAGTAGGAAGGTTACATGTTCAATGTATAGAAATCCTCAAAATGCTCAAAATCAGAATGTTGTTGACATAAATTTTTAAGTTAACTTTTATTCGATAAAATAAAAATAATTACTTAATTACATAATGAAGAATACCACCAATTTTTGTTTTTTATCTTAAAATATACTCTATTAAAAATAAAAAAATATGGTGAAAAAAATTGTTTGATACGTTTGATAGTTTCCGAGATACTGAATTATTTAGGTAGGCAAGTGACGCGGGGTCACCGTACGCTGCTGTGACGTCACTCCACAACGGTCGCTCAGTGCGCGCACCGCTCCCTACCTGTATGTAAGAAGTTTGCGTTGAAAATTTTAAAAATGACGAATCCAAAAACTATAAAATCGTGCTCGTGTCAAAGTGCTTAAATACGACTACCAATATACCCGAAAAGTTATTTTTTACTGTTATATTTTTGAACCTTAAAGTCAAAAGAAATGGATGAAAAGTATGATCCACCCAGACCCGAAGCCAAAAGTTGTGTCTATCACCTTCTCCTTCTCTTATAACTTTTGCATAAACAGTAACGTCGTTGCCGTAGCTATTTCTAGCCAATCTAAAATAAAATAAATATGAGTTAACCGATACACATAAAAAATAAAAACCAGACAAGTGCGAGTCTGACTCTCGCGCAGAGGGCTTTGTCCATACCTACAAACAAACAATATTTTAAATTTTATCAACTTATTTTAAGATTTATAGATAACTTCTTAGAGATTTTCCTGTAATTTATAAGCGAAGATCTATTTTCTGTATATATATATTTCTTTAAGTTTTATGCCCAGTTTTCAGAAATAAGGAGTGAGGGGCATGGTAAAGGTGATGGTGTCAAAATCACTTATGTCATCAACTGTAATATAATGACACAATAACGACACTGAAGCGGTCATGGCTCAGCGCTACTTATGTGGTCGCGTCGATCACGCAAGTTAACTGACTACAGACACGGTCACAACTTGGATGGGCTTAAATATCAGTAACTATCACTAGATGGCAGTCGTCAAGCTATGTCGGAGGCGTTATAGGCAGCTTGGATGGACTGCTAGTCAAGTCCATCCAAGCTGTGACCGTGTTTGTAGTCAGTTATCCTGCGTGATCGACGCGACCACGTAAGCAGCGCTAAGCCATGACCGCTTCAGTGTCGTTATTGTGTCATTATATTACAGTTGATGACATAAGTGATTTTGACACCATCACCTTTATTTACCATGCCCCTCACTCCTTATTTCTGAAAACTGGGCATAAAACTTAAAGAAATATATATATACAGAAAATAGATCTTCGCTTATAAATTACAGGAAAATCTCTAAGAAGTTATCTATAAATCTTAAAATAAGTTGATAAAATTTAAAATATTGTTTGTTTGTAGGTATGGACAAAGCCCTCTGCGCGAGAGTCAGACTCGCACTTGTCTGGTTTTTATTTTTTATGTGTATCGGTTAACTCATATTTATTTTATTTTAGATTGGCTAGAAATAGCTACGGCAACGACGTTTCTGTTTATGCAAAAGTTATAAGAGAAGGAGAAGGTGATAGACACAACTTTTGGCTTCGGGTCTGGGTGGATCATACTTTTCATCCATTTCTTTTGACTTTAAGGTTCAAAAATATAACAGTAAAAAATAATTACAGTTGATGACATAAGCGATTTTGACACCATCACCTTTACCATGCCCCTCACTCCTTATTTCCGAAATATCAAGTTCATAAATATCATTATTACCTACATTTTTCAATACTAGTAATGAAAAATAGGTATGTAGGTTCTTATAGGGATCAACAGATTTGTGATAAGAAAGAAAAAAAATAACTTTTGCATTTTTTATCATTGTGTCTCGGCGGCCGCGGTTAAATCGGAGTTATTTGAGAAATAGTAGCTTAACTCGTCTATTTAAGGAATCATTAGATTTTTCAATCAATTTTTAAAACTGTCATCGATTATACTTGTAACACTACTGTAACACCGATTCACATAAAAAAAACTCCAGTTAAAAATGTTATTGTGGGCGAACGTAGGGACCATCCGATAGCAATGTATGAAGAACACAGTACGGCGAGAGCGGCGAGTTGTGGTATGACGTCACGCGCGCTTGGCGCGCCCGAGCGAAGTATTTGAAAAAGTCGGAAACAAAAATGATCGTAACTTCAAAACTACTCGCTTGATTTAAATGAAACAAAAACAAGTGTATTTCTAGACATTTAGGCTACAAGGTCATAAATTTTCAAATGATTTAACGGACCCATTAACATTCTTCATTGCCTCTGTTTTGTAGCCAGCCCTGTTTCTAGGGTTCTGTATATGTTGGTGATTTGTAAACTTCGTGGGGCGGGCGGCGCGGCGCGACTATGCCTCGCTTCAAGATTAGCCAATATCCAAGTTTTCCCAAAATAACAGCGCCCCCGCAAATTTTGAAACAAAGCCCATGGCCGCAGAGATTTGATTTTATAGTTAGTTAATTAATAGAAAACTCCTATTTGTGATCTTTGTGATAATTTTATTTTATTGCCAAAAGTAAAAAATGGGTGACGCATTAGAGACTACCGAGGCCTTAAAAGCCCCAGATGAGGATTTGGAATTTTCTGTGACAGCTGAATTCTCAGAAGACAACAAAGAAGTAGTAGAGGAGGTCAAAATAAACACTGGCCAGGAACAAGTGTTTGCTAAGTTGGTGTTAACTAAAAGACAGGTTAATATTTAGCACTTCAAAATATCCAACGATATGGTTAGCTAACGAAACAACGATTTGTATTCTTCTTCTTATCATATAACACAATTTAACAATGTTATCTTAAGGGATAGACGGCAGTTACCTGATATTGATTACGATTTGTCAGTGGTTCTGAGAAAAAATATATCATACACTACACATGAATAGGCATCAGGGTACATATCTGCAAATCTCTGAACTAGTGATTCTGCTCAGGAAACTGAATATTTAAAAAAACGTGGACATTTTGATATAAACCTATTTGCTTGTGTGTGAGCCAAGTTTGTGTAAACTGTATAAATAATAATTTTCCAGGAAAGTGATTTACTGGAAGCCTTCAATCTACTTGACTACACAGGAGAAGGCAAAATCAAGGGAGAGGATTTTCGTGTGGCCATAAAAGCTTTAGGTAAGGCTATATTTATATAAAAAAAATAATAATATAGATAACTACATTTATGCAAATAATTATCATAAAAAAAAAATATTGTTACTTTTTCTAATCTCCCTGGGCCGCTGAACCATTGAATTCGTTTATAATTGTTCGTCTGACAATGAGTGGAACCTTCTGTGTGAATAACAGAACTTAATAAATTTTTGGTAAAACAGGCTACGAGCCTACGAAAGAAGAGCTCCAAAATATGGTCAACGGAGTGGACAAGGGACAGTCAGGCAAACTTAGCTTCGAGAACTTTCAAACTGCTATCATGAGAAAAGTGATGGCCTTAGACAAGGATCAAGACATCATGAAGAGCTTCAGGCTCTTTGACATGGATGATAGAGGTGAGTGGACAAAAAAGATAGGCAGACCTATCGACCTATCGACAATTAAAAAAAGTGGAAAGTTGATTAGCACTGTTGAATAAGAGAAACAGGCAGGATGGAGGCTGCTCTATCAATGAGATCTAGATAGTCTAGGTATATTCTTTATTAAACAATATACTCCATCCATTCCATCTAAGTATGTACAAACAAATAAAATGGTAACGGGTTGTATATCGATGGTGGAACTGACTATCGCTATGGAGAACAAAATATTTTTTGTTTTGGTCTACTTGTCTTTCCCAGGAACGTGAAGGGTGCCAAGATCAACGAAAAAAAAACGAATTTAATGGACATGAAATTACTGATAATCTTTCTGAGATTTTAGATTTTCATAGCTTTAATAAAATATTGATATATTTTTCTCAGGTTTGATCGGTTTCGAGAACGTGAAGAAAGTAACTGATATTTTGGGCGCTTACTTGACTGACGAAGAAATCGAAGAAATGATTGACGACGCTGACAAGGACTTGGATGGATTTGTGAGTAATTTTCTATGTAGGACTAATCAATATTGTTTCCAAACAATAAATTATATACCACAAAAGAGTAGTATGTAATAACTACGTTTATATAAACCGCTGCGTAAACTACAATCAACTAAGTTATATATTTTATCTGAGTCACGCCCACAAAAATCTTTTGTCAATATTCTGCGCGAGCTCCAAGCTAAACTAGCGACTAGCAAGAAATCGCACAAGACAGAGACCAGTGCAGTGGCGACTTCTGGTGTCGGAGGCCAAAACACTTTGGGTCACTAACCCAGCGGAATACGTAAGTTAGTAATAATCAGTACGGAAAACTTTTGAATTCAAACCATTCTCTTTGATGTACATACTTTTTTAATTTTTTACATTGTTGATAACCTTTCATTTCAGGTAAACGTGCAAGAATTCATGAAGATGATAAAAAGTAGCGTTAAAATTGTAACCCCGTAATAATTATTACTTTCCTACTTATTTATGAATACATAATAAAATAAATTCATTACTTTTGATCGTTTTTTTACATTAACCTATTTTTTCCCCAACCAGTAAGATCAGTAGCAAATAAGTTGAAGCTGGTCTGATACTTCTTTGCCTCCATTCATGGCTCTAAAATGGGAATGTTTGTATTAACTGTTGAAAACGTACGTAAATTAAGAAAGTTGGCAAAGGTCTCGCAGATTGATCATATTCTTCTTTTAATTATTGTTGAAATAGCTTTGTTTCTTTATTTTTAAGTGCAATTCTTATTTGGTTTTTGAATGACCCCTAAGTGAATAACTTATTGCAAAATCGCCGTACTATTTCAGAAAAAATCTTACCATATAAAAATTCGACTGTATTTAAAATGTATCCTATGTTACTCTGGGGATCAAGATGAATCTAATGACACCTCTAAAGCTAAAATTTAAAATGCGTGCCAAAGAAATATACACACACACACATACATACATACACTCGAAAAAACAGTCCTTCTGGCGTCTTTGGTTATGGAACGCATCCTACGTTATTGATACTGTTAAACGTCCACCTTTAGAAAGCGTTCCAGAACATTTTTGTGAAAGTAATTTTTACTATGATAGCAGGATAGCCTATTGAAAATCTTCTAAGTGTGAAAGGGAAAGACTCTGTAAAGGTAATTCTTAGCTTAATTCTGGAACGAGATCCTACCTTTACGTCAAACCTCCGTCAAACAGAGAAACTATAAACTAAGAAGTCGTTCCATAACCAAGTTAAGATTCACCTGACAAGAGTTTGTCCCTTTCACACTTCAAAAAAATATAATATGCTATCCTGCTGTCAGAGTGAAAATTACTCTAACGAAACTAATTTGGAACGCTTTCTAAAAAACGTCAAATTCAAAGTTTTTGTTTTAAATTCTAACAGTCATGTATGGGATATTATTATAAATATCGTGAAAATAATGCTTATGATATAGTTTTTTAACCTTTTATCATATATGAAACGTTTGCAGTTATTTTAAAATCTCTATGATTGTTCACCAATACTGGAATTTTAAAAAATTGCGATAATAATGGGTATGTATGCACAACAATTAAATCCTTCGTGTTTCTGTCTGTTTTCTTTGAAAATACCTCATGGAAAACTTTTTTAAATTCAAATTACAGATCTCGAGAACATGACAATGGAGGAAAAATGCGAAAATCTAATGAGCATAGTCGTTGAATCGAGAAAACGAAGCCGTAAAAGATGCATAGATTACGGACAGAAATGTATGATTGTCGAGAACAAAATGTTGAAGTTACAGCTGGAAAACATATCCAAATACAGGTTTAAAAATAAAAACAAACTGCCCCATATAGACTTTGAAAATGAATGTAAGAAAGCTGATGAATTTGCAGCCGAAGTGGAGAAACGACAAAGGAGGATTCAAGAGTTATTTAAAAGCTTAAAAAATACGCAACAAGTGGTCTGTCAGTTGGAGCATGACAAAATGGGGAGGAGGGCTCATATGAAGCTCACTGCGGACAATTTGCTGCGAATCGCTAAAGAGAAGAATGTACAGAAATAGCGCCTATGTAAATATATTAAAATTTAAACCAAATACGAAATACTATTTTTTCTACATTGTTAAGTCCCTAAGACTTAGGTATATGCCTATCTACAAGCTTATGGTTCATTCCAATCAAAAAAAATCAAAACGTAAACAAACTTACTATGGAACTGACACATGTCAATGTCATCTGCATACTACGTTGGTTTAACTGCTTTTTTTTTATTGGAATGAATGATAGTAGAATGGGTATATCTCAATATAAGATACAAAACATTTGTTCCATTTGAACATTCAAGATCATTATTTAGATAACTATGTCTACGCTCACAGATCTAAGATAGGTACAACATATGAAATATTTTTTTCCTGTTCAGAATCACCAACGCTAACAGCGAGTGCTGGTTGCAAGTGCAATAGTAATTTTATTCAGGAAGAAAGAACCATTATAATTTGAATATTGTATTGCTTTATATTAAATGTAACAGTAAGATCTGTAAACAGCCCATACCCGCAGCAGGGTGTGGGGTCTCTTCCCATACTTCGGGAAGGTTAGGCCATACTCCACACACGGGGGCTAAGTCTGGATTGGTGGAGGCTGTGGGGCTAGTGGCCAACCCTAGTGTCAGAAGTTTTCGAGCCACCTATAAGGCCTCTGACATGGCTTAACGACTGCCATCTAGTGATAGCAGCCGGCACCAACGGCTTAATGTACCACGGGTAATAAACGGTGAGTGAGACATTTAAATTATAGGTTCACAAAAGTTGTGGATTTGGTGAGATGCTTTCCCTACGTGTCCGCCTCTATTTGCGGTATCTAATGGGAAATGCCTGCACATAGAATCTAGTATTATTTGACGAGCAGTATTATCCTTGGTTAGAGAAGGGTTTTTGAGTAAATGCCCAATAAATACCCAATTTGTATGGCGCAAATGGACGTTTATTGGGCATTTATTCAAAATGCCCGCGCAAAAACCCAGCTATATCCTTGGTCCTTTTTTATGGAGCCAGCACATTCTTAGTAAAGACGTATACTATAAGACCAATTTTGACTATAGTATACACCAAAATGTATATATCGAGACAATACAAACAATCATCCAAAAGGATTGATTAATAAATCTAAAACAATATTTAATTCTAGGATTGTTTTTTTTTTTGCTGGCATGATATAACATAGTTTTTGATTTTGAGACACTAAAATGGATTAATAACCAGTTGGATGAAAATTTAAGTATTTTACAATAAAAATTAAACATATTCATATTTGCCCAGTTGGTTTCGTTAGATAATTACTAACAACTGTGTGGCAAATCTGTTGTTTTCTTTTTTGCCCCTGTACTTATCGCGCCCTACTTCAGTCCCTATTCTGGTTAAATAAATATTCGGAACAAATCACACACGGTCATATGGCCCCAAACTAGGATTCCCTGTATTATGGGAACCAGAGACTGATAGTATACATACACATATATGTTTAAATACATATAATATACCCAGACACAGAGCAAACAATTCTGCTTGTCACAGAAATGTTTGCTCTGGGTGGGGATCGAACCCACGACTCTCAGATCAGTAGTCAAGAGCACTAACCACTGAGCCACAGAGTCAGTTGTTAATATTACATTTTCAAATTATTTTACATTGATTATTAAAAAAAAATATGACACTTTAGGGTTAGGTACTTCATTTATAGGATACTTGTGTGTCTATCCAAAACTTCTCTGATAGTTTTAGATACTGGCTAAGAATGGAAGTAGCTAGGTAATAAAGAACTTCTCAATCCGGGAGTTGACTGCATGAAAAATAAATTACAAAATATTATTGACTAAATAGCTGTTTCATTGCAATTGTTGAAATCTTAATCACTTTAATTTTCATCACATTTTCAATGCAAACTACTATATTGAACAATGACGTCATTGACCATTGTACATTTCAAACATTTTTAGAACAAAATGCCGTTTTTGACATATGATAAAAAGTAACTCAAATGACTAGCAGTCAACTACCGGATAAGGTACTGGAAAAACATTGGCGCTCGCTCTGGATAAATAACGAAAAACGAAATTTTGGAGGAAAAACGCTTTGACAATATAAACTGCATTAAAATAGGTGATACGGTGCTAACCGATCCTAAAAAAATTGCCAATGCTTTTAACGATCACTTTATTGAAACAACTAACAAACCACCGAATAACAGTTCCCAAGGCACTAAGCCCAATGATACACTCGTTAACTCGCTGTTTCTTAAACCAATGACGCAGGTTGAAGTTAAAGTAGAAATTATGTCATTAAAAAACACTAATTCTGAAGGATATGATGAAATGAATACTAAGATCATAAAGGCTTGTGTGGATGAGGTAGTCCCAGTGTTAACCCATCTCATCAACCGGTCCTTTGAAACTGGTTGTTTCCCGAATGTTTTGAAACTGTCAACGATAAAACCACTGCATAAAAAAGGACACACAGAGGACATAAACAACTACCGTCCAATCACACTCATACCCATTCTCTCAAAAGTATTTGAAAAATGTATTCATAAAAGGCTAGTCGAATTTTGTGACAAATTCAATATTATCAAAAAGGAACAATTTGGATTCCAAAAATCAAAATCGACCACTTTAGCTATTTATTCATTATTGAAAACTATTTTGACTAATATTAATAATAAAAATCTAACTACAGGACTATTCTTTGATCTAACTAAGGCATTTGACTTCGTCTTACACGACTTATTATTATATAAATTAGGAAAATACGGAATAAGGGGTCCCGCGTTGCAATTGATTTCGTCATATTTAAGTGACAGACAGCAATGTGTGGTTATAAGGAACTTGGAGAAAAGTAATGATATCACGTACTATTCATCACAATATAGAACTAACAGATACGGCGTTCCTCAAGGTAGTGTGCTAGGTCCTATTCTATTCCTATTATATATCAATGATATTACTGATATAATTAATCATGAATGCATTTTGTTCGCTGATGACATTTCCGTAATTGTAACTTCGAATAAAAATATATCTATCAAAGATCATGAGCATGAAATCAATAATACTATACACAAAATAATTGTATGGCTTAATTTAAATAATCTCAGAATTAATCTTAATAAAACAAATTATATGCAATTCAATAAAGCTAACAATATAAATTACAATTTAAATATAGAATTTGATAACATTAAGATTGAGGGAGTAAGAGAAACTAAATTTCTAGGAATAACTATAGATCAAGACCTAAACTGGAAAAAGCAAGTTGATAATGTTAGCACTCGAATCAATAAATTTGTTTACGCTCTAAAACACGTAAAAAATGTAACCAGTATTAAAACTGCAGTTACAACGTATCATGCATATGTAGAGTCAGTATTGCGTTATGGTATTTTAGCGTGGGGTAACAGTACCGATCGGACCAGAGCCTTTATTGCCCAAAAAAAATGTATTAGAGCTATATACGGTATTCCTCCAGATGTCTCTTGTAGACCACTGTTTAATCAACTCGCCATATTGCCTTTTCCATCTCTTTACATATATGAGGTGTGCATGTTTGTTAAAAAGAATATGGACTTATTTAAAAAAGCATGCAATGTTAATCCAAGAAACCGAAGAGATCCCAACAGGTTGATGCTATATGAACGCCCAAAAACGATGAAATATGACAGAAGCTGCTTAACAGCTTGCATCAGGATCTTTAATAGAATACCCAAGGAATTCAAAACATTGAACCTTGCCCTATTTAAGAAAAAAATATATGAGTGGCTTGTAAATTATAGTTTTTATGATGTCAAGGAATTTTTTGACAGACAATAATTATTTTTTATTCTATTTGTAATTTTACAATCACATCGATATTATAATCTTTAATATTCAATTTAATGACATTTGTATTATATTTAAAAATAATGACATTTAATTTAATTTAATTTGTTTTATAGAATAACTGTTAAGTAATTACCTATAACCAATATTTGCATGCTATTATGTTATGGCGAAACATGAATGCCCCTTAATAATTATTGTAACATCCTATGTATAACCATGTTTTTAAGCAAATAAATGATGATTATTATGGAGATATAAAAAAACCTTATTGGGACTAGGACTCTATGGATTTTGTGACAGAAATACTGGCCGTGTAATGATCACGTATAAAACTATAAAATCTTCTTTCATAGTTTGTTCAGAGTCATGGACGTTTTTTTTTTTTTTCTTTTTTGCCCTTGTTGAGCAGGCTAAGGCTCCATGGCCATACCGCCTCGTCTTTAGTTATGTTTTTTCTTTTTAGTTTCAAAGTTTACGTCTTCAGTATTATTTTCTTCATTTTATCTTCATTTTATTTTCAAATTCTTATTCTTTGTTAGTCAACTAGCCTATTCTTCAGCAAAATGATAGCACTTTTGATGAAGATTTCATGGACTTCTTGAGAGCACTCGAAACTCAGTCTACACACTTTTATTTCATTATCCTACATATTAGACACTTAAATGGCACTTTATTGAATAATACACTATCAATATTATGCATTAAAAACCACGATATCTATTTTTTCGGATAATAAAACAAAACTGACAAACCCTTGCTACGAGTTCCCGCCAAAAAGTCAGAGTCATGGACGACATTATTACTGATATCGGTACTTTTTGGTGAATATCTAGATATTTAAAAATAGATATCAAAAGTCGTAGATTGCAAAACAGATAGTATTTACTTTTTTTATACGTACTTGCACTAGATTTGCACAATTGGTATAAGTGCACATGAATCAACAGATGTTCAATGTCATTTCTCCTTCTAGTAAACAATTTGCTCAAACTTAACATTTTGCTGCTTTTTTTTTCAAGTAGGTACTTAAAAAGAATAATATTTTATAAAATTCATAGATAATTAGCCGTAGTTATGCCATAATGATCCAACTGATTTAAAGTAATATAGTTTATTATAATAATATATTTTTTATAATGTATTTTTAATAGGTATATTTATTAAGTAGGGTTTTAAATTTCTAGTCAAGTGAATTATTCAGATTATTGCGATCAAGCTAAGAAATCCAACAGTAATGTTGCAATTTAACTAAGATTGAGGAAAACTATAATATCTGGGACAAATCACACACGGTCACCTGGCCCCAAACTAGGATTCCTTGTATCTTGGGAACCAGAGACTGATATACATACACATACCTATACATTTTTAAATACATACATATACATATAGATATAATACACCCAGACTCGGAGCAAATAATTCTGCTCATCACAGAAAAGTTTGCCCTGTGTGGGGATCGAACCCACGACTCTCGGATCAGAGGTCAGGATCTCTAACCACTTAGCCATCGAGTCAGTAAGCGAGGACATAAAGTACATAATCCCTTACTTACTTTAAACCAGTTGGATCGTTATGGCATAACTATGGTCAATTTAACTGAAATAACTTTTTTTTTTTTTTTTTTTATGGCAGAGGTGGCAAACGAGCAGACGGATCACCTGATGGTAAGCGATTACCGCCGCACATAGACACCCGCAACACCAGAGGAGTCACAAGTGCGTTGCCGGCCTTTGATTTGGGAGTACGCTCTTTTCTTGAAGGTTTGAATGTCGTATTGGTCCGGAAATACCGCAGGCGACAATTCATTCCACAGTTTGGTTGTGCGAGGCAGAAAGTTTCTAGTGAAACGCACAGTTGTGGACTGCCAACCATCTATGTGATGGGGATGAATATGTTGTCGCGTAGAACGATGGCGGAAAGAGGCGGCAGGGATCAATCCGAACAATTCCTCGGAGCACTCCCCATTGTATATGCGATAGAGAATGCAGAGCGAGGCTACATCTCTACGCAGCGCCAGGGAGTCAAGCCGATCTGAAATATCCTGGCAGTCGACGATTCAAGTTGCTCTCCGTTGAATGCGATCCAGAGGGAGAAGCTGGTACTGGGGTGCCCCTGCCCAGAGATGAGAACAGTATTCCATATGAGGCCGAACCTGCGCCTTATAAAGTTGCAGGCGATGCGCCGCAGTGAAATACCGTCTCGATCTATTGAGCACACCAAGCTTCTTCGAGGCTAATTTAGCCTTACCCTCTAGATGGCCACGGAACTGGACTTCACTCGATATGTCGACACCAAGAATTCCGATACTAGCTGAGGCATTTAAGGGAGTGTCCTCAAAACGAGGCGATACGAAAAATGGCATTTTCTTGGCAGTGAACGCGCAAACTTGTGTCTTAGTGGGGTTAAATTGGACCAAATTAAGTCGACCCCATTCTGAGATTTTCTTTAAAGAGGCCTCAATTTCCGACACAAGTTTGTTTCGGCTCTCGATGACGTTTTTTCGAGAAATGTTGGCACGGCCGGTATAGAAGGCATCACCTGTGCTGTCATCCGCATAACAATGAGTGCTGCTGATTTGCAGCATATCATTGATATGCAGAAGGAACAGTGTAGGCGAAAGCACACAGCCTTGGGAGACACCAGCATTCACAGACATAGAATCTGAGCATGCACCGTCGACTACGACCTTTATGCTTCTGTCTGCAAGAAAACTAGTGACCCAATTGCGTAATTCCTCGGGAAGCCCATAAGAAGGAAGCTTCGCAAGAAGTGCTTTGTGCCAGACCCGATCGAAGGCCTTCGCTATGTCCAAACTAACGGCCAAAGCTTCCCCCTTTGTCTCGATCGCCTGTGCCCAACGATGTGTCAGGTAGACAAGAAGATCACCAGCGGACCGGCCCTTACGGAAACCGTACTGTCGGTCACTAAGCAGCTGGCGGTCCTCTAGGTACCAAAGGAGCTGGCTGTTGATAATGGACTCCATTATCTTTGAGAATAAGGAGGTTATGGCTATCGGCCGGTAGTTGGACGGATTCGAGCGGTCACCTTTTTTAGGGATCGGGTGCACCAAAGCTGTCTTCCATGACTTAGGGATTACGCCAGTGGAGTATGAGAGCCGAAAATGGCGCGTTAAAACTGGAGCCAACTCTGGAGCACACACCTTCAACACGATAGGAGGGATTCCGTCGGGCCCACTCGACTTATGAATGTCGAGGGAAAAAAGTGCTTTACGCACTGAGCGTTGGTGGAACCGGATATCCGGCATACAGCTCGTGCACCGCGGTATGGTCGGCGGCTCGTTTCCCCCGTCATCCAACGTTGAGTTGGACGCAAAGAGTTTGCCTAGAAGATCGGCTTTCTCCTTTGCGTCGTGGGCCAATGAATCATTTCCCATGTGCAGTGGTGGAAATGATGGCGTGCAGAAATTCCCCTGGACAGCTTTGGCCAGAGACCAGAACGCACGAGTTCCCGAAGGAAGACGCTCTAGTCTCTCGCCAATTCTGCCTATGTGCGCTGACTTTGCCCTGGCAATGTCTCTTTTGAAGGACCTGGAGGCAAAGTTAAACTCCTTTTTTAATTCGCTGGTCTTTTCATCCCGTACCTTCGCCGCATTTGCCCAGGCTTGGTAACATTCCTGCTTTCGGCGAGAAGCCTTTTTGCAGGACCGACCAAACCAAGGCTGGGATTTGCCGCCAATGGGGACCACTGAGGATGGGATAAAAAGCTCCATACCCTGCAGCACCACATCAGCGACAGAATCGGCAGCGAAGTTGGGATCATCCGGCGTGAAGCAAACCTGCCCCCAAGGGTAGGACGCAAAGAAAGACCGCATCCCATCCCAATCTGCTGACTTGTAATGCAACACACGACGGCGACAGGCGACTCGCGGTCGCGGCGGGCACGTGAGTGGCACCGTACTCCGGATAAGGCAGTGATCCGAAGAGCCGAGTGAGGCGTCAACGGATACTTGGTAGCCGTCCGGATGAGAAGTCAGCAGAAGGTCCAACAGTGAAGGTTCATGGTTCTCCACATCTGGGATTCGCGTGGGCGTAGTAACCAGTTGTGTCAAACCGTATGCCAGGGCGAAGTCGTGAACAGATCTCCCCGCATGATCGGTCTTGCTAGAACCGAGCCATTCGGCGTGGTGGGCGTTAAAATCGCCGAGTACCACGATCTCAGCGGATGGGATCTGCTGCTGCACAGTATCTGCAGCCATTTGGATGTGCTCAATGAGTCGGTCAGTTTCGCCATCGCCGGTATGGGACCTATATAGGCACGAATAGACGCGGGGATGGTCATCATAACTGATACAGCCTTAGTGTATGAACTGCCTAGAATTCGCATTTTAACCTCAGGGTATTTTTTTACCCTCAATTGGTAAGCCCTTGGCATCATCTCACCTGATGGTAAGTGATGATGATGCCGAAGATGGAAGCGGGCTTACCGAGATTCCCCAACGCAATGGGGAACTGGCTATCTTATCTTCATGCCGGAACACATCAATGCTGATAACACTGATGTTTGGCGGCAAGACTTAGATAAGATGGTGGTAGCTAGCCAGGCGGGCTCAGGAAATGCCCTACCACCAACCAAACCGAGTCCTACAAAGTTGGACCCCGCCGGGAATCGAACCGGCGACCTCCTTCTTATCGAGTCGATAACAATCTTATCTAAATCGTGCTGTACTTTTAAATAACTTCACCATTTGAAATATTTATTGATTAAAATAACAAATTATTAAATAAAAATAAATAAATATTTTGAAAAAAAAATAGTCTTAAAAATCATTTTCTCGAAAATGAAGGCGAAGTGCATCTTACCATTTTACCTAGTTATTGAGGGGAGAGTACCCTAAAACATATATAAAAATCAGCGGAATCTGTGATTAAATAAATAAAGGGAAAAAAAATTGTCTTTAAATTCATTATCTCGAAAATGAAAGCGAAGTGCGTCTTACCATTTTACCTAGTTATTGAGGGGAGACTACCCTACAACATATATAAAAATCAGCGGAATCTGTGATTCCCAAGTTTGGTACTCTCCTTGTAAGACTTGCACTACACTAAAAACCTGAGTGTGTTTGACATCTTACCATCTTACATCTTACCTAATGGAAAATGATGATGTAGTCAAAAATGGTAACGCAAATTCAAATAACGCCTATTCACTCTCGATGAACCCTGGGTCCACGAGGATCCATTGTTAAGATCCATTGATGGATCTTTTGCACTATTATGTCTACTTTAATTCTTGATTCAGTATATTCTGTTTTTAGGGTTCCGTAGCCAAATGGCAAAAAAACGGAACCCTTATGGATTCGTCATGTCTGTCTGTCTGTCTGTCTGTCTGTCTGTCTGTCCGTCCGTATGTCACAGCCACTTTTTTTCCGAAACTATAAGAACTATACTGTTGAAACTTGGTAAGTAGATGTATTCTGTGAACCGCATTAAGATTTTCACACAAAAATAGAAAAAAAACAATAAATTTTGGGGGTTCCCCATACTTAAAACTGAAACTCAAAAATTTTTTTTTTCATCAAACCCATCCGTGTGGGGTATCTATGGATAGGTCTTCAAAAATGATATTAAGGTTTCTAATATCATTTTTTTCTAAACTGAATAGTTTGCGCGAGAGACACTTTCAAAGTTGTAAAATGTGTGTCCCCCCCCTGTAACTTCTAAAATAAGAGAATGATAAAACTAAAAAAAATATATGATGTACATTACCATGCAAACTTCCACCGAAAATTGGTTTGAACGAGATCTAGTAAGTAGTTTTTTTTTAATACGTCATAAATCGTAAACCGCAATTTACCTACAACGAACTACAAGAACTTTTATATTATGTTACTTGCTGTTACGGAACCTTTCATGGTCGAGTCCGACTCGCACTTGGCCGCTTTTTTTAGAGGCCAAAAGCAGTTTTGTATTTTAGGTACCTTATGAACTAGGTAGGTATTTGACCTAGCATATTGCTGTAAACATTTATCGCCAATAAATCTTATAAATTGAAAAAGTGTGGTTAGCTCCTGACTACTGCTCCCAGAGTCGTGGGTTCGATCCCCACCCAGGGCAAACATTTCTGCGATGAGCAGATTTGTTTTCTCTGTGTCTGGGTGTATTATATCTATATACAAGGTGTAAGGGATAGGTTTCCGAAAACTTTATGGGCTCGCTCAGTAGACGAAACTGAACAACTTTCCACACGAAATTTTCAGGAAACGAAAAAAAAAGTCGGCTTCTCCATACAAAATTATTTCGGAAACCTGTCCCTTACACTCTATATGTATGTATTTAAAACGTATATGTGTATCTCTGGTTTCCTTAATACAGGGAATCCTAGTTTAGGGCCAGATGACCGTGTGTGATTTGTCCCGGATATTATATTAATAGACATTGCCTTGATGATACCCCAGATTGTAAGAATCGAGAAAAACAGACACAAGGAAGTAAGGAACAGCGATTCTTGCGAATAGATAGAATTATGCCAATCCGGGAGTTGACTGCATGAAAAATAAATTACGAAATATTATTCACTAAATAGCTCTTTTATTGAAATTGTTGAAAAACTAAATAACTTTAATTTTTATTACATTTTCAATTTTTTATTTATAAAAATTTCGTCATAAGTATGCAAACTACTATATTAAACAATGACGTCATCGTTCAAAATCTCAAACATTTTTAGAACAAAATGTCGTTTTTGACATTTGATAAAAAGTAACTCAAATGACTAGTAGTCAACTACCGGATTATGAAAGGGATGGTAACCCTCCTATTTGCCTGTTGACAAGGTTTCTGTAAAAAAACGTTGCATTCCAATATTTCTAATGCGTGTAATAGTTTCCGAAGAAATGGCAACCATACATAAATTTTTTTTTTTAAATCCACATTGGTAAGCCCTTGGCATTATCTCACCTGATGGTAAGTGATGATGATGCCGAAGATGGAAGCGGGCTTACTAAGATTCTCCAACGCAATGGGGAAATGGATATCTTATCTCAATGCCGAAATATATCAATGCTATTAACAATGATGTTTGGCGTCAAAACTTAGATAACATGGTATTAGATTAGTTAGCCAGGCAGACTCAGAAAATAAATATCCTACCACCAACCAAACCGAGTCCTACAAAGATGGAGCTCGCCGGGAATCGAACCCGCGACCTCCTGATGTAAACTGAGCGGACAAGCCCACTGGACCACGAAGGCGGTTAAAAAAACTTAACATTCAGAAAAATAGAACCTCATTGTTTTGAACTCGCTTTAAAAAAACACGCTGTATATCACTATCAATATTATCCTGCTATAGACGTGGAAGCTACGTAAGAACAAAGACCTTACTTCTATGGAAATGGACCAGGCTTTTAATGTCGTCGAAACGAAGAGCACTGGAAACGGCAAGTCCAAAAGATGTTCTCGTCCACAGATACGAGGAAAAAGGTCGCTGTTTTGAATGACTAATTTACCTTGAAGAAGAGGCGAGCTTATATGCATTGTATCTGTGTGTTTGCATCAGATCACACGTTTTAAGTTTAAGCATATGTTTAAATGTTATACTTAATAAAATGCTAGTGTAATAAATAAAAGTTTGATTTATAATTTAGGCATTACATTCTTAAAATAAAGTTAATTTTAGCTTGTTCCAAAAATAGTTATATGTGTCAATTTTACATAGTTCAAATATTTAATGAAGTTTTTTTTAAGTAAAAAATGAATAAGTTTTTATTAGTGTTTACGCTCTTGTCAGTGTGTTTTTTGGTGCAAGTAGACCTTCAAGGCTTCGGATCAGGAAATAATGGGAATCGTAAGTTTTTTTAATGTATTATACTATTTATACTCATGGACAAAAAAATCGACTCAAAGTTTCATGCACGACTTTTGGAAAATTAACTCAATCTAGCAAAATAAAACTAAACCAAAAGTTGCAAAACTGTGTGTTTACTGTTTATGATTTTGGTTTGATGGTTTTCTAGTTTTTTGCTTTTGTGTTTAGCAGTTTTGTAGACTGAGTTATTTTTTCAAAAGCCGAGCAACAAATCTTGAGTCGATTTTTTAGTCCACCAGTGTACTCATTAGGTAGATTAAAAAATGGCCGTCGAAAAGTGTACAATGTTACCTACTTGGAATTAAAAAAAATATTTTTCCTCACTACTAAATCGGTGGATAATGTTTTTCGAGTGTAAGTATTTAAATGATGATCGGGCGGCAGTTGTCGATGCCTCTATGCGTCTCTTGCAGACAGAGGACATCACAGTTATAGTACCTAAATAATTTCAGTAGACTCTCCCATTATGAATTTTAATCCAAACTGTAGATACTACACCAGGCAAATGCGCTCTCTTTAACTTGAGATAGCATGCTCAAATTAAACCATTCGATAAGAAAAGAAGAAGAATCTAAAAAGTACTCAGTGAGTACTTAGTTCACTGCTGGACAATGGTTCACTGCAGGACCGGTCGGTGTGGAAATCCTTGGGGGAGGCCCAGGGATTTCCACACCGGCCGGTCCTGTGCTGCCCGCGTCCAGCGGAGGCCTTTGTCCAGTAGTAGACGTCTTTCGGCTGATGATGAGTACCATGTTATATAATTTAATGTAAGAAATAACACAATATTATACAAAAGTGATGTTACAAATGGGAAAAAAGATACAATAGGCGACCTTATTGCTAGGTAGCAATTTCGTCCAGACAAACTTTGGGTAGGAAAACATCGATAGAATAAGATAGGTACCTTGTTCCTTACCTTGTTCGGTTAAGGACAGATCTGTTTAGGACAGATTCGCTTTAAGACGGATTTGGTATAGGCAAGATAAAATAAAAGTTTTTTGTGTAAGTAGGTACCACTGCATTAGTAAAGTGAAGTAAGTAGAAAATCTGCGCTGTCATAGAACGTAGCACAACTTGCAAAGTTAGAAGCGGAACACGGATATAGTGATTTAAAGTGCGAAATCTTTAAGAAAATAAGACTGTCTTTTGGTGTTATCATGCTTGCAATCGTTTCTAAAAATTATGTAAGTATTTACGTACCTTTACGTTACGTACAAGAAAAATTCTAAGTACGTTTCTCTTGAACTTATTCTATTCGTAATTTTCATTTTATACTTAATTATTTTACAGTTAAACGTTTTGGGAGTGGCATTTTATTCATTTCCTTCTCCTTAATTTAATCGGTGGCTCAGTGGTTAGTGCTCCTGACTACTGATGCGAGAGTCGTGGGTTCGATTCCCACCCAGGGAAAACATTTCTGTGATGAGCAGATTTGTTTGCTCTGTGTCTCGGTGTACGTACATACATGTATATTTTAAGGTATCTATGTATGTATATCAGTGTCTGGATCCCACAATACAGGGAATCTTAGTTTGGGGCCTATTTCCGTAGGTATGTGATTTGTCCCGGATATTATTATTTATTTATTTACACCAAATATCACGGGGAATACCAAACCCTGTACGATATATCACTGCACCAGAGATTGCTTCTCTCTTAACCCATTCGATTATTGACATTTAAAATTTTTTACTTTCGTTTTACTGCGTGTTTTATATAGAAGATGCAAAAATAAAATACCTACTTACATTTATATTTTTTATCTCATCTCACTAATATTATAAATGCGAAAGTATGGATGTTTGTTTGTTTGTCAGTTTGTTTGTTTGTTCCGCTTTCACGCCGAAACTACTAAACGGATTTGGATGAAATTTGGTAGGTAAATAGATAAAGCACTCGGCTAACACATAGGATACTTTTTATCCCGGAAAACTTAAGGGTTCCCGTAGCAATGCTTTAAAACTCAATATTTCCACTTCGTCACTAGATGGCGCTACCTTAACATTTTCTTTCTGGACACAATTCTTAAGTCCACGCGGATGAAGTCGCGGGCGGAAGCTAGTAGTTAGATATTTCTCGAGGTAATTATATTATTCCTTCTTCTCTGTAATAACTTTTTTCTTTATTAGGCTAATTGGGGTATGAGGCCTTTCTGCCAGTTCGAGTTTACAACTTTACTTTTTTATTAGTTCTCGTTTAGGTCGGTAGCGTAGGCAGACCTATGGGCCGATGCCCTAGTGAAGGTCGCGGGAAGCCACTGGATGCGGACAGCACAGGACCGGTCGGCGTGGAAATCCTTGAGGGAGGCTTTTGTCCAGCAGTGGACTTCTTTGGTTAATGATAATGGTGATAGGGTCAATTTCCTAAGAGCTCCAAATGGTAGATCCAATTTATAAAACTGAACAACATTCCCCAACGAACCCATACAATCGAAGCAAAGCCATTTTCTGCTTTCCATTTAATAGCCAATAATTGCTCAGTCAGTTTACTTTGTATGAAAAGTAATTTACTTAGATACTCCAACTGTTCACGTTTGTTATAAAAAGTTGTACCTAGGTACAATTTCACGAGTAACATCCACTACTTACGGTATGTCGACGAAAAGTCACCCTGTAAATATAAGTTTATCTACTTAAGGCGCGAAGTTCACTCAATCTGAGCAGGTTGATGCATGACAATATAATATCGACCGTAACGCCCTACTCATTTTAAGTTCAGATCAGTGTGGGTACCATCGCGGCGGTTACGTCAAGGCCGAACGCAAAATTCTCGAGATTTCGATGTTTTTATTACTTTTCTTGGCTTACAAATAAGTTAAAAAAATCCGTTCAAGATAAATTGAAGGTATTAATTGTGTGTTGGTTTCAACATAAACAAATATTGTGTTTCCGAGAGAATTTGCAATTAATGCAAAATACAGGGTCTACAGGATATTTTTTTTCATCAAAGTTTTTGTGATTTTTATGATTCTGTTCAAGACAATTTGATTTTCATTGTTTGAAGTATGTTATATATTTTTTTCATGGTGATAGCTTTAACCATTATTTCAAGAATTTGAATTGAATATTGCGATTTGGCTATACTTAGCGCCTTAACACCGTAAAAAATACCGTCCACTTGAGCATTTAGAAAAAATATCTATAAATACGCAGAGAGTACAAAAACACTATTCAAAGAAGGAATAAGTACTTAGTAACACAAAGTATTTGTTACATTATAGCTAAAATGTCCGATCGAACTCAATAATACAGTATTAAGTTCGTTTTTACATACCTGATTTTCCGTATTACACACCGATCTTGCAGGAAAACCCCAACGCTAAGGTTGTATTTGCTCATTTAGGTAT
This sequence comes from Coleophora deauratella, assembly GCA_958295455.1. Classification (NCBI taxonomy): domain Eukaryota; kingdom Metazoa; phylum Arthropoda; class Insecta; order Lepidoptera; family Coleophoridae; genus Coleophora; species Coleophora deauratella. The sequence continues at coordinate 2,464,167 of OY282415.1, read as the reverse complement.
AGTTAACGCAATATACTTACAGGATGTTTTATTGTGATAAAAATTGCTTCGACTGTGTAGGTTTTCAAAGTTGTTCAGTTTCCTAAGTAGAAAATCTGTAAAATCTTCCATTTGCTGCTAGTCGGCGGATAAAATGTTACTCTATACAGGGTGTAACAGAAGTGTGTGACAATACTTCAAGGTTGGCTTTTACCCATCAAACCGAACAACTTTTGTTCTACAACTTTGTTGAAATCGAAAAAAAATTTTGGACTTTTCATACAAACTTGGTTCGCCAGCTGATCGATTTGTATGAAAAGTCCAAAAAAAATTTTGCGATTTCAACAAAGTTGTAGAACAAAAGTTGTTCAGTTTGATGGGTAAAAGCCAACCTTGAAGTATTGTCACACACTTCTGTTACACCCTGTATACAGGCTGTAACGAATAGGGCGCAATGTACAACTAAAAAAACCATTTGTTATTCAACTTTGATAAAAACATAGAAAGAATTGGACTTCCGACAAGAGATGGGTTTTTGCCCGGGCATTTTTGGGCATTTTGAATAAATGCCCAATAAACGTCCATTTACGCCATAAAAATTGGGCATTTATTGGGCGTAAATGGACGTTTATTGGGCATTTACTCAAAACTGCCCGGGCAAAAACCCATCTCTACTTCCGACGAATCGGCTAACCAGATTACATGACTTTTTTTGCGATTTCATCAATCTCTTAGTACCAACAGTTCATGACTAAAAGACCACATTAAAGCATTTTGACGCATGTGATGAAGCATGCACAAATGTGACGCTTTTCAGGCAGGTAGGTAGGTTGTTCAGATAGATATCCGTTGGGGATACACCTGTATAAATATGCATAATTATTACATAGGTACCTAGTTGTTTTCTTATCTTACGTCTTCATTAACCGATGTTTTTTTTGGAGAACCTAGAGCATATTTATTAATTTTATGGAACTTGCGTACCAGCCGACGACGACCACGACAAGTTAAACGTAGTACATTATTACGCGAAGGTTGAACTATACAGGATGTAAAAAAACACTCTCGGAAACAAAGAAGCTGTTCTACTCATAAAACCGAACAACTTTTCCTAAGGAACCTATACAGATACAAAAAAAAAGAAAAATTTTTTCGAAGCAGCTAATTTTGTATGTTTTATATGGAGAGTCTACAATTTTTATTGAGCTTTTGCACGCCGCTCCATGCGCGTGGATATACTACGGAAACCATGCATTTTGCCGGAACAAAAAGTAGCCTATGTGTTAATCCAGTATTTGATCTATCAACATACCAAATTTCACCCAAATCCGTTCAGTAGTTTCGACGTGAAAGCGGAATAAACAAATAAACATCCATACTTTCGCATTTATAATATTATACTAGCTTCCGCCCGCGACTTCGTCTGCGTGGACTTCAGAATTGGGTCCAGAGAAAAATTTAATGTTAAGGTAGCGCCATTTAGTGACATGTAAATTTTAGTTTTTAGCCATTCTTTCGGGAACCCTCGAGTTTTCCGGGATAAAAAGTATCCTATGTGTTAGCCGAGTGCATTAAATATCTATCTGCTTGGCGGACTTTCTTTGTTAAATTTCTTAAGATGTTCTTAATGTACCCAGTTCAAGAGCAAATAAATATTTATCTTATCTTATCTTATCTTATCTTATCTACCAAATTTCATTCAAATCCGTTCAGTAGTTTCGGCGTGAAAGTGGAACAAACAAACAAACATCCATACTTTCTCATTTATAATATTATTTAAGTATATGTATTATAGTGAGATTAGTAAGATGAGATGAGATAATATTAGTGAGATGAGATGAGAAGTAAGACTAAGTATGGATTTCTTGGGAAAAGTTGTTGGGTTTCATAGTTTCATAAACCCACCGTAGTTTTTGGGAGTGGCTTTTTTACATCCTGTAGTGTGCGTCACGCACTTGGACGCAACTGGTTTCTAGAACTTGGTCGCTTCTACCACTGGTCGTATGTAGTCGTGGGCGGTCGTATGTATGTACAGTAGTTACATCGTCATCGTCATCAGCCGAAAGCCGTCCACTGCTGGACAAAGGCTGCCCAAGGAATATGGTGAAGATTGCAGAAGCCGCTGGATGCGGGCAGCGCACGACTGGTGAGAGAATCCTTGGGGGAAGCCTAGTAGTTACTTACGTTAAAAAAGCGTTGAGATATCTCGGTTTAATTTAAAGGTTTAAAATCCTGGCCAGTGCACCATTATGTTTTTCGAAACTTGCGTACATTTTCATATCGATTGCTTTAACAGTGATGGAAAATATTGTGAGGAAATCTGCAGATCTAATTAATAGATGTGTATGATAGTCGCATCGGAAACGTCCGTAGGTGTAAACAGAATTATTTTCTGGTGAAAATGGTGTAAATCAGAAACAAGATGGTGTAAATCTAAAAATGCCCTACTCGTAACCGTGGGTGATGCTAAGTGCAACACCAGGCAACTGCGCCGTCAATTCTTTGTGACAGATGGTTAAATTGCGACACACGATAAGAAGAAGAAATACGCGAGATCCATAAATATTTTATAAATAATATAATCTAACCGAGCGACGATACCTCTGGCTATAAACAGAAACAATTAAACGAAAATAATACATAAATATCATGCAGGTGTAATAAATAATAATTTAAGGTTAGCTTGTATTCATGAATGGGTAACTTTTGTTTTTATAGCTTTGTGCAATAAAAAAAATAATAGTTTTTTGACTTTTCACGCAAATGCATCAGCCGATTTATGTACAATAGGTACTTGGTATAGTAAACCAAAGCTTAAAAAGTTTTTTTTTATGGCAAAGGTGGCAAACGAGCAGACGGAACACCTGATGGTTAGCGATTACCGCCGCCAATAGACACCCGCAACACCAGAGGAGTCACAAGTTTGTGCGTTGGTGCAATTAAAAAAAAAGTTTTTGGACTTTTCATACAAATGCATCAACAGATTTATGTACTTAGTATAGTAGACCAAAGTTTAAAAAAGTTTTTATAATAATAATAATATCTAGGACAAATCACACACGGTCATCTGGCCCCAAACTAGGATTCCCTGTATCTTGGGAACCAGAATCTGATATACATACACATATACATTTTAAATACATACATATATAGATATAATACACCCAGACTCAGAGCAAACAATTCTGCTCATCACAGAAAAGTTTGCCCTGTGTGAGGATCGAGCCCACAACTCTCGGATCAGAGGTCAGGATCGCTAACCACTTAGCCACCGAGTCAGTTATGGCCTATTTTGTCCTTTTTTAACCGACTTCAAAAAAAGGAGGAGGTTCTCAATTCGTCGGATATCTTTTTTTTTTATGTATGTTCACCGATTACTCGAAGACGCCTGAATCGATTTGGAAAATTCTTTTTTTTTAAAGGGTATACTTCACAGGTGGTCCCATATAAATTTTATCGAAATCGATTCAGCTTTTTTTGAGAAAATCATATCAAAACAAAAACATATCAAAATTTGAGTTGTTGCGATTGAAGTCGGTTGTTTTTAACGTATTCAGCGTGGTCAATTATTTAACCTTTTTTGTAATGGCCGTTAGAATAAATAGGCTTAGGAACCTGTTACACAGATTACATAACATCGGTGTCATAAAACGGTACTATGTTCTAACCGATTTGCAAAAAGGGTGGAATTTCTGAACTCTACTGTATGGTTTTTTGTATAATACCATCGCCAGTTGTGAAAAAAATATATTATTTTTGAACTCGATAGAAAATGACTCCGATGGGATCTTATATAAATTATAATAAAATCGGTTCAGTAAGAGCCCTCCGATACTTCCATATGTGAAGTCCCCCCATCACCGTGAAGAGATTGTGATGGCACCATATGATAGTACACCTCAAGCAGAATCAATGTCTCAACAGGACCATCCCTCTATTTCTTATAGATTTCGAGCTATAGGGTCATGTTGATCTAAAAAATCATAGCATCTTTCTCTGCTTTGGAAAGAGGTCCAATTATGGGGACTACGGAACTGAACTAAGAGTCAAAAGCTGCACAAAAAAATATATGTTTCAAGTCACGACAATCGCAGCATCAACCTCTTTTTTAGATCACAAAAAAATGACATCTTCACGGAGGTGGGGGGACTTCGCCTATGGAAGTACCGGAGGGCTCTTTCTTGGTAAATCAACGAAAACAAAACGAAAACAATAAACATTGCAAAATTGTAGCTGTTAATTATTGTTGTTGTTTAAGTCGCTCCATTAAACTTTTTAACGTTATTACAATTAACAAGAATGTGCTAAAACTAGATCCAAAAACAAGTTAAATTGACAATGCAATAAACAGCATACCTTTTTAAAATATGTAAGTAGTGAGTAAGTAGATGGTATATCGTGTTTTAATGTCGCTGGGTATCGGTCAGCAGCACCAAGGTCGCAAAACCGGATCGGTCATCTCGTCATTTTAGGTTTTTTTAATGGAATCACTTTAGTCATTATGTAATACGTAGAGATGCAGTGTCGAAATAATACTGACGTAATAAAACAGGGTAAAACAAAGCGGTCAAGCGCGTGTCGGGCCACGCGCAGTGTAGGGTTCCGTAGTACTTCGACAGACACTGCTTCAAGGAGAAAAACCTCTCGCCTTACAAAATTGACTACTACTCAAGCCTACTTAGCTGTGATAGTTTTCCTTTTAACTTCGTTATACAGGGTGTAAGGGACAGGTTTCCGAAAACTTTAAGGGCTTGCTCAATAGACGAAACTGAACAACTTTCCACAAGATTTTTTCCTTGAAGTTTCGGAAACCTGTCCCTTACACCCTGTATATACTACTGCCGTGAATTTTTTCACATTTCTAGAAACAACCGTTTAGCTAGCAGGGGGGGGGACACACATGTCTTTAACAAAAAGCACTTGAAAGCTGAATATTGTATCTCGAAATGGTTTTCGCAAACCAGCAATATTTTTAAAAGACCTATAGACTTAAGACCCCACACCATGGGAAAGTCAAGAAAAAAAAAACATCCCCACTGGAGTTACACTGAAAAAAAATGTTTTTTCAATATTTTATTTTACCATTTTGTCGGCGTGATTAATATACATATTCGTGCCAAATTACAGCTCTCTAGTACTGATAGTCTCTGAGCTAAGCCGCGGACAGACAGACAGACGGACATGGCGATTGGCGAAACTATAAGCGTTCCTTGTTGACTACGGAACCCTAATAAGAGATAAAGGACCTGTTTAATATGCATACTGAACAACTTTTCTAAGACTTGCGGAAATCGCAAAAAACATATTTGGATTTGTCATACAAAATCACCTGTTTGGCCTTTTTGTACTGAGAGTCCAAAAAAACTATTGACATTAACATTATCCACGATGACTGGTTTGTTTAAACTCCGACTTAGGTTATACAAAAAAAAAAGAAAAAAATCTCTCATACACCTTGATACCACGTATTATATTATACTTGTGCTGTAATCTATGAAGCATTTACTAAAACAATAAAAAACTTTGTACAGGTAAAAAACTTTGTACGATTTTCCGAAATAATATGTTTATTATTAAAAATCCTTGACTTATTTATGTACTTATTTAAAAAACAATAAGTCACTGGGTACTCGCTAAATAAATAGGTATTTACTACTTAGCAATAAGTTAACAACCTACAAACAGTTTGACTTTTAATGCGTAGGCGGGTCTTTTATTATACTTACGTATTTTCATGCCTACAAGTAACGAGTACTAATTGCTATCTGCTTTAGAACGATCAATTAGCAAAACCCACCAAACTCGTGTGGGCACATCTGCTTGGCAGTTGAATAGATAATACCTACCTACAGGATGTTGATAAACAGTATGCGGTGGAAATAGAGGTGGGAAAATACCTCTCACGGAACCTTTAAAAGGTGGTTCTTCTAATGATACTAATCAACTTTTCCTATGAAACCTACATTGAATCCCTAAAAAAAAGAGTTTTTACTTTTTATACAAAATCGTCCAATATTTCATATGGAGAGTCCAACATTTTTTTTTAATTCAGTCCTTGGGCAAAGTTGTTCAGTTTTATCAGTATAGATACTTTAAGAAAAATTGTTCAGTTTCATGATTTCAATTTCAATTTTAATTTTTTTTCCCCAACCGATTTCCAAACGAGGTATTTTTTTTACCTACAGAATGTAACAAAATAGGTGTTCTTGTCAAACCAGTAAACTGTAGGTTCCACTTATCACACTGAAGCTGAAGTTGAACGAGTTTTAAAGTAGTAAAGTCAGTAAGAATCAGTAATACTGATACTGATGTTGCAAGGAGAAGCTGTCAAGTGCGTGTCGGGCCACGCGCAGTGTAGGGTTCCGTAGTATTATAATTATTATTCATTATAATTATATTTTCCATCGCTATCGTTATTATGGGCTCTTAATATGAGGAAATAAGTTTTTTTTTTCTTATCGGATTAATGCGCTACGACAGTTAGGGTTTTCTTTTCAACTTTTATTATACAGGTGAAATTGAAATCCCAGACCAAATTTTAACTATGTGGCTTCTACTCACGAAACTGAACAACTTCCCCCAAAGAACCTGTTACGGGCAGCCGATTATCTTGGCATTGTACTTATATGTATATGTATGCAATAAGCAATAGCTAATGACTTGCACTTGAATTTTATTGAAATTGTTTAGAATGTGTGTTAGACTATTTCTAACGTTAGAGTGAGACAGTGTATATGTCGCCAGTTGTCGATCTCCTCTAATCGTTGGAAAGGGATAAAAGATATCTTGTGTGCTATTACTGCTTTAGCAGGGAAAAATGTTAAATGAATGAATAGCTCTGTAATCACGATAGTGTCATTGATGTAACTTTGTATGTATGTCCAGCTTGTTAGCGATCTCAGTATATACATGTTTTTTGTTTCGGGCGATAGCTAGTTTTGTTAGTATTCACTTTGTTCGTGAATTTGCTTATTGAATTGTTAGTTTTACTGTTTTTAGGGTTCAATGTACAATGAATGTTTGTGTTTGGTATTGTATTATTGTAGAATGTAGGGAATTCTATTAGGTGGAATAAAGTTTGATAGGTAAAAGTTGTTAGTTTTGGAAATAATTAGAGATGTGTGTGTAACTTTTACGAAAATATGTCTCTTTTGTATGTATTTGTGAATTTATTAGTATGTTGGCGGTATGTAGCCGAAGTAAGCATTGTTTGTATAATTGGAGAATGTTGTCAGCTTGTATAATGTAAAGTTGGACTGTATTGTATCGAGTAGTTTAGGAGATATGAAGAGGAAATGGAAACCTCAACAGGGAACTTTAGGCCGAGGTCAAGTGAGGGCCTGGGGGTCGCCTTTACAGCATTGCCAAGGGGTATAAAATGAAAATTAGTTTTTTTTAGATAATTGCTCGAAATGTTATACTACCTTCACGTATATCGTATAGATCGTTATAATAAGTCATAGTGTTATTCGTAGTAATTCAAATAGAAAGTTCAGCTTCTCCATTGTCTCGATTGTGTTATTATTTCTTCGTGTATTCTTTGAACGTGTATTGTGTTTGTTGACTTGAAGTGTTGTTTAGTACATTGGTACTTAACTTGTGTTGTGTTTTAGTGTTATTAAATTGTGTTTATACCTCGTTACTTTAGTGTTTTCATGGGCTTGCCTGAGTGTCTTCTATCCTTGAACCACCCTATGGTGAATGTTTAACTGTTGTGTACCGTTGTGCTAGGACGTGCGCAACAGTTTTGGTCCTTCAGATCCGGATAGATAAGACACTTATAAGTTACCATGTCGAGAGTAACGAGGAGTGCGAAGAAGTTGGCGGAGGAGCAAGCTGAGCTCACTAAAGACGACTTGGGAGATGTGCCTGCGGACTTGGAATTGTCGGTGGATGCGGACGGGGCGGCGGCCTTGCAACGAACGATCCCGCCGTCGTCATCGCTCGTGCCCACTCTTCCGCAGGGACGAATCATTGATCATCGGGATCAGAAGGAGCCCGATGAAGTCGATCTTCAACATGATCAACGGCCGCCACCACTGCGGATACCCGGTGACCCGGAGGGCAGCGTGCTGATTGATCCTCGTGGATTCGTGCGACCACATCAACCATTCGATGTGAAGAGCACCTTGGGTAGCCATGCTTCTCGCCACAGCCATAGAATGGCCTTGGATGCACAGCGGCGACAGCTAGAATTGGAAATGGCTATGGAAAAAGCAAAGATAAGGGAGGATGAGCGAAGGTTGGAGTTGCAGCTAGCAAAGGATGAGCGACAGTTGGAGTTGCAGCTAGCGAAGGAAAGAGTGAAGACACGGGAGGACGTGTTACAAAAACAGTTGGCAGCTAAGATGGCCAACATCGAAGCTGCAGAGGCTGCAGCTGATGAAGAAGCTGAGGAACGGCGCTCGCTGACGCAGGTTGCCACAAACCAGCGAGTGGAAGAGTGGCTGAGTCGAACGCCACGTGTGGAAGAAGAGGTGCCTCGTGAACGTGGACTACCGCGCCCTTCTGCCGCCGATGTGAGATTCGACGATACGCAGCCGCGTGCATCGACGCTAACGCCGAGGAGGGAGCGGTCAGAAGAGCGCTCTCGTAGGCGGACTGAGGGACTGGATAAGTTAGCGGATGCGATTACTGGTATGTCTAGACCTAGACCGCGGCAGACATACGAGTTACCAAAGTTTGATGGTAACGCAGCCGACTGGATCACATTCAAGCGCACCTATGAACGCTCAACGGAAATATACAAGTTTGAAGAGTTCGAGAATATGGCAAGGTTGCAGCTAGCGATTGTGGGGCCAGCGAGGCTTGCAGTGGAATACATTTTGAGAGGTGCAAGTGATCCTAGTGAAGTGATGTGTGCCCTCGAAGAACACTTCGGTCACCCTGGTGCGATTTTGGAATGCGTCTTAAGGAAGATTAAGGCTTTACCGCGTGTGACCGAGACTGGGAAAGAACTGCAAAGTTTTACATTAGTGGTGAGAAACTGTGTATCTTTACTGAGGAACATAAAAGCTGATGGGTACTTGAATAACCCTCAACTGGTGAGTGAGCTTTTAAACAAACTTACTCTCTCCCAGAGAGATTCGTATAGTGAATTTGTGAAGTGCAAAGACAAAGGGAGTAGTGTGGACTTACGTGTATCGCCAAGCTTGGACATTTTACTTGAATTCTTGGTTGAGAAATCGCGATCGGCATCGTATCTGGTGCCCCTGAACTTAGTTGCACCTCCGGTTAGTGCGAATTATAACGCACCGCGTTCGCGAGTGTTACCTGTTGTACATCGCAATGTACACAGAGTCGCGTCTCTAAGCTCCGCACCGGTTGCGTCGAGGAGTGCACCGCGAAATGTAAGCTCCGGAGCAAATGCGTCGAGAAGTATGCCGCGAACCGTAAGCTCCGCACCAGTAGCGTCGAGCAGTGCGCCGCGAGTTATGTGCGCGATGTGTGATGGCAATCACGTGCTGCCAGTGTGCAGAAAGTTTATAGCACTGAACAATAGTGAACGGTGGAACGTGGCCAAAGACAGTAGACTTTGTTTCAAGTGTTTGTGCAATCGGCACAACCGGGAGTTTTGTCGTGCGAAGCGTTGTGAACAGTGCAACGCCCCTCATCATACGCTACTACACTTCAATGGTGTGCCGGCTGAGGAGCGCCCACCCGAGCCGACGCCCTCGGCTCCTGAAGCTGAAGTGAAGCGGGCCTTTAGTGTCGGAGGTGTGTGCACTAAGGCCTTGCTGAAGATGGTGCCAGTCTCTATCAAGAGAGACAACTGCGTGACACAGACTCACGCCTTATTGGACGATGGTGCTACAGTGTCACTAATGGACAGTAGTTTAGTGACCAGTGATGTTGGTGAGCCGTGCCCTCTAACAATAGTGACCGCGAACGGACAAAGGGTAACGGACAGTGAATCACGGAAAGTGAACATTAGTGTTTGTGGATCTAATGGACTGGAACATTGTGTGAATGTGCGTACTATGGCTCATTTGAATCTGCCTACTCAAACTGTACCAGTGTCGGTGTATGAGAACGCTCATCTTAGTGATTTGTGTGACACCATGGATTGCAGTGAGGATCGCAAGGAGGGAAGGGAGACGAAGCCTCTGCTGCTCCTGGGCCAGGAAAACTGGGAGCTTATCGTTGGCGGGGAGATCCGAAGGGGTAAGCCCGGTCAGCCGATCGCTTCCCTTACTCAGTTGGGATGGGTAATCCATGGCACCTTGGGAGACTGTGCTTCCACTTCCTCTGATTGTGAAACAGTCCATTGTACAGCTTTAGATAATGAGAGTAGTGTAGATAGTGATGTACATAGTTTGGATGAGGGTGTAGTGAACCGTAGTGAACCTGGCAGGCTTTGTCTTGTGTATGACGTTGCTGCTTCTTATAAGGGAGTTTCGATGAACTCGAAATTGCTCAGTGGACCCGTACTACTGAACTCGCTGTTCGGTGTGTTGACGAGGTTTGAATATGGTAGGATCGCCGTCAAGGGGAACAGGGATGAGGATAAAGGGGCTCAATTGTGTTTATGGCGCGGGCAAGAACGTGATAGACGCCCAGATCTTTACGCCATGAACTCCATGATATTCGGAGTCACATCCTCGCCTTCGATGGCGATGGATATTTTGAACAAGAATGCTAGGGATTTGGTCGACAAATACCCTAACATTGAACAGCCTATTGTGGATGAACATTGTGTGGATGACGGTTTGAACGAATTAGGTTTAGATGTAGATATTTTTGACTGGACTGATTCGCAAACGGTGCTGAAGTGGATAGCGTCAGACTCTAAGGACTATCGGAGTTTTGTTTCGCACCGTCTGAGCGAAATCGAATCAGGGAGTGACGGAAGCGATTGGCGCTGGCTTGCATCGGCGGATAACCCGGCCGATGAAGCGACCACGTTGGGCTGGCCTCGGGAAAGAAGCATGTGGTTTTCGGGGCCCCCCTTTCTGCGTGATCCTCCGCACCTGTGGCCGAACGCAGTCACCGAGGAAGTGCCTCAAGTTGACCTTGAGCTGAAAGTCAACGTGACAGCTCAGGTGCAGGAGCCTCTGATCGATCATAGGCGGTACTCTGCATGGGAACGAGTGATGAGAGTAACGGCGAAAGCATTGGCCTTCGTCAGTAAATGCAGAGGACGGAAGATTGACGCCTTAGAACGAGATGATCCCAGAAACATGGAATGGATATTGAATCCTCCGGCAGCTCCTCGCATGGGAGTATGTTGGAAGAGACTCGTGCGCTCGATAGAAAACGCGCTTCGAGTCACCTTGCGCCAGAAGGCGCCTCGAGAGGAGGTACTGCATACCTTGCTCTTGGAGCCCGAGCTGACTGTTAACAGCCGGCCGCTCAGCTGCGTGCCAGAGGAAGACACAGCAAGTCCCACCGTCCTCACTCCGAACCATCTCCTGATGGGGACGGGACCGGGCGCCGCCTCATTCGAGCCGTCGTGTTCGGCGGACTTGGATGTCCGTCGACAGTGGAGGAGTGCAAACGCACTGGTGGATGTCTTCTGGCATCGATGGCGGCGGAAGTATCTGCCGTCGCTCCAGCGACAAGTAAAGTGAAAGTGACTCAGTGAGCGTGTAAGTAGATGATGTGTAGTCATTTGCAATGACTCACTCACTGCCACGCAATTAGTCGCCTAAGGGGCAAATTTGTAAAAAAGTGAAGTGTATCCCGATAGAGACGGAAAAGTGCGTGTGGTAGATATTAAGACTGGTCACGGTCTATTGAGACGACCGGTTGCGAAAGTCATCGTGCTGCCCACCGCCGATATTGTCCTAGGATAATTTTGAATTGTATAAATGTATCCTCGTACGGGGGGTGGAATGTTACGGGCAGCCGATTATCTTGGCATTGTACTTATATGTATATGTATGCAATAAGCAATAGCTAATGACTTGCACTTGAATTTTATTGAAATTGTTTAGAATGTGTGTTAGACTATTTCTAACGTTAGAGTGAGACAGTGTATATGTCGCCAGTTGTCGATCTCCTCTAATCGTTGGAAAGGGATAAAAGATATCTTGTGTGCTATTACTGCTTTAGCAGGGAAAAATGTTAAATGAATGAATAGCTCTGTAATCACGATAGTGTCATTGATGTAACTTTGTATGTATGTCCAGCTTGTTAGCGATCTCAGTATATACATGTTTTTTGTTTCGGGCGATAGCTAGTTTTGTTAGTATTCACTTTGTTCGTGAATTTGCTTATTGAATTGTTAGTTTTACTGTTTTTAGGGTTCAATGTACAATGAATGTTTGTGTTTGGTATTGTATTATTGTAGAATGTAGGGAATTCTATTAGGTGGAATAAAGTTTGATAGGTAAAAGTTGTTAGTTTTGGAAATAATTAGAGATGTGTGTGTAACTTTTACGAAAATATGTCTCTTTTGTATGTATTTGTGAATTTATTAGTATGTTGGCGGTATGTAGCCGAAGTAAGCATTGTTTGTATAATTGGAGAATGTTGTCAGCTTGTATAATGTAAAGTTGGACTGTATTGTATCGAGTAGTTTAGGAGATATGAAGAGGAAATGGAAACCTCAACAGGGAACTTTAGGCCGAGGTCAAGTGAGGGCCTGGGGGTCGCCTTTACAGCATTGCCAAGGGGTATAAAATGAAAATTAGTTTTTTTTAGATAATTGCTCGAAATGTTATACTACCTTCACGTATATCGTATAGATCGTTATAATAAGTCATAGTGTTATTCGTAGTAATTCAAATAGAAAGTTCAGCTTCTCCATTGTCTCGATTGTGTTATTATTTCTTCGTGTATTCTTTGAACGTGTATTGTGTTTGTTGACTTGAAGTGTTGTTTAGTACATTGGTACTTAACTTGTGTTGTGTTTTAGTGTTATTAAATTGTGTTTATACCTCGTTACTTTAGTGTTTTCATGGGCTTGCCTGAGTGTCTTCTATCCTTGAACCACCCTATGGTGAATGTTTAACTGTTGTGTACCGTTGTGCTAGGACGTGCGCAACAGAACCTATATACTGAATTCGCAAAAACATAGACTTCCTATACAAAATTAGCTCAGTTGATCAATTAGTATGAGTCCAAAAATTATTTGCGAATTTAGTATGGGTTTCTTAGGGAAAGGTATTCAGTTTCATGAGTACTGTAAGTCACTATTTTGTTATGTATTTAAGAAGAACCTTATAATCTTATATTGGTACATACGATGCAGTCTATTGCAATAACACACTATATGTTATGTATGTATGATTTTTTGTTTCAGTGAGACTGTGTGTTGTGGAAGGGCGCGGTATTTACAAAAAGGCCCAAAAGAATTGCCCCATTTTGGATAACGACAAGGCGGGCATCGAATGTGTCATCGGTACAGACAGGTGAATATCGAACTTCAACAATCCATATCGTCCCCACTACAGGGGCACGGGTCTCTTTCCATAAGGTTAGACCATACGACTTACTCGGTGGCTAAGTGGTTAGCGATCCTGACCTCTGATCCGAGAGTCGTGGGTTCGATCCCCACACAGGGCAAACTTTTCTGTGATGAGCAGAATTGTTTGCTCTGAGTCTGGGTGTATTATATCTATATATGTTTGTATTTAAATTTATATGTGTATGTATATCAGTCTCTGGTTCCCAAGATATAGGGAATCCTAGTTTGGAGCCAGATGACCGGGTGTGATTTGTCTCGGATATTATTATTATTATTATATATTATTTATTATTATACTCCGCACACAAGGGCCACGTCCGGGTTGTGGGGCTAGTGGCCAATCCCAGTGTCAGATGTTTTCAAGCCGCCTTTAAAATTAATTGATAAGCCCTTGGCATCATGGTAGGTGATGACTGATGACGATGCCGAAGATGGAAGCGGGCTTACCAAGATTCCCCAACGAAATGGGGCACGGCTATCCTATCTTCACGCCGGAACACATCAATGCTGTTAACATTGATATTTGGCGGCAAGACTTCGATAAGATGGTGGTAGCTAGCCAGGCGGTCTCAGAAAAGGCCCTACCACCAAACCATACCGAGTCCTACAAAGTTGCACCCCGCCGGGAATCGAACCCGCGACCTCCTGATGTGAAGCCAGTGGACTAGCTACTAAACCACGGAGGCGGTTAAAGGGAGGCTGTTTTATTTTTGCGTATTTATAAAAATTAGAGAAAAAAAAATTGTAATTTTCTCTATGGTCATAATTCCAGGTTAGATTGCCTCCGTCGTATCAGTAAAGGTACCGTAGACTTTGGAGCGTTCACCCCTGAGGACCTGGTGGCTGCCCAGTGGGCCAACGTGGATGTGCTGGTCACCAACGAACTCCGGCTGAAGAGTCGTTAGTGGTTATTCAACATCATTATCTTAACAGCTGACAGACGCCCGTTGTAGACAATGAGCGCTCCCTTAGATTACTAAGCACAATTTAAGATGATAAAGTGATCCGTCTGCTCGTTTTCCACCTCTGCCATAAAAAAAATACTATTAACACCTAATTTTAAGGAGTATAGACTACTTATAATTTTTGAAATGTGTTTGTTTGTTTGTTTGTAAACTCTTTATACATTCTTTTACCACCACTAGTATGCCCTTGAAATTGTCTCACCTGGTGGTAAGTGATGATAATGCCGAAGATGGAAGCGGGCTTACCAAGAATACCCAACACAATGGGGTACTGGGCTTTCATATAACCATACTGGAACACATCAATGCTATTAATACTGACTTAGATAAGATGATGGTCCTAGCCAGGCAGGCTAAGAGAATGCCTAACTACCAACTAAACAGTCCTACAAAGTTTGGTTCCGCCGTTTACCGAACCCGCGACCTCCTGATGTGAAGCGAGAAGCCTAGCCACTAAACCACAGAGGCTGGTTAACGTAGACTTTGAAAACTGAAAACTCTACGTCAATGAACTCATCACAGTCTCTTCTCGGCCATCAGAAACTCTCCTTTACATACCCTTCAAACTTACTAACCCTAGGTACTTAGCATACCCTAGGGTTTTTATACACCCAAAGCTTCGTCAGTCTTCCTTACAGATTTATACTTCATCTTGGTTTACTTAATATGTATAAAAAATATTGACTTCAGTTATCTTTACAGAAATAACCATTGAAGTTTGATCTGATTGATTGATTGATTGATTGATTGATATACTCTTTATTGTACACACACAAAAATAATAATATATACAACAACAAAAGACACAATATTAAAATAACAGTGGTACAATTTGGGCGGTCTTATCGCTAAAAGCGATTTCTTCCAGACATCAACTTTTTAATTTTATTCATACCTATTTCTTCCCCCAGAACCATTCGCATACAACATAGTAGCGTTGGTGAACAGAAGAATTCTGCCAAAACGAGAAGGACAGTCCTTAGCGTCGAATATACTGAGGAACAAGACGCTGTGTGCACCTATTACCGACAACGACAACATTAAGGCGCTAAATGATGTTCTTGGAAGGGTAAGATTAGTTCAAACAAAACAAACCCTACCTATCTTAAGACTAGGCCGTTACACATATAATAAAGCAGATCGCCATCGCCTTTAGAGAGGGCAGGGAGTATAACAGTATCTAATGTATATACTGTGGCCATGTAATATCTATTACTAACCTTCTACAGTACCTGGAGACGCAAGTGGCGGAGCGGTCGTGCGATCCCAGCCTGTCGTTAGCGGAGAATCGCTTCAAGTCCACCGCCCGGTTCTTCGGGAGAGCCTGCATGGCCGGGCCCTGGGTCCAGGATCCGAAAAGAGATGCCGAGCTCAGTAAGTATACCTTTAATCATCTTACTGAGTCCAGTTTCTATCAAGTTCAGGATTTCAGTAGTCTATCTATTGCACGATCTAGAGTTTTATGCGGATGTTTTGATTTTAGGAGTGATATGTTATACGCGAATTAATATTCTATATACATATATTGCAAAAGCTAGAGAATTATGCGGATGATTTGATTTGAATAGAATACAATAGAATAAAAAATCATTTTTTCGATACCACAACACAAATACATATCATAAAAAGAAACACATTGCATAAATTAAAGGAACATTAAACAAAAACCTAAAAAACTAACATGCAAGCATAACTAATATGTATAAAAAATAAAAGGTTACAAATAGCTCGTTGCTATACCAGCGTTATTGTGCGTGGCATTGAAAAGGCTCCGACTCAGCATATGCTATGGCAAATACAGCGCTGATATTCTGTCGGCACCTTAATGAAATGCCGGTCAAGCCAGCACGAAGCGAGAACTATGAAGAGTAGTCTGTTCTTCTTCAGATCAGGAGGTTCACTCGGGACATTTGATTTTAGAAGTGGTCTGTTATCTGTGACTAACTATTCTATTCTATTCCAAAAGCTCAGGAGATTCGTGCAGATGATTTTCTTTATTGCTGCCCCCTATCTTATTCTATCGTTGTTTTTAGGTTGCTACCTAAGCATGTAGGCCAGCCATTGTATCTCATTTCCTATTGTTAATTCATTCGTAAAAGTGTTATTGCAATAAAGTTATTGAATTGAATTGAATGATTTGACTTCAAGACTGGTCTGTTATCTGTGACCGAAAATTATGTCCAATAAATTTCGCTAACAACCCATATCATCCCTATTTCAGGGGCACGGGTCTCTTGTATGGCAAGAGACCCATGCCCGGTTATTCGTCTCGGGAAGGTTAGGCCATACTCCTCACACGGAGTCAAGTTCAGATTGATGGAAGTTGTGGAGCTTGTGGCCAACCCCAGTGTCAGATCAGAAGTTTTCAGTGGAAGTTTCCAGGAAATTCATGCGCATGTTTTCATTTCAGAACGCAAATACTCGTCTCTCTGCGCGGCCTGTACGACTCACGTTTGTGAAAAAAGTGACATCTACTGGGGACCCAGCGGTGCCCTCAACTGCATGATCGACTCCACTGGTGACGTCGCGTGGGTTGACGTTGAAGACTTCACAACGTATATTAAGGTAGGTATTTATCAGGAACAGGGGTGGAAACGGTTTGCTTGGCTAAAAATACTGATTTTACTGACGTCTGAACTCGAAATTACTGACCTTTTACTGACTTTTATTGGAGACTATTTGTATAGTCTAAGAAGAGATTCACAAGATAAATACAGTGTTTTTTTGTTTGGCCTCTACCATTCCCATAGCCAACCAACACCTCCCTTTAATAACTAGTGTTAAACAATAACTTAATCACTTACATTTGAAAGGATTGCAAAATTGACATTGAAAGGGTGGCGGAACAATATTAAGATGGCTGAGAAATACTGACTTAACTGACAATTTTCTGGGAAATACTGACTTTACTGACCATTTTCTGAAAATACTGACTTTTACTGACCAAAGCCAAAAAAACTGACTTTTACTGACTTTACTGACTAGTTTCCATCACTATTGGGAGTTTCATTAAATGATGGAATCCGAAACGAGGGAATCCGGAGAACAACTAAAGGCGCTGACATAGCTCGTAGAATAAGTAACATGAATTGGCAAAGGAAAGGCTCGCAGAACTGATAAACAACGGAGTAAAATGATTCTTCGGAAACCCGGAACACCTTTCTTTTCTCTTCGCAATCATTTTTTGAAACGTTTGGTACATGAGCTCCAGAGTTTCACGAATAATACTCCAACCTTTTCAAACACTGCGGTATCTCGCCGGTGCAAAGTAAAACAAAATTAGCAATCTTTTAAGCAGAACACGTTAACAAGGAAAATTTAGAAATAAAAAAAGGAACCCAAAATTAAGAAAATTGTGTAATCAGAACAAATTCATTGTTACAAATAAAACATCAACAATATTTATGGAATGTATTATATATGAGACATTATAGATACTTACTGCCCAACTTACTAAATAGTCTACCTGAAGATATTATAAATGTATACTTAACAAAACATAACTTTAAAAACTCGGTAAAAAATATTTTCTAGAACAAGATATCATGAATGTAAAATACCTATTATAAAATTGTTTAAACTAATACGCATTATAATATTTAAACAGTATTGTAAACAGAACTCCATACCTGCACATAAACCTTTTATGGATTACGCAAGTGTGTTAAGACATGTATTTTATGTAATATTTTTTATGTTTTGGCCAATAAAAAAAAATGTTCCAAGTGGTAGGAACTTTGTATAGGTAGACAAAACTGACCTTCGAAAAGTGTACACTTGCTACCTATTTCGATTTGTTTTGATTCGATATATTTTGATTTGATTTCAAAGAAGTATTGGATCAGTATTCCATCAGGTTTCCTCATGATCTAATCAGGCTTGCCAAAGGCCACGGGAAGCGTTTGGCAAGGGTGACCTATGTTTGGCAGTGTCCACTGGACGTCTTCCGGCTGATATGGTGATGATTCAAGGGATTTAGACGAATCTAAGAAAACAAAGCTGCCCACAATATTTATTAAAGTCAGTCATAGA
Organism: Coleophora deauratella; assembly: GCA_958295455.1. NCBI lineage: Eukaryota > Metazoa > Arthropoda > Insecta > Lepidoptera > Coleophoridae > Coleophora > Coleophora deauratella. Next base: position 2,445,780 of record OY282415.1, on the reverse strand, counting down.
ATCAGACGCACATAAACAAACTTGATTATGGAGCAGTCGTGTAAAAGGTTTCCAATTCTGATTGATAGTGTTTTTTTGTAAAAAAAATATGAGTGTTTTTGACTCAATTTCACCTGATGGGAATTGATGGATGATGTAGTTGAGGATGCTACACGCGAATTTAAATAATACCTATTCACTTTCCCCTTTATTTTAATTTTAAATCATACTTTTCAGGCTCTCCAGCTACCAAGAACAACTCTGTTCACAACTCTGGGCGACTTCGCGTACCTCTGCCGCGACGGATCATGGCAGCCGGTGCTGAACAACACTGAGCCTTGTGTTTGGATTCAGAAACCATGGAACGTCATCGTTTCTAAACGGTATATGTTATCTATCATTATAATATGATATGGTTACTATATGAAGCGGTCGTGGCTTAGTGCGGCTTGCGTGGTCGCGTCGACTACGCAAGTTAACTGATTACAGACACGGTCATAATTTGAATGGGTTGACTGTTAGTGGCAATTATCTCGACCGTTTCCGTGCTTCGCAAGGCAGGTTCAGCCGTTGGTGCCGGCTGCTATCACTAGATGGCAGTCGTTAAGCCATGTCGGAGATAGAGTTGGCCACTAGCCCCACAACCTCTACCAATCCGGACTTAGCCCCCGTGTGTGGAGTATGGCCTAACCTTTCCGAGAGACCCGTGCCCCTGCAGTGGGGACGATATGGGTTGTTAACATAACTCTTTCCAACAGGAAAGCAACAAACGCAGTGACTGCTGTAACCTCTGTCCTCACATCCAACACGGCCACCGTCAATAAGAACTGGACCAGCGCGCTGGCAGCGTTGCTGGAGACCAACCAAGAGTTGCCTGAGCCACTGCACCCTCCTAGGCCTCCCGCGGATTACCTGGCAGCGGCGCGGGGATTCAGAGAGGCGTATAGTCGACATTCTTGCGATCCACCGCGGTAAGGTCATTTGTGAGAATTATTTGTATTTTTTTAACAATGTCTACTTTTTTTATAATATGAAAACTTTGCGAACTTTTTGTATGATACCCTACATTTTATGGTAGAATTTAGCATCTTATATTTTAAAGATTTCAATTATATTCTATTCTACTCCATCTGCTTAGCTCTGGACAAATGAATTCTGTGACTTGTTCAAGCTTAACTAAATCGTCAGTTCTCGTAGAGACCGTCCAACATCATATTTTCCAACCCATTACCGTCATGGTCACCACTCCACCTTTCTTTCCATTAGTCCTGCAATCCAGCTTGCTGATTTTGTCAGCCATGTTTAATAATACTCTTACAGATGGAGACACTTGTTCCTTCGATTCCCGTATTATTGTGTCCAAAAAACTGTCTGGTTTATTTGTGATACCTCCGATTTCTTGACCTTTAATTGAAACTGACAGCACTACTGTCAGATATCTTCCGCCAAATACATAAATCAGGCAGCCAATTATCATTATGAGCAAAAAGTCTTCTTTACTTCTCCAGACACATTACTCTTTGTACCACGTCACTGCTGGAGAACAACAAATGCGAATGGCTCAGCGAAGCCGGCGCAGTCCATGGGGTTGTGCCGCCATTGCAGTGCTTCAGACGAAACAGCACGAAAGACTGCATGCGAGCGATAGAGAAGGGAGAGTGTGACGTCACAGTTGCGGACAGCGATTGGCTGGTGCCGGCCTTGAGGTCAGTTAAACTCCTTTTATAGTCCTAAAGGCTAGACTTTGATGGTAATCTACAATATAAGAGCTTAAGATAAAGGAGTGATCAAGGAGTTTAAAGAATGTTGTAAGTCAGTCTATTTAAAGTCTGATGGTAACTGAGTTATGAATTGATGATGATGCTGATGATGGAATCCACATCTTACCAGGAATCCTTAAATCGATAGAGAACTGTATGTCCAATCTTGAACTGAGGAACATATCCATGTTTGGCAGCAACGTCTACCTACATGTTTAGATCAAACATAATAATAAGATCATTATGTATTTTTATATGCATTCAATCCCATCTCCTAACACAGATCGTACCAGTGTCTTCAGTTGTGGAGCCAGTGGAATGGCCACTGCGGCATGGATGCGAAGACGAACTTAAAACGCTCTTAAAAAAACTCTTTTTAATTTTCAGGGACCACTATATAGTTCCAATCCTTCACGAAGCGACACCGATAATAGAGAAAACCAGTACAGTTGTGGCGTTCACAAGACGCGATTCACACTTGACCAAGATAGCGGATTTGCGCGGCAAACGCGTTGCTTTCCCGCGCTTTGATGGCGTCGCATTCCATTCCGTTTTACGCTATCTCGCTAACAAAGAAAACACATCGATTAAAAGTGTTGTAGATGAATACTTCAGTGAAATATGCGCTCCTGGTATTGAGAATTATAATGTAAGTCAGCCAGAAAGAGAGGCATATACGAAGAGTTGTTACAAAGAGGGAGATAAAGTTATGGAGGGGGAGGAGCAAGCTTTGAGGGCGGTAGTTGAAGAAAAGGCAGATGTGGCGTTTGTTAGTTTGCGAACATACAATATGTATAAAGGTTAGTATAATCATTATATGTGTATGTATATCAGTCTCTGGTTCCCATAATACAGGGAATCCTAGTTTGGAGCCGGATGACCGTGTGTGATTTATCCCGGATATTTATTTATTTATTTTAAAAAGTTATAAGGTATAAAAGTAAGGCCCTCCGCGCACTAGGCAGCAACGAATTCCTATTGTTTGACTGGCTGCCACAGCCAAGCTGTCTAGTATGCGGTGGCTGTATAACCACACCCCAGAAACTCCATCAAAAGTCGCGTTATTTTTAATTACCTACTACATAAAAATATTACGTTAGTACACGCGTAAATGTGTATTTTGCATAGTTGCTCTAAGCAACTTTACTGTTATCGGGTCTTACCCGCAAAGGGGCGAAGTTGCCTTTAAAAAGGGGCAGGTAATCCATCCAGGGGTACTAATGTCCATATTAGCAGAAAAAAATATAAAGTGGGGTAGAAATTTGAATCTAAATGAAAATAATTAAGAAATAATCAACAATTATCCTAGTTTTATAAGTAAGTAAGTATTCAAACTAATCACATCTAATTTATTTATTTACAGCTAAAAAAATCGTAGACCAGTGGGCGAGGAAGCAAGTGGATTTAGTCAAACTTTGCCCTGAAGAGAACAAGCAGTACTGCTCCATAGGATGGGCCAACATAGGCCAAGTGTACGCGTTGAAAAACCTCACCACCATGCGACACCAAGAAATCGTTAACGTTTTTACAAGATTCGACAAACTGTTCGGCAGATCTCATGCGCAGAGCACTATGTTTTCCATTTACGGACAGTTCAATCACAATTTAGACGTTATATTCCATAATGAGACCAAAACATTGTTGACTGATGAAATGTACAAAATGAATCCTTACAACAAAATTCCGTTGAGTTTCGAAAGGAGTTACAATTCGACGGATGGGTTTAGTGTGAAAGAACTGACACGAAGTTTTGCTGTCAAAAACACGTTTTCACTTCTATTAGTTTCCGTATTAAGCTTATTAATATTGTTACGATAGCACTGAAAATTTTAGTAAAAGGAACTGAAATAGACTAAGTATAAATTAAATACGTCACGGCTAAGCCATAGCAATTAGCCAAATCATGAAATGACTGGCCATATCGTCGAGGAGCTCCGACAAAACAGAGTCAACGGCTTTAACGTTCGTTATCCCCTTTCATAATTATTTATGAAAGGGGATAACGAACGTTAAAGAAACAGTAATAAGGTTTAATTTTCTTATTAACCTAAGTCCTAACTGATCGGGGTCCCACATAGTTCGGCAGATTTTGGCAGATTTTTTTGCCAGTGTCGGGCAGATTCGCCAGTTTTGAGATGGTGACCCTGTCCCCTATATACGGTAACACTAGTAATCTAACCTAACCTAGTTTTTTTTCGGAGCTCCTCAATGATATAACCAGCCTTTATGACCTGGCTACAACAGATATACATAAATATGTGAAGTAAGGAAGGAAACAGGATTAGAGAATGGTCCCTAATAGGGTTTTTCACCATTTTTTGAAAAGTATCTCAAATTGATCATTAGGTGGGAAAAAGTAAAAAATATTTTTTTAAAATTTTTTTGAAACCTATAAGTACCCCAAAAGTACATTTTAAATTACCATTGCCAATAAGCGCGCGAAAACGATAGCCGCCATGATGCTTAGGTCGTGACCTCATTTCAGGAGTAAACAAAACAGCTCTGTACTAAAATTTTGACACATAACGCGAACAAAATGTCATTGTTTACCACTCTTGTGACGTCACCTGACAACCAGCATGGCGGCTGTCGTTTCAGACATTTGAATAACAGATTAAAAAACTTGATTTTTGTAAATCAAAAATAAAATGTTTTTTCTCATTTTATTGTATAGAAATCATATTAAATCGATTACGTATTACAAATACCACAGTAAATAAGCAGTTTTAGATTTTTTCTTGTATAGAGTAAAATACCCTATTGTTCACTGCGACCGAAAAAGATTTCGTTTTTATTGTTATCATTTTTGAGTGTATTTATTCACAACAGGTAATAAGTAATAAGCCCTTTGCGTTACCTCACCGGACGGTAAGTAATGATGCTGGCGAAAGATGTAAACGGGCTTACCAAGATTCCCCAAAGCATGGGGGAACTGGCTATTTTATCTTAATTCAAATTCAAATTAATGCCGGAACACATCAAGGTTATTAACATTGATTTTTGGTGGCAAGACTTACATAAAATGGTGCTAGCTCGCCAGGCGGGCTCAGAAAATGCCCTACCACCAACCAAAGCGGGTCCTTCAAAGTTGGACCCCATCGGGAATCGAACCTCTGACATCTTGACGTGAAACAAATCGACTCAGTAACTACTACTATGCCCCGGAGATTGAAAAGTTTGAAGTATTTTAAGATTTATTGTGTTATTTGAAATAAAAATATATTGAAATTTGAAAAAATAATGTACAATAGATTTTAACTATTTTTCCTTATGACTCCACTCTTTCCAATGCTTAATAAAGCGCAACATAGATACAGGCGGTGCGAAATCGTTCCGGGCGAGCGGTATTTTTTGTAATGTTCGGATTACTATGAAACCCTTCACACCAAAACCGGGCGGGTGCTTTGTTCGCTTTTCGCAGGTCCGCCTTCGGAACGCTACCGCCCCGCGGCCGCCTCTATGTGTGTTGCACTTAAGTCTTTATTCCCGCAGAGGACAAAGAGAAAGCGGACATGGGTTCGATATTACTCCTCTGGTGATGGAAAAGATTTCTGGCTCTTTTGGGAAACGTTTCCACCCAACTAACACAAATAGGTTGCACAAGGGCTTTATAGCGTATCCGATTGCGTCTTATAGCTGTAACTTGTTAGTTCCATAGCGCGCTATGGAACCTTTATAAACCGCTTATGCCTCCAGGGTGGCGCCAATTTTTGGCAGCCTACAGTTCTAGATAGAGGTGGGTCGGTACGCGATTTCCCAATACCGAAACGTAACTAGTTATCAGTACCCAATACGGGTTTTGAAACTATTTATTTTAATAACTATGTATCGGCGACCGAGAAAACGATACTGGTATTGTAGGATGTTGGTATTTCTACGTTACCAGTTATCTGTGGTTGTCGGTGTTATCGCGTTATGGTGGTTAACATGGTATTGTGTGATATTGGTGTCCCTTTCACACTTGGGAGACTTGCTATAGTCCGTCCTGTTGTCAGACCGAACCGTTGCTGTCAGAACGTAGACTTGGAACGTACTCCTGTGTTTTTTCGTTGCTCGTGCGTGTTCTGAAACACTTCCGCACGAGAAATTATTCCTTGATAGCAGGATGGTCTTTTGCAAACCTCGTAAGTGAGAAAGGGACACTCTTGCCAAATAATGCATGACTTGCAATAACTTGAGATTTGAAACATGCTTCTCAGATGTTCCCAATAAATAGTTTCGGAAATACATAGTTTTTGTAATACCGAATACCGTATTTCGGTTATTGCACCAATACATAGTTACAGAAACTATTTACGTTTTAAAACGCCCATCGCTAGTTCTAGAGGAACTGCTTAACAGTGATCGTAAAGTGCTGGAATAGCGAAAATTGCAGATGAAAGCTGCATTTCGGTGCTTGTAGCGCTTAAGGAACTCACGTTGGCTGCTTAATTGAACGAATATGATTCTAAATCATTCAATCGATCAAAATCATTCTTCTAATGAGGTTAGCAAAATATTCCAAAAGTAGTTGTGGGGTGATTATTATCTGTTTTAGTAGTAAGTTTTATTGTAGAACAAATAATGGCAATGAAATATTTGACATTTGACTTAAATAATGGTGGAGTTTTTGTGAACATATATTTGTCCTAAAGTTTCGAATTGTTCGTGTGTAAAATCAGTTGGCAATTAAATTTATCGTGAAACATATGTAATGTTTTGGGTAAAAATTAATGCGCCATCAATTAAGCGTAAAATTCGTAAAATTGATTCATTTATTTTATTTTATTTTTCTTATAAATCTCAGTTTTGTTGCTAATTACGCCTATTTAAGTTCGCTTGTGTATATTATAAACACGAGAATCCATTATTAATCAACCAAATTATGTAGAGTGTTTAAAGTAACAAATTTTAGAAAAATACATAAAATTCATTGCCAAAAATAGCGTTTTGCTGTTGCAGTCTTAGGTTCTAATTTTCACTACAATATAACTCTTATAGAACTATGAGCAATAAAAACTACTGTTGTATAGTTATTGTCTTCTTAACATGTCTATTCGTTCAATTAAGCAGCCAAAGTTGAGTTCCTTAAGCGCTACAGGAACCGAAATGCAGCTTTCATCCGCAATTTTCGCTATTCAAGCACTTTAATATCACTGTTAAGCAGTTCCTCTAGAACTGTAGGCTGCCAAAAATTGGCGCCCCCTGGAGGCATAAGTGGTTTATAAAGGTTCCATAGCGCGCTATGGAACTAACAAGTTACAGCTATAAGACGCAATCGGATACGCTATAAAGCCCTTGTGCAACCCTTTTGCGTTAGTTGGGCAGGAAGGAAATACCATTCACCTATTGATATATGTAATATGATGGTTGTTTGACACTGTCATACCGAGCCTGCTCATCCAAGATAGAGTTCAATTCCTTTATTCGTCTCGCTTCGTAAGAAATCGTTGGTTTTTTCACCTGAAAATAATATAATAAAAATAAGATATTATTCTCCTAATTATTCACCGTCCAATCTAAAAGTTAAGATTGCGTTAAATACCAACAGTTTTCTTCTTTTTCTTTCTTCGGGAACAAAATGGGTTTTCTGGGATTACAATTGAAATATCGTACTCACGGCCGGGATTAGGGGTTACTTCCCGTACCTCAAAAAATTTAGTTAAACCTAGTTAAACAAAACCCCTACACACACAGGGGAACTAAATCCGGATTGGTGTAATCTGCATGCCCAGCAAAAACCCTGTCAATATCTCAGTTTCATCATCATTATGATCACCCGAAATACGTCCACTGCTGGACAAAGGCCTCCCCCAAGGATTTCCACACCAACCGGTCCTGTGCGGCTCGCATCCAGCGGCTTCCTGCAACCTTCACCAGGTCGTCGGTCCGCCGAGTCGGAGGCCTGCCCACACTGTGTCTTTCGGACGCGGTCGCCACTCGACCATAGAAGTTTAAAAGCTGCCTATAGTCTTTGACACGGTTTACCAATGTCATCAGTGGAGCGATAGCAAACAACACCGGTTCAGCATACCTCAGTCCTCACCCAGCAATAAAACCGCTCCCGCCTCGTGGTCCCACCGCGTTGACCCACTGGTGGGTCGACGAGTAATTGACTGTTTACTCGTAGTCCCACCGATTCACTCAAAGAAGTTTTATATCGTCGCTCCGCTCCTCTATAGAACGCTAATACGTCAGTTTCAATATGAAACCGCGTGGCCAAGTTGAGGGGAAAATCTGAGGTGCGGGAGGGGGAAGCTTCATAACTGTTCGAATTTTTGAATCTAAGAATGTCATATGCTTGAATTACGACCAATCACCGCAAGATGTCAACTGTCTAAGGATTTAAATCGTCGAATAGCAATAGAGTGTTTGAAAATAACAAAACTCAAAATACGACTGAAATATCTAGTGATGGAGGTAATAGAAAGGATCACAAATATCGAAAATTCTTACGATAATTTTTTAAATGAGAATAACAAAATAAATTAAGCATATTGTTCCTTCTTAAGACATAAACAATATTAATACAAATTCACAAAAATAATACAGTAAAAATACATATTAAAACAAAAAATATATATTTTAAAAATAAAAATCAAACCAAATCATAGTTTCCAAAACATATCTAAAGCCAAGCTGGGCGGAAATGTTAGGAGAAAATTTTCCAGCTGTCGTGTCTGCTCATATTCTTAATTCTCGTTTAATTTTTATTTGGGTTCCTTTGGAAACTGAAAATAATTAGAAGAAAAAATAAGTCAAATACATTTCATGTCTACTTTGGATAAAACTATGTAAATATGCAGTCGGATATTTTTTGTTGCTAAACTTTTTGCTATATCTATCGAATAGTCGATGAAGTGTTACATCACTACCATATGTTTTGCAACGAAGTTATTTAAATAAAAATTAGTCAATATATGGCTTACTTCTGGTATGAAACCCCGCACGTTTGATTTATTGAGATGTCCAGTGCGGTTTCCGCATCAGACAACGATGCAACTTGGCATTTTTACGATAAATTTACACACATTTTGTCCGATGTTACCTCGACCATTGACAGAAATAGACTGAAAGACGAAAATTGAACAAAAATGACATTTCAATTTAGCTTGGCCATCTGCCCACCTTGCGGCGAGCGGCCGATGCCCTGTATTGCTAGTCTATAGGGGGGGAGCGGGGTGCATGTCTGTGGATTCACTCTTGGTCAGTAATCGTAGCATGCATTATAGTATGCTATAGGCTAATGTTACAATGTCTATAGATACTTGAAAAAGTATATATTCCCTTATGTGCATGGCTACTTATGAGAATGATTAAAAACTATTTATTCCGTGGAATTGAATTGTTTGTCACTGTCACCCATATAGTGAAATAAAGCCACTAAGAGTGGCTGATCGACGCGATCATGCAAGCCTGAAACACGATTGTCGATATCTGCTACAATAAGAAACGAACAAAAATATAATATAATCACAATTTATAGTCACAGTGATAGGATCTTATTACGCAAGGTTTGACTGAATGGGTACCACTGCACGGTCTACATTTCGTCACCTGAGTGCTTATTTGTCCAATCGACCATATGGACCAAAATTTATTTTTAAATGCAGTTATCATAATTGTTGGCACGTCCTAGCACAACGGTACACAACAGTTAAACATTCACCATAGGGTGGTTCAATAGGATAGAAGACACTCAGGCAAGCCCACGAAAACACCAAAGTAACAAGGTATAAACACAATTTAATAACACTAAAACACAACACAAGTTAAGTACCAATGTACTAAACAACACTTCAAGTCAACAAACACAATACACTTTCAAAGAATACACGAAGAAATAATAACACAATCGAGACAATGGAGAAGCTGAACTTTCTATTTGAATTACTACGAATAACACTATGACTTATTATTACGATCTATACGATATACGTGAAGGTAGTATAACATTTCGAGCAATTATCTAAAAAAATCTAATTTTCATTTTATACCCCTTGGCAATGCTGTAAAGGCGACCCCCAGGCCCTCACTTGGCCTCGGCCTAAAGTTCCCTTTTGAGGTTTTCATTTCCTCTTCATATCTCCTAAACTACTCGATACAATACAGTCCAACTTTACATTATACAAGCTGACAACATTCTCCAATTATACAAACAATACTTACTTAGGCTACATACCGCCAACATTCTTATAAATTCACAAATACATACAAAAAAGACATATTTTTGTAAAAGTTACACACACATTTCTAATTATTTCCAAAAGTAACAACGTCTACTTATCAAACTTTATTCCACCTAATAGACTTCCCTACGTTCTACAATAAAACAATACCAAATACAAACATTCATTGGACATTGAACCCTAAAAACAGTAAAACCAACAATTCTATAAGCAAATTCACGAACAAAGTGAATACCAACAAAACTAGCTATCGCCCGAAACAAAAAACATGTAAATACTGAGGGCGCTAACAAGCTGGACATACATACAAAGTTACATCAATGACACTATCGTAATTACAGAGCTATTCATTCATTTAACAATTTTCCCTGCTAGAGCAGTAATAACACACAAGATATCTTTTATCCCCTTCCAACGATTAGAGGAGTGCGACTACTGACGACATATACACTGTCTCACTCTAACGTTAGATATAGTCTAACACACATTCTAAACAATTTCAATAAAATTCAAGTGCAAGTCATTAGCTATTGCTTATTGCATACATATACATATAAGTACAATGCCAAGATAATCGGCTGCCCGTAACATTCCACCCCCCGCACGAGGATACATTTATACAATTCAAAATTATCCTAGGACAATATCGGCGGTAGGCAGCACGATGACTTTCGCTACCGGTCGTCTCAATACACCGTAACCAGTCTTAACAACTACCACACGCACTTTTCCGTCTCTATCGGGATACACTTCACTTTTTTACAAATTTGCCCCTTAGGCGACTAATTGCGTGGCAGTGAGTGAGTCATTGCAAATGACTACACATCATCTACTTACACGCTCACTGAGTCACTTTCACTTCACTTGTCACTGGAGCGACGGCAGATACTTCCGCCGCCATCGATGCCAGAAGACATCCACCAGTGCGTTTGCACGCCTCCACTGTTGACGGACATTCAAGTCCGCCGAACACGACGGCTCGAATGAGGCGGCGCCCGGTCCCGTCCCCATCAGGAGATGGTTCGGCGTGAGGACGGTGGGACTTGTTGTGTCTTCCTCTGGCACGCAGCTGAGCGGCCGGCTGTTAACAGTCGGCTCGGCCTCTTCTCGAGGCGCCTTCTGGCGCAAGGTGACTCGAAGCGCGTTTTCTATCGAGCGCACGAGTCTTTTCCAACTTCCTCCCATGCGAGGAGCTGCCGGAGGTTTCAATACCCATTCCATGTTTCTGGGATCATCTTGTTCTAAGGCTTCAATCTTCCGTCCTCTGCATTTACTGACGAAAGCCAATGCTTTCGCCGTTACTCTCATCACTCGTTCCCATGCAGAGTACCGCCTATGATCGATCAGAAGCTCCTGCACCTGAGCTGTCACGTTGACTTTCAGCTCAAGGTCAACTTGAGGCACTTCCTCGGTGACTGCGTTCAGCCACAGGTGCGGAGGATCACGCAGAAAGGGGGGCCCCGAAAACCACATACTTCTATCCCGAGGCCAGCCCAACATGGTCGCTTCATCGGCCGGGTTATCCGCCGATGCAAGCCAGCACCAATCGCTTCCGTCACTCCCTGATTCGATTTCGCTCAAACGGTGCGAAACAAAACTCTGATAGTCCCTAGAGTCCGACGCTATCCACCTTAGCACCGTTTGCGAATCAGTCCAGTAAAAAATATTTACACCTAATCCTAACTCATTCCTAATACTACGTCCTAACCTACAAGCTAAGACTGCAGCTTGCAACTGTAATCTTGGGATGCTCACCACTTTCAGTGGGGCAACCCGTGCCTTTCCGGCCACTAACGAGCACTCACGTTCATCATTATCGTTCACACCTACGAGGTACGCTACTGCAGCGTACGCTCGCTCGCTCGCATCACCAAACACATATAATTCTAGGTCTTTACGTAGGTCTAAACCATACCACCTAGGAATCCTAACACTACTAATTTTATTTACATTTCCTAACCAAGTGAGCCAACTTCTAGCTTCACTCTCTAGCAGCTTGTCATCCCACCCGATGTTCGATTTCCAGATCTGCTGTAACAGAATCCTAGTGGGGATGACCGCTGGACACAAGAACCCCAATGGGTCAAACACAGACATAACAAACCTAAGATATTCTCTCTTTGTAGGTATCACATCACCGCTAGCGATCTCTACTGGAATCTTCTTGAATGACAAGTCAAACGTGAGGTCATCTAAATAAGGGTTCCAAATTAAGCCTAGGGTACGCTCTACCGGTATCTGCTCTAGTCCTTTCCCGAATTCTACGTTCTGAGCAACCTGTATCGAACCCTCTACCCCTTCACACATGGTAGGAGAGTTTGACACCCACCCCCTAATATGGAAGCCCCCTGCAGCATGAGACTGTGTCACTTCCTCAACTATCTTCCTAGCGGTAACCTCATCGTCGAAACTATCCAAATAGTCATCAACATAATGTTTATTTACGATAGGCTCTACAGCGTTAGGGTATTTGTCAGCCAAATCCCTAGCATTCTTGTTTAAAATATACATTGCCATCGAAGGCGAGGATGTGGCTCCGAATATCATGGAGTTCATGACGTACACATCTGGGCGTTTAATTCGTTCTTGCCCGCGCCATAAAAACAACTAAGCCCCCTTATCCTCATCCCTAATTTTCACACGCAAAAACATATCAGCTATATCACCTTTGACGGCGATCCTACCACATCGGAACCTCGTTAACACACCGAATAGCGAGTTCAGTAGTACGGGTCCGCTGAGCAATTTCGAATTCATCGAAACCCCTCTATATGAAGCCGCAGCATCATATACCAGACGAAGCTTTCCAGGCTTATTAGGGTTCACTACCCCAAAATGAGGCAAGTACCACTTAGGGTGTACTTCCCATGCATCTGGTACCTTTTCAGCGTAACCCTCGTTCAGAAGCCTGTCGATCTGAGCTTCGTATGTCATGCCAAATAACGGATCTTTATCCATGCGCCGTTCAATTCCCTTTAACCTCGTTAAAGCCTGATTATAGTTATCAGGAAAGATAGGGTTTTCATCCCTCCATAACAAACCACACTCCCATCCACTTTCAACCCGGCGACTAGTGCGTTCTAAAATCATGTTGGCTCGTTCAACATCCGCGTTCTTGCGCTCGACCTCAGCTATACCTATGCTATCTAATTCAAATTGTGCCTTAACTAAACTATGTAAATCTCTATCTAACCTACTCTTATTGACTAAAGCTGTACAATGGACTGTTTCACAATCAGGGGAAGTGGATGCACAGTATCCCAAGGGGCCATGGATTACCCATCCCAACTGAGTAAGAGAAGCGATCGGCTGACCGGACTTACCCCTTCGGATCTCCCTGCCGACGATGAGCTCCCAGTTATCCTGGCCCAGGAGCAGCAGCGGCTTCGTCTCCCCTCCCTCCTTGCGATCCTCACTGCAATCCATGGTGTCACACAAATCACTAAGATGAGCGTTCTCATACACCGACACTGGTACAGTTTGAGTAGGCAGATTCAAATGAGCCATAGTACGCACATTCACAAAATGTTCCAGTCCATTAGGTCCACAAACACTAATGTTCACTTTCCGTGATTCTCTGTCCGTTACCTTTTGTCCGTTCGCGGTCACTATTGTGAGCGGGCACGGCTCACCAACATCACTGGTCACTAAGCTACTGTCCATTAGTGACACTGTAGCACCATCGTCCAACAAGGCGTGAGTCTGTGTCACGCAGTTGTCTCTCTTGATAGAGACTGGCACCATCTTCAGCAAGGCCTTAGTGCACACACCTCCGACACTAAAGGCCCGCTTCACTTCAGCTTCAGGAGCCGAGGGCGTCAACTCGGGTGGGCGCTCCTCAGCCGGCCCACCATTGAAGTGGAGTAGCGAATGATGAGGGGCGTTGCACTGTTCACAACGCTTCGCACGACAAAACTCCCGGTTGTGCCGAGTGCACAAACACTTGAAACACAGTCGACTGTCTTTGGCCACGTTCCATCGTTCACTATTGTCCAGTGCTATAAACTTTCTACACACTGGCAGCACGTGATTGCCATCACACATCGCGCACATTACTCGCGGCGCACTGCTCGACGCTACTGGTGCGGAGCTTACGGTTCGCGGCACACTCCTTGACGCTATTGCTCTGGAGCTTACATTTCGCGGTGCATTCCTCGACGCAACCGGTGCGGAGCTTAGAGACGCGACTCTGTGTACATTACGATGTACAGGTAACACTCGCGGACGCGGTGCGTTATAAGTCGCACTAACCGAGGGTGCAGCCATGTTCATGGCTACCAGAAACGATGCCGATCGCGAGCGTTCAACCAAGAATTCAAGTAAAATGTCCAAGCTTGGCGACACACGTAAGTCCACACTACACACATTGTCTTTGCACTTTAAAAACTCACTATATAAATGCTTCTGGAGTGGCGTAAGCTTGTTCAGTATCTCACACACCAGTTGAGGGTTATTCAAGTACCCATCAGCCTTGATGTTCTTCAGCAATGACACACAATTTCTCACAACTGAAGTAAACTTTTGCATCTCCTTTCCACTCTCGGTCACACGCGGTAAAGTCTTAATCTTCCTTAAGACACAATCCAAAATCGCACCAGGGTGACCGAACACTTCCTCAAGGGTACACATAACTTCTTGAGGATCACCTGCACCTCTCAAAATATCCTCCACTTCAATCTTCGCTGGTCCCACAACCGCTTGCTGCAACCTTGCCATGTTCTCGAACGCTTCAAACTTGTATATTTCCGTTGAGCGTTCATAGGTGCGCTTGAATGTGATCCAGTCAGCTGGGTTACCATCAAACTTTGGTAACTCGTATGTCTGCCGCGGTCTAGGCCTAGACATACCTATCATCGCATCCGCTAACTTATCCAGTCCCTCAGTCTGCCTACGAGAGCGCTCTTCTGACCGCTCCCTCCTCGGCGTTAGCGTCGATGCACGCGGCTGCGTATCGTCGAACCTCACATCGGCGGCAGAAGGGCGCGGTAGTCCACGTTCACGAGGCACCTCTTCCATACGCGGCGTTCGACTCAGCCACTCTTCCACTCGCTGGTTTGTCGCAACCTGCGTCAGCGAGCGTCGTTCCTCAGCTTCTTCATCAGCTGCAGCTTCTGCAGCTTCAATGTTGGCCATCTTAGCTGCCAACTGTTTTTGTAAGACATCTTCCCGTGTCTTCACTCTCTCCTTCGCTATCTGCAACTCCAACTGTCGCTCATCCTCCCTTGTCTTTGCTCTCTCCCTTGCTAGCTGCAACTCCAACAGTCGCTCATCCTCCCTTGTCTTTGCTCTCTCCTTCGCTAGCTGCAACTCCAACAGTCGCTCATCCTCCCTTATCTTCGCTTTTTCCATAGCCATTTCCAGTTCTAGCTCTCGCCGCTGTGCATCCAAGGCCATTCTATGGCTGCGGCGAGAAGCATGGCTACCCAAGGTGCTCTTCACATCGAACGGTTGATGTGGTCGCACGAATCCACGAGGATCAACCAGCACGCTGCCCTCCGGGTCACCGGGTATCCGCAGTGGTGGCGGCCGTTGATCATGTTGAAGATCGACTTCATCGGGCTCCTTCTGATCCCGATGATCAATGATTCGTCCCTGCGGAAGAGTGGGCACGAGCGATGACGACGGCGGGATCGTTCGTTGCAAGGCCGCCGCCCCGTCCGCATCCACCGACAATTCCAAGTCCGCAGGCACATCTCCCAAGTCGTCTTTAGTGAGCTCAGCTTGCTCCTCCGTCAACTTCTTCGCACTCCTCGTTACTCTCGACATGGTAACTTATAAGTGTCTTATCTATCCGGATCTGAAGGACCAAACTGTTGCGCACGTCCTAGCACAACGGTACACAACAGTTAAACATTCACCATAGGGTGGTTCAATAGGATAGAAGACACTCAGGCAAGCCCACGAAAACACCAAAGTAACAAGGTATAAACACAATTTAATAACACTAAAACACAACACAAGTTAAGTACCAATGTACTAAACAACACTTCAAGTCAACAAACACAATACACTTTCAAAGAATACACGAAGAAATAATAACACAATCGAGACAATGGAGAAGCTGAACTTTCTATTTGAATTACTACGAATAACACTATGACTTATTATTACGATCTATACGATATACGTGAAGGTAGTATAACATTTCGAGCAATTATCTAAAAAAATCTAATTTTCATTTTATTCCCCTTGGCAATGCTGTAAAGGCGACCCCCAGGCCCTCACTTGGCCTCGGCCTAAAGTTCCCTTTTGAGGTTTTCATTTCCTCTTCATATCTCCTAAACTACTCGATACAATACAGTCCAACTTTACATTATATAAGCTGACAACATTCTCCAATTATACAAACAATACTTACTTAGGCTACATACCGCCAACATTCTTATAAATTCACAAATACATACAAAAAAGACATATTTTTGTAAAAGTTACACACACATTTCTAATTATTTCCAAAAGTAACAACGTCTACTTATCAAACTTTATTCCACCTAATAGACTTCCCTACGTTCTACAATAAAACAATACCAAATACAAACATTCATTGGACATTGAACCCTAAAAACAGTAAAACCAACAATTCTATAAGCAAATTCACGAACAAAGTGAATACCAACAAAACTAGCTATCGCCCGAAACAAAAAACATGTAAATACTGAGGGCGCTAACAAGCTGGACATACATACAAAGTTACATCAATGACACTATCGTAATTACAGAGCTATTCATTCATTTAACAATTTTCCCTGCTAGAGCAGTAATAGCACACAAGATATCTTTTATCCCCTTCCAACGATTAGAGGAGTGCGACTACTGACGACATATACACTGTCTCACTCTAACGTTAGATATAGTCTAACACACATTCTAAACAATTTCAATAAAATTCAAGTGCAAGTCATTAGCTATTGCTTATTGCATACATATACATATAAGTACAATGCCAAGATAATCGGCTGCCCGTAACAATAATTATTATCCCATTTCCCGTCGATTGGTGTATGATTCTTATAATTTAGACCTTTAGAACATAAAAAATATAATTACCTGGTGAAAACGCAATATGTAAGAAATCATTTAAGTTACGTGAAATAATCAGTAAAAACTTTGTTGTATAAAGTGTTGGTCTGTGTTGGTTAAGGAGATTGAACAAATAAGAACTCAAGTGACGTTGTCGCCAAACAGCGTACTGTGTGCCGGTAGGTGAAGCGAGATGGCCAGCATGATTACCGCATCCATCTTAGCACACTAGGATTGGCAGGGTTCCGTTCAGCTAGGTAACAACTTCTGTGATACGTATGCTCATACACTGCGGTAACCACTTACCATTAGGTGGGCCACATTATTTTATTTTATTTAACAATCAAAATACAGAGATGTTTCGAAAGTGATATAACAGACAGTGCTGCAAAAACCATGTATTGGTTTATCTGAACACTGTGGACTCCTCTTAATACAAATTATACCGTTTGCTATCTTGCTGTCTTACACAATAATAAAAAACCAACCACATCTACTGTTTCCGCTCCTTTCGGCGCATCCTCAACGATGAGAACCTTCAGAAGCCTGGCCAGAATGAAGTAGAAGACTTCCACGAAACTGATGAAGCTGGCGCCGAGGAATAGACCCGCTGCACCGCCGAAGGAAACTGGAAGATCATGGTCAAGATCTTTTTTTACTTTTGTCGAAGGGAAGTCAACACTGCTTTGTCACATTTGTGTTTATAAGAAATTAATTTAACTAAAACTTACCCACCAGATCTTGAAAGTAAAACACGATCTCCCTGGTGTACCGTGTTCTGGGCGCCTGTATAGTGTACCTAAGGGATCCACGAAACAGGAACGGGCCTTTTTCCCTGCACACACAAAATGCTAAAATTACTTCAATTCGATTCAATATACATTACGTACGCACAAAAACTAATAAAGTTCAAAAAGATATAAGGTACAATGTGCGCCTTAATTGTTATTAGGTAGCAATTTCATCCAGGCTTCCTCCATCCATCCATCTTTTCATCCTTTGAGTAGGAAAACAAGATAGAAAAGATTAGGAGGCGGACATGATGCGGGCTGGAACAGAATATCAGCGCTGTGGTTATAAGTTTTATAGCCACAGCACTATGCTGAGTTTCAGGCCTTTTCGGCAACGTGTTTATATTATATTAAGTCTTTTGTTTTTTCTAGTTTTTAAATTAAGTTAATTTATGTACTTGTTGTCTTTGTTTTGTAATCTTGTTGCTGAATAAACCTTTTTTCTTTCTTTCTTTCTTTCTTACATAGTAAAGTTAAATAAAAATATTATGAAATGAAATGAAATTATTATTTTTATCCAAAGTAGGTATCAGTGCTGGACAAAGGCCTCCCCCGAATAGGAGATGCATACCACTCGAAACACTCGCCGCCGTTTCGGGAAGTGTTTGCGGAGTGAAAAGAAACGATCGGGCAAAAAAAATCTTTTTAACATTTTTTTTTAATAAGTTCTTATATGCTATTACATCTTATATCTGCTGTTTCTAAATCTTGTCTATTAAGAAACACCATCTTCTTTTTCACAAGGGATAGACTGTATTTGCCTGGTATAATGAAAATACGTACATACTAAGGTTCCTATTAGTTTGAATTGCAAAAGGTTACCAGATCTGGTCATCAGTAGACACCTCCTTGTAGATCGAGTCGAGGCACTGCTGAGAGCAGAGGCATCGCTGGCCGTTATTGCTAGCAAGTTGTTGAGGATACTGCGACAGGCACGCCATTCCCGCAGGGGTGCATACTGGGCCCTCTGCTTTAAATAGTTATACATTTTATACTTAACAACCCATAGCGTGCCCACTGCTGGAACTCGGGAAGGTTAGGCTGTACGCCACACACGGCGGTCCAAGTCCGGATTGCTGGAGGGTATGGGTGTCCAACTTTGGAAGTTTTCAGGCCACCTATAAGGCCCTTGATATGACTAAACGACTGTCTTTCAAAATGTTTCTGTCTCTCGTAAGGAATCGAACACACGAATTTAGGCACAGCTACTACCTAGGGGGGTTACAACCATTACTCTACACCTTATCTTTCGCGCACCGGAAGACATAGCGTAGATAGACCTCCCATACAGTAGACCAAAGACCTGGAGAAGGTCGCGGGAAGCTGCTTGATACGGGCAGTGCAATACAGTTTTAAAGGTAATACTTGAAAAAGGCCTTTATTCAGAAATGGACGTTCCACTAATATGATGATAATGATGACGATGATGATAATCTTACCTTCATAAAAGTAGTAGAACGGTCTGCACCCACACAATTTGATGGCTAAACGACTTCTGCAGGACAATCTGCAGGTGTTCGTACTGTACACCTGGAAAAGGTAACGTTTCTAATCAGTATTTAAAGTTAATAAAATATTCTCGGTGATCGGTGATAAGCAACACATCTTGGAGTATCATGCATGTCTTACTTCCAGCTTGCGCACATATCAGGTCCCATTTTAGAACTAAGGCAAGATTTACCTGACAAGAGTTTGTCCCTTTCCAAGAAAAGATTTACAATAGACTTCTCGTCATTCAGGGTAATACTTATTATAATTACTATCACAAAAGTATACTGGAACGCCTTGGTTACCAAATATGGATAAAAAATAGAAGGCTATCAGGGAGATCTTTGTTCAATTGCAGACGTTTTCCATCTAATATGATTATGATAAAGTTATTCAGAAACTTACCCTCCGCCCCTTCTGTTCAGGCTCGTCAGTATACAAGCATCCTCTCCTCTTGGGGCTCAGCTCTTTCACCCCCTTCCCGGACCCCGTGTCCTGGACGCTCAGCTCGGTTACCCGATTGAGGGTCGTGAAGATGTGAGAAGCAGGGGCGCTCATGTCCACCACGTCGTATGGCGAGTGGTAATAGAACTGGAGGAATTATAGAGAACATTTCTAGAATCTTCTGCTCTTATCGGATCTAGGTAACCAACTAAACACGCGGAAATGTGCTGCGCGGCTTGCGCTAAGTATGGCGATTTCTAGGGCTTGAATGGCTTCAGCGATTCAAGCTTCATGAGATGGTACACCAGGTTTTATCTCTTCGTTTTCGTCTTCAGATTCCTCTTCGCTATCTGGATGTTGTAGGTTTTGAATTAATTTCTACGTCTGTCGCCCTTTCACGTCATTTTGCGTACATACCAACTAAGACTTATCTATGACCATCTACGACTCCTTGGTCGTAGGCTTAGGGCTATAAAATACGAGTATAATAACCGGACGTCCTTATAATCGGTATTTAAGTTAATCGGGGTTCTACTGTACTCACATTAGTAGAGGTAGAAACTTCCAGAATAATGTAGCAGCTCAGCGATGCGTAGAAGCATGAGAGTGGGAAGGTCTTAGTCTCGTTAAGATCTAGTTTCCTTTAAACAAAGAAAAAAGTTTATTATTGATTTAAAAAATGCCCAAATCTCAATAAAAAAGGACCACACAACCACAAAATAGACACAGAAGGTCCGCTCAATACAAACCACTAAAATCGTAAGCATATACATACTTATAGAAATATACGGTCGTTCGAGGCAAGGTCGTGACAGGTCGCACAGTAGGTGAACTTGCCTACAACGACCGTGTACGCCTATAAGCATGTATATGCTACGGATTTTTGTGAGCGTATTGAGCGGACCTTCTGTATCCCCGCCTCGCCAGTCTCTACGTAACAGGGCAACAGGGAACACGCGCTTCTGAACTTAATTACTTAATACAAGTTGAACTCATTTTCGTGTTTAATTTTCTATCACAAAGGCTATCAACTTCTAGTACCAATCTAGCACAACGTAGGGACTCACTTGCTAAAGTTTAGTCGCTAGTCCGCTCGCTTCACATCAGGAGATCCAACTTTGTAGGACTCTGGTTTAGGGCATATTCTGAGCCCTCCTGGCTAGCTCTTACCACCGGTTTATCTAAGTCTTGTCGCCAAACATCAGTGATAAAAGCATTAGTGTATTCCGTCACGGAGATTAGATACCTAGCCAGTTTCCCATTGCGCTGGGGAATTATGGTATGCCTGCGTCCATCTTTCAGCATCAGCATCACTTACCACCAGCTGAGATAAAGCCAAGAGCTTACCAATTGTAGAGTAATAATAGAAAACTACTCACGAAATAGCCACATCAGCTATAGCAATGGAGTTAGTTGTGTAGCAGGCGCCAGATTCCGTCATGACGGGAAACCAGGTAGGGCTGACCCCTTCCGACCACGTTGGTTTCATGTTTAGTTCAAACATCACCTAGAAGAATAGAACGTACAACAGCCCCCTGCTACTCCATTCAAGTCAACTGAAAAATGTACCTACTACATGCTTCTGCTTCTATTTCTAACTGGAGAGTGGGATAACTGGTGACGAAACGCTCTAACAGCAACCATTCTGTATATGTATACCTTCTCATTCACACTTGCGAGATTTACAATAGAGTAACTTGTAGACATAGATCGCATCCCAATATTATAGACCACCACACTCTGGTCACTCCAACAAACTATTGCGTTATAATAACCTACTACATAAAAATGGCAATTTTACTCGCGAAAATGTACCACCCCTAGTAAAGGCCCGTAGTCCAACTAGCTGCCCTCAGATGACAAAACGCGGTAACCTAAAATTTGTGAAGTTGAGAAAAACGCGTTTAAAGTTTGCGATTTGTTAAACATTCTATAGGATTTTTTGGTTACTGTTTTTTGTGTTTTGGTTTGAAATGGAGTAAATTATTTTTTGCCCACATTATGTCATAGGTCAGGAGTAGTAGATCAAATTAAGCTATGTTACGACAACGTTTTGTCATCCGAGGGCAGCTAGTAGAGCAGTTGGACCATTTCTTCGTTAGGGATGTGTGAGTTGCGTGGCTTGCGCTAAAGCAGGGTTTTCACTAAGTATACGTGTTGTCTCGGACCGAGTGCGTCGGATGACTGTTCGGATGCTACTCGTATAGTGTAAACCGGGATTTTCCTCGTTACACGGTACGAGTAGCATCCGAGTAGTCATCCGAGAGCACTCGTTTAGTGAAAACCCGGTTTAACCCGTCACCAGATCTTACCCGCAGGGGATGAGGTCGCCTTTAGAGGGTCCAGAGTGGCCATACTGTACGACAGAACTTATATGTATGTACATAATAACAATAATATAATAATAATAATATCTGGGACAAATCACACACAGTCATCCCAAACTAAGATTCCCTGTATCTTGGGAACCAGAGACTGATATACATACACATATACTTTTTTAAATACATACATATATAGATATAATACACCCAGACTCAGAGCAAACAATTCTGCTCATCACAGAAAAGTTTGCCCTGTGTGGGGATCGAACCCACGACTCTTGAATCAGAGGTCAGGATCGCTAACCACTTAGCCACCGAGTCAGTCAACATATTTATGGAGTGGTAGTACTCACATCAACAGCTATTTTGAACATGTCTACGTTAAGACTATCGTCTTCTTTGAACGTTTCAAACTCCTTGAGGTGAAATAGGTCAGAATTTGCCAAAGTAGTCACGAAAGTTTTGTAGTAATCATATTTTTCATCAGAAGGCTCCACGTTCCATGTTTCTTTTATTACCTCTGGTAACTTTGCAGGGTTAACACGATTCTGAAAGGAGAATAATACATACCTAAGTGGCTTTCGTGGTTGCATCGATCGGTGATTAAGTTTAACTATTGCAACTTTAGACACGGTCATCGGTCATAACCTGTATGGGCCACTGTTACTGGCATTTGTTTCGAACGTTTTATTCTTCTACCACGGTAGAAACCTAATAAGCGGTTTGGAACTTCTGATACTGGGATCCACAACTTCCACGGTACCAATTCGGATCCGGAAATTGTGTCGATCTGTGGATCCGTTGCGACTTGAAATAAATAAATATCCAGGTCAAATCACGAATGGTCTGGCCCCAAACTAGGATTCCTTGTATTACAGGAACCAGGGATTGATATAAATTCATAAATACCTTTCATACAAAGTCTGCTACTCAGTTCTCGTTTGTATGAAGAGTATTTTTTTTTTGCTCCGATTCAATTAATAATAATAATAATAATAATAATATCTGGGACAAATCACATACGGTCATCTGGCCCCAAACTAGGATTCCCTGTATCTTGGGAACCAGAGACTGATATATATACACATATATTTTTAAATACATACATATATGGATCAGCGGCGAAACGTCCATATAACACGATTCCTATCGGCTTCCCTTTTAAAATTCGGAAATAATTGAATACTATGAAATTATCATATTCACTCATAGAGCTTCCTACAATGCAGGTACAAAACAATATGTATCAATAAAATCAGCACACTTTCAAAAAACTATATTGTATAAAATTGTCTCAGTATAAATCCGTACTTGTAAAATTAAAAACGCCTGCGGAAAAAAATGAAGCAAGAGACAGATTTTCTCGGGCGGCTTAAATTTGCATCTCTTCTCCTTATTAAATTGTACTGCACGCTAATAGCGCTCTCTCTGTCTGTAAAGGACATACATTTGATGGATATATGAGGCTTGAAAGCCGGAATTTCTCGGGTTATGACAGAGATAAAAAACGTTCAGCATGTTGGTGCGAATGAAATAGAAGATGTTCGCATGGCTCATTGCTCATTATAATGTCATTTTTTAAATAGGTCAGTGCATAGGATGAAAGTCAATACGGGTTTTTGTTTTATCTTTTTGCAGGATTATATTTAGTTCGCTTGATTTGATTTGTTAGATCAATGTCAGTGACCCGTGACCGTGATCTGTGTTGGTAGTAGCACAAAATAGACAGAAGCGCCACTCAATACAAACCACTGAAATCGTTAGCATATACATGCTTATAGAAATATACGGTCATTTCGAGCAAGGTCACGATCGCACAGTACGTGATCTTGCCTACAACGACCGTATAGGTCTATAAGCATGTATATGCTTAGGATTTTAGTGAGCGTATTGAGTGGCTCTTCTGTGTCTATGTGTTTTGTGGTAGTAGTGTGTCCTGCATTAATTTGAGGTTAATGAGGTTTTTGTTTGTTTATGTTGTCAATGTGTATATAATGTGGTATTTTTAAGCAGGATTTAATCACTGTATGAATTGAAGTATAAGTTTTATTAAAGTATAACTGCTCATTTTAGGGGTGGTAGTTTTTGCTCGGGCTTCCCTTGTCTAAAAATCCACCCTTCGCCACTGATATGGATATAATACACCCAGACTCAGAGCAAACAATTCTGCTCATCACAGAAAAGTTTGCCCTGTGTGGGGATCGAACCCACGACTCACGGATCAGAGGTCAGGATCGCTAACCACTTAGCCACCGAGTCAGTCAAATTGGTTCCTTAGAGAAACTTTTTGATGAAACTTCATGAGCAGAAGCCACAGTTAAAATTTACTCATCACAGAGCAAACAAATCAACTCATCACAGAATTTTTTGCCCTAAATGGGAATCGAATCCACGACCTTTGAGTAGTCAGGAGCTCTAACCACTGACCCACTGTCTCGATCAGTGAAAGGACAAACAGATATGCTAACACACAAAGTCACATTCGCATTTATAATACTTATCTCTCTCTCTTCTCTTATGGTGTCGCGTTTAACCATGCTATTAACAAGGGATAGACAACCGTGTCTGGTTTTAGCACCAGCATCTCAGAAACATCCGCGGTCACGTATACTTTGGGCATTAATAATTATTAAGGATATTCTTTACTCTTATTGTTTACCTCATTACAAACAGTGAGTGCTGGATAGTTGAAATGCCAGGTCCGGAAGTCCTTCTCCAGGGCCACCACAGTCGGGTTCTCGTTGAACCGCTGCAGCTGTCCCAGGGAGATGTCCAGGGCGCCCCAGATGGCGCAAGCCGTGACCGTTAGCCAGAGCAGCCTACAAATATTATAGTCATCATCATAATCAGCCTGTATTAGTCCACTGTTGGATAAAGGCCTCCCCTAAGGCACGCCACTTATACCTATCTTCGGCCACACGCATCCAGTTGTTACCACACGGAAGAATTTCTTGCGTGTGTTACCAGCAACCCTGTGCAAGTCATCGCTCCACCTAGCCAGGGGGCATCCCACGCTACGTTTGACCAAACGCTGTCTCCACTATAGAACTCTCTTTGTCCACCGGTTTCAGTTCTTCGACATCATTGCAACTTCAGTGTGCTAATTCTCCGAGCAATATCGGTTAAAGGATCTTTCTTAAATACGATAACTGAAAAATTTTAACACTGACTATGAGTAGTTTTCAGTTTTATGAGTAAAACTGAACAACTTTCCCAAGAAATCTACGGTACGGTGGGGCAATTAGGGGTCAGTTCCCCCCCCCCCCCATGGCAGGATAAGTTGCCAGGTTTAGATTAAGTAATAGTGTTGCCTTGCGAATTATTTTATACAGTTGGCCAGGCCACGAAATCCGGGAGTTGACTGCATGAAAAATAAATTAAGAAATATTATTGACTAAATAGCTCTTCAATTGAAATTATTGAAAAACTTAATCAATTTATTTTCATTGCATTTTCAATTTTTAATTTATAAAATATACCTAATAAGTATGCAAACTACTATTTTGAACAATGACGTCATCGTACAAAATTTCAAACATTTGTAGAACTGCCGCTAGAAAATGCCGTTTTTGACATTTGATAAAAAGTAACTCAAATGACTAGCAGTCAACTACCGGATTATTAATATGGCCAGTCATTTCAAGATCTGGTCAACGTCTGAGTGGAAGTAATGTCCGAATTTTAAGATCTCATCGTTATTTAATAAAAATAAAAAGCGTCGGTGGCGCAACGGGTAGTGACCTCCTAACCGGAGGTCTCCGGTTCAAATACTGGCCAGTGCATCAATGTGTTCACAACCCCTTACGTCCCCACTGCAGGGGCACGGGTCTCTTTTTGGAAACTTACGTGCATTTTCATACCGACTGTTAAAGCAGTTAAAACGGTGAAGAAAAACATCGTGAAGAAACCTACACATCTGATTACTAGATATGTATGATGGTCGCGTTGCACACGTCCGTAGGTGTAAATCTAAATGCCCTACACGTGACCGCGGGTGATGCTAAGTGTAACACTAAAAAGGCAACCGCCGCCCTATACCTTGTGGATATGACGGTTAAATATTCAACTAAATTGTCCTTTACTGGGATAAAAAGTATCCAATGTATTATTCCAGTTTGCATGATTAACAAACGGTTTGGACTACACATTTATAATATGACTGACTGACTCGGTGGCTAAGTGGTTAGCGATCCGAGAGTCGTGGGTTCGATCCCCACACAGGGCAAACTTTTCTGTGATGAGTAGAATTGTTTGCTCTGAGTCTGGGTGTATTATATGTATATGTATGTATTTAAAAGTATATGTGTATGTTTATCAGTCTCTGGTTCCCAAGATACAGGGAATCCTAGTTTGGGGCCAGATGACCGTGTGTGATTTGTCCCAGATATTATTATATTATTTTAGTATTTTCTGCCTTATTTCTTTAACTCTTACTTTTCTAACTATAATAATTGGGTCTATAATTATAGACCCACCTCTCAGCCCAGTGCCTCCTCGCCCCAGCGATGTGGCTGAACCCGTGCATGCTCGTGAAATTGCAGAAGTCGCGACCGCCTCTCACCAGCGCTCGGAGTAGAGATCGGTACCAGGGTGGATTGGATTTGGGAGGCGTTTGGTTGTAGCGGTACATGTTGTAACTAAAAGATAGTGATGAATTTTTGGGTACTTATACAGGTGAAATTTAAATCGCGAACCTTTTAACTGTGGTTTCTACTTATGAAACTGAACAACTTTCTCTAAGGAACCAACTGAAACTTCAATCGGAGCAAAACAACAAAAATTTAAAGAAAATTTCATATTTTTCTAACAATTGCTTATCCTTTGTATGAGAAGTCCAATTTTTTTTGCGATTTTAGTATAGGTTCCATAGGAAAAGTTGTTCAGTTTTATGAGTGGAACCCATAGTTAAAGTTTTCGGGAGTGGTCTTAATACATCCTGTATGTAACGTTATGTCAAAAAATAACCATTAAAATACATAAACATTTATTATGACACAAAAAACACGAAAAACCATAACACACAAAAAAAAATATAACACAATTGAAAACTGATTAGTCAAAAATACCGCCCCGAATCGTACCCGGAACAAAGGTGCCCATCACAGAAGCAGCGTTACCACGCTGAATTGCGATGGAAATTCGCTGAGTCAGGTACGACCCGGAACGGGGATCATGGCCCCTTTGTCTTAATCGAGAGGCCAAGTCAAACACAAAAGCCCTGGCTTCAGATCCCCAAGTGCCAGATGTCTCCACCGCGAAGGGGATAAAAAGGTGCGTGTTCTTTAGGACCGAATATCTGTCATGTTTTTGACGCGCAGCGTGTTCAGCCGCATACCCCGCCTCACGAGCAGTGCCACCAACATAAGTTGAAGCTACTTACTTACTAGGTACTTACTTACTTTATTATTTTATAATAAATTAAATACAGCGAAAATAAAGAACCTATCGCAAGAATCGAACCACAAAGCACCATAAACCATAACACGCCTGTTACTGTATTGATTTACATTCTGCAGTCTAAATCCATAACCTGATTACCCTACATTTCGTGATGATAATTATTGTATTGTGCCGACTTTAAGGGTGCGCTGAACATCAAAACTGACTGTACTATACGTATTTTTTTTTTTTTTTTTATGTGATAGGTGGCAAACGAGCAGACGGATCACCTGATGGTAAGCGATTACCGCTGCCCATGGACACCCGAAACACCGGAGGAGTCACAAGTGCGTTGCCGACCTTTGAAATGGGATGGGGGATGGGGGAATGGGGAGGGGGAGGGGGGGTTGGGCCTCCGGTACCCTCACTCACTCGGCGAAACACAACAAACGTTGCTTCACGCCGGTTTTCTGTGAGGCCGTGGTATCACTCCGGTCGAGCCGGCCCATTCGTGCCGAAGCATGGCTCTCCCACGTCTAACGTAGCCTTAAGATTTGAAAAAAATTACAATTACTTATTTTAACCGCCTCCGTGATCAGTAATTTGCTTGCATCACATCAGGAGGCTGCGGGTTAGATTCCCGGCGGCGGGGTCCAACGTTGTAGGGCTCGGTTGACTGAGCCCGCCTGGCTAGCTACCACCATCTTATCTAAGTCTTGTCGCCAAACATCAACGTCAATAGCTTTGTTGTGTTCTGGCATTGAGATAACATAGGTTCCCTATTGCGTTGGGGAATCTTGGTAGGTAAGCCCGCTTCCATCTTCGGCATCATCATCACCAATCACCAGGTGAGATGATGTCAAAGGCTTACTAATTGTGCATAAAAAGAATCTCGGAGAAAATGACTAGTTTTAGTGTAAAATTCTGATAGTTTATTTCTAGCACCTATTCAACGGTTTTGGTTGTTTTTCAAAAATTACCATTACCATATTATTACGATATCAACATAGATATGTGTACTGATTACAGGTATTTCTGCCTCGCACAACCAAACTGTGGAATGAATTGTCGCCTGCGGTATTTCCGGACCGATACGACATTCAAACCTTCAAGAAAAGAGCGTACTCCCACATCAAAGGCCGGCAACGCACTTGTGACTCCTCCGGTGTTGCGGGTGTCTATGGGCGGCGGTGATCGCTTACCATCAGGTGATCCGTCTGCTCGTTTGCCACCTCTGCCATAAAAAAAAATAAAAAGAAATATTTAATTAAAATTAAAAGTAATGGAACTATAGGTCTGTAAGTACTAAATTATTTTAGCAACGTAAGTAAAAGACTGTTTGTTTCCTAAATGAAAAAAAAACAATAATAAATAAAAAAAGCCGGTTAGTTTCTTAAAAAACAGATAAAGTTTTGATATGAGGAATTTTAGGACCCCCTTAAAATAGGTGGATCATAATGGCATACTTATTGCATGCATAAAGTAATGGAATACGGAATACTTACACAGTAAAATACTTAAATAACAGCGCAACTCACTCATGTCACGCCATTGTAAATGGGACTGAATAATACAGGGTGTTAAAAAAAGTGCGTTTGAAATTTTAAGGGGTTACTCAGAATCAAGTATAGAATCCAAGAAAAATATTGAAAAAATCCGCTCTTCAATTTTTTTTTTCAGATTCTCATACTAAATCTGATAGTGAATCAAGAGTTTGTATGAAAAACTGTTAAAAAAATTTGAAGAGCGGATTTTTTCAATATTTTTCCTGGTATCTATATTTGATTCTGAGTAACTCCTTAAAATTTCAAACGCACTTTTTTTAACACCCTGTATATACTCATGGACAAAAAAATCGACTCAAAGTTTCATGCACGTCTTTTGGAAAATTAACTCAATCTATCAAAATAAAACTAAACCAAAAGTTCAAAAACTGCGCATTTACTGTTTATGATTTTAGTTTCATGGTTTTCTAGTTTTTTGCTTTTAGTGTTTAGCAGCGCTACCGACTCGTGGTCCCACCGCGTTGACCCACTGGTGGGTTCCACGAGTAATTTCAGTTTTGTAGACTGAGTTTTTTTTTTCAAAAGTCGAGCAACAAATCTTGAGTCGATTTTTTTGTCCACCAGTGTACAATTAATTGATTCTAACATTGACACTCCCGCATGCAATTTTTAACCACCGACGCAAAAAAGAGGGATGTTACGTATAACGTACGTATATCTTTGTGTCTGTTTGTAGCATTGCAGCTCCTAAATGGATGAACTGATTTTGATTTTTTAGGGTCCTGTACCTCAAAAAGAAAAAAGGAATCACTTCCGTTGCCAGTCTGTCTGTCTGTTCAAGACCCTTTTTCTCAGGAACGCGTGGAGGTATCAAGTTGTAATTAATATCAAATTCTTAGGTCAGCATCCCTTACAGCTGTGAAAAATCAAAAATCTAAGTCAACGCAATCATATTTTGCCGTATATTTTGACACTCGAATCAAAACGTATATGGTACTTACTTCCCGTTAACCCAGAATCATGAAATTTGTCAAGAAGAAATATCTTACAAGTAAAGATAGATAGAAGCTATTAAGTTTTTATTTCAAAAAATGTGTTGGGGCGAGTTTCTTTTGGGCTCGACGTTTCTTCTCGCTCCGCTAACACTTCCCGAAACGTTGAGTGTACAAGTTCCGCGTGGTAGGAACTTTGTACTAGGTAGAAAAATATGACGATTTAAAAGTATGTGTAAAGCATCTACTTAAATAAAAAAGATTTTGATTTTATTTTGATAAAAATCTTAAAACTAAATTCACCCTCCAATCTATTGTATTTAAAAATGTCTTTTAAAATTATTCATTTATTTCTTTGTCTAATTAAAGTGCTAACACTAAATATGAAAGAACAGCAATAATTATTACTGAAGGTTTTATTTTTAGTGAATAAAAATACAAAATTTCCACTGCATTAGGTATTTATTCTTTTTTTCAGTTGCAAAATAAAATTTGAAGCCATTTAAAACAAATTTTAGGTACTAAGTGATAATATAACATTATAAGGCACATGACCATTGTTATTTACATTATTTCTTATGATTAACGAGTTAACTTTAGTTCCATAGGTCTTAATTATATAATTAACAATTATACTGACACTATTTCAACTGGAGCTTCTACTGAACAACTTTCACTACGAAAGTGAACACCTCTCACTACGAAACTAAACAACTTTCACTAAGAGGCCCTTGCACAATTTTGAAATATATTGACTAGAGATTCCTTGGGGAAAGTTCTTCAGTTTCGTGACATTTAATTTCAATAGCGTCAGTACCTTCGCTAAGGACCGTATACCTTAACATAATTGCGGACAAGTTACATTCAGCTTGTAAAACTGAACAACTTTCACCAACGGTTCATTTGGGAAAGTTGTTCAGTTTCTCGATAACCACACTCTTATAGTAAACGAAATACACTTAATTTTTTGGCACAATACGAGTAATTACATTAGTTTCGTAATTAGCGCGAGATTAAAGTACTTAACTATCCTAATTTCGATTTAATACCCATTCATATCCATAACTATTTTGTAATTTTCTTACACTTAATAAATAATAATAAAAAAACACAAACATTCTTAAATAAAAAACACCAGAGTTAAATTGCGCTTATTGTATTTTATAATTTTAAAACTAATTTAGAAATCGGATAATTCACTGTTTAAATACTTTAGAACTTTGTTGGCATAGCACGGCTAAAAATCATAGTTGTAACTGTCTGTATGATACAGTCTTGTTTCACTCAGTTATCTCTCTCGCTCCTACATGTAAGAAAAGGAGGCTGCAACAGGTAAATAACTCGGACGGTTCAGTCACTCAGTTATTTCGCTGACTCCTACGTGTTAGAAAGAGAGGTAGTAGTTAAATTACTCGGACAATTCAGTCAGTTATCTTACCCACTCCTGTACTGTTAGAAAATAAGATTGCAAAAGGTAAAAAGCTCGAACGATTCAGTCACTCCGTTATCTCGCTTACTGCTACGTGTTAGAAAGGGAGATTGCAGCATATAAATAACTCTGACGATTCAGTCACTCAGTTATCTCGCTGACTCCTACGTGCTAGAAAGAGAGGTAGTAGTTAAATAACTCGGACGTTCAGCCACTCAGTTATCTCGCTGACTCCTACGTGTTAGAAAGAGAGGTAGTAGTTAAATAACTCGGACGTTCAGCCACTCAGTTATCTCGCTGACTCCTACGTGCTAGAAAAGAAGGTTGCAACAGGTAAATAGCTCGGACGGTTCAGCCACTCAGTTATCTCGCTGACTCCTACGTGCTAGAAAGAGAGGTAGTAATAAATAACTCGGATGATTCAGTCACTCAGTTATCTCGCTGACTCCCACGTGCTAGAAAGAGAGGTAGTAATAAATAACTCGGATGATTCAGTTACTCAGTTATCTCGCTGACTCCCACGTGCTAGAAAGAGAGGTAGTAATAAATAACTCGGATGATTCAGTCACTCAGTTATCTCGCTGACTCCTACGTGCTAGAAAAAAAAGGTTGCAACAGGTAAATAGCTCGGACGGTTCAGCCACTCAGTTATCTCGCTGACTCCTACGTGTTAGAAAGAGAGGTAGTAGTTAAATAACTCAGACGTTCAGCCACTCAGTTATCTCGCTGACTCCTACGTGATAGAAAAGAAGGTTGCAACAGGTAAATAGCTCGGACGGTTCAGCCACTCAGTTATCTCGCTGACTCCTACGTGTTAGAAAGAGAGGTAGTAGTTAAATAACTCGGACGTTTAGTCACTCAGTTATCTCGCTGACTGCTACGTGTTAGAAAGAGAGGTAGTAATAAATTACTCGGATGATTCAGTCACTTAGCTCACTCCTACATGTTAAAAAGGAAGGTTGCAGCAAGCAAAGAACTCAGACGATTCAGTCACTCAGTTACCTAGCTCACCACGTGTCAGAAAAGGAAGTACTAAATGACTTCGGCGATTTACTAAATAACTTCATACAGATATTTACTAAATAACTCGGACTGTCTGTACGGAGTATTCGGGATGCGGTAGTGTCTGGAGTATGCCAGTGCTATAGTTTTAATATAGAGCTATAAAACAAACAAGGGTCGGTTTTAAACCCATACCTAAACAGTCAACTATCCAATTTCTATTTCTTAATAATAAATACCTACTGCAGTCAAATACGGCAAGATGCTATAGAAAGTACAACGTTGAATTCTTTAAATTTTAATATCTTCCTTGGTCATAATGGACCCGACGTTAATTTTATGAACACGTAAACATATTATAATTTTGCTATGCATATACTGTCTAGTTTTTGGACAGATTCATTAGGTAAAGACTAAACCGATTAACCGACCTAACCGTCCGAATTTTCTCTGGACATCTCCGGACTTTTGGCCTTCCGTCCGGACTTGTCCGGCATTTTAATTTGTTTGGATGATTTCATAGTCGAAACGTTGAGTGTACAAGTTCCGAGTGGTAGGAAATTGACGACTTTATGAAGATTTAAAAGAATAAGTACAGCATCTACTTAAATAAAAAAGATTTTGATAGCGGCATCTAGTTTTAATCTTTGATTGTCTTTTCTGACTAGAACTTTATCTTTGATTATCTTTAGTTGGTAATTTTCTGTTGAACCCGCTAGAAAAAGGGGGTAAAAAAAAGTACTCCCCGACATATGGTATCCTAGATGGGCGCCATATGGTATCTAGTGTTATACAATTATTTTTTTTCGCATAATTTCCCTTAATAGTCTACTCGAAAGTATGATAATTTTATTTTTTGCTAGCAAAATTACATGTATTCAAAATTGTGTATGCAAATATATATTGTTAAAAACGCTGTACTTTCTATAACACCTCGAATTATAATAACATTTTACGATTAAAAAAACATTTCATTAACAAAACGACTTAGTAAAATTATAATTTTTTTTTTGTTCTTTTTTTTTGTATTTAGTTTTCTATCTAAATGTCCGATACATGTGTTATTCTATGATAATGTGTAGTTTATTTACAAGAGTTTCGCTAAGACTATTATAATTTACAATTAATTTTAATACATTGGCTTATTTATATTAAAATATTAAGCCATTTCACTGACACAGTTCCACCGCTTTGATGCGCCCGCGCCTCATACATGATTTAAATTATAATCAAAAATACAAAAACAAAACGAAACCTGTTTTTATTTTACTATGTCTGAAATTCCTAAAAAAATATGCTTTTTGGTGAGTATTTCAGCAAAAACAAAATGCTAAATTTCTTGACTAAAACGCGATTACATATCTTTACAAAACTATAAGAAAAACCTACAAATATTAACAATAACCATTACTTACTTAAACAAAATAATATCACACTTCACTTTTAGTTACTACAATTACTAATTTATTACCATGTAAAACACAACTTTAGAATGGCAGTAGAAAGTTCAAAATATGAGGTGCTTTCAAAATATCTACCAGTACTGAAAGTAGGGTTGCTTGAATTTGAACACATTTCCCGAAGGAAGGAACACATAGTCAATTAGTGTAATTTTTTTTTGACTCTCCATACAAATTGGTCAGCTAATCGGCCATCTTTGCTTGAAGAGTTAATTCTGTTTCCCTTGGAGAAAGTTTGGGGAATCTAGAACTCACAAAGGCACTATTGTAAACTTCTGTTTTTTTCTGAATACATTTATTACTAACTAGCCCCCCCCCCCCACAACTTCATCTTCGTGGTCTTCAGAATTGGGTCCAAAGAGAAATGAAATATTAAGGCAGCGCCATCTACTAACAAAGTCAAAAATTCCGTTTTTAGCCATTCCTCCGAGAATACTCGAGTTTTACGGGATACAAAATATCATATGTGTTAGCCGAGTGCATTATCTATCTACCTACCAAACTTCATCCAAATCCGTTCAGATGTTTCGCCGTGAAAGTGGAACAAACAAATAAACAACCATACTTTCGCATTTATAATATTTAATGAGATGAGATATTCAAGAGTTAGAATCCTGGCTGTTCTGAACTTTTTGACGCAGGAAAAAATGGAAAAACAAAACTTCCACCTTAATAAAATTAACCTAAAAACGAATCAACGCATTCATCCAAGTCCTATAAATTAACGCGATATTTTTTATTATTTTTTATCAATTTTAATTGTGATACATATTTATAATATTATTATTATCGTTTAAAATTAAATATTATCTAAACTGTTTACTTTTACCTTTTCATGTTTAATAAAGTTTACGATAAATTTCATAGCTAACTATCTATCAGTTTATATAAAATACCTTACTTACTGACTAATATTTACAACTATAAATAATCCCATTTACAACTAAAATATTATCGAAACACGATTAAACCATTATCAATCATAGTAGAATAGTTATGTCAGTTTATGAAGATCATGTCAAATGAAATGTCACTACTATGTCATTTATTCCTCTCATAGAATATACAGGCTGTAACAAAACTACCCCTAACGAATTAAGGGTGTTAAAGTGTGACATGTAAGGAATCCATTGTATTTATTTAACAAAACATTAAATAAAAAATTGCGAAAACTAATTATTTTTAATCATAAATAAGATTATCGACTATGTAGAACCACAGCACTATTGTGTTCACCTGTCAGTTCATGATAGGAGTACAGATAGCCGCGCTATGATAGGCTGCGTTCATATGCCGCTGCGTTATGATTGGCGCTAGAGTTGGACCAGATGATCGCTAGAGTTGGAAAATTGTAAATATCATATCGATATTTTTGAAGAAATTCGATAGATGATTTCTCCGAAACGTGAACTGATGCAGCAAAAAGAAAAAGTACCAAAATTTTAAAATGATTCACAGTCCACGCCGTTTCAACCATTAGGGGTAGTTTTGTAACACCTGTATAGATTATGCCATTTCTTATTAAAAAAAAATGAATTGACTATTGTCTAAATATACAGCAGGGTGTAAAAATACTACTCTCGGGAATATAAACGATGGATTGTACTCTTAAAACTAAACAAATTTTCCCAAGGAAGGAACCCACACAGAAAAGGGTAGTTGACTCCTAGTCATCCGAGTTATATTTCAAAAATGATTTTTTTTATCAAAGTAAAAGTTGTTCAGTTTCATAAATAGAACACCCTGTTAAAGTTCCGGGAGCGGTCTTTAACACCCTGTATTTGGCGGCTGAAGACGCAGTAAAGCATTGAATTTTCATACAAACAATAAGAAAATATGGAATGAAATAAACGTAAATGTTGCCCATGTATACAATATGAAAATTTAGTCTCATACCATACATATACTTCATTCCAATCAAAAAAAAGCAAAAGGTAAACAAACATAGTATGCAGATGACATTGACATGTGTCAGTTCCATAGTAAGTTTGTTTACATTTTGTTTTTTTTTTATTGGAATGAACCATAGATTCTATTTATAAAACTGAATTAACTTCCCCCACGAAACCCATACAATCGTAGAAGAAAACGTTGCCTCCCCATACCAAGTTGTTAGTTGTATCCAGGTGGATGTATTGATATGTAGATATCAATGAGATCAATTTGTATGAAAACCCATTTTTTTGCTACAATTGCACTATGAATTCCGAATTCTTGTTTTTTTTTCTTTTGTTGTTTTTGTATGTGCTTCTTTGTTTTGTAGTCAATAAAGAGTATTTTATTAGATTTGAATTCCTTTAGGGAAAGTTGTTCAGTTTCTTGAGTAGAAACCATATTTAACCAAAACGCACGAAACAAAATATCACCTCTTTCTATTTAGAACAACAGAGAATCACAATTCAGTAAAAACCCTACAGAAACACATCCTAACCTCGACATAACCCACTTAAACATTACTTAGAAGAATAACCTTATTTATACTAACAGACTTGCATCACCGACTTAATCCTACTTAACACTACACTTACTTGTAAAATTACAGCGACCATTATAAGTTAAACCCTCTCAGGTTCTTAAGCCGCCTCTCCAGGTCATCGACTTCTGCCTTATGCGCAGGCCAAGCATCGTTGGGGGCACTTTTCTTTCTCTCGCCCCCCGGGGCAGCTACGAAAGCTGTGGGGACTGGTGTGGTTGTCTTGCCGGGGCTTTCCGAGCTGTAGAAGGATTTTTGTTATAAGGTCAAGTAGGTGAGGGGATATGGGGGGGAGGCTGACGTCTTTTTTTAGAACAAGACGTCGTTTTAACAGATGCCAAAAAGTTACTCAAAAGGTAAGGGTAGGCCGACGTCTTAAAATTTTAAATATTTTGTATTGACAGATGACAAAAAGTTAATCAAATGATTAGTAAGGTCAGGTAAGAGGGGGGGGGAGGGATTTCGATTTTTAATTTTTTTTAAACAAAATGTCATTTTGACAGATGATAACAAGTAACTCAAATGATCAGTATTTATTTTTGATGCAGTCGAATCCCGGACTGGCATGTTTTGCCGATGCCATGTACCCGTAGCTTCATACCTGAGTACCGCAACTCTACACGCCACTATTATGCCAATATTAATCAAGGCTAACACATGTGTATTATTTGAGTTGTATTGACCTATACTGTAACTGTTGTTACAAAATTTTCTATTTCATTTCACAACCTGCGCCTGCAACTACTGTTACATTTCCACTCACTTGAAGTACTCGGTGCTGCCGCCCAGGTCCCCGCCATCGCCGTCACTCGTGTTGAAGAGCCACACGCCACCCGAGAGCTTGTGGTCTCTCACTTGGAACTGGGAGCCGTACAGCCGCGGGGGGCTCGTGAAGTCCACGTCTAGGGGTTGACCTGAGTGAATGAATAAATTAAATAAATAAAATTGTATTATTTCAGACATGACTCCATACATTTTCAATGAATTAAGTAAATAAAATTGTATTATTTCAGACATTAATCCATACATGTTCAATGTACAGAGATAACTACTTCGAATAAATATTATTTCATTTCATTTCATTTCGAATTAAGTGTTTATTGCACAACATAAACAGGAAAAGATCCTTTGATTGTAGGTTCTTGGAGGAACATTATATATCAATATCAGTCATTTGAAAATTTATGTGGCATAAATGAAAAAACTACAAAACTGGGTGATAAACGGGAAAACATAAACAATATACAAGAAAAAAAGATGTACAGGTAGGCGGTCTTATCGTTAAAGAGCGTCCTGCTCGACAGATGAGGCTTCCATTAAATTTAATTTAATTGAAATTTATTTTTTTATTTAATTAAATAACCTAACCATATTAGTCATTCTCGGGATCAAGACGAATCTAACAACACCTCTCAAGCTAAAACCATCAAGCCGCAATTAAGCCACAGAGCGTGCTAAATATACATACATACACTCGAAAAACATTACCCTCCTTCTGGCGCAGACGGGTAAAAACAAAATTCAAAATATGTTTATTCGAAGTACGTAACTGTGTACACATTTCGAAGGTCGTTTTGAATCTACCTAATACGAAGTTCCTACCACTCGGAACTCGTATACGTGTTTGCGGGGAGAGAAGAAACGTCGGGTCCAAAAGAACTCCCTCTGACACATTTTTGGATGTCTTTTGGCTGACGATGGTGTTGAAGACGCCATACCTGGATGCAGTCTCTCATCCTGCCGCAGATCGTCAAACTGGTTGTTGTTCCACGCATCGTCCAGTTGGAGGCTCTGCCCCGCCGGCGGGTACCACGGCTTCGATGCCCGGACGGGGGTCGACTTTGGTTCTGCTGAATAACCAAACATAGGTA
Organism: Coleophora deauratella; assembly: GCA_958295455.1. Taxonomy (NCBI): domain Eukaryota; kingdom Metazoa; phylum Arthropoda; class Insecta; order Lepidoptera; family Coleophoridae; genus Coleophora; species Coleophora deauratella. Next base: position 2,407,695 of record OY282415.1, on the reverse strand, counting down.
AATAAAATTTTGCTATTTCAATAACTTAATCAATACTAGTTACTATGGTTCATTCCAATCAAAAAAAAGGCGAAAGGTAAACAAAGATAGTATGCATCTGACATTGACATGTGTCATTTCCATAGTAAGTTTGTTTACCTTTTGTTTTTTTTTTGATTGGAATGAACTATACATCAACAATTACCTAATTATGAAATATTTTTTCACTAAACAGCTCTTTCGTTAAAACAGTAGAAAAACGTACTAGCTTGGAATTTTATGTGTGCAATTATACAAAAAAAAATGAATATAGAAACGACTATAAGAAATTACGACGTGATGATTTGCTATTTATCTCTTACTTAGGGGCCGTCCATTAATCACGTGATCTTTTTTAGCAACTCTTTAGACCCCCCCCCTGGTGATACGTGGTGAGGTTTTAGACAACCCCCCCACCCCTTACCCAAAATCAACGTGTATTTTTTTGGTACAAAATATTATCTTTAAATGCAGGTATAATGTAATTTAATTCTGGAATATTAAGCACCGTGATAAAAATTTCCAGACACGGTTGTTTCTGACTGCCAAAAGCCGTTTCGAACCTTGGAGAGAGTTAAAAACAACAACAGTCCGACGTATGGAAATTACTCTAGAAATCGCGCGTTCAACGAAAAAATAAATCCCCCTTGTGATATTTCGTGATTTTTTCTGAACCCCTCCACCCCTTTTGAGCCTCACGTGATTAATGGACGACCCCTTACCTGCCGTGCTGCTACGCCGGCCGCCTCCTTGACCTTCACAGGAACCAGCCAACGAGTTGTTCGTTACAGCCTATGCAGATTGAAATTGAAATCGTGGAACAAATTTTAACTGTGGCTTCTAGACATGAAACTGAACAACTTTCTCCAGGAAAACAATTTTGGACTTTCCATACAAAGTTGGCTACTCAGCTTATTGATTTGTATGAAAGAGTCCAATTTTTATTTTGCTCCAATTGAAATGATTTCTTAAAGAAAGTTGTTCAGTTTCATGTCTAGAAGCCACAGTTAAAATTTGTTCCACGATTTCAATTTCACCCTGTATATACCGATTTTCAAGAGAACTTCAATAGCGCGTTTTAGAAATCTCTCACCTGCTGGTACACGAGCCGCTTCCTTGACCTTCGCAGGCGCCGGCCTCTGCCTCGGGCTGGCATCTTCCACTCCCAAGGAGTTGAGCTGAGCTATCAGGTTCTCCTCTCCCCTTACCTGCTGCTGGTACTCCAGCCACCTCTTTGACCTTCACATTCACAGGCACCGGCCTCTGCCTCGGGCTGGCATCTTCCACTCCCAAGGAGTTGAGCTGAGCTATCAGGTTCTCCTCTCCCCTTACCTGCTGCTGGTACTCCAGCCGCCTCCTTGACCTTCACAGACGCCGGCCTCTGTCTCGGGCTGGCATCTTCCACTCCTAAGGAGTTGAGCTGAGCTATCAAGTTCTCCTCTCCGTCGAAGACGAACTCCCGATCTGAGCGCTCGGAGACGCGACGGGCAGGCTCCGATGGGACTTTGGTACCTGAGAGGTGGAAATTACGAACCGTTTTATTTGCAAGAACACTTCTCAGTAACATTATAAATGCGAAAGTATGGATGTTTGTTTGTTTGTTCCACTTTCACGCCGAAACCACTGAACGGATTTGGATGAAAATTGGCAGGTAGACAGATAAAGCACTCGGCTATCACACAGGATACTATTTATCCCGAAAAACTCGAGGGTTCCCAAAGGAATGGCTAAAAACTGAAAATTTTACTTTGTCACTAAATGGCGCCGCCTGAACATTTTATTTCTCTGTGGACCCACTTCTGAAGTCCGCACAGGCGAAGTCGCGGGCGGGAGCTAGTAATAAATTATAGTGTGCTTATGACCCCACGATAGAAGTGAAAACTTAAACACATTGTCCGCCACGCTTCTTTTTCATGTCGTATCACCCGGGATGGGGAAACATGACCATCATGAGGACAACTGGTGAGAACTGTAGTTTGGGGCCGAGTTAGGTGCTTTTTTTTTTATGTGATAAGGAAGGCAAACGAGCAAGTGGGTCACCTGATGGTAAGTGATCACCACTGCCCATAGACACCTGCAACCCCGGAGGGGATTGCAGATGCGTTGCCAACCTAGAGGGCTAAGATGAAATGCCTCTTGTGCCTGTAATTTCCTCGGCTGTCTTACTCTCCACACCGGAACACAACAGTGCAAGCACTGCTGCTTAGCGGCAGGATTAGCGAGTAAGATGGTGGTAGCGATCCGGACGGACCTCGCACAAGGCCCTACCACCCGCAAACTTCTGCTTCTATTTCCATTTCCCCCACGCTACGATATGAGAAATCGGGCGACGAAAAAGTATAAAAGTCTCACAACCTGTCGTGTGTGGCACGAAAATCCGTTGTCGGCCCTACTTAGCAGACTGTGGCGGTCAGAGGGTCAAGGATACATTCAATCTGTATAAAGAGATGATGCCAAGGGCTTACCAATTGAGGGTAAAAAAAGAGCGATTTAACGTCACCGACGGACTGGTCAGTGGAAGGAGCTTATTACTAATGATCGGAAATTCGGATGCAATTATACCTAAAATTGGGGAGCTAGCATAATATGGACATGCCGTTTTGAATAGAATTGGAAACTATTGGCCATACATATGTAGTGTTAAATGTTTCACATTTTAGCCCCCCTATCACCTCCTGAAAGGATTACCGGTAACCCTGTGTATATAAAATAGGTTGTGGATATAAACACATAATAGCATACATAAAATTTTCAATAATATCAACATTCACTACAATCAGATCATTACAATTAAGAATACCAACGCTTTTTACGATGCCGGTATCCCGAGAATTTTTTCTATGAAAATCTATAAATTTATTGGGAAAGGCATATCCATACTGTTCTTTCTAAAAACGAAATTGCATCCGAATTTCCGATCACTACTTATTTTATTACGCAAGGTCCAACTGGGTGGGTGCCACTGCTCGCTCTACACCCGCCGCCGGCAGCGCACTGTGCCGGCGGGAGCGAGACAGCCAGCGCAGTTACCGGCATAAGAGGCATTCCACCGTAGCCCTCAATATCACCATTTTTTTCACACTTCTTTTTAATTTTTATGGCAGAGGTGGCAAACGAGCAGACGGATCACCTGATGGTAAGCGATTACTACCGCCCATAGACACCCACAACACCAGAGGAGTCATAAGTGCGTTGCGCGCCTTTGATATGGGAGTACGATCTTTTCTTCAGGTTTGAATGACGTATCGGTCCGGAAATACCGCAGGCGACAATCCATTCCACAGTTTTGTTGTGCGAGGCAGAAAGTTTCTAGTGAAACGCACAGTTGGTGAGCCCTGCTTTATAGCAGTGAAAACTCTTATGAGGACTACTCTTCCTTATCTACTCTTATGTCTGGAGTTACAGATGCAAATATAGGCGGCGGTTTTCATTTGCTACTTTCCAGCTACGGAAACGGTAGGCCGTCAGCCATTTGCCACCTATAAGATAGAAAAAAAATACTTACCGGGAGCAGTTTCTCCCTCCCCGCCACCGGCGCCACCTCCAGCCAGGAGGAGTCGTAGTTCCTCCTCCAGGTCTGCATCAGTGTCGTCAATGGTCGAACTGAGAGCTTTCTCCACCTCGTTGTACTCTTCTAGCACCTACAAATGAAAAGTTATATAACATAGAGCCTTCTAAATGGGAAGATGAGGCAGCTTATCATCCAGAATGGAGACACCTGGTTAAGGTGTACGAGTTTTCCTTTGGGCGACAAAAAGCGAGACGACTTAAAGGCCAGACAACGCCAGATCACGTATAACTATGACAGAGGTGTGCTCAGCTGTCCCCGATGTGAACGAACCCTTACCGCCAAAATCGGCTACATTAGCCATCGAAGGAGACCAACAAAGCTCTAATAATTAGCCGATCCAAAAAGTCGCCATCGCTAACATCGGTTGGATGTCATTATAAAGCTTACGGTAAATACATTATTTGTACTTGTACGGAGGTGAGTCAAATATAAACCGGACTTTTTCCAGAATGGTTTATTTAAATAAAATTTAAAATCAAAAATATTTTATAGTTTTTCTACATAGCGTTCCACGTTTACATATTTTTCCCAACGGGTGGGAAGCTTGTGGATCCCCTCTTGATAAAAAGTTTGAGGACGTGTCTCGAACCAATAGGGTATTTTACTCCATACAAGAAAAAATCGAAAACTGCTTATTTACTGTGGTATTTGTAATACGTAATCGATTTAATATGATTTCTATACAATAAAATGAGAAAAAAAATTATTTTTGATTTACAAAAATCTAGTTTTTTAATCTGTTATTCAAATGTCTGAAACGACAGCCGCCATGCTGGTTGTCAGGTGACGTCACAATAGTGGTAAACAATGACATTTTGTTCGCGATATGTGTCAAAATTTTAGTACAGAGCTGTTTTGTTTACTCCAGAAATGACGTCACGACCTAAGCATCATGGCGGCTATCGTTTTCGCGCGCTTATTGGCAATGGTAATTTAAAATGTACTTTTGGGGTACTTATAGGTTTCAAAAAAATTTTAAAAAAATATTTTTTACTTTTTCCCACCTAATGATCAATTTGAGATACTTTTCAAAAAATGGTGAAAAACCCTATTGCACACGAACTCCTCTACACTGTCATTGCTTTCAAAATGATGTCCGCCAAGTGCTTCCTTCAAAGGCCCAAAGACATAGAAGTCACAGGGGGACATGTCTGGGCTATAGGGAGGGTGTTCAAGTGCTTCCCAGTGTAATTGGTCAAATTTTTCTTTAGTCAGTGCGGCAGTGTGATCACTGGGATTGTCGTGCAACAAAATTACGTCTCTGACCGACTGATTGCGTCTTTTTTTCTATAAGCAGCTTTAGCACTATCTATACAGGGTGTTAAAAAAAGTGTGTTTGAAATTTTAAGGATTTCTCAGAATCAAGTATAGAATCCAGGAAAAATATTGAAAAAATTCGCTCTTCAATTTTTTTTTGCAGTTTTTCATACAAATTCTCGATTCACTAGATTTAGTATGAGAATCTGAAAATAATAATTGAAAAACGAATTTTTTCAATATTTTTCCTGGGTTCTGTACTTGATTCTGAGTAACCCCTTAAAATTTCAAACGCACTTTTTTTAACACCCTGTATAGCTGGCAATAATAAGCAGCATTGGATGGCCCTTCAATGAGATCACGAATGACAAGAAAGTTCTCGTCTGTCACGCTTGTCCGTGGACGCCTATTGTGGCTCTCATGTTCTACGGCTTCGCGCCCTTCTTTAAATTTATTGGCCTAGTCAAAGACTTGGGTGCGTGAGAGTGTTGCATCCCCAAAGTGAGCGTTAGTGAGAATTTCACTGGGCGTAACGCCTTCAATCGTCAAAAACTTGATGACGCGTTGCGCAACTGCAGGTGTGACCTCTTGCGTAGACATGGCTGCACTGACAGAACTAAGGCGGCGCCGGGGAAGCAACCGGGTCTCCTCCCCTCACCATTCTCCGTTCTCATCCGTCCCACTTCTACCCATCCGCTCCTCTCAATATCTTTGCATTTAAAACGAATGTCCGGTTTATATTTGACTCGCGTACGTACTGTTGTACCTATGTACTTTTGCAGATGCCGCGATAACTCGGTATTATAATCATTAATATAAAAAGTTTGCCAAAAATTATGTTAAATATCAAGCCTAGTATCATACCATAGCGGGCTCAACTCTATGTATTAAAAATACAGGATGTTAAAAAAAGTGCGTTTGAAATTTTAAGGGGTTAAATCTGAAAAAAAAATTGAAGAGCGGATTTTTTCAATATTTTTCCTGGGTTCTGTACTTGATTCTGAGTAGCCCCTTAAAATTTCAAACGCACTTTTTTTAACACCCTGTATAGTGAGGACAAAAACATACGTCTTTCAAGTCGTCCATAGTGTCGTGAACCGCATCCGAGTCCAGACCGCCATCTTTCATGGTCTTCTTCATGGCTTCTGAACTAGTCCTGGGAACAAGATGAGAAGGTTTAAAATAACGTTTTCTGGCATAGGCAGGGTTCGAAATTACGAAGATAATTATTTTCTTTGATAATTATCAGTGCTGATTTATATATTTTGGAGGATTAGGCCATAACACACACACACGGAGCGAAGTCCGGATTGGTGGAGGTTGTGGGGCTAGTGTCTAGCCCCAGTGTCAGAAAATTTCAAGCCGCCTATAAGGCGCCATGGCCTAAGGACTGCCATCTAGCGATAGCAGCTGACACCAACGGCTTAACGTGCCTTGCGAAGCACGGAAACGGTCCGTTTGGTAGGACCGTTCCGCGTGGTAGGAACTTTGTACTAGGTAGAAAAAAGGCGATTTAAAAGTATGTGCAAAACATCTACTTAAATAAAAAATCTTTTGATTTTGATTTGACTTTGGTCAAGATAAATGCCACTAACAGTCAAACCCCGCTACGCCCCGTATAATATTGTATAAGCGACGCGCCTTGGGGAAGGCCTATGTCCAACAGTGGACTTAATGGGGCTGATGATGATGTTGAGTTCGACGATGTACGTAACGACGATATGGTGCTATTCACGTGGACATCTCTCATCTGATGGAGTAACTGACGGACGTTGTCAAGCGCCTGTCAATGGCACCTACACCTGTTTTCCACACCTATACGTTTCACCTACACCTGTTTTTCACACCTATATGTTTCACCTACACCTGTTTTTCACCCCTATATGTTTCACCTACACCTGTTTTTCCCACATACATGTTTCATCTACACGTGTTTGTCACACCTAAGTATATGTATCCGTTATTAACACAGCACTCACTTATGCGTGTCGAAGATGACGCTATTCACGTGGATATCTCTCATCTGGTGGAGTAACTGACGAAGACGTTGTCGAGCACCTGTCAATGGCACCTTCACCTATTTGATATGTACCTACACCTCTTTTTCACACCTATTTGTTTCACCTACAACTGTTTTTCACACCTCTATATTTCACCTACACCTGTTTTCACCCCTAAATGTTTTACCGACATCTGTTTTGCACACCTATATGTATTTATTATTAACACAGCACTAACCTGTACGTGTCGACGATGGCGCTATTCACGTGGACATCTCTCATCTGGTGGAGTAACTGACGGACGTTGTCGAGCGCGGCCTCGCATCGCGCCGCGCGTTGCTCCGCTTTTAGCTTGCGACGGAGGTGGTTTTTGGCCTGGGGGCGAACAACGACATACAGTGTCTTAAAAAAGTACGTTTGAAATTTTAAGGGATTACTCAGAATCAAGTACTTACAGAATACAGGAAAAATATTGAAAAAATCCGATCTTCAAGTTTTGAAATGAAATAAAAATATTTTATTTGAAGTAGGTATCAGTTTACACTTTTCGAGGATCATTCTCTTGTCTGTCTAATACGATGTTCACGACGGAACAAAAGGTGAAATAAAAAAAAACCCTTTTAGGCCATATTAATATTCGTTATAGTTTCTTTGAAAGATATAAAAAATAAAAATATTGTACAGAGCAAGTACTAGTGGCCGTGGTTAGCGAGAGAACGCAATGACGCCGGTGCGGAGTACATACAATGCTCCACCATAGTGGGGGAAGCTTAATAAGTTTACATGGCTAGTTAAAGTAAATAAAACCTTATAGAACATATTAAAGAAGGCCACATTAAAATGTTACATAAAAATAGTTAAGTAAGTGTTCTAGTAAGGCCACGTATTAATTGACTGACTCTCGGTGGCTAAGTGGTTAGCGATCCTGACCTCTGATCCGAGAGTCGTGGGTTCGATCTCCACACAGGGCAAACTTTTCTGTGATGAGCAGAATTGTTTGCTCTGAGTCTGGGTGTATTATATCTATATTTGTATGTATTTAAAAGTATATGTGTATGTATATCAGTCTCTGGTTCCCAAGATACAGGGAATCCTAGTTTGGGGCCAGATGACCGTGTGTGATTTGTCCCAGATATTATTATTAATATCACTGTCGAAGCGACGAAAAGACGCCGGCGGCGTAGACATACGAGGTCCCACCACTCGGAACTCATATACCCGCCGTTTCAGGAAGTGATAGCGGTGCGAGAAGAAACGTCGAGTCCAAAAGAAACTCGCACCAACACATTTAAAAAAGAAACATCATTTCTAATACAATTTGTGTCATTACTTTACATTTCCATATCTTTTTTTTTTTTTTTTTTTTTATGTGATAAGGAAGGCAAACGAGCAAGTGGGTCACCTGATGGTAAGTGATCACCACTGCCCATAGACACCTGCAACCCCGGAGGGGATTGCAGTTGCGTTGCCAACCTAGAGGGCTAAGATGAAATGCCTCTTGTGCCTGTAATTTCCTCGGCTGTCTTACTCTCCACACCGGAACACAACAGTGCAAGCACTGCTGCTTAGCGGCAGGATTAGCGAGTAAGATGTATCTATCTATCAGCCGAAAGACGTCCACTGCTGGACAAAGGCCTTCACCAAGGATTTCCACACCGACCGGTCCTGTGCGGCTCGCATCCAGCGGCTTCCTGCAACCTTTACCAGGTCGTCGGTCCACCGAGTCGGAGGCCTGCCCACACTACGTGTTTTTGGTAGCCTGGCCTCTGCCGGAGATTCTTCGCACCCCATGCCCCGCCGTTACCGTGGCCGCTACCGGAGTCAGGAATAGCGGAGCTGCCGGGGACTAGGGGCCGTTGTTTTGGGTTCCTAATCATATTTGGGGGGTAGTTGCCATAATCGCCACGCTTGGCATGCGGGTTGGCGATCGCAGTGTGGCGTGAGCCAAGATGGTACGCGGAAAGACACTGCTGCCCATCCTTTATGGATCCATGGATTACATGTCCATACTCGCTCATAATAAAGAAGGCCGCTATGCATATATAGTTTCGGTATACTATGAAGGCAGCATACATCTTTATCATTTACATAGTGTTTTATATTATAATAAATAACCTTTGGAACTATAAAAGTTGAAACGATTTGATCGTTAGTTTTAGGGAATCCGCTGCGTTAAGCGGGTGCACGCCGCGGGGACCCGCGCCGTGCTCCGTCGCGGACAAATTTAAGCCGTCGCGGGCGCCCGTGACAGGGATAACGCAGCGGCGCTCACTTATTTTCTTGAAACAGCTCCGCTCGTGTGCTCCTTCGCACGGACACACGAGCGTACCCCGCCTCACGCAGCGCTGCTCTATGAAATGACATGAAACAGCACCCGGAGCGGACGCCCGCGCCGTGCACCCGCTTAACGCAGCGGACGCCCTTAATTTAGACGACACGTAAATTACAACTAACTTGCTAACCCATAGTCAATTTGCGAAAAAAAATTGGACGTTTTTCTTACAAGTTTCTTGGTCAACTGAAACTTGTTATCGTCATTTTCAATGTAAACCACACGAAACTCACAGCCAACTTGTTCCCCAGCTTCATAGCGGCGCGAGCGTCGGCGGCGGCGGCGGCGGCGTCCCGCGTCAGCCGGGCCGCGTCACCACTCAGCCTAGTCTCGGCGCACATCAGGCGAGCCACCGCCTCGTCTGACTCCGTGATCGGTGAAGCCTTCTTGTTTGGATCGGCTGGGAAAATTTACATTGTTTTTTAAATTCAAATTCAAAACATGTTTATTCTACTTTTAATTATATTAAAATACAAGTAGCATTGTACACTTTTTGAAAGTCATTTTTTTTAATCTACTTAATACAAAGTTCCCATCACTTGAAACTCGTATACTTAATATACAGGGTGTAACATTCAAGGTGTGCAATATTTGTTGAGAAAATGTATGAGCTCATACGATTGATTGATGATTAAGAATAATTTATCAAATTCATGATTAAAAATATTTTTTTCGGTATCATTTTTATATTTGTTGAGAAAATGTATGAGCTTTTATTGATTACGAATAATTTATCAAATTCATGATTAAAAATAATTTTTTCGGTATCATTTTTAGTATTCTGTGGCATTAGAATACTGAACGTGTCTGCTCTGTGACGCGCGCATGCCGCCACCACGGGCCGCTGCGCAGTCGCGCGACCTTGTCGGAGCCGCGCCGTTGGAGGATTATTATCGAAAGTCGATAGAAAAAAGTTACCTATTCTAAAAATCATTCGAAATTTTTTTATTTTATTTTAAGATGCCTTCTTTTTTAGTGATTCGTAATCAGTTTAAGGAGCTTAATCACCTCCGTAAATATTGCACACCTTGAATGTTACACCCTGTATATATTAGTAATTAATTTTACTGATGTAATTTTTATTTCTTTTTTCAAAATTTTTTTTTTTTTTTACTATGTTATGTAAAACTGCTGTTCTTATTTGTGTTTCCATATTTTCTGTGTGTGTATTTTTCTGAATAAACATTTTTCTATTCTATTCTATTCTAATTCCAAACCAGGACAACATTTACTTAATAAGAATCTGTGCCTTTCACTTGTAAAAGATTTATTAACCTAGGCTATCCCACTGACAACGCTTTACACATCTGAAGTCTACAAAGTATAAGTAAATAAACAATGAAATGAAAATATTTTATTCAAAATAGGTAGCAGTGTACACTTTTCAAAGTCACCCAAAGGGCGATGGAGCGTTCTATGCTTGGTGTTTCCCTACGTGATCGAATCAGAAATTAGGAGATAAGTAGGAGAACTAGTTACCGACATAGCTCTCAGAATGGCTAGACTTAAGTGGCAGTGGGCGGGGCACATAGCTCGTAGAACAGATGGCCGTTGGGGCAGTAAAGTTCTCGAGTGGCGACCGCGCACCGGAAGACGCAGTGTGGGCAGGCCTCCGACTCGGTGGACCGACGACTTGGTGAAGGTTGTAGAAAGCCGCTGGATGTGAGCCGCACAGAACCAGTTGGTGTGGAAATCCTTGGGGGAGGCCTTTGTCCAGCAGTGGACGTCTTTCGGCTGATAGATAGATAGTACACTTTTTGAAGATCATTCTTTTGTTCACCTAATACGAGATTCCTACCACCAGGAACTCGTATGCCCGCCATATACAACAATAAGACTCACCCAATTTAATGACATCTCCTTTCTTGACAGCCGTTCCCTGAGACACGAGGTATCCGAGAAGCACCTCAAACATGTCTCTGCCGCGTTGCCAGTCAATATTCCTCATCAGTTCCTCAACGGTACCGATACGCTCCAGACCCGGTGGGTAGTTCTGGAGTAGCTCGGTCGCTTGTTCCTGTTAGATTATTATATGATTTATTAATTATTGTTACTGTAAATGTTTGAAAATGTCTTAATGTAATAATAGCAAGCATCGGAGAAAATCTATGATATTGTTGTATTAGAATTTGTTGGACACAGCAATCTCCCTGAGAATATCAAAAATTAAGCAAATTGGAGTAAGAGTTAGCTAAAATGAATGGACAGATTATAATGAAACAAAAATGCATTATAATTACAATGAATTACAAAAATGCATAGGTATTTGACATTTTAAAAAACATGTAAACATAAAAATTGTATGCTTTCAAAATAAAAATTTTCAAAATTAATGTCACAAAACTAACTAATTTTGAAATACCTATACTGCCCTCATATACCACTTTTGTCCTTCAGACATACTAGGAGAGGAAGGTACTAGGTAGAAAAAAAAATATTGACGATTTAAAAGTATGTGTAAAGCATCTACTTAAATAAAAAACATTATGAGTTTGAGTTTGAGTTTGAGATAAGATGAACAAGAAGATACCATTTTTGTTACATATATGTACTGCATATCATAATGTAGACAACATACATAAAATATAATAAAAGTGGCCTTTTGGCTTCCATCATTTTTCCAACAACCTTTAGCAAATACAGGAGACAAGAAGCGAATAGCGGATTATACACATAATAGTATTATATACCTTAACAACACTCTCAACAACAAATCTCTGCGTAGGATCAATACTGGCTTTTGGTAACCCGTCGCTGTCCATCGCTTGACGCGCTGGCAGCAGGGAAGTGACGGCTGTGAGCGCAAACGCAGCGGGTTTGAATGCTAGACGCGCACCCCATCGGACCCAGCCTTCTGGTCCGTTGTGAAGGATTTGCTGGTACTTCGATATTGGGGAAAGTTGGCCTTCTCTGAAAGGTAAATGAAATTAATGTATAGAGTTTTTAGTACACATAAAACACTGATTCAAAAATTTTAAGCTGTTTTTATAAGATCAATTGTTTTGATTTTGTTGTGAATTTAAAAAAAAGTCAGATTTCCGTGATTTATAGCTGCATTTTTCATGATTTATTGAGTGAAATCTATTTTGCAAAAATCTTGAATTATTCAATATATAGTTTATAAACAATTACTAATATTTTAACAACAAAGTTACAAAATCTCATATTCTTAAGATTTTCTTCATAATACCTATTTTAAATTGACACATTGGAGCCCTAAAACATAAGAATTGAAATTCGTGCAAAAATCTAAACGAAATAAAAAATCAAATCTTTAATTTCACTAGGGAATTTATTGAAAATACTTACACACCTATACGGTAAGAAATTCATACGGACATTGTCTATAAAGCAATTTAACATATTAATTTAAAATGTACTACAAATTATTTTTATTTCAAAACATATTTGAGAGAATAATTGACTCCTATAATATCAAAGGCGGCAATATCCAAACAATATGTTTTCTAAGGAAAGGCAAATTAAGTTAATAAATTAAATTATAATGCCACGTTTGAAATTAACTGCTAGTTTTGTTGGGCAATTTGATTAGGTTACTACCAATTTTGTTACGAATTTATTTTTGTTATGGATTCTACGTTCATAGACAAACAATATTGTATTCATATATAATTAATGAGAAGGAGTGGATATTGCCGCCTTTGATATTATAGGACTCAAATATTATCCTGATACTCTGGCACAAGGAAAACATTAACGTTAAATCTGTTTTATACAGCGGGCGGGCTAGCCCCAACCTCATCCTGAGCTGCGTGGCGAGCCGGCTCGACTGCGCGTATGTGAACCGCTGCTGCAGGCTCTCCACCTCGGTGGTGGACCTGTGAGCGGCGGGAATCGCTTACGCAACTCAGTGAGTCTATTTATTTATTATTTGTTGTTAAAGATATTATTGTACTAACACAGGTTAAGTTAAATTGTTACTAACATGATAAGTCAAAGTCACTTGAATAAATAAATGAATTATTAAATTATACCTACTTACTAAGGTAGATAATACACTGCCCCGGAATCCACTCCAAGTGCAGTGTGGCGTTTTTTTACTATAGACAATGTCAAGTAAAAACCGCACACTGGAGCGGATTCCGGAGCAGTATTTTATCCGCGTAATAGTTCTTAAGTAGGTATAGGTACTTCGTAGGTAGGTACACAGATTGGTTTTAAAATACTTTAAATGTTAATATTTGGGCCAACCAATGGAACCTTTTACTATAGAGTATATGTAAACTTTAGGACACGTAATATGTAAATTTATAATTTGCCAAAACCGTAGACAATTCTTAATCTTACCGAAACATTTCCTCGACAACGATATCGACGCAGGCGGGCGTGCGCCCCTTCCTTTGGAACGCGAACTTCGCATCAGCAGCTGTGATTATTGGATCCTCCTTACACTTGCACCAGACCCTCAGCATATCCGACCAGAACTTCATCTTCATATCCCAAGATTCTGGGTATGCAGACTTTAGACGAAATGGCGCAAATAGTGCGTTCATCCTTACATCGTCGGACCAACATTGTGGCAGTTTATTGTCCGGAATCGCGTCCGGCAAACCCATTTTGGCGGGTGCGCGGCAATCTTGACTGATTACACAATGTTTGTTGATATTTTTCAAAAGGAAAACGTGTGATTTTGTAAAGAAAGATTTCACTACCATTCACGAATCACGACCGACCACTTTTCGCAAGACAGTTTACTTTTTAATTTTTGTCTTTGATTGAAATTTTCAGTTTTGAGTTCGAGGTTATTTTAGCGTTTGTAGTTTTCCATGGTTGTTGGGTTTCAGTTTGAGTTTTTTTTTTAGGTTCCGGATAGAATATGATTGCTCCAACCAGCCAGAGCCCATCCAAGGCAGAGCCAGAAACAGATTAACTTGAAGTGGTTGCCTTGTGCTGCCTGCTACTTATAAAAAGATACCATGAATGAGGGGGAAGCGGAAAATATGGCAACATGGTGTTTGGATGTCAAACTATTTTGTTGGAAGCCGTTCCATCGTATTATACATAGGTACCTATGGATTGCTTTTTTTTTTTTTTTTGTTTGGTTCTTTCCTGCTTTTGCAAGGAAAAGGCAAAGGCTTCTCTGGCCATACAGCCTATTCTTACGTAGTTTGCTCTTCTTTAAATATTTTTCTATTTCATTTGAGTTCTCATTTATTATCAATTTCTGTCGTCTTTAACTTTTTTTCTATTCTTCAACAAAATGATAGCACTTTTGATGAAGATTTCATGGACTTCTTGAGAGCACTCGAAACACAGTCTACACACTTTTATTTCATTATCCTACATATTAGACACTTAAATGGCACTTTATTGAACAATACACTATCAATATTATGCATTAAAAACCACGATATCTATTTTTTCGGATAATAAAACAAAAATGACAAACTCTTGCCGCGAGTTCCCGCCAAAAAGTCCCCTATGGATTGCATATGAAATGTCAGAGAAAGCGTTCCAGAGCACACTTTCGTGAGCGAAATTATTACTCTAACAACTGGATAGCCTATTATAAATCTTTTAAGGGTGAAAGAGTCAGGTAAAGCCTGCCCAGTGATCTTGCTATCTTGCCTTAGTTTTGGAACGGGACCTCAATCTGAAGTGAATGTCACTCATTATGTGGTGTGGTGTGTGTGTGTTCTTGTTGTGTCTCTCATCAGATTCAGATAATTTTCAATTTTCTTTTGCTGTTTTCAAAAGAATTATCGCCTACACAGCAAGGAATACGTTCCATACCATCCTGGTAAGTAATTTATGTTAGAACTTAACCGGAATCGTGTTTTATTTCATACATTTGTCTTGTTCTTGGTCGTTACACTTTTTCGTTTTCATTTGGTCGGAATTATTTGATTTATTTGGACTTTGGCTCACCGTTTGTCATCTTTTCAATTACACAACAACCTTGATGCTGGGTGGTCTCGCTGTGTACATAAAAGTCGTTGTATGTCTACGCCAGCACTATTCTCACTAACAAACATAACTGATGACGTTCTCAATGATCTAACGGAACTTGTCTTTCTCTCCACATTCTTGTTTGTTTGTCGTAAATAACTAACCTATCTACTGATATTTATTTCAAACTGTTTCATTTTTTTTTTTGAGTGAGTAATAAGTTTTCTGTTTGTGTCTCCTAAAGTTTTATTTCTGTGTCAACAAAAAAAATGGTCAAGTAGTGATGAAAAATAATATGTAGGTATTTTCACTCAAAATCAAAATCAAATCAAAAATCTTTTTTATTTAAGTAGATGCTTTACACATACTTTTAAATCGTCATATTATTCACTATAATTATTATCTTTATTGTTTTTAATGGTATACTCTGAGCTATTATCAAGCTGTGAAATGTACTTCCTTCCGAGGTTTTCCCTGAGTACAACAGTGCGGTTTTAAAAAAAAACAACAAGTTGATAATACCCCTGGTGTGAATGCTTACAGGCAGCAAACCACTTTCCATGTGGTGGGCCATCAGCCTCTGCTACAATTTTTTATTTTTTTATTTGTTTAGACTTCAAGGTCCATACAAGTTAGTAACTATGCAATCACAATCAAGAAACAGTAAAAGGTAAACAAACTTACTATGGAACTGACACATGTCAACGTCAGTTGGCTGCTAAGTTTGTTTACCTTTTGCTTTTTTTTATTGGAATGAACTATATTTACATACTATTAATAAACAAATAAACCAAAACAAAACAATTTTAATCTACATTATATTAGTAACTTATAGTTAAAAGTGATTTGGTCCAACAGACAGTTGATGTGTTCCGGCACGAAGATAAGATAGCCAGTTCCCCATTGCGTTGGGGAATCTTGGTAAGCCCGCTTCCATCTTCGGCATCATCATCACTTACCATCAGGTGAGATGATGCCAAGGGCTTACCAATTGAGAGTAAAAAAAAGATTAAACTCCACTGGAGTGGACTATTTTGCAATAAAAAATAACAACAAAGCATTAACCAATTTTCATTCGATTGATAACACATATTATAGCTTTAATCTTTATTAAGTATATAATCATGACACTTTATTTATTGTTGGGCAATATAATAATTATTTTGATTATTAAGTTTAATATTTAATTAATCTAATCTCAGGTGTTGGTAAATAAAAGTGAAGTACGAGTATGTATGTATGTATGTATGAACACTTTATTGCACACAAGGAGAACATTACAAAATAAAAATGACTAAGACTATGTGTACAAAGGCGGTCTTATCGCTAAGAGCGATCTCTTCCAGACAACCCTGGGTAAAGAAATGAAAATACAGGACAATATCAACGATAGTGCATTCATGGGAATAGAACCAAAAGAGTATGTATATTTATATGGAAAGATAGACGCTATATGTAACTGCAACATTTTTTTTAAATATCTTAAAGCTTTTGTTTTCAATACACATTTATACTTCATTCCAATCAAAAAAAAAGCAAAAGGTAAACAAACATAGTATGCAGATGACATTGACATGTGTCAGATCCATAGTAAGTTTGTTTACGTTTTGCTTTTTTTTGATTGGAATGAACCATAGATAGTCCTTTCACATCATCTCACCTGATGGTAAATGATGATGGGGCCAAATTGAAAAGCAGACTTACCAAGATTCCTCAACGCAATGGGGTATCTTATCTGCACATTGTAAAACATATTCAACCCAATTGTTAAAAAAAAGAAAATTTATAGATTGAAAGTATAACTATCACTACAACTTGCTATCTCATGAAGTATTTTTCTTCTTATCGTGTGGCACATTTGACCATTCTGTCCACAAGGTGTAGACGGCGGTTGCCTAGTGTTGCACTTAGCATCACCAGCCGTCACGTGTAGGGCATTTAGATTTACACCTACGGACGTGTGCAATGCGACCATCATACACATCTAGAAATCAGATGTGCAGGTTTCCTCATGATGATTTCCTTCACGGTTAAAGCAGTCGGTGTGAAAATGCACTTAAGTTTCGAAAAACTCTTTGGATTCAAATCCATGACCTCTGGTTAGGAGGACAGAGTCAATCCATGACCTCTGGTTAGGAGGACAGAGTCATTACCCGCTGCGCCACCGACGCTTTTTTATGAAGTACCTATTTATAAATGTGGTTGCTTTTTTTATGAAGTATTTATAAATGTAGTTACATACACTAATCATCATCAGCCGAAAGACGTCCATTACCGGACAAAGGCCTTTCCATGCTGTCCCATCTTGTGTTGCCCGCATCCAGCGACTTCCGTGATCTTCACTTAAACTTGACATAGATAATAATAATAATAATAATAATAGTTTATTTTCAAAAATGGATTAAGAACAATTAATTAGTAATCATAATTACAAAATGTGGCTTATTCTAAGTTCTTCAGAAATGCATGCAACACGTACCCATACTAAGTATAGTAATATACTTGTGTCATGGGCACGAGTTACGATCTCCCTCCGTGACATAGCCGTAATTTAGATGATATTGTTCTAGTAGAATAAGTTATACTTAACATTATTACAAAAACTACAAAATTTATTATTACAAAATATTTGTTAGTTGAATCTCTGTCTGTGTGTGTGTGTGTGTGTGTGTGTGTGTGTGTGTGCGTGTGTGACCACGTGTGATGTGTAGATCACAGAATCACTAAACTGAAGTTGCAGTGGACTGGGCAAATAGCTAATAGAACAGATGGCCTCAATAAGGCATTAAAGTTCTCGAGTAATATTGAATTGAATGACAATATTATTTGCCAAAAACCTTATATTTAGATACTTAATAACAGTTATTTAAAAGAAGATTTCGTAATTTATTTTTAAAATTGCTATTATTCAGTTCTTAATTATTTAGTCAGGTGACATATTAATTAAATGAATTTAAAAACACACACATTTCTTGTTATTAAGTAAGTAAAGTATATCGAGGGTTCACGGGCGACTTGTATTAAGCGACATTTTTGGAAACACAGGTAACCTCTACTTTAAAAATTTATTTCTTACAAAATACCTCACAAAAAATAACTTCTGAATAATATTTAAAATATTAAGAATATCGAGAATCTATATAATACTAAGAAGTTAAGTTTTAATGATTATTTTTATAAGAAATATTTTTATAAATCAGTCTCCTGAACATTTCTAAAAATGTCGCTTAATACAAGTCGCCCGTGAACCCTCGATATGTTGAAAATATTTTTGGTGTCAATTGTTGACTTTGTTTCTTACACTTATACAAAAGAAAAGAGCAAAAAATATTTACCTTACCACGCTTATTCTGTAAATGTAAAATAATCTGTATTTGTAATAACTAATAAATGTCATTTGAATTTTGTTTCAATGGAAATATTCATACAAAATTTCCATTCCATACCATAACGAGGTGGAAAAAAATAATTATTATTCAACCTACATTGTTTCTGAAAATACGTAGCCTTTATTCTTAACAGAGATCTCTAGGCTATTTGAAATATGATTCAAAAAAATTGAAAAGAATATGAAATGTCAAGTTTAGGTTGTTATCAAGATTGTATGCGACAGATAAGAATGACAATACATACATACAGTAAATATGGTTTTCTTATCTGAGATGCATTTTGATAGCACAGATCGGGTACGGAAACAGGATGTTATTTTACATTTTATTTTGTAAAGAATAGAACTTCCTGAATAAATTCAAGCGTTTTTCATTTGGATGAGAAAACTTCCGTAATATTGCCAAATAATAGTATGATGAAGCGGTCGTGACTCAGGCGGCTTGCGTGGTCGCATCGATCACGCAGGTTAATTGACTACAGACGCGGCCATAACCTGGATGGGTTTGACTGTTAGTGACATTTGTCTTGACCGTTTCCGTGCTTCGCAAGGCACGTTAAGCCGTTGGTGCCGGCTGCTATCGCTAGCAGGCGGCTTGAAAAACTTCTGACACTGGGGTTGTCCTCTAGCCCCAGAACCTCCACCAATCCGGACTTGGCCCCCGTGTGGCTTAAAACCTTCCCGAGTTATGGTAATGGACCCGTGCCCCTGCAGTGGGGATGTTAATGGCACAGTTAACCTTCATCCACGAGCTATAGACGGCGGTGTTACTTAATAGCTATTAAGAAATTAAACACTTAATGAAACAGAAATTAAATAACTCTCACTTATACACTCTATTGGTTGGTTTCTTGACCTGATCTACTGACTGACTAGTTTTTTTTTTTTAATTTTCCAATACAATCGCTTAGTGTGATTATAGTTCATTCCAATCAAAAAAAAGCAAAACGTCATTTGGACCCGGCAAAGCGATAAAACGCGATCCACGCGCATTTTCAAAAAATTATGTACTCGTAGTAGCTTTATTGCGTTTGTATGGAACAAATAAACATCCATACTTTCGCATTTATAATATTAGTGAGATGAGAAGCGTTACAGTTTTTGGCTTATAGTGTAGTTAGGTCATATACTCGTAGATACATGTATAATTTTTTTCTATTTATTTAACCAAGCTCTTCAAATAAATTGCATTTTTTAATAGTTTTAGATGTACTTAGCAAGTCTGGTACAAAAGCGCGAGCGAAGCGAGCGCAAAAATTTGAGATTTATCTTAAGAAGTTCTATACATGATAAGAGATCTTTTCTCCGCGAGCGAAGCGAGAATAATCCCACTGTAATGCTATTTGCCAGACAGTAGAATAGTTCTTTATGTTAAACGCGAGCGAAGCGAGCCCGAATATTTTAAATGACTTCTGATTTGTAGCAGAAATTTAACAAATTTTTGGTCAGTTTTCGACCTTGTTATGTGTCGGGAAAAATCTAGTGGTTCTGCTTGTATATTGTAAAAAGTAGTGAGAGGACCGAACGCGAAAATTTAAAGAATGACCTCGGTCTTAGTCAGGCCTACTGCTGATTTTTCTAGGGGGGGCCAAGAGATTTGTAGGGGGGGCCTGGCCCGCCCTGCCCCCCCCCCCCTAGCTACGCCCATGGCAGTGGGACCAAGAGACCTTGTGGTGTAGTGGGTAGCCAGACGCTTCACAATCAGAAGTTGCCCACAATCTAATCTAAATCTTGCCGCCAAATATCTGTCTTAACAGCATTGTTGTATTCCGTCATCGAGATAAGATAGTTCGGTAAAACGGTTGCGTTGTGGAATATTTATTATTAAGGCGAGGTTGTACTAAGCTAAGCTACTGCGCATTGATTTGCGCAGTACTGAATGCAAGTCCCAGTCACATGCGCCACGCGAGTTATTTACGTTCTAGTTTCTTTTTTCTGAATGAAAATGTCCAAACAAATTTTTTTATTTTATTTTATTTACACAGATGTATGTATACAGCATTACAGAAACACCAAGACACTGTATAATATAGCTTTTATCGGAGGCGGTAATATCCCTAATGGCGGAGTTTCCTTCATATCGTCGAAACCAATATTGTTATACAAATTTTATTTATAATAATATTTATGATAATATCAAAATTTAATTACACAAATAAATAACAGAAGGCAAAGTGAACGGTAAAAGAGAGAGGAAGACCAAGAACCACTTACATTCAACAACTCAAAACAAGGTCTGGTAGTCAGTAGTACCAGGAGTTGAAGGAGAGAGCGAGAGATAGAAGGAAGTGGTGGCTAATGCAATAACAGGGGCTCTCCCCTTAGATTAAGAAGAGTAATGATATAATAATACTTTATTTAGCTCAGACCAAATACTTTATTACTTTATTTTTTGGATATGTTAGACACTGGGAACTGTTTTAAGTAACGGTAGACCCATCTTTGGATTTTTTCTATCGAGCCGAAATTATGAAATCGTGTTTCGGATGGCGTACCATCGTAGGAAATACATATAGTCTAAAATAAGTTATTTTCAGACATAAAATTTCTATAGTTTTACGTTATAAATGTTCAAAAAAACGTCATTTTGGTACAAGAGCGCCTTAAATCCGATAAGAATTGATGTTTGGCGGCAAGACTTAGATAAGATGGTGGTAGCTAACCAAGCGTACTCAGAAAATGCCCTACCACCAACCAAATCGAGTCCTACAAAGTTGGGCCCGCCGGGAATCGAACCCATAAAAATCGACCCCCTGATGTGAAGCGAGCGGACATACCACTAGGCTACGGAGACGGCAATATCCCTATTGTGATGAAAAAAATGTTTGTTGCAGGTCGCATGACGTCGTCACGGTGACGATAGTCCAATCCGGTGTAGGACATGCGAGAGTCGCGTGCGCATGCTGCTCCGTAGCCTACAGCTGCCAGGCATGGTGTTAGGTAAGTGACATGTAAATAAATGTTTTTGTTTGTAATGTAAACTCTTTATTGTAGCAAACAGATTAAGGTTGCCTGCACAGTATAAGGACATTATGCAGTATGGACACTCCCTGCTGCTCTCTGAAGGCTACCTCCCCCCCCCCCCCTGTGTGATCGATCTGTGACCATTTGTCAAGAGGTTGGCACAATTCCAAAATGGATCCAAAGCACAGTATTGTAAGCAAAGACATTTTTTTTAAATGAAAGAGCTAAGCCTTCTAAGGCTGTACAGCCTTGTCTGGTGTATACAGCCTTTATTTGTAAAAGTCTGGCTAATGATAAAGAACAATGATTCAACCCTAGTATATCATGCACACATTTACATGTGTACAAACATGAATGTCTTTGTAGTAAACAATGGCGCGAAATTTGTATGAAGTGTCCGGGATGTGGGTTGCCTGTTAGGTTTTATTGTAGAATAGAATTTAAAAAAAACGTTGTTCATGGCATGATTGTGATAACCTAATATCACAACACCAATTAAAGAAAAATTAAACATAACTTATATGCGAGTACTGTTTGGTTGCTACTTTAAGTGTTTTTTGCTAAATAGATTTAATGTGAGGAACTTTGTACTAGTTAGAAAAAACGACGATTTATAATTGACCACGCTGAATACGTTAAAAACAACCGACTTCAACCGCAACAACTCCAATTTTGCTATGGTTTTGTTGATTTTCTCAAAAACCGCTGAATCGATTTCGATAAAATTTATATGGGACCACCTGTGAAGTATACCCTTTTAAACAAAAAAAGAATTTTCGAAATCGGTTCAGGTAGGCGTCTTCGAGTAATCGGTGAACATACATAAAAAAAATATAAAAAAAAAGATTCCGACGAATTGAGAACCTCCTCCTTTTTTTGAATTCGGTTGAAATAATGTGCAAAGCATCTACTTAAATAAAATAACATTTAGGTTTTTGATGTAATAATTAAAAGACGTAAAATACAAAAAAAAACTAAACAAAAAAATTCGTGTAAAATCAAAACGAACCACCTTAAATCTTATAAATACTGTCGCGTTTATGATATTGATAACAGAAGTTAGTATTTTTTTAATGTTTAATTCTAAATCAGTGTTTAACTCGTTTTTGTTAACCGACTTCAAAAAAAGGAGGAGGTTCTCAATTCGTCGGAATCTTTTTTTTTTTTTTTATGTATGTTCACCGATTACTCGAAGACGCCTAAACCGATTTGGAAAATTCTTTTTTTGTTTAAAAGGGTATACTTCACAGGTGGTCCCATATAAATTTTATCGAAATCGATTCAGCGGTTTTTGAGAAAATCAACAAAACATAGCAAAATTGGAGTTGTTGCGATTGAAGTCGGTTGTTTTTAACGTATTCAGCGTGGTCAATTATAAAAAAAAAACTTATTGCTGTTATCATCTTGAGTGCGTCAAAATATTGTCCCAATTTTACACTTCCAACTGATAACAAATGGTGCGTCTTAGTATTGTTCTGTTTTTACCACGTTTTGTTCGTAATGGGCTATTCTTCCGTGGTATGGGTCCACTATACACCAAAAAATGATAAGTAGGCTTGCGATAATACAAAATCAATTTTGAAGTTTTCTTTGCTTTTTTTATGTGATACGAGTAGGCGGCAAACGAGCAGGTAGGTAGGTATGTATTTAAAATACACAGGCGAGCCATGTCGGTCGGGTAAAACCAGGACTTTTTCGAAGCGAGATTTATTTAGTTATTTATTTATTCTTTAAGCATATTTTACAGCATTACTACACTTGGATTTGATTATCTTATTAAAATGAATTAAAGCCAGTTACAAAGTATCATATCGTTTTACCGTAAATTACTGAAAATATTTTCCAATTTTTTTTTTTTATAAATATTTAAAAAAATATCCGGCACAAATCACACACGGTCACCTGGCCCCAAACTAATAACTTAACTTGTACTAATTTATTTTTTGTCTGTTAGTCGATTTCTGTTTTTCAAAACAGTAACACTCAAAATCAAAATAGAGTTATGAAATTATTATAAAACAGACACCTTTTTTTAAATTCTAAGATAAGCTTTCACGAACTTCTTCTGTATTGACTGACTCGGTGGCTAAGTGGTTAGCGATCCTGACCTCTGATCCGAGAGTCGTGGGTTCGATCCCCACACAGGGCAAACTTTTCTGTGATGAGCAGAATTGTTTGCTCTGAGTCTGGGTGTATAATATCTATATGTGTATGTATTTTAATGTATATGTGTATGTATATCAGTCTCTGGTTCCCAAGATACAGGGAATCCTAGTTTGGGGCCAGATGACCGTGTGTGATTTGTCCCGGATATTATTATTATTATTGGCCTATTCATTTTTAAGAGAATCACATTTTTTTTTATTTGGGAAACATACAGGATCAAAATCTATTTATAAACTTTAACTTATAGCTAGATGCTTAACCAACAGAGTTTCCGCAGATAGGCTAAATACAATTTTTGTATTAGGTACCTTACAATGATTTTGGCAGCCATTGCTGGTCACACAAAAAAGTTATTTGACGTCACAGCTTTCATTTCGAAGTAGGTTAGGCATCGAACCCACGACTACGATATTAGGAGCACCTGCATCCCTGTCTTATACCTTATACAGGTTGTTAAAAAAGTGTTTTTGTTTTAAAGGGTTACTCAGAATCGAGCATAAAATACAGGAAAAATATCGAAAAATTCCGATTAACCATTTTTTTTTCAGTCTCCCATACTAAATCTGAATAGTGAATCCAAAATATATATTTTTTTGGAAAACGGAAAAAAAATAATTGTAGGTCGGATTTTTTCAATATTTTTCCTGTATTCTATACTTGATTCTAAATAACCCCTTAAAATTTCAAACGCACTTTTACCTTTCCTATGTATCCTATCACAACTTGCGCCTCATCCTAATACTAATCCCCATTTGTAATCCTTTCCTAGGAGTCCTGTCACAAAACACAACCTCGAGATCGCTTGGATTCCTCCAGCAACTTGTGAGATTTTTATTTGATTAATTTCAGTATTTTATGTAGAATATTGGTACACAGACACACAGAACTAAATTTAAGTGTTTTGTCTTTTTCTCTCTGTATCGAGAAGACAAGGATAGGATGCTTAAATTGAGTTTAGTCCTGTCAAATAAGTTTAATCGTAAACATCGAATCGACACCATTATGTAGTTTGTTAGTATGTTTTATTTGACGTAATTAATTTGTTCAAATCTTCAGTAGTTAATTTTTTGTATATGTTTGTATATTATATCAGTGGGCCTGTAATACTTTACTAAGTTAAATGACGTCTTAGCTATACTGTTTATATGTACGTGGAAATTGTTAAGGATTTACAATATTTAAAAAAAAACGAACTTTTGTAATCATAGTTTTAAGAAACAGCTGTTGTATTTCCCTATTATGTAAAAATAAAAGAAAGTTGGCGGACAATAAAAGTAAAAAAAAAAAAAAATAAATGGGTGAATTATCGCCAAGATATTTATTTTTAATTATTTTAAAAATGCACTTCTATTTTCGACCATTGTGCAAGGGTAATAAAATATGTGTAGAACTCGTTAACTAAAGCTTCTAAAGCGTCGGTGGCGTAGCGGGTAGCGACTCCGTCCTCCTAACCAGAGGTCGTGGGTTCAAATCCTGGCCAGTGCACCAATGAGTTTTTCGAAACTTACGTGCATTTTCATACCAACTGCTTTAACGGTGAAGGAAAACATTGTGAGGAAACCTGCACATTTAATTTCGAGATGTGTATAATGGTCGCGTTGCACAAGTCCGTAGGTGTAAATCTAAATGCCTTACACGTGACCGCGGGTGATGCTAAGTGCAACACCAGGTAACCACCGTCTATACCTTGTGGATAGAACGGTTAAATATGTCACACGATAAGAAGAAGACGAAAATCATACAAGTTTTGGTCTGGTGAGAGCAAACATACAATATTTTTTGCACTTTTTTTTTTGCCGAGGTCTGTGCCCACCTGGGCGCCCTTAGGCATCTTCTTGCTTAGGCTGGGTGCCCCACGAAGTCGCCTTCCCTGTCCGGTGAAGTTGCGAAGGCCCAACAGCGAACAATAAATTGTAATTTTCAAAAAAAGGAGTAAAATTAAGTTTACCGGGATCGTGGTTTTACATTTAGTCCAAACAGTGCTAGGTAGTAAATATCGAAAGATGTCAGATTGGATCATAGCCCGCGGCGGACTTATTAACCCGTTGATCGCCACGCTTCTTCTTATTTCGTGTCGTTACCCCAGGGATTGGGGATCGTGACCATCATGAGGTTAGATAAGCCAGTGAGAACTGTAGATTGGGGCCGAGTTAGGTACTTCTATTTCAATTTCCGCCACGCTACGCTACGCGAAATCGTGCGACGAAAATTTATGTCAAATCCTGTCGTGTGTGGCACGAAAAACCGTCGTCGGCCCTAAGCCTTCCGTGGCGGTCAAAGTGTTAAAGCGCGCGTGTCACACGAGATGCTGTTGGCTGTTGGCTTTCGAACCGGTTTGCGTCTGGATGGGGTGATCCTGGGGCGTGGCGTGGCGTGGCGTGACGTGGTTTGATTGAGTTCAGATGTTTTGTTCTACATTTGGACATTGCTGCCTCGAGAGGGACGGAGCGGAGATGGATATGTTGTGACTGATATTATTGTAATAATATGTGTAGTGTGTGTGTGGTCGTGTCAATCAAACAGGTTAACTGACCACAGACACGGTCATGACATGGATGGGTTTAAGTGTTACTGGCATTTATCTCGAGCGGTTCCGAGATTCGCAAGGCACGTACGTTAGTCTGTTCGTGTCGGCTGCTGTCACTAGATGGCAATCATCTTGGCGGCTTGAAAACTTCTGACACTGGGGTTGGTCACTAGCCCCACAACTTTAACCGATCCAGACTTGGCCCCCGTGTGTGGAGTATGGCCTAACCTTCCCGAAGTATGGGAAGAGACCCGTGCCCCTGCAGTGGGGACGATATGGTTTGTTAACGATTACGTTAAAAAAAGTCATTTTAGGACTTCCCTTACAAAGTCAGAAAATCATCTGATAATTTAAAAACGAATGAACAATGAAAGTAGTTCAAATTCATGAATAAAAGCCCTCATTCGATTTCGTTTATTCATTTATTTATTATTATCGAATAACAAATTATTAATAGAGTTATAAAGCATAACCAAGATGTTAGAAACTGATCACGACAGAACGAAAAACGGCAAACATGACATGTAAATATATAACTATAGCTAGTTAGACTAAGTCGTAGCAATAAGTTGAAATTTTATAAGTGTTTTGTTAATAACTTTTTTGTTTTAATAGTTGGCCTGAATGTTATTTGTGATTTAGATAGCCTATGTCTACCTGTGTTAAATAAAGATTAGTAGTTTAAGTAGACATAGGTATTTTAGGCTAGGTATTAGGTAACATTTTTTTGTAAGACTTTAGTCTATAAATAATTAATTAAGATAGTCATAAGTTTCCTTTTGTATTTATTAGTTAAGTTTTGATAGTATTCATTCAATAAAGTCGTTAGAATTAAGTAGAAATAAGTAATCTAGGTAAAAATTAGGTATTTAGGTTTTTTACATATAAAGTTGATTTTACCTTAGTTATTAAGCTGCCCCTAATTAAAATATGTCATTTGTGTGCGTTTCATTAATAGAAAGTACAATCCGATTGCACAAACCCGGAAAAGCCACGGGAAATAGGAATTTGTGCGAATTTTCCCGCTCCCCATACAAGCCGTGTAGCTTTTATATGAGGGGGGCGGGAGGCGGAGCCATATAAATACGCACCAAACAAAAATCGCTCACCAGAACGAGACGACGGCCTGGCGGGCGGTTGTGTTACGATAACGGCATGCGAAATAATGTAACCCATCTAATGGTATGTTTTTATTTAAGAAAAAATGTAATTTTGTTAAAATTATTAATAAATGCATTTCCGGGGGTGAGGGGCTGACCAAGCGAGTTTGCCTATATAAGGAAAATACACGGATCGCTGGCCAGCAAATTTTGATATAAATATGAGCTCGTTGGTCAGCGATCCGTTCAGTCATTCGACAAGCGGCAAGCTAGTAGCTTCGGAAAAAGTAAAATAGAAAAAGGCGGAAAAGGCTCGCTTGGTCGGTTCTCTCGCTCCCCCGGCTGCGGAAAATCAACACCCCTGGTTTCATTCCACTCCACTACGATTAAGTAAATCGAGGTGCCGCCCACATTTGGTCCTTCACGAGCCGCATTGAAGATTTTGAAGATATCAGCATGGTGATAACACGCAGCCGAGCGGGGGACGCGCCGCCAAGCGAGCTGCTGGCGCCTGGATCTGAAGCGGACCAGAACCCGAATGCTACGCCTACTACGGGTGCTACGCCTACTACGGGTGCTACGCCTACTACGGGTGCTACGCCTACTACGGGTGCTACGCCTACTACGGGTGCTACGCCTGCTACGCCTACTACGAGTACTACGCCTGCTACGAATACTGAAGCCACTACTGCCGCACGTACTACGCCTGCTACGTCATCGACTACGACGGACGGTGCTACGCCTGTTGCTACGACAAGCAGCGAAGCAACAACAGATGAAACGGGAACAACCGGAACAGTTTCGGGAACAATCAGACCCACCAGCATCTCGTCGAAGAGGTCGTCGTAAAAGAGAAGAATGAAAATAGCAGAGTCAGAAGCAGAAGAAAAGCTTGCAGCTCTGAAAATAAAGCAACTGCAAGCAGAAGCGGAACTAGAACAAGCACGCCTACGAAGAATAAGAACAGAAAATGAAGATACCTCATCAGAAGATGAAATAGAAGATGACTACGCTTCAGTAAGAATCAACGATTGGCTGAATAAAGAAACAACTGCAGTGCCACCACCTCCTGCAGTGGCTGCCTTCCTCCAAGAAAAAAGAAATGAAGATGTTCCAGTAGAAAACAGCAACCAAGATACAATAAAGAAGACAACTGGGCCAATAGCAGACCATCAAGTCGCTACATCCAGAGAAGCTACTCAACAGGAAGAGAAGACAAGGGAAGAACATCAATTCATCCCGCCTGTTCAGCAAGCTACAGTCGACGTTGCTACGCTGGCAGCTGCCCTTCATGCGGTAGCAAGAGGAAGTCCAAAGGAGCCACCCAGATATGTGCAAGATCTACCAAGTTTCGGCGGACACTGCAGCGAATGGCTGACATTCAAATCAGCCTTTAAAGAAACTCAGCACTACTTCGCAAAAGCAGAAAACATTGCAAGATTAAGAAGAGGACTACGAGGTCCAACATTAGAAGCAGTTGCCTGTCTTCTCATCGGGGAACCAGAACCAGACAAAATCATAGAAGCCCTCGAGAGAAGATTTGGCCGTCCAGAAGCACTGATCCTGATGGAGATGGAAAAGTTGAAGACACTACACAAGCTCAGTGACAATCCACGGGACCTGTGCATCTTCGCCGGAAGAATCGCGAACGTCGTCGGCACTGTGGAAGCACTAAAGAAACCACAGTATCTACATAGCCCTGAGATGATGAGGGCAATCATTGAGAAGCTCACTCCAATAATGAAGAACAAGTGGTACGACTATGCAGCACTCAAACAAGAAGACACCCCAGAATTGAAGAGGATCTCACTCTTCCTCAATGAAGAAGCAGACAAGTGTGGGGCATACGCACTACCAGAGAGCGTTGCAGAAGATAAGGAGAGAGCAAGAAAGAAAATAGAGAGAGCCTTTACCACTATAGAAGCAAGGCCAAGGGAAGACCAGAGATGTCCACTCTGCAAACAAGAACACAAGCTACCAGATTGCAAGCAGTTTTAGAACGCTGATGTCAACGCACGCTGGGACATTGCAAAGAAGAACCACATCTGCTACCGCTGTCTCAAGGGAAGGCACCGCAGGTTCACATGTAGAGCTCGACCATGTGGACAAGACGGTTGCCCAATGAGACACCATCGCCTGCTTCACCACATCAGGAAGCCAGAAGCCACACCACCACCAGCAATAGAAAAGGCTTCCATCGCCTCAACAATTGAAGTGGCTGCATCAGCAAAAGAACACGTGGGTCGCCGAGCCTACCTGAAGATAGCTCCGGTCATCTTGAGGGGGCCTCACACCAGCATCGAGACCTACGCCTTGCTCGACGAAGGCAGCACCATAACAATCATCGACGCTTCAATCGCAGAGGTGCTGGGGGTAGATGGACCACAAAACACCATGTGGATCCAGGGGGTGGGAACTGAAGTGAAGCACGAAGACAGCAAGGTGGTCTGCTTGAAAATCAGAGGAAGACACTCACAACAGGAGTTCAACCTGGAACAAGTCAGAACAGTGGAGAGGCTGAACTTCGCATCCCAAGACATAGATGAAGATGAACTCGAGACCTGCACTCACCTCGAGGGGATCAAGCATGAGCTCATCTACGAACGAGCTACTCCGAAGATCCTCATTGGCCAAGACAATTGGCATCTCATTGTCACCAGAGAAGTCCGCTCCGGAAGACGCGACCAGCCAGTCGCATCCCTGACTGAACTTGGTTGGGTGCTCCATGGCTGCAGTTCATCTCTCACGAACATCGTGGCCTTCTGCGGACACCTCACAATGAAGAAAGAAGACCAAATTGAGGAACAAATGAAGAACTTCTTCAAGCTCGAGTCGCTCTGCATTGAACCCCGAAAACCAAAAGAAGATCCCGAGGAGAGAGCCCTGAAAATTCTCGAGACCGAGAGTCACCGACTTCCCGATGGAAGATACGAAACTGGACTCCTCTGGAAAGAAGAAAACAAGAAGATCCCTAACAACTTCAGGGATGCTGAGAAGCGACTCATCAGCCTTGAGAAGAGGCTGGACAAAGACGAAGTGCTGAAGACCCAATACAAAGAGCGCATGAACAATCTCTTCGCATCGGGCTACGCAGAGAAGGCTACAACACCACCAGCAGAAGACCGAACATGGTACCTGCCGCACTTCCCGGTGGTGAACCCTGCCAAACCGCACAAGCCGCCAAGATTGGTTCATGATGCAGCTGCGAAGTATGAAGGTCTCAGTCTGAACGACATGCTGCTTCCCGGTCCAGATCTTCTCCAGTCGCTCCCTGGCGTCATCATGAGGTTCCGGCAATACCCAGTCGCCGTGTCTGCAGACATCAAAGAAATGTTCATGCAGATCAAAATCAAAGAAGAGGACAGGGACGCACTGAGATTCCTGTGGAGAGGCGACCGGCGGGAGGGTCCCCCAGAAGAGTTCCGGATGACATCGGTCATCTTCGGCGCATCATCATCGCCTTGCACTGCGCTCTACATCAAAAATCGAAATGCCGAAGACTTCGCATCAGAATACCCAGAGGCGGCAACTGCAATAAGAAAAAACCACTACATGGACGACTACCTCCAGAGCTTCAGAACCAAAGAAGAAGCTCAGAAAATATCAAAGGAGGTGGACCACGTGCACAAGAAGGCGGGCTTCGTTTTGAATGGTTGGGCTTCCAACGAAAAGAAAATCACAGAAGACTTCGGTGGAACAAGTCTGGGAACCACATCAGTCAACATTGGGGCGAGTGAAACCGAGAAGACTCTGGGACTCCAATGGTACATCAGAGAAGACTGCTTTGGCTTCCACATCAACAGAAGGAAGACACCACCCGAAATCTTGGAAGACCTGAGGCCACCAACGAAGAGAGAAGCCCTGAGCGTGGTAATGTCGCTCTTCGATCCGTTGGGTTTGATTTCGCCTGTCACAACCCCGGCGAAACGAATCCTTCAGGACACATGGCGATACAAGACAGACTGGGACGAAGACCTTCCAGAAGAGCTGCAGCCAAAATGGAGTGCCTGGATCGCATCACTCCAAGCTGTGGAGCACATGAAGATCCCTCGGTGCTACGGCTACGGACCTGCCATCACGCGTCAGCTGCATACTTTCGTAGACGCCAGCGAAGAGGCGTATGCAGCAGCCGTCTACTGGCGCACGATCAGGAACGATGGCAGCGTCCACGTGGCCCTAGCGGCAGCAAAGAGCCGGGTGACTCCACTGAAGCCCATCTCCATACCCAGGCTGGAACTCCAAGCAGCTGTACTCGGCGCGAGGCTGGCCAGCACCGTCCTGCTAGAACACGACTTCGAGGTGGCCAGCAAGACCTACTGGTCGGACTCCAGAACCGCCTTGGCCTGGATAAGGGCAGAACCCAGAGCCTTCAAAACCTTCGTGGCTCACAGGCTGGCGGAGATTGAAGACACCACCAAGAAAAACGAGTGGAGATGGCTGCCGTCCAGCGAGAACGTGGCTGACGACGCGACTCGAGGCACACCTCACAGCTTAGACTTCCAGCATCGGTGGTACAACGGGCCAGACTTCCTGTACCTCCCAGAGGAAGAATGGCCAGAGGAAAAGAAGCTGCCAGAAGAAGCTGAAACTGGAGAAGAAAGAGAGAGGTGCCACGCTGTCCAAGAGCTTCGAGATCACAGTCATCTTCCAGAAGTCTCCAAGTTCTCGCGGTGGCTGCGACTCATCAGGACAACAGCCAGAGTCCTCCAGTTCGTCGAACTCTGT
This sequence comes from Coleophora deauratella, assembly GCA_958295455.1. Classification (NCBI taxonomy): domain Eukaryota; kingdom Metazoa; phylum Arthropoda; class Insecta; order Lepidoptera; family Coleophoridae; genus Coleophora; species Coleophora deauratella. The sequence goes on along the minus strand of OY282415.1, from coordinate 2,375,737 downwards.
CGTCCACAGAAGGCGACGGTCGCTGCAGCCAAAAGGAAGAGGACCCTGAAAAACCGAGAGAAGGACCCAGACTGGCGCCACAATAAGAAGACGGTCCAGAAGACACAGCGACCACAACAGAACGAAAACAAGAAAGTCCCTTTCCGCGTGATACCAGCACACCTCATGAGGAGAGCAGAAGAGCTCTGGATACGAGCATCGCAGGAGGAAAGCTTCGGGCCCGAAATCAAACGGGTACTCAGCGGAGCTCAACCACATGGGAGCGATCGGCTCGCCGCTCTCAGTGTGTTCGTCGACAAGGAAAGAATACTGCGGCTCAAGGGACGAGTCACATCTGCACATCAGATAGGCGAGGACGCCGCCAACCCACCTCTCATGGACGGGAGACACCCATACACCCGTCTCTACATCCAGCACGTACACGAGAAGTTACACCATGGAGGGGTGGAGCTGGTGGTCAACGAGCTCCGCCAGCAGATGTGGATCTTGAGGATACGACCGACTGTGAAGGAGCTCATCAAAAAGTGCATCTCGTGCCAGCTCCAGAGGAAGAAGCCAGCATCTCCGGCCACGGGAGACCTCCCAGCAACACGGCTAGCCCATCACGAGCGGCCCTTCACCTTCACGGGGCTGGACTACTTTGGGCCAATCGAGGTAACCGTGGGCCGTCACCGTGAGAAGCGCTACGGAGCTCTCTTCACCTGCATGACCTGCCGGGCCATCCACATCGAGGTGGTCTACTCGCTGAGCGCAGACTCCGCCATAGCAGCTCTCCGGCGGTTCATGGCACGAAGAGGGTGCCCCACGGAGCTCTGGAGCGACAACGCCACCTGCTTCAAGGCCGCCGAAAGAGAGCTCAGCGAAGCAGCAGTAGAAGCCCTGCAGGAAGAAGCCGCGAACCATCAGATCACCTGGCGCTACATACCCCCTGGAGCTCCATTCATGGGCGGAGCCTGGGAGCGCATGGTTCGAGCGGTAAAAGAAGCTCTACGAGTCACGCTGCACGAGAAGTACCCGAGCGACGAGACCCTGATGACCCTCCTGGCCGAAGTCGAGAACACTGTGAACTCTCGACCCCTGACGCACGTCGGCACGGAACCAGCAGATCCAGAAGGGATCACGCCCAACCTCATCCTCATCGGGCCGAACACCAGGGTTCCTACCTTCAAACGGTACGAGGAACGAGACGTCACGCCGAAACAACAATGGAAGCGCGCCCAGGTCCTCGCCGACGTCTTCTGGCAGCGCTGGGTACGTGAGTACGTTCCACTGCTCCAACACCGGCGGGAGCCTCGCACGACTGGCGTGCCACCGAAAGAAGGAGACCTGGTGGTGATCTGCGACCCCAACCTGCCTCGCAACACCTGGCCACGAGGACGAGTCCAGAAGGTGTTCCCGGGCAACGACGGAGTGACCCGAGTCGTCGACGTCGTCACCAGCGGAGGACATGTCCTGCGAAGACCGACAAAGAAGGTGGTCGTGATCCAGGAGTGATCGCTCACGCGACGGCGGGAGAATGATCACGACAGAACGAAAAACGGCAAACATGACATGTAAATATATAACTATAGCTAGTTAGACTAAGTCGTAGCAATAAGTTGAAATTTTATAAGTGTTTTGTTAATAACTTTTTTGTTTTAATAGTTGGCCTGAATGTTATTTGTGATTTAGATAGCCTATGTCTACCTGTGTTAAATAAAGATTAGTAGTTTAAGTAGACATAGGTATTTTAGGCTAGGTATTAGGTAACATTTTTTTGTAAGACTTTAGTCTATAAATAATTAATTAAGATAGTCATAAGTTTCCTTTTGTATTTATTAGTTAAGTTTTGATAGTATTCATTCAATAAAGTCGTTAGAATTAAGTAGAAATAAGTAATCTAGGTAAAAATTAGGTATTTAGGTTTTTTACATATAAAGTTGATTTTACCTTAGTTATTAAGCTGCCCCTAATTAAAATATGTCATTTGTGTGCGTTTCATTAATAGAAAGTACAATCCGATTGCACAAACCCGGAAAAGCCACGGGAAATAGGAATTTGTGCGAATTTTCCCGCTCCCCATACAAGCCGTGTAGCTTTTATATGAGGGGGGCGGGAGGCGGAGCCATATAAATACGCACCAAACAAAAATCGCTCACCAGAACGAGACGACGGCCTGGCGGGCGGTTGTGTTACGATAACGGCATGCGAAATAATGTAACCCATCTAATGGTATGTTTTTATTTAAGAAAAAATGTAATTTTGTTAAAATTATTAATAAATGCATTTCCGGGGGTGAGGGGCTGACCAAGCGAGTTTGCCTATATAAGGAAAATACACGGATCGCTGGCCAGCAAATTTTGATATAAATATGAGCTCGTTGGTCAGCGATCCGTTCAGTCATTCGACAAGCGGCAAGCTAGTAGCTTCGGAAAAAGTAAAATAGAAAAAGGCGGAAAAGGCTCGCTTGGTCGGTTCTCTCGCTCCCCCGGCTGCGGAAAATCAACACCCCTGGTTTCATTCCACTCCACTACGATTAAGTAAATCGAGGTGCCGCCCACAGAAACTATGTTAGTACAGAAATAATTGACCACGCTGAATACGTTAAAAATAACCGACTTCAATCGCAACAACTCCAATTTTGCTATGTTTTTGTTGATTTTCTCAAAAACAGCTAAATGATTTCCATAAAATTTATATGGGACCACCTGTGAAGTATATACCCTTTTAAACGAAAAAAGAATTTTCCAAATCGGTTCAGGCGTCTTCGAGTAATCGGTGAACATACGTAAAAAAAAAAAAAGATTCTAACGAATTGAGAACCTCCTCGTTTTTTTGAAGTCGGTTAATAAATAAAAGGTACATCCCTGTACACAGTGCCACCAACTTATCTGTAGAACGGCCACAAGCGGAACTACTGACGCCAGTATGGAATCGTCATTTTGTTCTTGTATTTTCGATCGTGGCGCCATCGCTGATTCTATAGATAAATTAGTGCCACTATACGACCATCCTTGCCCTTAAGGTCCGACCAGAGATAAACTTGAGTGATGGAACTATTTACTCGTTTCAAGATCAAAGTCAATGTCGACGGGTCATGTATGTAGGTCGTTAACGTTGACAGAGTCAGTGGTTCTCAAACTACTAACTGATGCGCAAAACTCATATTGATGTCACAGGTTTAAGTTTTGAAACAAATTGATTTAAATCGATCGTTCATTTTGAGGAATATGTCGTATACAAATCTAAAATTTGAGTTACGAATCAAAAAGTTTGCTTTTCGCTTCAAAATCAAAAACGCAACTGCTAATACAACTTACGAAAAATGTGTATATTTAATTATATGTAGTTTCAAATTGATGAAGGCTGAAATTTTGTATGCAGAGCTTTCCGCCTGTGTTACATTGAAACTAGTTATTTTTACGGATACCTGACAAAGAGATAAAGTAATGAAACGGTCACAAACATTGTATTCCACACACACAGTACAATTTGTATTTGTGTTCAGTTTTATCACTACTGTAAAGTAATGAAATTATCATTTGTAAGTCAAAAATTAATGAGAACAAGTTAAGAATCAGCATGAATAACCTTTAGGTTAGTTTATAATTTTATACAATACGGTAACACCAAACCTAATGTTTATCGAAGCTCCTTAAAGATATGACCAGTTATCTTCATGATCTGGCCAATCCACGTACATCTCATGACAAAGTGTGACAAAGTTTGGGAACCGCTGCAGTGTAGTAGCGATTGCAATAGTGCACTGTCGTCGTATCTGTCCATACGTCAGAACGTGTTTGGCCACGTGAAAGGGGTTTTGATGTTCTCGCTAATTTGTTTGCGCGCGTGATTTTTAATTGACAATCGAATGACGAAGTTTGTTTTTTTTACACCTTTTTGTATGGGTATTATTAACATTCATCTTCTTCTTCTCGAGTTACACTTAACGTCTATCCCCAAAATTTTGAGAGCGTTTGCCTAATGTTGCACTTAATTGGAAACATTTTTTAAAACGACATTTAGCAGTTTCATACAGCTAAGTTGTATAACAAAATATTTTCAGTTTCATCAATAGAGTCTCCATTTAAGAGGTTAGCAGATATGCATCAGTCACTCTGTATATTTATTGCAGTCAATTTTTGAATAAAAATGACTTAAAACCCTTTTGATCTGATCTACGTATCCATAACTAGCAAAAACTAAATAATCATATATCCCGAAAAAAGCGCGCATATTGTTATCACGTCACGAAGTTAGGGAAAGCTGTTTCCGTGCTCGCCACGCCACTTCTCACCTCTACCACTGTCGATATCATGCGCAAACGCCATTGCGATTCGATTTTGGAACACCAAAACGCCCATTCAAGTCGCGGACGTCCAAGCGTACGGACGTATTTAATGCTCGCGGATTTTAGATCGATAAAATTAAATGAACTGTATATTTTGCTCGTTTATTAATTTTTTTTATTTATAAATTAGTCGATAGTGTAATTAATAAACTGATTATTATGTGGTGATCTGGGTTGTGGATGTAGAAGATGGGTAGTGTTATGCTGTGATTTTTTAGTGTAAATTTTATTTTATTTATTCAACCTGTGATAAAATATAATAATATAGTGGTAATTTAGTAGAATTTTAACGTTGACAATGACCGAGAAAACTGGAGTGATAACAATACATCAAGTGAGTTTAATTTTAAGATTTTTAAGTCATTAAATGTCCTCTCATACAAATATCAGCTGATTATTTCAATTTTTTTGTAAGTGCGAAAGTGTGTTTGTCCTTCTTGTAATCGCAATGGATCAACGTGATTTTTTTGCATAAATATGTATATTATAGTTGACGGGGTTGGAAGTGTAGTGTAGTGATAGGCTAATTATCCCGTAAAAAATTCGGGTTTTCTCAGAAACTTTATCGGGAACCGAATCAAAAATGTAACTTTAAAATGTATTTTATGATAAAACTACCGAAAAAAAGGACGAAGAACAATATGTGTCCCGAAAACATGCATAGGGCCCGCCCTACAGATAACAAAAATTTGTTACTCTTGACTGACTCGGTGGCTAAGTGGTTAGCGATCCTGACCTCTGATCCGAGAGTCGTGGGTTCGATCCCCACACAGGGCAAACTTTTCTGTGATGAGCAGAATTGTTTGCTCTGAGTCTGGGTGTATTATATCTATATACATATGTATGTATTTAAAAAAGTATATGTGTATGTATATCAGTCTCTGGTTCCCAAGATACAGGGAATCCTAGTTTGGGGCCAGATGACCGTGTGTGATTTGTCCCGGATATTATTTATTTATTTATTTTACGTTGAAACTACTTAATGTAATTGGGCAAATGATATAGCTAAAGAGTGGAGAACATGTGAGATCTTGTCGTCCAGAAATTTTACTTACATCATCAGAGGGATCTGGAAAACTCACTTCCTCGCTCGCTCACCGCACACCCTCGAGGACAGTCTTGGAATATAAGCAATATCCACGCAGGCGAAGCCACGTACAAAAACTAGTACATACAAACAAACAAACATATACACTAAAAGTGATGATAAATGCCTCCTTCCAGCCCTTAATTCTAGTAATGACATTAATTATTGTATTTTTTTTTAATTTATAGAAGTGAGTTTTCCTTAGGTAATATTTAAAAGAAATCTTTAAGGTACCTAAGAAGGCAATGTTACTTCATTTTTTTCCTCAAATAAAAAAACTTTTCATTATTTTGTCTTAAAAGTTGTTTGGAAATTAAAATTCATTAAAATCACTTAGTGTTTATAATAATATTATATTATATTTCAAGAAGCATTAAAATTACTATAAGATGGTGCCATTCAAATGCAAGGATAGAACCTAGTTAGTTAGAATACTTTGAAGTGTATTTAGGAAAATGGTACCTACAAGGTGCTACTTTATTAGTGCCCGATATTTTAGTCAGTCCTCCTACTCTTGATTCTGATCAACTTTCCCCAAGGAACCCATAGTCAAATCGCAAAAAAATTTTTGGGCTCTTCATACTAATTTGGCCGCTCGGCCGATCAATTTGTATGAAGATTCCAAAAAATTTTTTTCGATTTGACTATGGGTTTCTTGGGGAAAGTTGATCAGAATCAGGAGTAGAAGCACTGAATAAAATATCGGGCACTAATAAAGTAGCACCTTATATATTAATAAAAGTTCATTAAATATTTTAATTATTCTTTGTGCCTATAAGGCCTCTGACATGGCTTAACGACTGCCATCTTGTTATAGCAGCCGGCTCCAACATATAGGCGGCTTGAAAACTTCCGACACTGGTGTTGGCCACTAGCCCCACAACCTCCACAAATCCGGACTTGGCCCCCGTGTGGAGTATGGCCTAACCTTCCCGAGTTATGGGACGAGACCCGTGCCCCTGCAGTGGGGATGATATGGGTTGTCAACGATTCTTTGTGCTGTTTTTTTATTTTTTGGCGCCTCCCAATATGCTATTGTTGGGATACACATTTAAAGCACAAAGTAGACGCAGAAGGTCCGCTCAATACAAACCACTAAAATCGTAAGCATATACATGCTTATAGAAATATACGGTCGTTCGAGGCAAGGTCACGATCGCACAGTACGTGATCTTGCCTATGGTTCATTCCAATCAAAAAAAAGCAAAAGGTAAACAAACATAGTATGCAGATGACATTGACATGTGTCAGTTCCATAGTAAGTTTGTTTACGTTTTGCTTTTTTTTGATTGGAATGAAGTATACAACGACCGTATACGTCTATAAGCAATATATATGCTTAGGATTTTTGTAAGCGTATTGAGCGGACCTTCTGTATCTATGTGTTTCGTGTTTAAAAGCTGAACAGACGGACAGATAGACTACGTTAGTTTCGTCAACCGTGCCCCAAAGATCACCGCGTACACTTAATTGATTAGGTATTGTATTTATTCACGGAGAGGTCAAATGTACAGACATTCCAGAACAATGTGTGGATTTACCTGATAATAGATTTAAAAGTAAAATGTTTTGTTAAGAGTTAAGAGTTTAAATCGAGAAATAGTTAGATACTCAAACTTGGAAGTTTGATTTATTTCCATTCATTTTAACCGGCCGCCTCTGTGGCCCAGTGACTAGTCCTCTCGCTTCGTATCGGGAGATCGCGGGTTCGATTCTCGGTGGGGTTCAGCTTGTAGGACTCGGTTTGGTTGGTGGTAGGACGTTTTTTTTAATGTTAAATAATAAATAATATGTGTGAGAAGTTGCTTTATTAGACAGACTATTATCCACATAACTACCAACACATATTCGATCCTGGGAATAGAAGCCAGCACACTAAGTTACACCTTACATAATAAGTTTCTTTATGTTTGTATAATATGTACTACATTTAAAGTAAAATTACACGGAAGGTGAAATAGAGGTCGCGAAAATGCGGAGGTTGCAAATATTTTATAATAGCGTAATTGAATGAATAAAAACACTTTATTGCACAACATACGCTGCAAAATATTTACAATATGCATGAAAAGAGTTATACAGGTAGGCGTTTTGTAATGTTTCAAAGTTTTTTTTTAAATACAATACAATACGTTTCCATATTCATTTGGAAAACTCGTCATAACCTACACAAAGAACACTTGACATGAACTTTGACATCAAAGAAATATCGCGAAAAATTGAGTGTTTGAATAGCTAAAATGTCTTGCCCAAACATTTAATAAGAATGTGTTTTTGCCCGCGGCTTCTACTGTATAGTTTTGTTGACTGACAGTCGTTGATGGTAGCGCAATGCGTGAAAAGCAAGCAGCTCGCTAGCACAGAATAGGATTTTTTCGGGATAAAACTATCTAATGTTATTTTTTAACAATCCATATGGTCCCTACTACAGGGGCACGTGTCTCTTTCCATACCTCGGGAAGGTTAAACCATACTCCACACATTGATACGCGGCCAAGTCCGGATTGGTGGAGGTTTTTGGTTTAGAGGCTAATGGCCAGTCACAGTGTCAAAAGTTCGGATTGGTAGAGGTTTTTGGGGCTAGTGGCACTACTATCTAATCTGTGCTAGTGGCACTACTATCTAATCTGTGCTTGTGGCCAGTAACAGTGTTACATGTCCGGATTGGTGAAGGTTTTTGGGGCTAGTCGTCATAAAGCCTAGTTGTTCCCCCATCTCTATCAAAGTTTAACGTGTGTATATGTTTACTGAATAAATACATTTTTATTCTATTCTTATTATACGTTACAAAGTCCAAATGCTCGAATTTTTAAGTATCTCTCTCCTGTGATTACTAGAAAAATTAAGTAATATGTACTTTAGCAAACACAGACCGAATCCTAAAATCTGGATGTCTAAAGTCCACAACAAATAATAGCCTATCTACATACTTTGTTTAAAGCGACTATTTTTATACAACTATCACGCCTTTTCACCTATTAGCTAATTTAATGTTCTACCCAAGTAGCATTTCGAACTGTATAAAGGCTGTAGTATAAAATTATTTTACACTTAACGCTGTATTAGATCGCTGTATAAAGGCTGTGTAGCGGGCTACACAGACCTTCTAATTCCAAAAGGGGCCCCAAATTAGACAGCCGTGGGTGTACAAACAGCTGGTTAACGGCTGTACTATCGCAGTACTAAGGCTGGCTTAAGGCGTAATTAGACACCATTATACAGCGATAGTTCTCCAAATAAGAGATTTTTACTCTTACACGGAGCCTAAAGTTGACTAAAGGACTTTAAATTATTGTTCAAACTTTTTGTTACTCCATAATGATAGTTTTGTGTGAACTCTGCAGCGCACCAGACATTCCATTTTGTGAAGTGAATTTTGTGGTAGGTACATATCGGTAAGTATTCATTTTCAATTTATCTGTTGTTATTTTGCTTGCGGCTTCTACTTCTCCGTGAAAGTGTATATGTATTATTAACAAAAAACTCACGCGCCCTTGAAATAAATACATAATGGTCAAAAATTAAATAATGTTGGAAAATTCAGAGTACTACCAGTCATTACAAATCAACCTAAAATCGATTCTGACGTTCAAATATGCTTTTCTATTGACAATTTACTAATTCTATTGCATATGTCTTCGAAATTTACTAAGTTAACGACAAAAATATTTGGTGTATAAATTCATAGGTTAGTTTTTAATGGCGTCCTAACTTAAACAGCCGTGGCTCTTCAACAATTCTAATAGGAAGCTCTTTGATTATTTACTGTCTAGATAGTGCGCTGGTGGCGCAGATGCGTCCAAAAAATTATCAGCCAACTGTTGGCCTATAAGCCGCTTCCCGCTCCTTAGTGTCCAGTTTGACGTCAAAGGATGCACACGCCCGCCTCAAGTTACGAATTAAAAAAAAGGTGGTTAAAATGACGAAATGTGCAATAAAAGTGTGCAGGAATTACAAAGAACGTTTGAAAACAACAAATAAAGTCACCTACCATCGCTAAGCAATTCAGATTCATCGTATTTTGATGGAAAATAATTCGTTTTTCAGCCAATTTTTAAAGACTCGCACTTGGCATTTTGTTAGTGTTGCCAGTTTTTCAATGCAAAATTTCCTCCAAATTTGAGTTAAAATAATAATTCTGGTACCAAATTAAAACATATTGGAGGCTCGAAATTGTATGTCAGTGACACAAAGTACATTATCTCTAACTTACTTTATGTCAGTTGGATCGTTATGGGATAACTACGGCCAATTAATTGTTTAGATACCAATTAATTGTAATTGTTTCATCACTACTAAAAACACTATCATGCGTTCGAAATTTTAAGGGGTTACTCAGAATCAAGTCAAGAATACAAAAATAAATGATAAATTCGTTCAATTTTTCTTTACAGTTTGCCATACCAAATATAAATAGTGAATCATGAATTTGAATGGGAAACTAAAAAAAAATTAGATCTGTTTTTTTCAATATTTTTCCTGTATTCTAGACCTTATCTAAAGAAACCCTCTAAAATTTCAAACGCACTTTTTAACACCCCCTCTATGTAATGTAATGTGTTATATTTCAATTAAAAAAATTCTGCCAACAACGCTTTTTCAACATCCTATATAGTACATTCAGACATACTGATGACCAAATTATTTAAAAATACAAATTTAATCTAACCCTAATAATCTATTTAAAGTTCCTTAGTTACTTATTTTAGGGAAAAAAAGGCATTACCTATTATCCCTATGCACGCACACATAGGCAAATTTAACGACATGACGCGAGCGTAAGACAAAGCTGTCACGTGACTATCACATGGTTGTTACACACACAAGCTTGAAAAAGTTGGCCGGTTTTGTCGTAGTGATTACAGGGCGACGCTCTATCTAGACAGTAAATAATCAAAGAGGAAGCTATTTGCTGAATTATGGCAAAATTTTAGAATGCATGACAGCTTAAAGAGTAGTCGTTTCTGTATATCGGAATTTATTTATTCCAGCGGCTGCTTACAAGTGAAAACCAAGTCCATATAACCCGTGTACACCGTTCACAATATGGCGGATAAATGAGTAACCTGTTTAACCCTTTGGAAACACTTTCGGAAGAATTATCTTCTCCTGTGATGCCATAAGAGCACTAACGGCTGAACTATAGGTTAAACCTACACTCATAGTGTTGGATTAAAAAAAAAAGAGTACGATTAAACTCTTACGCAGCCGAAGGAGTGTTTCTACACCGTAGTAAAGACCCTGGCTGTATAGGGGTTTCCGAAATGACCATTAATCAGCTGTTATCAAGCCATATATGATGGCTTTACAACAGAGTAAGTTTACACCAATATCCAGCAAACAGAAAAAATCAATGCTGTTAAACAGAATGGAGCTGTGAAAGAGTGTAAACTAAGAGCTCTATCCAGTCGTTAGGCAGCTCTAGTCGTCAAATTCTGCTTATGGTATATTTTCACACTAGATGCTGTCTATAAGCAATTTCCAATGCTCTTTGAAAGCAAAACGTAATAATTTCGTCAGTATACAGCCCTTAACCAGCTGGACTGTATAAGACTACCAAATCTTGCTCTAATACAGCTGGAGACATTTTTGTACTCTCTTGTCCATCGACTATACAGTCGTCAGCTGTTAAAGAACTGTATATTGGATTTTTTTTCAGCCTTAATGTTACTTGGGTAGCAACTTCTATAGTTACGAGTAGAACGTATTCTTAATGTGCTTCTTAAGAGTATTTTTTGTAACAATGTATTCAAATACTATTTAATAACTTGATTAATTATTATGGGTACAGGGTGTCATCATGAATCAACGTTGTTATCTGATCATGAAACTTAAAACGCATTAAAAAAGTCGTTGGGGTCAACTGAGCTCACACACCGTTCAGCTCACGGGGTCAGTTGACCAGTTATGTTTTGTCTTTTTTTCGTGATTGACTCAACCCACTTTCAACCCCTTTAGAGCCAACTCAATCCGTGGTGGTTGATGAAATTATTTGTATCTACCTTTTTCGTGGTCAACCCAGCCTACAGTTAATTCGTTCCCCCTTAAAAATATTTTCTTGCAATACAGAATTAGCTCATCATTTTCAAAAGCAACACTATGCCGAGTGGAGACCCTTTTTTGGAAGTGCTTTATGAAGCACCAGTCAACAGCAAAGCAATTTAGTTGCTAAGTTTTTTTTTTCTCTAATTGGTGTTGTGATAATGTACATTATGCCAGGAATAAAGTTTTTTCTAATCTATTCAATTGAAAAAGTCGAAAAATAAATACCGAATTGTTTTCAGTTGTACTATTTGAATTTATGTAAATCGTTGTGTTTTCCCCATTAGATGCGCCTGCACCGCTGTGAGGGGTGTCTCGCCGCCTGCGGGGCCGAGCGCCGCGCCTCCCCACTGCAGCATCGGCAGCCCAGCCCTAAGCCAAGGTATAGTCCCAGTATCTACATGTGTGGCGACATCTACAGTACTCGCCACAAACTATCTACAACGCGCTATCGTAGTTTCTTCGGACACACGCATTCCAACCGTCAACAGTTGGACCACCTCCTTTTTCCTCCGAAGAGTGGGAACCTACAGTTCCTGCATATGTATGTCGTGGCCAGATCATGAAATGACTGGTCATATCGTTTGGAAGCTCCTTTAGAGAGGAGGAGGAACACTTATGGACGCAGTACGGTAACCCCACCGCTCTCTGAAGCCGCTTCACCTCCATTGGGGTAAGGTCGTCGTTACCCAGTTGTCTCCTCACTAGAGCATCGGCAGCCCAGCCCCGTGCCAAGGTAAAGTCCCAGTATATATGTGTGTCGTGACCAGATCATTTGAGGAGCTCCGACAAAACAGAGACAACGGAGCCCTATATACGATAGCACCACCATTTACTCGTGTACAAGAGTCATATTTTTATTTAGTAGTAGGTAAACATAACGCGCCTCATTGTTGGAATGAGTGGACTGTGGTACAGTGTTTAGTACCGACTCATTGCCCACCTAACACGGAGTCTCCAGATATAAAAAGACTGTCATTCCCTGTAATTGCTTTCGTCACTCAATTTATTAGAGACATCTATTGATGACCTTTGAAACTTCATATTTATTGTAATTATCAGTCAGTCTTAATTCGTAGCATATTTTAATGATATTTGTAACACGCAGTTCGGTCTTGATAAAAAATGTTTTAAGACGAATATTTCTGATACCTAGTATATTAAATTTTATTACATACAGTATGGACACCCTGCAGCTCTCTGAAAGGGACCAGCAGTGGGATAAGTTCTCGTGGCGGTCCACACAGTCATTACATTACTCAGTTATCTCGCTCACTCCTACGTGTTAGAGGGAGATCGTAGTAGGTAAATAACTTGGACGAATTGTATGGAGCGTCTGGGGTGTACCTTAGTTTCTCAGTGTGATGGTTAGCTATCTGTTTTGACTATATTTGTCGCCAAATGCGCCCTTGTAAGACCAGTTCCCACTGCTGATAGACTCAATGCGCAGGCAGGCCTCATGCTCAGTGGACCAGTGACCTGCTGGAAGCCACTGGAGCCGGGTAGCGGTAGCCCGTTCGTCTTGAAATCCTTAGGGGAGGCCTTTTTGACCAGCTGTGAACGTCTTTTGGCTGATGATGAGACAAATCTCAACCTGTCTCTTTCCCTCCGCAGGATCGGGCTACTGAAACGAGCGAGACGGCCGCCGTACCCCGCCATGAACAAGGAGAACTGTCTCGGGAGCGCGGAGCCTTCGCCGCCCGCGCCCCCCGACGACGATGCGCCCCGTAAGTGTTGATAGAATTGAAAACATATAGACTAGCTTATATACTAACCTCGTCTGCGTGGACTTCAGAATTGGATGAAACTCAATACAGTAATACCCCGCTTAACGCGACCCCGTTTTACGCGGATTCGTTATAGCGCGACTTTTAAAATTCGCGCTAATTTACCCCGCTTTACGCGAATGCGTTGATTGGTTCATTTGCATGCTAAGTGGCGTGATTGCATTGACCAATAGCGACCCGTAACTGCTCATTAATTGAAAAACGATTGACGGTTGACTCGCCGGTCACTCCAAAGATAGAAAAATAGTTTTTAGAATTTTGCAAGAGCGCAAACAAAATGCGACACAAAAACCTTAGACAGCAATTTTTCTAAGAAAAGTGCAAGTGATTAATATTTTGTGACAATTTTCTCCAACAAATGTACATTGATTTATACAACTATATATTTTAGTTCGTTATTTGTTTGTGCCCCGTTATGCGCGAATTTCGCTTAACGCGATTTTGTCTGGAACGCATCACTCGCGTTAAGCGGGGTATTACTGTATGTTTTTTATTTAAGTAGATGCTTTACACATGCTTTTAAAGCGTCATTTTTTTTCTACCTAGTACAAAGTCCCTACCACGCGGAACTTTTACACTCAACGTTTCGGGAAGTGTTTGCGATGCGAGAGGATTAAGTAAGAAAGAAAATGCTTAGGTGGCGCTATCTAGTGACGAAGTGGAAATTTTGAGTTTGTAAGCATTTCTCCGGGAACCCTTAAGTTTTCCGGATTAAACAGTATCCTATGTGTTAACCGAGTGCTACTCTACCTACCAAATGTCATCCAAATCCATTCAGCAGTTTCGGCGTGAGAGTGGAACAAAGAAACAAACATGCGTTCTTTCGAATTTATAGCATTGAGATACATTTGATCTTTATTGAATGCGATTCATTGTAATCGACTGGAGCCGAATACACCCGATTCAGCGTCACCGTTTACTTGTAAGGAGAGTGCGCCTAAGAAGATTTCACTTAAAAAAGTTCAGATAAAACTTTCTACCTATAAAATACAAAGACCTAAAATATAAACTTGTTACAGCTATGCCCTATCATTTCTTTAAAATATATTAACTTTTTGCGGCGACGCCCGTAATATTTTTTTCTTTTGTCTTCTAATTTCTCCAAAATATAAAAAAAAAACTTTTTGCAGTGATGCCCGTCATTTCTCTCTAAAAACTATAAACTTTTTGCAGCGATAACCTTCATTTATTTTCTAAAATATATAAACTTTTTGCAGCCATAACCGCCATTTCTCCAAAAAATATACAAACTCCTTGCAGCGATGCCCGTCATTTCTCTAAAAGATTTAGGTATACAAACTGTTTACAGCGATGCCGGTCATCTCTCTAAAATACTTAGGTATACAACCTCTTTCCAGCGATGCCCTGGTTCGGCATGGACATCGGTGGCACCCTCACGAAGCTGGTGTACTTCGAGCCGCGCGAGACCAACCGCAAGGAGCTGGACAAGGAGACCGAGGTGCTGAGGAACATCAGGCGGTACCTCACACGGAACTCCGCTTATGGGAAGACTGGGCGAAGAGACGCGCACCTACAGGTACGAGAATAGAAATCGGAAATATCGGTCTCGCTTCCATTATCGCTGTGTCCTACCAGGGTCATATAAGCTATGTAATTATTGTTGTGCACCTTTGTTAAAACCACACGAGTCCAATCGTCATCCGCTAAAAGATGTCCACATTGGACAAAGGCCTGCGCTGCCCGCATCCAGCGGCTTCCCGCAACCTTCACCAGGTCATCGGTCCACCGAGTGGGGGGCCTGCCTATACTAAGTCTTTCGGTGCGCGGTCGACACAGAGAGAAGCGAAGCAAACAACAGGGTTAAGTCCGTGCCATCCTTTTCTTGAAGCTACTCACTTGCACTTTTAGGCCCCCTTTTTCTTCGGTATGAGTAAAAGTTGAAGTTAAAAATTACAGTTACTTACTTTACTAAATAAGTAATAGACTGCTATTTATTATATCATACTTACAATTTGTGAATAAAATAATCGATTTTATTTATAGTACTATAAAATAATATGTAATTCTCCTCACTAACAGATGGAAAACGTGACAATAAGAGGCCGACGCGGCACCCTGCATTTCATCCGTTTCCCGACCACGGAGGTGGGCGCTTTCCTCCAGTTAGCGCGCTCGAAAGGCATGGCCGACCTCGTGAACACTATCTACGCGACCGGCGGAGGCGCTTATAAGTTCGAAGAGGACTTTATTAAGGTAACAAATTACAAGGTCGTTTTTCAATTGAGGATTCTCTCTCTCTCTCTCTCTCTCTCTCTCTCTCTCTCTCTCTCTCTCTCTCTCTCAGTTTGTGATGTCTCTTAAACTTAAAAGAATTCTGTTGATGTCACACACAACGGCGGATTAATATGCTAATACATATCCAGTTATTATTAGGACAATATTATGAAATATGACAAAATAGACTTACCGTGGGAGAGCCATGCTTCGGCACGAATGGGCCGGCTCGACCGGAGTGATACCACGGCCTCACAGAAAATCGGCGTGAAGCAACGCTTGCGTTGTGTTTCGCCGAGTGAGTGAGGGAACCGGAGGACCAACCTCCCCACCCCCCCCCCCAATTTCCCCCATCCCCCAATCCCATTTCAAAGGCCGGCAACGCACTTGTGACTCCTCTGGTGTTGCGGGTGTCTATGGGCGGCGGTAATCGCTTACCATCAGGTGATCCGTCTGCTCGTTTGCCAGCTATCACATAAAAACAAAAAAACATAATGCTTGCAGTAATTTCGCTGAGGAGTAAGGGTGAGGGTGCGTTTCCACTGACCCAGGGAGTGCCAAATTGACCAATCGGTTTGACCAAATGAAGTGGAGCGGAGATTTTGAGTAATCTGACTGATTGGTGACTTTTCCACGTTTTCTTTTGCTCCACTCAAGCGGAGCGGAGCAGAAACGTGCAGAAGTGACCAAGATAACTCAAAATCTCCGCTTCACTTATTTTGAGCGCTTTATTTTAGGCAAGGCTTCCATCCCTATGTAGTAGACATTAAAAATTTACGCACCAAGCGCTTTGCTTCATCCTTCATTATGCGTACTGCAAGGAGTGAAAAACTAGGGATCTTCAAGGCGAGAGTGATTACGTTCTCTTTGGGATTGTCGACTCCATCGTCACGCCATTTTGTAAAACTGCTAATTCTACAATCTCGCCTTAAAAATTCAGAAAAATATAAAGAATATACATGAAAAAAAAGTTCTAAAAAAACCTTATTTCTCTCCCACAGGAAGTAAACATGCGGCTGTCAAAGCTGGACGAGCTGGACGCACTTATAGCGGGTGTTCTGTTCGTCGACGCGATGAACTCGTTCGAGTGCTACTACTGGGCGCCGCAGGTTGAACACCCTGTGCACGAGCACCCCAGCGACACGGTGAGTGATACTTTTTTTCTATGGCATAGGCGGCAAACGAGCAGACGGATCACCTGATGGTAAGCGATTACCGCCGCCCATAGACACCCGCAACACCAGAGGAGTCACAAGTGCGTTGCCGGCCTTTGATATGGGAGTACGCTCTTTTCTTGAAGGTTTGAATGTCGTATCGGTCCGGAAATACCGCAGGCGACAATTCATTCCACAGTTTGGTTGTGCGAGGCAGAAAGTTACTGCCCTCGTAAGACAAAACACCGCAAATAATATGGAGGTTCCGTATTCTTTGCAGTCTTCCGTATTCTTATGATGGACAGAATAGACTGCCTACACTACTGAAAGCAGAAAATGATTTGCGAAATGTCAAAAACATTTCGCACGCAAATGTGTGTTTAATACAAAAAAAAAACGGCCAAATGCGATCAATCAAGAATTTGTATGGAAAATAGAAAAAAGTTGTAGATCGAATTTTTTCAATATTTTTCCTGTTTTCTGTACTAGATGTTTTAACACTTATTTAAAAGATACATAATTATATTCGCCCACAGCCGCCATACTCCCAGACCGCTCTAAGCGCATATGTCCGCAAACCATACGACTTCTCGCGGCCATTCCCGTTCCTACTGGTGAACGTCGGCAGCGGCGTGTCGGTGCTTCTAGTGCGGGGACCAAATGACTACTGCCGCGTCTCGGGGACCAGGTGAGACTGTTGTACCCATTGCTGGGCCTTGGGTCTTTTCCCATAGCTAGGGAAGGTTGGGTTATACGTACAGGGACCATACTCCATACACGGGGGCCACATTTCACACAGGGGGGTCATACTCCATACACCGGAGCCATACTTCATACCCGGGGCCTATACTTCACACACGGGGCCCATACTCCATACACGGGGGCCATACTCCATACACGGGGGCCAAACTCCATACACGGGGGCCATACTCCATACACGGGGGCCATACTCCATACACGGGGGTCGTACTCCATACACGGGGGCCATACTCCACACACGGGGGTCGTACTCCACACACTGATTTTATTAGACCTTTTAACATGGTATGTATAGTATTCCACAGTACATCAGGGAACTATCGGTAAAGTAATTTAAAATTGAATTGAACAGATTTCTTCTTTAATATTCTTTTTACTCAGTGACACAATTCCTGGAGCACAAATAGTAGGCAATAAAAGTGACTGTTTTATGTTTATAATATGTTTGCATGCTATCAATTTATGGCTGAGCTTGGCGGACTTTATTTTTTATATAAGGTGCTACTTTATTAGTGCCCGATATTTTAGTCAGTGCTCCTACTCCTGATTCTGATCAACTTTCCCCAAGGAACCCATAGTCAAATCGCAAAATTTTTTTTGGGCTCTTCATACTAATTTGGCCGCTCGGCTGATCGATTTGTATGAAGAGTCCAAAAATTTTTTTTCGGTTTGACTATGGGTTTCTTGGGGAAAGTTGATCAGAATCAGGAGTAGGAGCACTGACTAAAATATCGGGCACTAATAAAGTAGCACCTTATATAATTTCTTAAAGTCATAATGTACCCAGTTCAAGAGCAAATAAAGATTTATCTTATCATAGATATATTTTGACTAGATTATCTTTGTTATTCGTAGCCTGGGCGGCGGTACCTTCCTCGGCCTGTGCTGCCTGCTCACCGGTTGCTCCAGCTTCGAGGAGGCGATATCGCTCGCTCAAGCGGGGGACAACACTACTGTGGACAAGCTAGTGAGAGATATATACGGCGGGGACTATGCTAGGTTCGGTCTGCCGGGTGATCTCGTCGCTAGCAGGTGAGATTTATTGAGATATTTTTTTTTACCATCAGGTGACCCACTTGCTCGTTTGCCTTAAAAAAAAATGCGACTTTATATTATAGAAGGAAAAAAGAAAGAATACTTATTTATTACAGTAACGACACGACACAAATACAAAAACTGACAAGCTTGGCTACGTAAAAATGTACATGTTTGTAAATAACTCAGCATATTATAATGCTCCAGTAAATAAGGGTGACATTCCATTAGTCAGATATATCTTTGTCCAAATACAGGGTGTTAAAAAAAGTGCGTTTGAAATTTTAAGGGGGGACTCAGAATCAATGATAGAACCCAGGAAAAAATTTTCTGATTCTCATACTAAATCTGAATAGTGAATCTAGAATTTGTATGAAAAACTAAAAAAAATCATTGAAGAGCGGATTTTTTCATTATTTTTTCTGGATTCTATACTTGATTCTGAGTAACCCCTTAAAATTTCAAACGCACTTTTTTTAACATCCTGTATATTAGATGACTTCATCAAATGTTCTCTCATCTTTTGCTATTGAACAAGGTTTTTTTTATACATAACTGGTGGGCTCTTGGCATCATCTCACCTGATGGTGATGCTCATAAGGCCGACGATGGAAGCGGGCTTACCTAGATTTCCCAATGCAATGCGGAACTGGCTATCTTAGTATCTTATATTCATGCCGGAACACATCAGTGCTGTTGAAATTGATTTTTGGTGGCAAGACTTAGATAAAATGGTGGTAGCTGGCCAGGCGGGCTCAGAAAATGCCCTACCACCAACCAAACCATACAATGTTGGACCCCGCCGGAAATCGAATTCGCGACCTCCTGATGTGAAGCGTGCGGACTAGCTACTAGGCTACGGAACAAATGAATAAAATAATAACGTATCCGTCCATCCCCGCAGTTTCGGGCAGATGTGCAGCGCGGACCGACGCGCCAAAGTCTCGCGAGAGGACCTGGCGCGCGCCACGCTCGTCACAATAACCAACAACATCGGCTCCATAGCGCGCCTGTGCGCCTCCAACGAGGGCATCGAGCGGGTGAGACACGCACACGACCACGCACACGCGCACACACACACACACACACACACACACACACACACACACACACACGCACACACACGCACACACACACACACACACACACACACACACACACACGCACGCACGCACGCACACACACACACACACACACGCACGCACGCACGCACGCACACACACGCACGCACACACGCACGCACGCACGCACACACACACACACACACACACACACACACACATACACACACACCACACACACACACACGCGCGCACCGGTAGTTGACTGCTAGTCATTTGAGTTACTTTTTATCAAATATCAAAAACGGCATTTTGTTCTAAAAATGTTTGAAATTCTGTACGATGACGTCATTGTTCAAAATAGTAGTTTGCATACTTATTAGGTAATTTTAATAAATTAAAAATTGAAAATGCAATGAAAATTAAAGTGAATAAGTTTATCAATAATTTCAATTAAAGAGCTATTTAGTCAATAATATTTCGCAATTTAATTTTCATGCAGTCAACTCCCGGATTCAGCATCACCAAACTGTATAAGTCCACTGTTGGACGTAAGCCTCAAGCCACGCCACTTATACCTTTCTCGGCCATCTAGTTTAGTTATAGTTTAGTAAATGTTTTACCTTTTATTTAAATTGGATTGAAATAAGGCTTAAGCCATATACATTTTTCGATTGATTATTTGATATTGGGTTGGGAGCGCAAATTTTTTTTTTACCCTCAATTGGTATGCTCTTGGCATCATCTCACCTGATGGGAAGTGATGATGATGCCGAAGATGGAAGCGGGCTTACCAAGATTCCCCAACGCACGCAATGGGGGACTGGTTATATTATCTTCATGCCGGAACACATCAATGCTGTTAACATTGATGTTTGGCGGCAAGACTTAGATAAGATGGTGGTAGCTAGCCAGGCGGGCTCAGAAAATGCTCTACCACCAACCAAACCGAGTCCTACAAAGTTGGACACCGCCGGGAATTGAACCCGCGACCTCCTGATGTGAAGCGAGCGGACAAACCACTATGCTACGGAGGCGGTTAAATACAACAGTTTAAAAAAAAGTCTGAATAGACCGCTGACCTTCGTACTGAGAATATTATATTATCATAAATAAATACTGTGCTGTGCCTATATCGATATCGATAAAAAAAAAGCTGTCATTTAATTGAACCCTCGATTTTTGTATGAAAAGTATTTTGTGATATTTAATGAAATAATACTTTGAAATTACTCATTTTCACTATAATTTAATGACTTAAAACTATATTTTTTTAACAGCCACTGCGTTATTTGCTTTCAAACTCATTTTTTTTTTATGGCAGAGGTGGCAAACGAGCAGACAGACGGATCGCCTGATGGTAAGCGATTACCGCCGCCCATAGACACCCGCAACACCAGAGGAGTCACAAATTTTGGAGAATCCTGATACAGCATAATTAAATTAAATTGAATAATATTTTCGTCCTCAGGTGGTGTTCTGTGGAAACTTCCTGCGCGTGAATCCGCTGTCCATGAAATTGTTGTCCTATGCCATGTCTTATTGGTCGCGTGGGGCGTTGAAGGCCTTATTCCTTGAGCACGAAGGGTCAGTATACCATAATACAGGGTGATTTTAAATTAGTTCTTGATACGAAAGGCTATGCATGTACTCGTGATAACAAACAACTTTCACTAAGGAACCCATAGTGAAATCTCAAAAAAAAATTGGACCCTCCATACAAATCGGTCAAAGGACCGGCTAAATTAGTTTAAAGAGTCAATTTTTTTTTACGATTTGACTATGGGAAAGTTGTTTGTTTTCATTAGCACATACACACCCTTTGGTATCAAGAACTAATTTAAAGTCACCTATATACATCTTTAGATTGATTGAAGCGGTCGTGGCTCAGTGCGGCTTGCATGATCGCGTCGATCACGCAGGTTAGGGGTCGTCCATTAATCACGTGAGGCTCAAAGGGGGGAGGGGGTTCAGAAAAAAACACGAAATATCACAAGGGGAGAGGGGGGGGGTGTACTGATATATAATAATTAATAATTATAATAAAGGACTGTTGTTGTTATGTTGTTTTAACTCATCCCAAGGTTCGAAACGGATTTTTTTTATCACGGTGCTTAATTTTCCAGAATTAAATTACATTATACCTGTATTTAACGATAATATTTTGTACCAAAAAAATACACGTGATTTTGGGTAGGGGGTGAGGGGGTAGTCTAAAACCTCACCACGTATCACCAGGGGGAGGGGGGTCTAAAAAGTTGCTAAAAAACATCACGTGATTAATGGACGGCCCCATTAACTGACTACAGACACGGTCATAACCTGGATGTGTTTGACAGTTAGTGGCATTTTTCTCGACCGTTTCCGTGCTTCGCAAGGCACGCTAAGCCGTTGGTGCCGGCTGCTATCGCTAGATGGCAGTCGTTAACCCATGTCGGAGGCCTTATAGGCGGCTTGAAAACTTCTGACACTGAGCTTGGCCACTAGCCCAACAACCTCCACCAATCCGGACTTGGCCCCCGTGTGTGGAATATGGTCTAAACCTTCCCGAGGTATGGGAAGAGACCCGTGCCCCTGCAGTGGGGACGATATGGGTTGTTAACCTATTTGATATTGGGTGGGGAACGCAGAATAGAACAGTTTTACAAAAAAAAAAGTCTGAATAGATCGCTGATCTTCCTACTGAGAATGGTATCATAAATAAAGACTAGGTGGCAGATAGTTGCAGATAGATTGAAACTAGATGGCGCTGACTGACTCGGTGGCTAAGTGGTTAGCGATCCTGACCTCTGATCCGAGAGTCGTGGGTTCGATCCCCACACAGGGCAAACTTTTCTGTGATGAGCAGAATTGTTTGCTCTGAGTCTGGGTGTATTATATCTATATATGTATGTATATTTGTATGATCAGTCTCTGGTTCGCAGGATACAGGGAATCCTAGTTTGGGGCCAGAAGACCGTGTGTGATTTGTCTCAGATATTATTATTATATTATTATAATTCGGATGTTTTTTGTCGACAGGTATTTCGGTGCGGTAGGCTGCCTGCTCCACCTAGACCACAAGCATCATCGTCACCGCAAGGAGACGCCAAACTGCGACCCAGGGCCCGACCACAGCCGCGCAGCCGACAGATAGTCGATACTCGCTTCATCGATATCGATAGGCGCTTCACTATAATATAAAGGCATGTGGTTCATATGTAAAAAAAAATTATTGACATCAATTCCGATTACGTTCTAGTGGACTATATCGATACTTGGTTTATCGATATTTACAACTCAATTTTGTTTGTCAGGTAGTTGATACTCGCTTTATCGATGTCGATAGGCGCTTCACTATAATATGGTGGTTAATATGTAGATTTATATTATTGACATCAATTCAGATTATACGTTGCAGTTAATTTATCGATAATGATTGTATCGATACGCTGTGTCAATGACGACAGGCGCTTCACTATAATATAAAGGCAGGTGGTTAATATGTTGATATAATTTTTTATCGATAATGACTGTATCGATACTTGTTTATCGATATTGACAACTCTATTTTTATCTATACCTATATACAGAGTGTGACAAAAGTTTGCAGCAATACATTGAAGTGAGTTTTAGCGATGAAATGAAACTGAGCAACTTGTGTTTTATCACTTTGCTGAAATAGCAAACATTTTTGGATAACTTGACAATAAGCTGATAGGACAAAATGTGTTCAGTTTGAGTGAGTGGAACTCGCGTGTATTGCACTAAGTTATTGCTATTCCTTTTAGTAACACATTAAAAATTAGAACCAATATAAATATGGTATAACAAAATCAGTTGAAACCATTTGAACTGGGGCTTCTGCTCGTTAAACTGAACAACTTTTCCCAAAGAACCCATGGTCGATTCGCGATTTTTTTTTTGTTAATTGCCCCCAAATAAGTTAGCTCATTAGCTGGTCGTACTTGTTAGAAAAATCGAATATTTCTCATGCGTATTTATTATACTATAAGTTATTTGGCAGAGTTGTTCAGTTTCACGAGTAGAAACCCCGATTTAAATATTTTCAACTGATTTTGTTAAACTTTATATACAAGAGAAAATATTAAAAAATAAATATAAATATCCGGGACAAATCACACACGGTTTTCGGGCCCCAAACTAGGATTCCCTGTATCTTGGGAACCAGAGACTGATATATATACGCATAAACGTGTTCACGTATTTTGACGTGATAATTTCAAACCAGACTTATTTCTCTCTGTATTTGGTTTTAGAAACAATCTAACGATATTCTATAGGGTGACCAATAAAACGACGGACATTGTACGCAGTTCAAGAGTAAATTGTAAGGTATTATACAGGGTGTAACAAAATTGGTGTAGGACCCGTTAACTGGGGATTCTACTCATCGTACTGAACAACTTTTGTTCTACAACTTTGCTCAAATCGCCAAAAAAGAATTTGGACCCCTGTCCATACAAAAATGGCAAAACAGATGATCAATTTATGTATGCAATTTTGTTACATCCTGTATAATAACAATATTTCGATTTCTATGGGAAGTCCAAAATTTTTTTGGGAACTGATCATAAGATCTTTGGGAAGTTGTTCAGTTTCGACTTCCTATACCGAATAAAATGCTCGGTTCCGTCTAAATAAATAAGTCACCTGTATAAAGAGCCTTGAAATCCTTGTAAAAACTGACGTGACGATATTTTGTCGATAACATAGCAATAAATAAATTATCGACAATCGTTAATATTTAAAACAGTCTGTATATAAATATAAAATTGAAATTATTGATAAATTATTATTATTATTATTATTATTGATGTAATTAATTACGACTCGATTTGAACAATGCAAAATTATGTCTCGAAAAATATGCGTAATGATAACAAACTATGTACAACAACATGTAAAAAAAAACAACTAAACTAAACCATAGTTTACACACATGAAACTGAACACCTTTTCCAGAGGAACCCATACAGAATTTTCAAAAATAAAAATTAATTAAAAATCCAAAATATTTATTCGGGAATATTCAGTAAAGGTGCCACTGGAAAAGTTGTTCAGTTTCAATTATTAGAACACTTTTTACAATATATCGATAGCTCTTTAATAGCTATAGGTATCGATAAAGTGAATTATAGCATCTTCCAGACGTTCTTTGAAGCATAGTGTTGCCTATTTATCGATATACATACTTGAGAATATAATTTTGAAATTAGAAAAGGATACAGAAATAGATTTAATATTTTATTTTAATATTTGCTCTGGACGCATAATAGGTATTTTTAAATATTCATAAAAATAATAATGTAATATATAATATTATATATATATATATATATATATATATATATATATATATATATATATATATATATATATATATACATACAGGTCCTTCAAAAATACCTGAAATATAAAAAAAACACGGCTTCTAGTTAATTAAACTAAAAGGAACTTAGGTAGATTAAAAAATTACCTTCGAGAAGGTGTACAATGCTACCTAGTTTGAATAAACATATTTTGAATTTTAAAAAATTTTCCCCAAAGAACTTATACTCAGTTCGCAAAGAAAATGTTTGAGTTTCCCATACAAAATTGGCAGATCAGTTGATAATTTTGTTGTTACCATTACGTCCCCACTGCAGGGGCACGGGCAGTTGACCATTTGTGGCAGATCTCTGCTATCTGCTAAGAGCAAATCACACACTGAGTCACGGCCCTTTTGTACTACTGCAACACACACATATTTTTAAGTATTGTTTATATTTATTTTTATTTTATTGTGTGTACTGATGTAATACTTGATATGTGTGTTTGTAGTAACAAATAAACGAGTTATCTATCTATCTATCTATCTGGGCAGTAATTTACACTGGCAGAATAAGCTCACGATTTAAAAAAGTTGCAGATTTCGGCAGATTTCCTGGATATTTACCGAATTCTGCAACTTTTTAAAATCGGCAGCTTATTCTGCCAGTGTAAATTACTGCCTAGATAGCAGAGATCTGCCACAAATGGTGACAGTGGGCACGGGTCTCTTCCCATACCTCGGGAAGGTTAGGCCATGCTCCACACACGGGGGCCAAGTCCGGATTGGTGGAGGCTGTGGGGCTAGTGGCCAACCCCAGTGTCAGAAGTTTAAATTATCATGAGGAGTCCAAAATTTTGCTAATTTCTGTATAGGTTTTTTGGGAGGAAAGTTAATTTTCATCAGTAGAAGCCGTCTTTTTTAGGTATTGTATTTCGTAAGGGCCCTATACAGGGTGTAAGGGACAGGTTTCCGAAAACTTTAAGGGTTTGCTCAGTAGACGAAACAACAACTTTCCACAATTATTTTTTTTCAGGACACGAAAAAAAAATCGGCTTTTCCATACAAACTGTCCAATCAAGTTTATAATTTTGTATGGAGGATCCGATTTTCTTTTTCGTTTCCTGAAAAAAAATCGGAGGATCCGATTTTCTTTTTCGTTTCCTGAAAAAAAATCTTGTGGAAAGTTGTTCAGTTTCGTCTACTGAGCAAGCCCTTAAAGTTTTCGGAAACCTGTCCCTTACACCCTGTATGATATATACTTTATATTTATAATAAACGAATTATGATCATTCCTCTAAAATCAGTAGATTCAATTTGTTTTAGTTATTCTTTTCAATTGTTTTTATATTATTATTTTAGTTTCTCTAATAGATTACAAAAAAAACAAGACTTACACAGACTCCTTTGCACAAATATGTTAATAGGTTTTTTTATAGAAGTATTTTTATTTTATTGTTTTTATTTTTTATTTTTGTAGCGTAAAACGCATGTAAGTATTTCTTTAATGATGAATTGTGTTGTGATGGGTGCCGAGCCTTTTGTGCTAATTTTCACTTACGTTGGGAAAAAATAAAAATACAAAAATTGATAATAAATCTACAATATTTTTTTAAATAATGTCCCAGCTTTGAGTACATTTAAATTGACCCCCCCATTTTGATGAGTTTTTTTATGTAGGATATGCAAAAATAAAAAAACATTGTTTTTATTTACTTTGGTTTTTCCGAATTTGTTCACATTCGCTATTTGTAAAAAACGCAGTGTACATTTGCTCCGAACGTAAAAGTTCCTTGGAAATAGTTTTTCAGTTTAGTCTGTAGCATTTTCAATTTATTTCACGCTTTCAATGAGATAAAAGTGCTGAAAATTTTGTGCGGAGAGTGGCATAGTACTAGCCGCCATCTGCCGCAATGTCAATTTTTTTCAAAATGGCGTCGCACAATGGGACTTGTTTATTTAGATTGGGGACTTGCAAAGGATCAAAAAATGTAATGTAGCATAATTGTCTTAAAGAGAAAAATGGTGGGGTTTATTATCAGTTGTTGATATGTATATTTTGTATGCACATCTGTAAGGTAGAAGGTATGTGGTATACGGTCGTTCGTCTAAACGCGAAACTATGCGTTATGTAAGTATTTGTTATTATTTTTTAAAAGAATAAATGAATTTAAAAAAAAATTATGTATGTTTTTTAAATTATTTTTTCCAAAGAGTTTTTTAATCACATATAATTAATTAAATAAAATGTGTTACTAAAAATGGTAATATTTTTTTTAAGTATGTTTGTCTAGCTGGGTTTTTCAACCGACTTCAAAAAAAGGAGGAGGTTCTCAATTCGTCAGAATCTTTTTTTTTTTATGTATGTTCACCGATTACTCGAAGACGCCTGAACCTATTTCGAAAATTCTTTTTTTGTTTGAAAGGGTATACTTCACAGGTGGTCCCATATAAATTTTATCGAAATCGATTCAGCGGTTTTTGAGAAAATCAACAAAAACATAGCAAAATTGGAGTTGTTGCGATTGAAGTCGGTTGTTTTTAACGTATTCAGCGTGGTCAATTATAACCCAAACGTACTCCACTTGCCACTGAACAAGGAACATACCACCCACAACAACCACCCACTTGCAGCCCTGCTCCTCGCCCCCACCAAAGATAGTACAACGGGAATGAACTATACAGGCTGTAACATTCAAGGTGTGCAATATTTGTTGAGAAGATGTATGAGCATTTATTTATTACGAATAATTTAGGTATCAAATACATGATTAAAATTAAATTGAATTAATTAACCTATTTTTTCTGTACCAGTTTAACTATTCTGTGGCATTAGAATACTGAACGTGTCTGCTCTGTGACGCCACGGGCTACTGCGCAGTCGCGCGACCTTGTCGGAGCCGCGCCATTGGGGGATTATTATCGAAAGTCGATAGACATAAGTTACCTATTCTGAAAATCATTCGAAAATTTTATTTTTTTAAGATGCCTACTTTTTTGTGATTCGTAATCAGTTTGAGAAGCTTAATCACCTCCGTAAATATTGCACACCTTGAATGTTACACCCTATACAGGTGTAACAGAAAGGTGTGATAATACTTCAAGGTTGGCTTTTACCCATCAAACTGAACAACTTTTGTTTTACAACTTTGTTGAAATCGCAAAGAAATTTTCGGACTTTTCATACAAACTTAGTTCGCCAGCTTGTCGATTTGTATGAAAAGTCCAAAAAAATTTTTGCGATTTGATCAAAGTTGTAGAACAAAAGTTGTTCAGTTTGATGGGTAAAAGCCCACCTTGAAGTATTATCACACCTTTCTGTTACACCCTGTATATCGGACGCATAAAACAACGACTGTATTCAAAATTTTGGCAAAATGAGTTTTAATTAAAAAACCGACCTAAAAGAGCATTTTTTTATCAAAACTCATTTTGCCAAATTTTGAATTCGGTCGTTTACGAGTGCGATATACTTGTACTCTAAAGAGTTTTCCCCGATTGTATAGGTTCCTTGAACTGAATCTACCATTCGCAGCTTAGCACCCTATAGTCGTAGGGTTCTTCTTCAAAATTTAAGAGCAGGGCTCTTGTCTGTGGAGCAATCGCCATTTACGATAGCACGGTCTTGTGCCAATTCCTTAAACTCATTGTACGACGACACGTCATCAACTTTTTCTTTTATTTGGTCCATGTATGTTCGTCTCGGTCTTCCGCGTCCTCTCTTCGTCCGAGGGTTAGTTCATGAAAATGAACAAGTTTCCCCAAAGATGCTGGATACGATCGGAGAAAAACATTTTGTTCTTTCCATACTAAAATAAATAAATAATTTGTCAATAATTGAACAGCTAATATGTATGAGAGCTTTGTAGGAAAAGTAAAAACAAATTTTTGTTTCGATTTTATAGGTTTCTTGTATCATACATCTTGTATACAGCTAATATGTATGAGAGCTTTGTAGGAAAAGTAAAAACAAATTTTTGTTTCGATTTTATAGGTTTCTTGTATCATACATCTTGTATAAGTAGCATGTACAGTTTGCTGTTTTTCGGCGAAAAATAAGTCATCAAGACTGATAAAAAAAAAATCTCTGCTCATCACAGAAACTGAGCGGGAATCGAATTCACAACCCTCAGATCAATAGTCAGGTACGTTAACCATTGAGCCATGGAATCGGTGAAAACACAAAAAATTTAAAACTGATATATTTATTGAACTAATTCACTAAATTCATACTCCGTCTTCATATTGGCAGGTTCTTCCTCATCCAACGCCCTCACAATCTTCTTCAGTTTATTTACTTCCTCAGACTTAAACACTTTCGTCGGCGGGTTCCTCAGAAACTTATTCTTCTTACTATGCATACCATACTCGACAACTTTATTCATAAGCTTATTTAATTCTCTATCCTCCAAATCTACAGGCTGAGTCAAAAACAACATTCCATTTTCATCAAACAAATCATCGTACTTTGTATCAGGTTCCAAACGTTTATTTTTGTAGATTTTTTTATTAATATTTCTACTCGACACCTCCAGGGGATAGTTATGTTTTTTAGGCTTCGAGTAGACTGGTGTTTCAGTGTCAAAGTCGTAATATTTTAAGCGGCGAAATGGCAAGTTTTCGTATGGTTTAAATTCGACATAATCGAGGCTGAAGGATTTGGGCATGTCCCTAAGTTGGACCCAGCGATGTTTGTTTACTCTCGATCGGAATGCGTCGCGTTGACGGACCGGGTGGGGCAGTAAGCTTTTGGTTGAGACTAAGTGGGCTGGAACGGAAAATATTAATCAATAATAAGTATACAGGGCGTTAAAAAGTGCGTTTATTTTAAGGGGTTGCTCAGAGTCAAGTATAGAATACGGGAAAAATATTGAAAAAATCCAATCTACACCTTTTTTTTAGTTTTCCATACAAATTCTGGATTGACTATTCAGATTTCGTATGGGAAAATTTAAAAAATGATAATCGGATTTTTTCAATATTTTTCCTGTATGAGGAAGTAAGTAACCCCTTAAAATGTCAAACGCACTTTATTAACTTCCTGTATATAAGTTTATTATAAACTCCTTGAGCAGAACTGTTACAACTAAAGTTTAAAAATTAAAGTAAAATATATCTTACCGCTTACAATAATCATTAGACACGCTATCAGAACATTCATCTTTGATTACAATTAAATTAAACAAAATATTAAATTATTTAAATAATAAAAGTCAACATTACTTTTTGCAAATATCAAATCTACAGATTTTTAGATTAAATCAGTTTTATATGCACCCTACCTACAGCATGTTACAATATTTTATTTTATATTTCTATTGTTTTGCTTACAAAAACTTTTGATGCTCATGTACATATACTGCTCAAAAGAAAATAACTTTTTGAGCTAATAAATGTTTCAAATAATGCCCAATTGCTCAGTATGGGTCTAACAATGATGGTCTAATGATTAGTGATCGGAAATTCGGGTGCAATTATACCTAAAATTGGGGAGCTAGCATAATATGGACATGCCGTTTTGAATAGAATTGGCAACTTTTGGCCATACATATGTAGTGTTAAATGTTTCACATTTTAGCCCCTATCACCTACTACAAGGATTACCGGTAATTCTGTGTATATACGTAGTCGGTCCCATAATGAATTGGCCTAACTATGAAATAAAAAAGAAAATTAAATGCAATCATTTTTATTTTTCAATATAGTCTCCATCAATACTGACACACTTCTGACATCGGTGAAATAACATTTCTAATCCTTTATAAAAATAATCGCAATCTTTGTCTTCAAAATGACTGAAGACGGCCGCCTGCAACTCTTCATCGCTTGAAAATTTTCTTCCCCTTAAGTCCCGCTTTAAATTTGGGAATAAGTAATAGTCGGACGGAGCCATGTCTGGAATATAAGGTGGATGGTCCAGCTCCGTGAACCCGCATTGACGCACTGCATCCTTCGAAACACCGGCGGTGTGCACGGGGGCGTTGTCGTGAAGCAACAGGACGCCTTTACTCAGTTTGCCTCTGCGCTTCTCCTTTATAATATCTCGCAGTTTATATATTAATGAAGCATAATATTCGCCGTTTACGACTGTATTGCGCTCTTTAAAATCAACCATCAAAATACCTTGAAAATCCCAAAAGATTGTGCACATGATTTTTTTGGTAGATTGTTGCACCTTTGCCTTTCTAGGCGGCTTTTCACCCTTATAACGCCATTCCATTGACTCGCGCTTGCTTTCTGGATCATAATATAACACCATAGTTTCATCACCAGTCACTAGTCTCTCGATCACGTTCTTTGGGTTTTCTCCACAAAGATCTAAAAACTCGGCAGCACAGCGAACTCGCTCCCGTCTCTGCACAGCTGACAGAAGTTTCGGGACCCATCTTGCACTGACTTTTTTCATATAAAGATGTTCATCGATTGCACGATGGACGGTACTTTTAGAGAGCCCAAGTCTAGCTGCAATTTCTTTAATCTTCAAACGGCGGTCACTCAAAACCTCTTCTTCGATTTGAGCAATAGTATCGGGAGTGAGCACTTCTACCGGTCGACCGTCATGGCCGATATCTTCGACGGTTTCTCGCCCGAGGCGAAACTCTTTCACCCAATTTTTTACTGTGCTATAAGAGGGAGAACACTCCTTATACACACCATCTAATCGTTCTTTAATTTGGGCGGGGGATAAGCCTTCTTTAAATAGAAACTTTATGACGCTTCGATACTCGGTTTTCGACATTTTGAAAAAATACGCGACACTTGTTCAAACAAACTGTTAAACTGAACTACGCTCGTCAAGTCCATGCGTGTTCGTTTATAAAGTGTCTGAGAACCGTACTATTCAATGCAACATAACATGTATCGAAATGTCGCGTAGAACTATATCAGGCCAATTCATTATGGGACCGACTACGTAAGTTGTGGATATAAACACATAATAGCATACATAAAATTTTCAATAACATCAACATTCACTACAATCAGATCATTACAATTAAGAATCCCAACGCTTTTTACGATCCCGGTATCCCGGAATTTTTTTCTATGAAAATCTATTTTATTGGGAAAGGCATATCCATTATCCATACTAATCTTTCTAAAAACGAAATTTCATCCGAATTTCCGATCACTACTAATGATATATCAAAAAACCTGCTGGCCCTTTTTTTTCTTTTGAGCAGTATATGTATGTGTTGTATGATTTGGTTTTATGAACATCTTTTATTTGAAAATTCAATTTCACGGTGAAGACATTCACATTATTACTTTTGATGAAACTAAGATCGAAGTTTGCATAGCTTCTGGTCAGATCTTAAAATGTTCAGATCAGATCCCAAATCCAAATAATAATAACCTGAATATTCAAGACAGTAAAGTTAAGAAGTCATTTATGGGGCAGTGTGTAAGATTTTATAACAAAATACCCGAAAATGTAACTAATTTGCCAGAAAAGAAATTCAAATTGCATGTGAGAAATTGTTTATGCTCTAAAGGGTATACAAAATACTAGATTATGTAAATGACAATGATATATGGACATGTATAGATCGTCCAGCTCACAATTTTATTGTTGACCTGAATTGTAACAGAATTTAAGATTTTGTTTAAAAAAGAGTTTCTTTTGTGCTCGACGTTTCTTCTCGCTTCGCAAACACTTCCCGACAGGTTGAGTATACAAGTCCCGCGTGGTAGGGACTTCGGACTAGGTAAAAAAAAAATTGACGATTTAAAAGCATGTATAAAGCATCTACTTAAATAAAAAACATTTTGAGTTATTTGAGATACGCTTATGACGCCATTAAAAAAAAAAACATTTTGTATATATGATTCGTACATAAGTGGCAAGGGGCAGTCCATATTATATGGTACTTCTGAATTAACAGAAAAACCTTTATTTGAGTCAATATTTCAGAAGTTTCCTTTCACTTCCGTATGAATCTGTATACGTAAGTCCCCCGCCGATAAATCATTACCAGCAACGAAGGGGTGTAAATGAGGGTGCGACCATACAGTCACCACTCGGTTATTCTGCCCGCACTTATATCACCAGAAGCAAGTAGTAGGTACATGTTACGGTCAATTGTATGGAGTGTCCCTGATGACTTGTCTGATACTCTGGCCAGACTTTTAGAGAGAGAATTTCTCGATATGTGTGGCTTAGAGTAACGCTGGGAAACCTATACGGGAGGTGTTTTCATTCAGAAGTGGATTTATGTTGGTCGAGATCATGACAATCATAGAGACGCTATAAGAAAAGAAAATAGTTTGAGATTTTTAAATATATTTTCTTTAATAAAGTCCTCTTAAAAATTTATTATGAATTATTCTATTGAACATAATCAAATTACTTAATATTAATATTAAAATACTAAAACAATAATAAAAACTTCATCTTAGAAAATCTTCTAAATGCTATCAAAAATATAATTGAAAAAAGAAAATGTTCTCTGTTACTTTAAAAGTTTGCACTTTTAAAAACATTTTCAACCAACATTTAGGTATATCTATATATCTACAGCAACATTTAACTAAAGACAATACCACGTCATCAGCTGCGAGCATCATTGATTGTCTCCGGGACCTTCACTTCAAGTCCGTCCAGGTCTTTGGTGAGGATGATCTGACAGCCGAGCCGGGACGTATCTGTGAGTCCATATGCCAGGTCCAGCATGTCTCGCTCTTCGTCACAGGGCTCTTCTGGTAGCCTGGGGAGAGGACAAGTTCTATTTGATAAATTGATAATATGATAGATAAACTGGTAAAGTGCGATTTCTACTTGTGCAATAAAATACGGGGCCATTAATTTGTTCTAACACAATTTGTATTTATTTAACCAATGTATACTGATGTGCCGTTTTTTGGAATATTCCCCAAAGACAGGGACAAGTCTATACTAGACCAGTGTTTTTCAACCTGTGGGTCGCGACCCCCCGGGGGGTCGCGAAGCCTTTCTCAAGGGGTCGCGGGTAAAAGTAAAAATAATGTTATAGGTTTTACATTGCAATGAAAAAATACGATTTCAGTGAGAAGGCTGGACCTGTTTCTTTTTCAACAATTTGTTAAAACGTGGTTCTATTTTAGAAACGTTAATAAGTAATTAATTTTCTAATTAAAGAAAAAAATTCTAATACACAAAAATTTTGTATGTTTATAGCCCTAGGGGGGACGCAAGAATTTTTGTACCTGTAAAGGGGTCGGGTATTAAAAAAGGTTGAAAAACACTGCACTAGACATAGTAAAGCTTCTTATTACTATGGAACTGACACATTTCAATGTCAGATGCATACTATATTTGTTTACCTTTCGCTTTTTTTTGATTGGAATGAACTATAATGGCTGTAGTTTAGTTATATATTTTATATTTTAAAAAAAATGTTATGTAGTAGGTACACTCAGCAATCTGGTAAACTTCATATCGTTCAAATCATCAGTCTTAATATCCTTTCAAAATTATAAAATGTTTTAACTAAAGATTATTTTTTAATTAAAAAAATAAGGAAAAACGATAATTACCTATCGTAATCCTCTTTCTTCAATATAACGTGACACGTAGAGCATGTTAACGTTCCTTCACACGCTCCATACCCGTCAATGTTGAGATCGTTGTTGACGACCACATCCAGGAGGGAGTCGCCAATCTTAGCCTCTGTCTCTATTCGTTTACCGTCGTGTAATACGAATGACACTTTTACTCTGCAATCAAGTTTTATTTATTTTTTATTACTGTTATAATTACTGACTGACTCGGCGGCTAAGTGGTTAGCGATCCTGACCTCTGATCCGAGAGTTGTGGGTTTGATCCCCACACAGGGCAAACTTTTCTGTGGTGAGCAGAATTGTTAGCTGAGTCTGGGTGTATTATATCTATATATGTATGTATTTAAATGTATATGTATATCAGTCTCTGGTTCCCAAGATACAGGGAATCCTAGTTTGGGGCCAGATGACCGTGTGCGATTTGTCCCGGATATAATTATTATTATTTTCAAACATAAATGTAGGCTACTGTGACCACTTCATCTCAGGAGCTACTCCAGCAGAAGCACAGTCAGCTGGAGGTCAGTGCGGTCAGTCGGTGTTATTATTATTATTAATTTCACAATGGAATGTAAAAAATATAACCTAAGAAATCACAAAGCTGGCATATAAATACTTTTTAGACCAAAGTTGGCAGCAGCTACAGAGAACACCAAAGTATTTGCTAGTATAGAATCATTTTAAAGTCAAGTGCCAATAGCAATATAATTCTTATCAATGAAAACTTCTTGTAAAAGATATTTATAGATGCTTATCAATAAACACTTACTTTTCATCCTTGAGGGCAACCTTCGTTGTGGACAACGGTACAATACTCTTGAAATTACTAAAACTAGTCCCTAAAGTTTGAGTTTTTAAAAAATATCGGACACCAGGGCAAGAGAAAGTTTTCGTGATATTTTTGAACATTTTTTCGCTTAACTTTGAACCTAGAGTTAAGATTCCTTGTAGCGTTCGCTAGACTTATTTAATAGTAGTCGATAAATATGCTGATTTGGTATCTCACTTTGTAATTCAACACATTATTTTTCTATTAAATTCAAAGACGAGAGCAGAAACAGCCTGCCTTCACCATACATAATTCATTTGACACTGACAGATGACTGACTGACATGTGACATGGCAAGTAAAAAAAATATTGCGGTCTAGATTACGCTTCTTGTAACTTTGAGCGCCTTTTGCATGTATCCTTTCCTTACTGTAGGTAGGATAGAGCTTGGAGGTTCTAAATCACAGAACACTTTTTATTACTCACAGTCACAGGGAGTTCTAAATCCTCTAAGAAGTACAACGAAAGGAACATAGAAGAAAAAAAGCAAGAAGAAATGCATCCATCTCCCCATCCTCTAAGTTGATACCACGTTGATACTAGATTAAAATGCTGTTGAGTTCATAATATTCTAGTCTTGTTTTAACTCAATCGATCGATTCTTTGAATCTCAAGTCGCAACACTAACTATGCCAAGTCAGTGTTGTAATATTTTAGTACCGTTATTTGACGGGATTTTGTGATTTTTGTGTCCTGTATATTGTGTCTGACTGACTGAACTATTTGTAAGCGATTCGCCGCCAAGAATCTGCAGTAAATTCATAATTATAACTCACAAATCCATTTATTGATTGATTTTATTTGACTAACATTCGCAGACTAACAGTCAGCTATGTAACCAATTCAAAATTCTTGATGTACGCTGATGACACCAAAATATTTCTGGAAATAGGCACTGAAAATGACACATTAAGATTTCAACAGGACCTTGATCAATTGACACAGTACTATAATCGCAACCGTATTGCAGTTAACACTGGCAAGTGCCAAGTAATAACATTTACAATGAAGCATCGTCCAATACATCATAATTATTACATTAATGGTGCCACATTAGTACGTGTCAACATGGTACGTGATTTAGGCATTCTCTTTGACAATAAACTCTCTCTAAATCACCACATAGATAATATAACCGATAAAGCTTTCAAAATGTTAGGTTTCATTATGCGAACTTGCTCTCCTTTTCGCAATTCTACTAGCATCAAAAATGTATATTTTGCCTATGTACGAAGCGTCCTGGAATATGGATCCGTTGTTTGGTACCCAGTTTACGATAAATATTCAATCAATATTGAAAAAATTCAAAAGCGTTTCATCAAGTTCATCAAATAATCTCTATAAGTCCTATTACGATAGTTGTAAAACCAACAACTTATTACCACTTGACAAGAGACGCATTCAGCTAGATTTGAATTTTTTGTACGACATATTAAATTCAAATTTGGACTGCCCTGAGCTGGTTGCAGCCCTGGGACTGAGTGCCCCACGACGGAGACAGCGCCTTTGCAATGCACGCCTTCTACACCTTCCCCCGCACCGCACCAACTACGCTAAAAATGAAACCCTGGCACGTATATCAGATACATACAACAAAAAAATCCCGAATTGTGACCCCTTCCTGCTATCTAAAAGCACCTTTAAAAACAAGGTGCGTGCAGTCCTTCTCGAATTGTAGCCAGCAATGTTTTTACCCACGCACGCACGCACACGCACGCACATGTATACTCACACACACGCACACGTATACTCACACACACACACACACACACACACACACACACACACACACACACACAAACACAAACACACACACACACACACACACACACGCACACGCACACGCACACGCACAGTTATCCTATACTATTAATCGAGTTAAGTGTCCCGACGATTTCGAAAACGGCTTGAAACCTTTTGACGAAAATCTAGGATTAGGGGTTAAAAATCACCAGAAATCGATCTATGAGGGAATTATCTTCGAAAAAATTCATTTAAGGGAGATATGAGCGAAATTATATAAAAGGAGAATGCATATGATCCTTATTTTTAAGCGTCGCTGATGAGTACTTTGGTGGACTACTTTGGTTTTGGTGCAAGCCACTTACGTTTTGCTGCTTTTAGGTCCGGATTCGAATCCCACCCATGAGACTTTATAGTTTTTTTTGTCTTTTTATTTTTTATTTTGTGTGAACTTATGTAAATATTATATATATAAATAAAAAACTTATGTGATAAAAATAAAATATTTAACCTCTTTGTATTTTAGTGACAAATAGCGCCATCTTTCGCCATATAAGTGAATTACATACCTGATGATTGTGCCGCCTTGCCCCGAGTTTGACAATAGGGAATTTTCCATGGCTTTCTCTAAATTCAACTAGATGGCGCTGATAACATTTGCTATAAGAAAAGTCGCCAAAAGTGATTGATATTACTGACTAATATCATAATAAATGATGAACAACTTTCTAATATTACGTATCATTGAATATTTTTCTGTTTTTTTATAAATAAAAAAAGATAATTTGCATTTTTTTTTTTTCAATAGAATCAAATTAAAAACAAATATTATAGATATTATCAGAACAAATATTGCTTGTCCTTTCGTTCCTTAGAAGGCCACTACCGACTAAAACAACACCCTGCAAAATGTTTCATAGAAAATATATCTTATATGTACTACTAAACAACTATCTTACAATAAGTTTATAAAAACTCCGATTGAACGAGCGACGCTCGGTCTCCCAGCTATGTAATGTAAAACACAATTAAGAAAATATTAACCGGCAAGTTTCTATAATCCAACTAATCTATCTTTGTCTTCTCACGTCTGTTTTACTGCACAATATTGTAATTACTAGGGGGTAATCTGTTATTGGCCATACATTTTGACTGTACATTTACTTAAGTTATTCTAAGAACGCTGTTGATTACCTTTCAATAAATAAAATAAAATATTAGAAGCATGAAGCTTATAACCAAACTGGAGGAAACACTTTGAAATAACAACTGAAGACAAAAATTTGGCCTTGAATGCGCTTCTCTCTTTCTTCGAAGGAGCTGCTGTCTCTAACCAAGTAGGGTAATTAGAATGAGACAGCAGCTCCTGCAAAGAAAGAGAGAATCGCATTCAATGCCAATTTTTTGTCTTTAGTCCGATCTTAGAGTGCGTTTTCTCCAGTTTGGTTATAAGCTTCTTGGAAGCATTTTAGCGTAGAGTTAACTAATTTTAAAGTATAAGAAAGTGGGATTTTCGCCCATTCCTCGGTGAGAGCTAATTTAAATTTTTTTGTATTAGAAATTTGTCGATAACAAATTTTCTTGTCGAGATAGTCCCAAAGGTGTTATATTAGATTGATGTCAGGTTACTGGGGAGGAGTTTGGAGGTACTTTGGTGTATTGTAGAGTGGATACTCTACGACCACATTTTCGTATTCCACGCGGTATGATTAGGATCGTTATCCTGTATAAATATCAAATTGCAATGTACGTACATGTACGTACAATAAAAACTACAATGATATTGATATTTTCGCTCTTTCTCTAACTCAATATAAAAAACTAGTTCTAACAAACTATATAAACCGCACTTAAATGTTGTTCTCTAGTTACTAAATATTAAATACCTACCTCCTATTTCAAGTATGTAATTGTTCTATGCAAGCTTCAAGTATTCCCATTAGTGGACACCTGTAATTGGTTTATAAGTTCTTACTTTATATTGTATCAATTATAAAGTTATTAACTGTTGGTGACCCAAATAAAAATTTATTTATTTATTTAAATTATTTTTTAAGCTCATTGCAGTGGCACTAGCATGCAGATTTCTTTCAGAATAGTAATATAAGTCTTATGGTCCATAACATTGTCAATAAATACAAGTTTTCCGACAAGAAAAGCACTCATAGCACGCATACGAGCAGCACATCCACCACCATGTTTCACAGCAGGCAATA
Source organism: Coleophora deauratella (assembly GCA_958295455.1). NCBI lineage: Eukaryota > Metazoa > Arthropoda > Insecta > Lepidoptera > Coleophoridae > Coleophora > Coleophora deauratella. The sequence goes on along the minus strand of OY282415.1, from coordinate 2,336,611 downwards.
AATTTTCTTTATTTAATTCTGTATTGCATTTTCGCCATACCGTATGATGTTTACCTGACCCAAAAATATTGTATTGTGATTCGTCTGTAAAAATTACGCGTTGCCAAAATTCAATTGCTTTATTTTGGTGCTCTCTAGCGAGCTCTAATCTCTTCTTTCTATTCGCCTTACTAATCCAGTATTTCTTACGAGCAGAACTCCCATGATACCCGGCTTCACGCGATACATTACGAATAGTACTACAAGAAATATTAATTGTATAATATGTGTTGCTTAAGTTTTTTAGTATTTTGGGACCTCTTATTTTAGCATCTTTCTTCACTTCTCCCACAATTGTTTTTCTCAAACTATCTGTTAATTTTGTTGGTCATCAATTTCGTTCTTTATTTTCGAGTGTTTTAGTTACAGAATACCGGGTAATTATACTCTGTACTGTTGAACGCGGTCTGTTTACTAGTTTAGATATTTTACCTAAAGATTTACACTGATTTTGCCAATTTATAATTAATTTTCGTTCATCTGTACTTGTCTCACGACGTTTGTTCCATTTTCGCATCGTAAATAAAGTAATCGAATTTTGTATAAATTTTGACTACACAAAAATGTAGTTTTTCGGTTGCTTACACAAAATTGCTCATTACAAATAGAAATCATATCGCCTAATATACTTAATTAAAAATAATTTCTAAAGTGTACAAATACTTTTTGCGCGTGATTTTGAGTACTTTTAATAAATTATTTTTATTTTTAATTATTCTGTTCATAATTTTTTGACTTAAATATAATGGACTTTTAAATATAATGGACCAATTTTTTAGTTTAATTACTGTTCAATTATTTAATAAAAATGGTAAGGAATAGGTATTTTTTTTTATGCGCACCTATACAAATTTTCTTTAAAACATCTTAAGATCCGCAGCCGCATCCGCATCCGCATCCGCGGATTAAAAAATCATCCGCAACAACAACAACTGGTACAAATACTTTTTACACTAGTAGTTTGTGATTTTAAGATTACTTTGGGGGACTATATTATTAAGCGTGTCCACACTTCTTCTGGGTCAGTCAGATGGACGGATGACACACGCTGTCAAAATCAAGGTCCCGTTCCAAACCAACAGACAAGAGTCTGTCTCTTTTACACTTGCGAAATTTACTATAGGCTATCCTGCTATCAGGGTAATTACTCACATGAATTTATTCTGGAACGCTTTTCAAAATTTGTACGTGCTATCGTGCTATATATGGTTGTCTATCATCGCGTTTTTCGTATTTTTCTAGAAAAATAATTAATAAATTGTTTTTGTTTCACTAATAAAATAGCAAAGCAACTAACTAGCTATGTCGGAGAGGCTAAAGAGTACGAATCAGGTGAAGAATGAAGATATTATTGAGGATTTGACGAAAAACTTGAAAACATCACTTTCCTCCGAAGAGGATACCCCAGAATACGTTATAAACCCTGGGACCAGTGCCGAAGACTTCCCGCAGTCGGCTGGTGACGCCCCACAACCAGCTCAAGTATCAGGCAAGTGATTTTTTCTCACAAGCCACACCTTTTTGATTTGGGAGTACCTCTATGGTCTTTGCTATTATTATTATATTTTGTAGCACTGTTAATTTTCAATTTTTTGTCAAAAATTGGTAAGCTAAGCATTATCTCGCCTGGTGTTAAGTGATGATGATGCCAAAGATCAAAGAGGACTTCAAGATTCCTATAAACCAATGTTTCAAATATGATTTGTCTTAAAACTTTTGTTGGTGAAGCTACTGCCATTCTCTCCTACTTCTTGCTGACTATTTGACTCCTGGTAGGACACAACATCGACTTTGGCCTTCATTTGATCAATTTATAAATTCTCTGTCTTCTTCTACCTCTCTTTCCTTCCGTTTTCATGATTTTAATAATGAAATCATTGTCAAATTAAATGTATAGTCATATTTCCATGTTTTTATGCAGGGATTACTGATTGTTAATAAAAATAAGGATCTTTCTTTTATTATTATTATTATTATTATTTTAGTTTATACATTAGCAGCTATAACAGCTGTTGCGTGTAGTTCACTGCACTTATGTAGTTTTTAACAAATGTTTATCCAATTTATTTTTAAAACTGTTCACGGATGGAGCACTTATGACTGTCTCTGGTAGTTTGTTCCACTGATTTTTCAGTTTTTCTGACACTTCTTTGTTTGTAAGTCTCTTTAGTCTAGCTAATACTTTCTATATGCCTCCAGTTAGATAATAACCCATTTTATCCCTTCTGCTAGGGCATAAGTCTCAACCCATACCTAGGTTAGGCCATACTCCACACACGGGGGCCAAGTCTGGAAGTGTGGAGAATCCAGATGCCTCCTGTAGAACATTGAATTAATTAAGTAATAATTCTTCAACAGACATTCCACCACCACTAGATACAGACTACGACAAGGACGATGACAAAGACCCAGACAAACCAGAATCGGACACGGACTCCGTTGATGAGGAATCACTGAAAGACGCTGAGGTGGCTCTCACAGATGACCAGAAAGCAGAACGACAGATAATAGCAGAGGATCTGAAGGTTAAAGGCAATGAGGCGTTTAAAATTGGCGATTATGAACGGAGTATAGAGAAGTACACTGAAGGTAATACAAAGTTGTGTTTTCAATAAATCCATTACGTTGAACATTGCGTTCTGACAATCGTAAATGTGTGAAATATATATGTAAATAATTCTTGAAATTAGTTTTTTCCCTGTTCCCTCTGGATGAAGTAAAAAGAAAGAAAATAACAGGAACTATGAATGCTGAGTGATGATAATATGCCTTTGCAAACTGGGTGACAACTTATTTTAAAAAAACTTTAGTCAACCTACACCTATGGCAATGTTATGGACTGGTGAGAATAAACGACACCTCACTATTATAGACCACCATAAATGATCAGGCTGATCCTGCTCTGTGGTGAGCTTACAGTGGTGGTGTGGTACTGGCACGCGTCATCTATCCACAGCATTACATAGCTTATCTGGGTGACACAAGTAATTACTATCCATTTTAAAATAGTTATTATGAAGTTTAAAGCTAAGGGTACGGTTCTATATCCTATACAATACAGCCTTAGATAGAATCCTACACATTTTTGTCCAATATATGCCATTATTATAAAAATAGGTAAGAAACATTATGCATATCCATTTTGCCAGTGTTAAAATTTAAAAAGTTTCATCGCAATTTGTTTTGCAGGTCTCAAAATCTGTCCACTACAGTTCTCTCAGCTGCGTTCAGTCTTGTACTGCAACCGCAGTGCCGCTAAGATGAAGCTGGAGAAGTATGCCAAAGCTATCAAGGACTGCACAAAAGCTATTGAGCTAGACGAGAACTATGTTAAAGCTTACATCAGGTATTAATTTTTATTAAAAGTTTTATTGAAATTAACTTTCAGTGGCATGTCCAAACTTAAATATTATTTATATTTTTTCATGCCATAATATAGTTGACTGTACTGGTGCTATATATCTTTTATTAAGACCTGTAAAACTTTCTTTCATGCAAATAAAGAATTGCATTTACTTTTTGTAAATTTTTGCAACCAAAAGCATAACTTGAAGATTTTTAAGTTGGTTCGGCAGTCACATCGCAAACCACGACAATGCAACTAGATAAAGCAAATCTATTTAATATTATAACTACTCAACCGAGACATCGGACGGTTTTATACTGATTCATTTCGTATAACATTTGTATAACATAACTGTATAACATTATACATTGGTAGATCTCCTCTTCACGAATTACGCTTATTTTCAGGAGAGCACAGTCATACGAAGCGACTGAGAAATTCGACGAAGCGCTATCGGACTTCAAAAAGATATTAGAACTAGATCCAACGCATAAAGAAGCACAAAAAGCCGTCATCCGACTACCTCCACTAATCGAAGAGAAGAACGAAAAACTGAAAGCAGAAATGTTGGGGAAACTCAAAGATTTAGGCAACATGATATTGAAACCTTTTGGACTATCAACGGAGAATTTCCAACTGGAGCAGGACCCTGAATCGAAGGGGTATAAAATTAATTTCAAGCAGTGAATGTGTATGTCTAACAACAAGGCGTGGCGCAAAGCGGTTTCTGTGCGCGTAAAAGCAAACGTAAAACCTTCTCTTTCACACATAAGAGATTTATAATAGGCTGTCCTGTTCTCAGAGTGAATGGAAGCTGTTAGAGTTTAGCCTTGTAATGCACTCAGGCAGGATTTAATTACGTCGCAGTATAATTTTAAATATTAGGGCGAGGTAGCACAGAGCTAGCGCATTCATCTGCGCAGTACTTAACGCAAGTCCTACCCAAATTATTTACGGTTTTGGTTATTTTGTATTTTTTTCTGAATGAAAGTGTTCAAACTAATGTCGTAGTTTCCTTCATATCGTCGAAACCAATATTGTCATACAATTACTATTTTTTCTTTTGATATACAGGATTTTTATTTTATTTCGATTTATTTGGATTTTTTTTCTATCGAGCCGAAATTGTTGAATCGTGTTTCGGATGGCGTATGATCTTAGGAAATATAGTCAAAAATGAGTATATTTTTTTCTGACTTGAAACTTCTATAGTTTTACGTCAAAACTGTTCAAAAAATGTCATTTTTGTATAAGAGTGCCTTAATATTTTTATTTAGTTATAGTAGGCAATAATAATGGGTAGTTTACACGTATTAAGTAGCAAATTAATTAATTTTAACTTAAAAGTAAGTTAATTTTAAGTAGATAAGTAGTAACTAAATTTTAACTTGTGTGTAGCGTTTTTACGTTAAAAATCTACACTTGCTTGCCATTTAGTAGCAGGCCACGCCCACCGGGGAGAGGCGCGGCGCGGGGGGCGCGGCAACTTATTCGAAAAATTGATTCAATTCTATTCTACTAAATCGAAGGTTCATAAAATTAATTTCAAGCAGTGAATTGTCTACTAAATCGTTAACTTACTACTTATGACTTAATAGCTGATAAGTGACTGTTTACACACAGAAATTTACTTAAAATTTAGTTAAAATTAACTTAATTACTTCGCTACTTAATACGCGTAAACTACCCATAAGCCGCGACATTGGAGTGTCGAGCATGTGGCAGGGCTGTGGTCCAAGCGTAACACGTTAAGAGCAGGATAGTCTATTGAAAATCTCGTATGTGCGAAAGGGAAAGCAATGGTGTCTTTAAGAGCGCAGTAATATAAAATCGTACGACACGCGTAGCTTCAGTTAAAGTAAATCTATTCAATATACATACATAAATATAATTGTACTTTAAGTGAATGTTTTAGTTATGTGATATTAAAATTTATTTATGTATCTTAATTTGTGTTGTCTTATTTACTGTTCATAAGATAATAATATAATAATAACCGGGACAAATCACACACGGTCATCTGGCCCCAACTAGGATTCCCTGTACTATGGGAACCAGAGACTCATATACATACACATATACGTTTAAATACATACATCTATAATACACCCAAACACAGAACCAACAAATCTGCTCATTACAGAAATGTGTGCCATGTGTGGGTGGGGATCGAACCCACGACTCTCGGATCAGTAGCCAGGAGCGCTTACCACTGAGCTATCGAGTCTGTCAATATACTTTACAACATATATGTCGTGGCCAGATCATAGAATTGATCACTTCATGATGTGGCCGACCATTTCATGAAATGGTCGCATTTCATGAAATGGAAAATATCTGCTGATCACATCATGATATGGTCTGGCCAGATCAATGAATACATCAACGTTTCACGATATACAGCTAAACGCACGGCTATTTCATGAAATGGTCAAGCATTAGTGATCATATCGTAAAATAGTTACAGTATCCACCGTTAGAGGCGCTGATATTTTTTTGTTTTTGTGATGTATCATGGCGGAGTACAGTTAATAAAAAAAGGCTATTAATAATGCACTAATTGAAAATAAAATAGAAGTTTAATGTCATTACGATACTAAACTACAATAATTTTAAACTACAAAGTCAATCAAAAAACGAGCGCACCGTAATAACCTTGAAGTTCGGAAAGTGTTTCATAGGTTAGTAGATATCAATCTTAAAAGGTAAGTATTAACAATGTATGATTTCTCTGTTAACCAAGATTTGTTGCCAGATGTCATGGCATGAAGATGCCAGTAGCTTTTCAACGTATTTTAAATTTTAATTAAACCTTTTATATAATGGAACCCCTACATTAATGATATGGCCAAACGTGGATGGACATATCATTAAACGTTGACATTTAAACGATATGGTCAGTTTTAGCTGGCCATTTCATGAAATACGACCATTTCATGAAATGGTCGGCCACATCATGAAATGATCAATTCTATGATCTGGCCACGACATATACATAGAAGCGGGCAGCGCAGGACCGGTCGGTGTGGAAATCCTTGGGGGAGGCCTTTGTCCAGCAGTGGACGTCTTTCGGCTGACGATGATGAATATTGATGATACAACATATTATCTCCTTTAGACCGTGCGCTGCGTTGCGCGTGACCACGGAGTTGTTTTTAAAAATTTCAAGGGCAACCGTTTTTCGCGCAGGGATAGGTTGCTTTCAACTAAATTCACTTAAATCTGACCAAGTACATTATGCGTGCACGCGACGTGTTTAACTCGCTCGCCCGCGCGTCTCTTTGTACGCGTTATAACGCACAACGCAGCAGAAGCCCTTACGTGCTCTAAAATCCATAAATTAACCAATCTTCTTTCTAAACAATCAAAGAAGAAAATGCATCGAAATTATAAAAACAAAAATCAAATTTCATGTCATTGTAATGTAAATCAAATTTTTTGTTAGTGAATTTGTTAGTTTTTTTTTTGGTTTTTGTTAAACGTATAGAAATTATTTGTGTGTTCTTTTTTGTAATAATTATACAGCGAAAAATGTTTATAAAAACGGTGTTTAGTGGATGTCTTCAAAAGATTTAGGAATAAGGTACTTGTGTGCTTGTCTTTTTATCGTGTGATGGTATGTTTGACTCAATGAACTGTATCGTCCGTCCGAAGGTATAGAGGCGGTGGTTGCATAACCTGCGGCCACGCACATGAATATCAACGTAGGTTACTCGTAGAACTAAAAGCGTCGATGGCTCTGCGATTACTGACTCCGTCCTCCTAACCGGAGGTCTCGGGTTTAAATCCTGGCCAGTGCACCAATGAGTTTGTCGAAACTTACGTGCATTTTCATACCGATTGCTTTAACGGTGAAGGAAAACATCGTGAGGAAACCTGCACATCTGATTTCTAGTTTTGTAAGATGGTCGCGTTGCACACGTGCGTAGATGTAAATCTTAAATGCCCTACACGTGACCAAGGGTGATGCCAGGCAACCGCCGCCTATACCTTGTGGATAGGACGGTTAAATTGTGCCACACGATAAGAGAGAGAGAACGTAGAACTATTATAATAAAACAGTATGGACACCCCCTGCCATTCCCTGAAGGTGACGTAACCGAGCCAAACCCCGCTTACTCATATGTACTTGTTAAAAAGGGAGATCGTAGTAGGTAAATAGTATCTTTGATTAAACGTAGGTAAATAAAAATTTCAGATTCTAAAATGGCAAGATGTTGCAGGAAGAAACGCAAGTAAGTTATTCCAATTTTTTTTTTATATACCCCGCCGGGAATCGAACCCGCGACCTCCTGATGTGAAGCGAGCAGACTGGCTACTAGACCACGGAGACGGTAAAACCTTACCTACAGTTCATAATTTTACCAGTCTAAAGTCATGTTAGATAAACACATCGTCCCGAGTCCGGTTATAGTCGAGGGTAAATCTCTCGAAGCTGTTCAAGAATATGTCTACCTCGGGCACAGTAGCAGCGTAACGGGGGGGGCGGAGGGGCGGTCCGCCCCTGGTACCAAGGTTCAAGGGGGTGCCACGCGCGCGGAGAGCAATTGTAAAAAAAATATCTAACTGGCACCTCCTATTTATGTGGTCCTTGCGTAATAAGCACTTCCTTATCGTCATTACGAAAAATATACATTATATGCAGATGCACTCCCTTGAAAGTGTTGGGAGATTTCGGAGTTTACGTGATGGCAGTTACTAAGTAAGAGTGACTGCATCAATAAAAGGTCTCCTTATTTTGAGTTAAGAGTTCAACGGGGGGGGAGGGGGGCACAATAGGAAACCGCCCCGGGTGCCAACCCATGCTACGCCGCCACTGCTCGGGCATATCATGCAGTTAGGTGAGGCAGTTAGGTAGAAACAACTTCGAGAGGGAGGCCAGTAGGAGAATACAGCTAGGCTGGGCAACATTCGCGAAGCTTCGTCACATATTCACATCGCTAATACCGCAATGCTTGAAGACAAAAGTCTTCAATCAGTGCTCCTACCCGTGATGATGTAATGGCGCCGAAACGTGGACACTAACAGTGCAGTTAGACCACAAGCTCAAAGTCACACAGCGTGCCATGGCGAGAGCTATGCTCGGAGATTCTCTGCGCGATCGAATCCGAAACGAGGTTATTCGCCAGAGAACCAAAGTAACCGACATTGCTCAGACAACGTTCAGGCGATCGGCGTCTATTTCTAAAAATGTCTTCTAGATTTGACCAGGGGGAGTTCTGAGTTCGACCACTTCTTGATAAGGCCAGTCCTTAGGACGACCATTTCTGGATTCGACCACTTCTCAATGGGCGGACATATATGTTGAAGAACTGACAACCGGTAGACAAAGAGTCCTACAGTGGAGACCGCGTTTGGGCAACCGTAGCGTGGGACGCCCCACGGCTAGGTGGAGCGATGATTTGCGCAAGGTTGCTGACAACCGCTGGATGAGAGTGGCCGAGGATAGGTATAAGTGGCGTGCCTTGGGGGAGGTATATGTCGAGCAGTGGACTAACACAGGCTGACGATGATAATGAGTCGAATATCTCGAAAAACACTGAACCGATTTCTACCAAACATATCAAAACTGATTCGGGTCCACCCGATTTTCGGTGCCACACACAAACTCACACTCCTAGTTTTCAAACGCATAACAATTGTCTTTTCCGTATATTGTGTTTTCACGAATATTCATGTATTCATGTATTCTTTCCGATGTACTTTTGCAGCTTATGTATGTTTTCTCTTTTTCAGAATGTGCAAAACGTAAGTCGCTTCTGCCTGCATCTGCTTCTTAGTAATATGTTACGCAGCTGAGTTATAAAGTCGGAAACAGTAATCGGAGCTGAGTTGTCATCGTCATTACTACACTCATAAGAAAAGGCTGCAAAGTAAACGGAAACGGGAATCTCTATATACGGCCTTATTTCTTATGAGGATAGATTAGCCGAAAGATGTCCACTACTGCACAAAGGCCACGCCTAGGGGTTCCACGAGGACCGGTCTCGAGCCGCATCCAGCGGCTTCACGCGATGGAGTTTCTGTTTATAATCTCAGGACTTATACCTGCAACTACAGGATATTACAGTAACACCTAAAATATTAAATCTGTAACAGTCACAAGCTTAGTTTCGTCATCTAATGGCTGACGAAAAAAAAAGGTTTTTTCACGTGTTTTCGTGTCTATGGCGGTGGTTATTTTATGCTACAGCTGCAGGATTGTGAAGTTTCATCAGCATTTAATCAATTGAAAGATTAATGCCAGCATTAGCAGTAAGCACACGAGAAAATCGACTATAAAAGTTTGTTATGGTGCATTTGTAAATTATTCAAACTTACAATCTGTTCCCGTCCGACAGAACTCCTTATTTAGTATAATTATTTATCGTTACTGAATAAGACCTTTGCATCACCTGATGGGTAAGTGATAATGACAAAAGATGTCAGCCAATCGCCTGAGAGTGAAAACCTCGTACTTTATGCGGAAAGGGTAATTTATCAGGACAAAGAAAAAAAACCTACACAGACTTTTTGTGCAATGGGACCTTGATACACGTGTAGTAATCAGATATGCAGGTTTCCTCACGATTATTTCCTTAACTGTTAAAGCAATCTGTATGCAATTTACGTAAGTTTCTAACTCACTGGTGCATTGGCCAGAATTTGAACCCGAGATCTTTGAGACCTCAGATGCCAAGTGATGAAGTATAGATATCTCATCTCATCTCACTAATATTATAAATGCGAAAGTCTGGATGTTTGTTTGTTTGTCAGTTTGTTTGTTTGTTCCGCTTTCACGCCAAAACTACTGAACGGATCTGGATGAAATTTAGTAGGTAGATAGATAAAGCACTCGGCTAACACATAGGATTTTTATCCCGGAAAACTTAAGGGTTCCCGTAGGAATGCTTAAAAACTCAAAATTTCCACTTCGTCACTAGATGGCGCTATCTTAACATTTTCTTTCTTTCTGGATACAATTCTGAAGTCCACGCGGACGAAGTCGCGGCCGGAAGCTAGTCTATGTCTATGATAAGATAAAGTAACGTTTATTTTTGAAGAGCAGTAGAAGTCTGACGATGATTTATTTCCCCAGACGATGTCGCACGAAAAAAGGTCGTTTTAAACGCTGCCGGCCGTGCGACAGGCGGTACTACGTCCGACAGCGATGTTGTAAACCCAGGAAAGGACATTGCAGACGTCGCCGCTCTAGATGCCGACGCCGCGGCCGCAGCTTATGCTCGTCTTCCGATTCCTCTTACTCTTGAATGTCTGGTCTGTACGTTTTTCTCAGATTTACCTTTTATTGCTACGAAATGATGAAAAAGCTAGGCTGTTTGCAGTACGAGCCAGATTATTCGAAGCGGGTTCTAAAAATGACATTAGAAAATGTTACACCCCGTGTGCGTGTAACGACGAGTTCCGAAGTAATATCTAAGTTAATAATACTTTTTCAAAGGGTTACTATAGAAGATTCCTATGCATTTACGCCAGTCATCGTAGACATAAAAATCGCGTTAGGTCGCATTGGTTGCAACAGTTCTGATTTCTTTGGTATGTTGTTAGGGTTGATAACAGTAGTGTAAAACGAATTTTTCAGCTTCGAAAGACTTGTGCTAACTGCGTGGTGCTCCAAAAACATCGAAATTTTCGGCCTTTTTTTAGATTTTGGCTTATATCTTCTAAAAGGTACATCTTACGGAAAAAGTCATTATAAACACTTATAAGAAGACACAATTTCCTCTAATTTAAGGGCAGGTGCAGCTCTTTAGGTCTAATAGAACCCAAGATACAGCGCTTCAAACATTGGCAATTTTCGCTAAAAAGTTGGAAATTATAGTTTTGTCGCCTTCCGAGCAGAATATCGGCTATAATACTCATTCTACGAGGAAAGTTATTAAAAAGAAAGTTATAGAGAAATTATTTAGCTTTTATTTAAGTGCAAACTGCAGTTTGTAAGACCGATAGTTCCCTTGTAATCTGGACAAAGCGAAAAATTAAGGAAATCAGATTTTACAAAAAAGGGAGCCTGACAAATTGCAGGACTTCTGTAAAGGATAAGAAAGACATAAATCAGTGTAAAATTATTTATACTGATATTATGAAACTTAAATTATATCACTTAGTGATGGCGGGACCTCAGTTGATACCTGCGACAGAAATATACATGAAATATACAACAAAATGTCAATTCATATTTATTATAATGAATTACAACGAAGGGGTAGGTATGTAATATTAGGTTTACCTTTAAGTGTTTAGCGACGAAACAATCGTGTTCTTTTGAAAGGTCTAGGTTCATCTGACAGTTCTTCCTGGGGCTTCGGAGACTGCTCTGTTGCTTGTTGTAAAGGGCAGGTCGTCGAAGTCGTCCTCTTCATTCAACTCAGTCAAAGACGGAGTGTTGAGGCAGGCAGGTCTTCCCCTGACAAACTTTGCAGAAAATTTCAGCCCTGTTGTCTTGTAGGACCATCTTGCTTTTCCACACCCATTCTTACACCTGCATGACAGGAATTTGATAAAAACTTGTAACAAATAGTTTAAACACACAGTCCAGGATATACCTACGAATGGATTACCTTACTTGCATGACAGGAATTCCGACGTTGGTTTCTTCATTGAGTCACTAGTGGCAGTCCCTACTGGCTCCTAGAGGTGTTTTCACAACCACTAAATGCGTAAAAGAACAACTGTATTCAAGAGGGGTAAGAAAGCTCTTCTTGAATGAATGATGTCGTTGAGAACTTCTCGCAACTGGCACTTTGCTGGAAAAAACATTTTATATGTTGGAGCCCAATCTATCAGTCTATGCTGGTAAAGAGCATCAGAGGTCGACATCCTCTACTTAACAAATTAGGCTCTAACGTAAAAAAAGTTTTCTCCAGGAAAGTGCCACTTGCGAGAAGTTCTCATCAACATTATTCATTCAAGAAGAGCTTTCATTTCAGGGGGGGCCCTGGAGTACAGTTATCATTCATGCACTTGGTAATTGCAACAACACCTCAAGGAGCCAGTCGGGTCTGACACTAGTGACATCAACGAAGAAATCTGCGTCGAAAACCATTATTATGAGTAAGGTAATCCATTCGTAGGTCTATCCTAGGCTGTGTATTTCAACTATTTGTAACAAGTTTTTATGAAATTCCTGTCATGCAGGTGTAAGAATGGGTGCGGAAAAAGAAGATGGTCATGCAAGACAACAGGGCTGAAATTTTCTGCAAAGTTTGTCAGGGGAAGACCTGCCTGCCTCAACAGCCTTGACTGAGTTGAATGAAGAGGACGACTTCGACAACTTCCCCTTTACAACAAGCAACAGATCAGTCTCCGGAGCCCCAGGAAGAGCTTTCAGATGCACCTAGACCTTACAAAAGAACATGATTGTTCCGTCGCTAAGTGCTTAAAGGTAAACCTAATAATACATACCTACCCCTTCGTTGTAATTCATTATAATAAATATGAATTGACATTTTGTTCTATATATCATGTATATTTCTGTCGCAGGTATCAACTGAGGTCCCGCCATCACTAAGTGATATAATTTAAGTTTCATTATATCAGTATAAATAATTTTACACCGATTTATGTCTTTCTTATCCTTTTCATAAGTCCTGCAATTTGTCAGGCTCCCTTTTTTGTAAAATCTGATTTCCTTAATTTTTCGCTTTGTCCAGATTACAAGAGAACTATTAGTCTTACAAACTTCAGTTTGTACTTAAATTAAAACTAAATAATTGCTCTATAACTTTTTTCTTAATGACTTTCCTCGTAGAATGAGTATTATAGCCGATATTCTGCTCGGAAGGCCACAAAACTACAATTTCGAACTTTTTAGCGAAAATTGCTAATGTTTGAAGTGCTGTATCTTGGGTTCTATTAGACCTGCAGAGCTGCAACTGCACTTAAATTATAGGAAATTGTATCTTCTTATAAGTGTGTCTAATGATCTATTCCGTAAGATGCACCTTTTAGAAGTTATAAGCCAAAATCTGAAAAAAGTCCGAAAATTTCGATGTTTTTGGAGCACCACGCAGTTTGCACAAGTCTTTCGAAGCTGAAAAATTAGTTTTACATTACTCTTATCCACCCTAACAACATACCAAAAAATCAGAACTGTTGCAACCAATGCGACCTCCGATGTCTTGTACGACTGGCCTAATTTTTTAACTAATGTTTATGATTTATGAATATACATAAAAGGTTCTTCAACTTTATCATACAAAAACTTTTTTAGGCTTTCGTATTATGTGCATCTCGATAGACAGGGAAAAGGGGGGTGAAGAACTAAGCCTATACCAGTCGTGTGCTGCCCTACCTTTAAATGACTGTATTTTTCGAATATTAATGAGTACCTGGATATTTGTTTACATGTGTTTACCTAAAAATAATAAAGAAACCACCACTACGATCTCTAAATGTTTGAAAGTAAACTTATGCTCTTATGCTGGTGGTATGACATCTACGGAACCCTACTGTGTAGTTAGCTACGATAATGTCTTTGTTTGTCAATACAGGTAATAAGTGTAGCAGTAAAATGAAGATTACAAATAGGTACGATACATATGCGCAGTGTAGATATTATTTATTACTGTTTATTATTCGTGTCAATCTATTTTTTCTTTACAGATCCGGTAACAAACCAGCTTGGTATCGTACAAGTCGTCCCATAATTGGTTCAGTCTTGCTTTGTGCGATTGTGCTTGGATGTTTGTATTGTAAATGGAAAAACTAACAGTAATAGACAAAATAGACAATATTTCGTACATTTATTTAATTTTATTTGCCTTTTGTTTTCATTCGTTGCATTAATTTCAGAAAATGTTCTATAAATAGAACCTAGTTCAAATATAGAGTGTATGGGTACATGTCACAAAAATCTAATTTCTTGCTTAATGCACGATCATATCTTTCGAAGCGTAAGTATTAGGTTGTCCGAAAAACTGTCCGCTCTCTAAAACAAGTTTATACATGTTTGTTAGATTTTGTGCGCATGGCACTAGTGCATTATGTAGAGTAGTTCATTTATTATTACGCGCTGCAGGCACTGTCCCGTAATGGCTTAGAAAGGTTTAGTTTTTTTTTTAAATGACCTGTATGACCAACCGGTCGTCATCAAGTTTTCATTTGCTTAAGGACATTCTGCAGCTGAAGCTCATCGACAACTGCACAAAGTGATAGGAAATAAAGAGCTCAATAATTCTATGGCTGAAACGCAGGGCGCGGATTGGTCGTCTACTTCCTAACTCTTCCACTTCCCAACTCGTCCACTTGTATCAATAATTCAAAGAAAAATATAGATATACAGGGTGTCCAATAAGTATAGGTAAAAACTGAAACTGGAGATAGATCAGATCATGACCTATCAGAATACAAAATTTGATGTCATGTGAAACCTTAACGGTTTCCGAGATATGCCGGTTTTTTTAAATTTCGGAAAATTGTTACCTTTAGTCTTTTTTTGAGATATTACAGGTATAATAAAGGTATTTTGAGATGTTGTTTTTCTGTTGTATATTACAGAAGAATTAGGCTATCCAATGCATTCAAATATTTTTTTCGAAAAGGTCACATTTAAAAAAAATATATGAAACCATTTTAGTTTTCATGTATATTAATATAAATTTCGAGACCATTGTGGTGGGACCCCTTAGTACTGGCCTTCAAACGCAAAAACCAGTTGAAGCAGTGAGAGAAGTATTCAACCAAATAAGATGTCGGAGTCTGAGTAGTCGGGGATTTAGTGCGATGAACCGTTTTATTTTGGATCCGGCGCTCAAACTTGGCATAGTTATTTCCTAGGTCATTCTGAGTGGATTAAGCCCGGGAGCCATCGGGAGCCATCCCCCGTTTGGTAGGGGGAGGGGGGGAAAGTTTGTTTCTGCCGCGCTCCATTTGAGGGCTTATATCTCCAAAACTATTGGTACTAGGGCAAGTGAGATATCATTTTCGTATGATTCAAGGATAAGGAATTCATTTCTGTAACAAAAAAATAACTTTCCATATATAAAAAAAGAGATATTTGATAAAACGTATAAAACATGACTACCTTTTTTCCGCATATGTGTCGATTAATTTTTAATGGTCTAAAATATTAGCATGAAAAAAATATATTCTGAAAGCCACATTACCAAGGATTATAAAAATATAAATTTTATTAGAATAGCATGATAAATACTTCGTGAAAAAAATAAAATTCAATGCGTGGCACCGTGGCATAAAACGCGCGGTCCGCGTGGTTCTAAATTACAGGAGTTGTATTTCTTTTTTTTTCTATGATAAGTTTTTTTTTTTGTTGCAGAAATGAATTTGTCATCCTTGAAATATCCGAAAATGATGTCGGACTTGCCCTAGAACATAAAATTATAGAGATATAAGCCCCAAAAGAAGCGCGATCCAACAAGTAGATAATGAAGTGTGGGTGGTTTTTTTTCACATACGTGTCGATTAATTTTTAATGGTCTAGGATATTAGCATGAAAAAAATATATTCTGAAAGCCACATTTCCTAGAATTATAAAAATATAAATTTCATTAGAATAGCATAATGAATACTTAGTGAAAAAAAAATTGATGCTCAGCAGAGTAGCATAAAACGCGCGGTTTTAGTATCTGTGGTTCGTTTGTAAGTAAGTAAATAAAATGAATCATCTAGCGCCCAAAAATGACTGTTAAGTAACATAATAAAAATAGGTACATATATTATTATTTAAATATTTCTCGCACGCACAAAATATTTATCACGTAGAACAAAAAATATTTTCCTTAAAAAATCATATATGAGAAAATTCGAAAAATGTGACTATTGTATTTTTCATACGAATTATGGTGGTTTAATATCTATCAGCCGAAAGATGTCCACTGCTGGAAAAAGGCCTCCCCCAAGGATTTCCACACCGACCGGTCCTGTGCGGTTCGCATCCAGCAGCTTCCCGCAACCGCACCAGGTCGTCGGTCCACGGAGTCGGAGGTCTGCCCACACTGCGTCTTTCGGTGCGCGGTCGCCACTCGAAAACTTTACTGCCCCAACGGCCATCTGTTCTACGAGCTATTTGCCCTGCCCACTGCCACTTAAGTGTAGCGATTCTGAGAGCTATGTCGGTAACTTTAGTTCTCCTACGTGTCTCCTCATTTCTGATTCGATCACGTAGGGAAATACCAAGCACAGCACGCTCCATCGCCCTTTGGGTAACCTTGAACTTCTTATGAGGTCTATAGTAAGCGACCATGTATCGGATCCATATGTCGTCTCATCACTGGCAACACACACTGGTCAAAGACTTTAGTCTGGAGACACTGCGATATTTTGGACGTGAAGATATTGCGGTGCTTTCCGAACGCTGCCCAGCCAAGTTGGATTCGACGATTGATCTCTTTCTCGAAGTTGGACCTACCTAACCGGACTGCTTGTCCCAGGTATACATATTCTTCGACAACTTCGAGAGTAGAGTCTCCAACCTTCAGAGGAGTGGGTGTAACACGGACGTTTGACATGATTTTCGTCTTATCCATGTTCATTTTAAGACCCACTTGTTGGGAGACTCTACTGAGTCCATCGAGCATTGCGCCTAGGTTCACTAAGGTCTCAGACATGATCACGATTTCGTCAGCAAATCGAAAGTGAGTGATGTATTCGCCATTGATGTTGATGCTGAGTCCTCTCCAGTCCCGAAGCTTAAAAACGTCTTCCAATGCAGCGGTGAACAGTTTCGGAGATATAACGTCTCCCTGTCTCACCCCACGCTGCAGCCGGATAGGTTTCAAATTCTGATGCTGGAGGTGGACCGACATGGTGGCGTTTTCACACAAACACTTCAACACTTCGATGTGTATCGATAGTTAATTTGGCACTGTTGGAGAGACTGTAACACAACCCAGGTCTCGATCGAAACAAAAGCTTTCTCATAGTCCACAAACGCCATTATACTCTTCGGTCTTCTGTATAATCTGCCGCAGCGTATGTATGGTTCATTCCAATCAAAAAAAAGCAAAAGGTAAACAAACATAGTATGCAGATGACATTGACATGTGTCAGTTCCATAGTAAGTTTGTTTACGTTTTGCTTTTTTTTGATTGGAATGAAGTATATGTGGTCTATGGTACAGAAGCCTTTTCGGAAACCAGCTTGTTCGGGAGGTTGGAAGTCGTCAAACCTGCGAGATGATTCGTAATGATTCTTGACATGGCTTGTAGACATGGCTCAGGAGTGAGGTGGGTCTGTAATTCTTCAGAAGAGTCTTATCACCCTTCTTGAAGAAGAGCACCACCACACTTCTGTGCCCTGTGTACCTGTTTTCAGAAGCTCAGCCGCAATTCTGTCATCACCGGGTGCCTTGTTTTTCTTAAGCTACTTGAGAGCCATTCTAATCTCGCATAGGCTGACGTCTGGGATATCTTCGCAATAGTGTCAGGTCAATCCGACTCTCGGATCTTCAGCCAGATTACTGACAGGTAAGCATGTAGTCGTGTATAATTGTCCGTAGACCTCTCAACCTCTTCCAACAGCTTGGGCTTGGACGACACGACTCTGCCATCCTCGGTCTTCAGCTTTGTCAGTTGACTTTGACCAGTAGACAGATCCCTTGCCAATACTTTTGACCTTTTATTGCGCTCGATAGCCTCTTTAATACAATTGGTATTAAATTGGCGTCAAGGACTTGGAGATCTGTCTGTTTAGTCGCCGATATTGACAAGCATCTTCAGAGGATTTCAGAATCAGGCTTCGTTTTTCCTCCATGAGCTTGCTGGTGAGGTCCGAGATCCGATATGTTTTTTTAACGTCTTGTTTTGAAGGCCTTCTTTCCAGCCGTTTGGACAATTTGCACAAACCTGTCGTTGTATTCGTCCACATTTTCACATTCTCCTAGGCATTCGAAGCGATTGTGCAACTCGATCTGAATGCTTTCGGGGTTTTGGAGTTTTATAGGCGCTGGTCGAAGCTTCATCAGTTGTCATGAAAATAATTTGACGTGGCTTGCGAAGCACGGAAACGGTTACGAAATTAATGCGCCAATAAGAGCCAAACTCATTATGGTTATGTATGACCATTTCTGAAGTCAGTTAACCTGGTTGATCAACGTGACCACGCAAGTTACATAGTAAACCACCATAATACAATGGAAGTTAGATAGTAAACCACCATAATTCGTATGAGAAATAGTTAGTCACGTTTTGCGGATTTTATCAAATACGTTTTTATAAGGAAAAAATATTTTTTGTTTTACGTGACAAATATTTTGCGCGTGCGAGAAATATTAAAATAATAATATAATGTACCTGTTTATACTATGTTACTTAACAGTCATTTGGGCGTTCGATGATTCATTTTATTTACTTACGAACAACAGATTCTAAAACCGCGCGTTTTATGCTACTCTGCCGAGCATCAAATTATTATTTTTTCACTAAGTATTTATTATGCTATTCTAATGAAATTTATATTTTTATAATTCTTAGAAGTGTGGCTTTCAGAATATATTTTTTTCATGCTAATATCAAAGACGAATAAAAATTAATCGACACATATGCGGAAAAAAGGTAGTCATGTTTTATACGTTTTATCAAATATTTCTTTTTTTATATATGGAAAGTTATTTTTTTTGTTACAGAAATGAATTACTTATCCTTTAATCATACGAAAATGATATCTCACTTGCCCTAGTACCAATAGTTTTGCAGATATAAGCCCTCAAATGGAGCGCGGCAGAAACAAACTTTCCCCCCCTCCCCCTACCAAACGGGGGATGGCTCTCGGTGGCTCCCGGGCTTAATTTACTCAGAACGGCCTAGGGAATAACTATGCCAAGTTTGAGCGCCGGATCCAAAATAAAACGGTTCCCATACTAGGCATTGCACTAAATTCCCCACTAGAGGTCCCTGTCGGCTAATCTAGGAATCTCTAAAACAACTTGCCACGAAATAGTTACTGAAAAACTGGAAATGTAAAAATCAATAAAAAACGGGTTCCATATAAACTTAATCCAGTCCACTTGGAAACATGTGTAGAGTACTCCAAATCCAATTTGCAGTTCTACATCAGCAAACTAACCGCCTCTAACATACTGTTGCCATCGATGAGACGTGGGTCTGTCAACCGTCCGGCGAAAAAATATCAGGCTAAGCAATGGTTGAGAAGGGAAAGACACCAAGTCCAGTAGCACAGTCGAAACGGTACAGACCTACAGTGATGATGATATTAGTAATGGATATCAAAGAGATTAGTTATTACGAAATTCTGGCCGATCAGGAAACTGCACCACGAGAGATATCTACGATTTCTCAAGCAGCTCATGAAATATTGGCATCGTGATTGCAAGCACACCGTTTGGCTTCTCGATGACAATGCTCAATCTCATCGTAGTACGTCTATGACGGCCTGGATCAAAGAAAACCAAACTAAATGTTGGCTTCAATATGCCTATTCTCTCGACTTTAGCCGCTGCGTTGACAGTTGCTTCCATGCGCTGAAGAGAGCTAATAGTGGTGTGGCCTATGGAGACGTGAACACTCTTCGTAATGCAATAGGTACTGAGATTCGATAGGGAAATGAAAATGGAAAAGTATCTTGCTGTTAGCCAATTGCTAGAGCACTGCCAGCGCTGTATTAATAAGGAAAGGCAATACCTGTTATTACGTATGTAATATCCAATTCTCAAAAGTCTCTTATAACTAAACTGTTATAAATTATTTTATAGCCGACAATTTTCCTCGGACAACCTAATACATATAAGGAGTTCAATTGGGAAATTGGGAACGAAGCTTTGTATAAAATAGAGATGTACCATGCAAAAATGCAAAATGACCTTTCTGTCGTGTCTGCTTTGCTGCGTATGCCTATCTGCCTATCTATGTATGCGATATATTTATGTAAATAGTTCTATATTGTAGTAAAAAGTAATTAATGAAATAGGGGTAGTAATAAGAGCTCCGAAAAGTAAATAAAAAAATGAGCTTATTTAAAATATTATTTTTACTGCTTTATTTACTAAGTTTCCGAAAACTTTTGTGCGAATAAAAATACTGAAACGTGCGAATGAAATACCGAAAGTTGCGACAAATGAAGTCACCCTTTGCTGGTGTAATACTTTTCTACCAGAGTAAATTACGTTTAACCGAAAACTATGGTTAGTCATTTTTATCGTTATTCACCTTAAAACCAACCTGATATTTTTTTTTAATGTGGTGCTTTTTAAACTATAGCGAAATAATGGAAATACTATTCTGCATTATTCCATAGTAATTCCTAAAAAAATATGAAAATCGGCTTGTAATATATATCTTTTATTACTTACACGAATACCTATTTGTCTATTATATTATGACCAAATTTTTGTATCCCAATTGGTAAGCCCTTGGCATCATCTCACCCGATGGTAAGTAATGATGCCGAAGATGGAAGCGGGCTTACCAAGAATCCCCAACGCAATGGGGAACTGGCTATCTTATCTTCATGCCGGACGGAACACATTTGATTTTAATGTAACGAGTAAGTGAGTAAATAAAAGTAACGCAGTTTATTATGAATTATTTTAATCATGAAATGTAATATAAAAGTGTACTTATGTACTGCTTAATCTAATAGTTTTTAATTATGTCATTAATTACTGTATTACAAGAGCCGGTCTAGATTTAGTTGGGCGACCTCATTTCCTTTCTATTTTAATTGTACTTATGTACTGCTTCCGAACGTCTGACGAAAGCGCGAAGCGCCGCCATGCGGGCGCGCGGTTCACGTGGTAGTATAGGTACTTGTTACGGGCAGCCGATTATCTTGGCATTTTACTTATATGTATATGTATGCAATAAGCAATAGCTAATGACTTGCACTTGAATTTTATTGAAATTGTTTAGAATGTGTGTTAGATTATATCTAACGTTAGAGTGAGACAGTGTATATGTCGCCAGTTGTCGATCTCCTCTAATCGTTGGAAAGGGATAAAAGATATCTTGTGTGCTATTACTGCTCTAGCAGGGAAAATTGTTAAATGAATGAATAGCTCTGTAATTACGATAGTGTCAGTGATGTAACTTTGTATGTATGTCCAGCTTATTAGCGCCCTCAGTATTTACATGTTTTTTGTTTCGGGCGATAGCTAGTTTTGTTGGTATTCACTTTGTTCGTGAATTTGCTTATAGAATTGTTAGTTTTACTGTTTTTAGGGTTCAATGTACAATGAATGTTTGTGTTTGGTATTGTATAATTGTAGAACGTAGGGAATTCTATTAGGTGGAATAAAGTTTGATAGGTAGAAGTTGTTAGTTTTGGAAATAATTAGAAATGTGTGTGTAACTTTTACAAAAATATGTCTTTTTTGTATGCATTTGTGAATTTATTAGTATGTTGGCGGTATGTAGCCTAAGTAAGCATTGTTTGTATAGTTGGAGAATGTTGTCAGCTTGTATAATGTAAAGTTGGACTGTTTTGTGTCGAGTAGTTTAGGAGATATGAAGAGGAAATGGAAACCTCAAAAGGGAACTTTAGGCCGAGGCCAAGTGAGGGCCTGGGGGTCGTCTTTACAGCATTGCCAAGGGGTATAAAATGAAAATTAGATTTTTTTAGATAATTGCTCGAATTGTTATACTACCTTCACGTATATCGTATAGATCGTTATAATAAGTCATAGTGTTATTCGTAGTAATTCAAATAGAAAGTTCAGCTTCTCCATTGTCTCGATTGTGTTATTATTTCTTCGTGTATTCTTTGAAAGTGTATTGTGTTTGTTGACTTGAAGTGTTGTTTAGTACATTGGTACTTAACTTGTGTTGTGTTTTAGTGTTATTAAATTGTGTTTATACCTTGTTACTTTGGTGTTTTCGTGGGCTTGCCTGAGTGTCTTCTATCCTATTGAACCACCCTATGGTGAATGTTTAACTGTTGTGTACCGTTGTGCTAGGACGTGCGCAACAGTTTGGTCCTTCGAGCCGGATAGATAAGACACTTATAAGTTACCATGTCGAGAGTAACGAGGAGTGCGAAGAAGTTGGCGGAGGAGCAAGCTGAGCTCACTAAAGACGACTTGAGAGATGTGCCTGCGGACTTGGAATTGTCGGTGGATGCGGACGGGGCGGCGGCCTTGCAACGAACGATCCCGCCGTCGTCATCGCTCGTGCCCACTCTTCCGCAGGGACGAATCATTGATCATCGGGATCAGAAGGAGCCCGATGAAGTCGATCTTCAACATGATCAACGGCGGCCACCACTGCGGATACCCGGGGAACCGGAAGGCAGCGTGCTGGTTGATCCTCGTGGATTCGTGCTACCACACCGACCAGTGGATGTGAAGAGCACCATGGGGAGCCAGGCTTCTCGCCGCAGCCATAGAATGGCCTTGGACGCACAGCGGCGACAGCTTGAGCTGGAAATAGCGATGGAGAGAGCCAAGATAAGGGAGGATGTCTTAAACAAACAGTTGGCAGCCAAGATGGCCAACATCGAAGCTGCAGAAGCTGCAGCTGAGGAAGAAGTGGAGGAACGACGCTCGCTGACGCAGGTTGCGACAAACCAGCGAGTGGAAGAGTGGCTGAGTCGAACGCCACGTATGGGAGAAGAGGTGCCTCGTGAACGTGGACTACCGCGCCCTTCTGCCGCCGATGTGAGGTTCGACGATACGCAGCCGCGTGCATCGACGCTAACGCCGAGGAGGGAGCGGTCAGAAGAGCGCTCTCGTAGGCGGACTGAGGGAATAGATAAGTTAGCGGATGCGATAATAGGTATGTCTAGGCCTAGACCGCGGCAGACATACGAGTTACCAAAGTTTGATGGTAACCCAGCTGACTGGATCACATTCAAGCGCACCTATGAACGCTCAACGGAAATATACAAGTTTGAAGCGTTCGAGAACATGGCAAGGTTGCAGCAAGCGGTTGTGGGACCAGCGAAGATTGAAGTGGAGGATATTTTGAGAGGTGCAGGTGATCCTCAAGAAGTTATGTGTACTCTTGAGGAAGTATTCGGTCACCCTGGTGCGATTTTGGATTGTGTCTTAAGGAAGATTAAGACTTTACCGCGTGTGACCGAGAGTGGCAAGGAAATGCAAAAGTTTACTTCAGTTGTGAGAAATTGTGTGTCATTGCTGAAGAACATCAAGGCTGATGGGTATTTGAATAACCCTCAACTGGTGTGTGAGATACTGAACAAGCTTACGCCACTCCAGAAGCATTTATATAGTGAGTTTTTAAAGTGCAAAGACAATGTGTGTAGTGTGGACTTACGTGTGTCGCCAAGCTTGGACATTTTACTTGAATTCTTGGTTGAACGCTCGCGATCGGCATCGTTTCTGGTAGCCACGAACATGGCTGCACCCTCGGTTAGTGCGACTTATAACGCACCGCGTCCGCGAGTGTTACCTGTACATCGTAATGTACACAGAGTCGCGTCTCTAAGCTCCGCACCGATTGCGTCGAGGAATGCACCGCGAAATGTAAGCTCCAGAGCAATAACGTCAAGGAGTGTGCCGCGAACCGTAAGCTCCGCACCAGTAGCGTCGAGCAGTGCGCCGCGAATAATGTGCGCGATGTGTGATGGCAATCACGTGCTGCCAGTGTGCAGAAAGTTTATAGCACTGGACAATAGTGAACGATGGAACGTGGCCAAAGACAGTCGACTGTGTTTCAAGTGTTTGTGCACTCGGCACAACCGGGAGTTTTGTCGTGCGAAGCGTTGTGAACAGTGCAACGCCCCTCATCATTCGCTACTACACTTCAATGGTGTGCCGGATGAGGAACGCCCACCCGAGCCGACGCCCTCGGCTCCTGAAGCTGAAGTGAAGCGGGCCTTTAGTGTCGGAGGTGTGTGCACTAAGGCCTTGCTGAAGATGGTGCCAGTCTCTATCAAGAGAGACAACTGCGTGACACAGACTCACGCCTTGTTGGACGATGGTGCTACAGTGTCACTAATGGATAGTAGTTTAGTGACCAGTGATGTTGGAGAGCCGTGCCCTCTCACAATAGTGACTGCGAATGGACAAAGGGTAACGGACAGAGAATCACGGAAAGTGAACATTAGTGTTTGTGGACCTAATGGACTGGAACATTGTGTGAATGTGCGTACTATGGCTCATTTGAATCTGCCTACTCAAACTGTACCAGTGTCGGTGTATGAGAACGCTCATCTTAGTGATTTGTGTGACACCATGGATTGCAGTGAGGATCGCAAGGAGGGAGGGGAGACGAAGCCGCTGCTGCTCCTGGGCCAGGACAACTGGGAGCTCATCGTCGGCAGGGAGATCCGAAGGGGTAAGTCCGGTCAGCCGATCGCTTCTCTTACTCAGTTGGGATGGGTAATCCATGGCCCCTTGGGATACTGTGCATCCACTTCCTCTGATTGTGAAACAGTCCATTGTACAGCTTTAGTTAATAAGAGTAGGTTAGATAGGGATTTACATAGTTTAGTTAAGGCACAATTTGAATTAGATAGCATAGGTATAGCTGAGGTCGAGCGCAAGAACGCGGATGTTGAACGAGCCAACATGATTTTAGAACGCACTAGTCGCCGGGTTGAAAGTGGATGGGAGTGTGGTTTGTTATGGAGGGATGAAAACCCTATCTTTCCTGATAACTATAATCAGGCTTTAACGAGGTTAAAGGGAATTGAACGGCGCATGGATAAAGATCCGGTATTTGGCATGACATACGAAGCTCAGATCGACAGGCTTCTGAACGAGGGTTACGCTGAAAAGGTACCAGATGCATGGGAAGTACACCCTAAGTGGTACTTGCCTCATTTTGCGGTAGTGAACCCTAATAAGCCTGGAAAGCTTCGTCTGGTATATGATGCTGCGGCTTCATATAGAGGGGTTTCGATGAATTCGAAATTGCTCAGCGGACCCGTACTACTGAACTCGCTATTCGGTGTGTTAACGAGGTTCCGATGTGGTAGGATCGCCGTCAAAGGTGATATAGCTGATATGTTTTTGCGTGTGAAAATTAGGGATGAGGATAAGGGGGCTCAGTTGTGTTTATGGCGCGGGCAAGAACGAGATAGACGCCCAGATCTCTACGCCATGAACTCCATGATATTCGGAGCCACATCCTCGCCTTCGATGGCGATGTGTATATCGAATAAGAATGCTAGGGATTTGGCCGACAAATACCCTAACATTGTAGAGCCTATTGTGAATGAACGTTGTGTTAATGACTATTTGAATGAGATATTTGATGAGCCTGTTGTGGATGAACATTGTGTGGATGACGGTTTGAACGAATTAGGATTAAATGTAGATATTTTTAACTGGACTGATTCGCGAACGGTGCTGAAGTGGATAGCGTCGGACTCTAGGGACTATCGGAGTTTTGTTTCGCACCGTCTGAGCGAAATCGAATCAGGGAGTGATGGAAGCGATTGGCGCTGGCTTGCATCGGCGGATAACCCGGCCGATGAAGCGACCACGTTGGGCTGGCCTCGGGAAAGAAGCATGTGGTTTTCGGGGCCCCCCTTTCTGCGTGATCCTCCGCACCTGTGGCTGAACGCAGTCACCGAGGAAGTGCCTCAAGTTGACCTTGAGCTGAACGTCAACGTGACAGCTCAGGTGCAGGAGCCTCTGAACAATCATAGGCGGTACTCTGCATGGGAACGAGCGATAAGAGTAACGGCGAAAGCATTGGCCTTCGTCAGTAAATGCAGAGGACGGAACATTGACGCCTTAGAACAAGATGATCCCAGAAACATGGAATGGGTATTGAAACCTCCGGCAGCTCCTCGCATGGGAGGAAGTTGGAAAAGACTCGTGCGCTCGATAGAAAACGCGCTTCGAGTCACCTTGCGCCAGAAGGCGCCTCGAGAAGAGGCCGAGCCGACTGTTAACAGCCGGCCGCTCAGCTGCGTGCCAGAGGAAGACACAACAAGTCCCACCGTCCTCACGCCGAACCATCTCCTGTTGGGGACGGGATCGGGCGCCGCCTCATTCGCGCCGTCGTGTTCGGCGGACTTGGAGGTCCGTCAACAGTGGAGGCGTGCAAACGCACTGGTGGATGTCTTCTGGCATCGATGGCGGCGGAAGTATCTGCCGTCGCTCCAGCGACAAGTGAAGTGAAAGTGACTCAGTGAGCGTGTAAGTAGATGATGTGTAGTCATTTGCAATGACTCACTCACTGCCACGCAATTAGTCGCCTAAGGGGCAAATTTGTAAAAAAAGTGAAGTGTATCCCGATAGAGACGGAAAAGTGCGTGTGGTAGTTGATAAGACTGGTCACGGTCTATTGAGACGACCAGTAGCGAAAGTCATCGTGCTGCCCACCGCCGATATTGTCCTAGGATAATTTTGAATTGTATAAATGTATCCTCGTACGGGGGGTGGAATGTTACGGGCAGCCGATTATCTTGGCATTTTACTTATATGTATATGTATGCAATAAGCAATAGCTAATGACTTGCACTTGAATTTTATTGAAATTGTTTAGAATGTGTGTTAGATTATATCTAACGTTAGAGTGAGACAGTGTATATGTCGCCAGTTGTCGATCTCCTCTAATCGTTGGAAAGGGATAAAAGATATCTTGTGTGCTATTACTGCTCTAGCAGGGAAAATTGTTAAATGAATGAATAGCTCTGTAATTACGATAGTGTCAGTGATGTAACTTTGTATGTATGTCCAGCTTATTAGCGCCCTCAGTATTTACATGTTTTTTGTTTCGGGCGATAGCTAGTTTTGTTGGTATTCACTTTGTTCGTGAATTTGCTTATAGAATTGTTAGTTTTACTGTTTTTAGGGTTCAATGTACAATGAATGTTTGTGTTTGGTATTGTATAATTGTAGAACGTAGGGAATTCTATTAGGTGGAATAAAGTTTGATAGGTAGAAGTTGTTAGTTTTGGAAATAATTAGAAATGTGTGTGTAACTTTTACAAAAATATGTCTTTTTTGTATGCATTTGTGAATTTATTAGTATGTTGGCGGTATGTAGCCTAAGTAAGCATTGTTTGTATAGTTGGAGAATGTTGTCAGCTTGTATAATGTAAAGTTGGACTGTTTTGTGTCGAGTAGTTTAGGAGATATGAAGAGGAAATGGAAACCTCAAAAGGGAACTTTAGGCCGAGGCCAAGTGAGGGCCTGGGGGTCGTCTTTACAGCATTGCCAAGGGGTATAAAATGAAAATTAGATTTTTTTAGATAGTTGCTCGAATTGTTATACTACCTTCACGTATATCGTATAGATCGTTATAATAAGTCATAGTGTTATTCGTAGTAATTCAAATAGAAAGTTCAGCTTCTCCATTGTCTCGATTGTGTTATTATTTCTTCGTGTATTCTTTGAAAGTGTATTGTGTTTGTTGACTTGAAGTGTTGTTTAGTACATTGGTACTTAACTTGTGTTGTGTTTTAGTGTTATTAAATTGTGTTTATACCTTGTTACTTTGGTGTTTTCGTGGGCTTGCCTGAGTGTCTTCTATCCTATTGAACCACCCTATGGTGAATGTTTAACTGTTGTGTACCGTTGTGCTAGGACGTGCGCAACAGTACTCGTAGTTGTTTTCATTAAAATTGAGAGTAAAAAATGTTATTCTATAACCAGTAATAGAAACTAAGATAGTTTTTACAGAGCGTAGGACATATAACAGGAACATGTTTTTGCTAAGTTAGTATTATATTCGCAAGTTTAGTAATTTAGTCGGAAGTTTAGTGTTTTATTTGAAAGTACAGTTTTTTATTTGTAGAATTGTAATTAGAACTATGTAGCTTGTGCTTTTTTGTTAAATATGAAATTATTTTTCGGTATATTTTGTGTTAATTTTTCGGTAATATACATATTTTAATGCAGCTTAGTTAGTATTATAATCAGCCACCGATCACTGCAGATTAATTTGTTTTTCGGAACCTTTATTATTTCCTATGAAATAGTAACAATCAATATTACAACCTATTTATGATAAAATATTTAAATATCGCACTCAATGAGGTTTATATTGCACCCATGCACCGATCGTACTATGATATTTAAAAAAACATAATCGATAATAATGACATATCGCCGCCGCGCCGGTGTAGCACATCACTAATTTGTTAGAAGATAGAAGATGGCGTCGCTTATATTTCGGTTTTCGTCAAAGCTTTTCGAAGCTTGTCGCCGTGTCTTTCTAGATTTTAACTAAAAAGCAATAATAATTGTGTAAATTAGTGAATCACTTCGGTATAAGTGATATAAAAATTTAATATATTTTGTAATTGTAAGAATACTAAAGAAAGAACATTAGAAATGTCCGCGATCACCCACTTCGATGCAACACGTAAATATTACCAAATTGCCGCGTCTGTGCTCGATGTGAGCGCGTTTCATTGTTAAAACAGTGTGTTTACTTTAAAAAATGGACAAGAAAAATAAAAAGAAGACTGTTATAAAGCGTAAAAGTGACGAGCCGGCTGATGGTGAGAAAAAGGTGAAAATCATGGTAAATCGCGCTAAAAGTGATGAGAAGAAGGAGGAAGAGGCTGTCGCTCAGGTTGTGGAGGTGCCTGTGGAGCAGGGGCAGCAGATAGTCCATACGGGGCAGCTGGTCGAAGGCAATTTTGAGCAGCCAGTGTTTGTAAACATGAAAGGTGAACCAGTGCAACTTGGACCGAACACAGTGATCCTTTACGAGCAGAGTGGTAACCCTTCGAACTTCGCGTTTGGTGGGATGTGGACTATGGATCAGTCTGGACGGATCGTGATGGCGGAGGGGATTTACGATGTGAAAGGAGAGCCAGAGGAAGAGGGAGGGACGTTTGTACAGAACACGACTGAAGTTAGTAATGTGAGTATGATGAGAATGTGATTAATTCTCCTTATTTGTAAAAAGCTGATGGAGATTTATTAATGTACATACAAACCTCTTATCGGTCAACAATAACATTATACAAAATAATTTGCTTGGTTTGGAAATGAAATCGCAGAAAGTACAGTCAACTAGTTTGGTCCATATGGTAAACAGTTCTATGTTAATTAAACATAGATTTACTTTAAATTCTTTATTATTCTTATAAATGGTCTTAGTGACACCCATGCACTATGTGAAATTTGGCATAATTTTCGGACAACCTGTTTTTATTTCAGAAGTAGTTAGTATTTAAAAAGGTGGAGTAAAACTCCCATGTATCAATACTGCATAGTTACGAAGCAGTGAATTTTTGAAAATCTCCCTCCTAAATTGGCTGAAAAACGAAAAAAAAATTACTGCTCCCAACTTAATAAACTAAATTATAATCTGATTTCTTTATTTACAACAATAATTAAAGCCTCATTTTAAGAAGCTATTTCGAACCTTCCATAGTCAGTACAACACGAGCCATTAATTATTTTTTTATTTTTATTTTTTATCTCTTAAACCAAGCCGAGTTAGCACATAATTTTTACATTACTAATACCTCCTGACTATGGACTATATCTATAAAAAAACTCGGCTGCGAATCTCAATTGGTATTGGAGTTTAATCAAAAAATATTAAGACCGATTTTTTTTTTACTGACAACTACAATAGTTGATTCATTTTGAAAAGTTAAAAAATAATCTTGAATGAAAGTTAGAGTCTCGGCAACCAACCTTAAACCCTTTTTGTTGCTTCTGTGAAAAAGTGCATGTCATAATACCTGCGTAACATTCTTTACATGTCATAATACCTGCGTTAATGACTTTAGGTAGCAGACTTTACCCCCTCCCTTATTAATTACACCAATTTTCAGCAACAAGTGGAAGAGCAAACAACAACGTACCAGCAGTACGAGCTGAGTGGCAACGAGCAGGTGGATGGACAGCGAGTCGTGGCCATCATTGAGAATCCGGCCCCCGTCGAGAGTGAAATATCTGATAGGTAATTAAGATAAAGGATAAAGATAAAGAAGACTTATTTGCCAAAAAGCTTAATTTACAAAATAATACACAATGACTCCACACTAGGCATAGCCTGTATCGTGGCAGTCTCAATACGATTCCCGGTACGTAATAAAACAACTGTTAATTATTTAACCAATCATTATCAATGGTGTCAATTCAGTTTTCATGATTAAACTTAATTTAAGTGTTCTGTCTTTTTCTTGTATATCAAAAAGACAAGGACAGGATGCTTAAATTTAGTTTAGTCCTGTCAAATAAGTTTAATCATAAACACCAACACCATTATTATTATTTGGAATAGGACTAGATATAATAATAATAAAAGCAGATGCCGACAAGAGGTTACGGTACCATAACCTGGCGCACGAGGTTACGGATGTGTGGCAAGTACAATCCACTGAAATCATTCCTGTAGTCCTGTCTGTAAATGGTTTGATTCCAGCTGACCTGGATCGTAACCTTAGGCAGCTGGGACTTCGAGGCAGACCGATAATAGCGGCTATGCAAAAGGCAGTCCTCCTCGACAATGCCCGGATTGTCCGACGCTTTCTCTCCTCGTCGCACTGACCTCCAGCCGACTGTGCTTCTGCTGGAGTAGCTCCTGCCACTTCGCCTAGCGCGAAGTGGTCAGAGTAGCCCAAATTCATGTTTCAAAATAATAATAATAATGGATTGTCCGACGCTTTCTCTCCTCGTCGCACTGACCTCCAGCCGACTGTGCTTCTGCTGGAGTAGCTGCTGTCATTTGACCTAGCGCCAAGTGTGCAGAGTAGCCCAATTTTATATTCCGAAATAATAATGAAGCTTTTTTATTTCCATACTTACACAAAGGAATTTCTATTACATTTCAAATGAATAAGTTTTGTTAGTTTTGTTAGTATTAAGTTAAGTTCTAATTATTAGTATTGGTTAGTTAACTATCGAGTATGGACCCCTTTTGGTTAAAAGCCTAATGGATAACTGTGACCTAAGTAGATCTATTGTAATTTATAAATCATGCACTATCATGTCAAACAGGTTATTTTTAATATCACTATTTAGATCATTTACCAGGCAGTTGGTTCAGTGTACAGATCATGAAGATCTCGATTAATGTTTAATTTAACTTTACTATGGTCAGTTCATATATGGTGCTACTTTATTAGTGCCCGATATTTTAGTCAGTGCTTCTACTCCTGATTCTGATCAACTTTCCCCAAGGAACCCATAGTCAAATCGCAAAAAAAATTTTGGACTCTTCATACAAATCGATCAGCCGAGCGGCCAAATTAGTATGAAGAGTCCAAAAAAATTTTTGCGATTCCTCTATGGGTTCCTTGGGGAAAGTTGATCAAAATCAGGAGTAGAAGCACTGACTAAAATATCGGGCACTAATAAAGTAGCACCTTATATTAGTCTGGGCACACAGTTTCTTTTCTAGTTTTTATGTTTAATTTGGTCATGGACAGAAGAAATGTTCCGAAAATATCTGACATAAATTTCAAAAGAATCCTGGTTTTTCTTGTTAGTCTGCATTATGAACTGCTGGATGCACTTGAAGTCATATTCCCTGATCTGATCATATCTGGAGTTACAATCTGGTAGTTGACTGCTAGTCATTTGAGTAACTTTTTATGAAATGTCAAAAATGGCATTTTGTTCTAAAAATTTTTGAAATTATGTACAATGTCATTGTTCAAAATAGTAGTTCAAAATTAAAGTGATTACGTTTTTCAGCAATTTTAATTAATGAGCTATTTAGTCAATAATATTTCGTAATTAATTTTTCATGCAGTCAACTCCCGGATTGGTCTGTTGACATCAGCTCCTTGCATTGACTCAAAATCTTACTATTAATTCAACTTTATTCCCAGGTCCTTAGACACTCAAGTGATCACAACAGAGGAGCAGCTGGTGGCAGCGGGCCAGGCAGCTGTGCGCTGGCTCAACCAGAAGTACGACTTCGTTGTTAGGAAACTACAGCTTAACTATGGTATGTTGTTTGAATTGATTTATAATATGTATTATTCTGTATGTGGTATTTCCTTTAGCAAGCTAAGGGATCTATTATACAGGGTGTAAGGGACAGGTTTCCGAAAACTTTAAGGGCTTGCTTAGTAGACAAAACTGATAAACTTTTCACAAAAAACTTTTTCAGGAAACGAAAAAAAGAATCTGCTTCTCCATACAAAATTATAAACTTGATTGGACAGTTTGTATGGAGAAGCCAATGTTTTTTTTCGTTTCCTGAAAAAAATTCTTGGTGAAAGTTGTTCAGTTTCGTCTTCTGAGCAAGCCCTTAAAGTTTTCGGAAACCTGTCCTTTACACCCTGTATACAAATAACTTATAAGGTTGCCAAGCTGAAAGCATCGGATTAATATTTTTACAGGTAGCCAAAAAACATGCATGATTACTAAATGTCTAAAAGCAAGGTTACACGCTCAGTCTTGTCATCAGTCTTGACTGACGCCAGAATGATGGATGATTTTCCAGTACACGGTTAATCTAGACTGACAGCAGACAGTGGGTTACACGATCATTCTCCGTTCATTCATGGACCAGACTGAGCGTGTAACCTGACTCTAACACATAACAGGATCAAACAAAAAGCCATCCGAAAAATTAACTGCATGTCACTTAGTGGGCCTGTAAATAGATGCAACTATGTAACTAGATGCTAAAGAGAAAGGCAACTCAAAGGGTGCGGACATTAGAGAGATTGTTAAAATAATTTACTATTTATTTACCCCAGTCACCGTAGACATAAAAATCGCGTTAGGTCGCATTGGTTGCAACAGTTCTGATTTTTTGGTATGATTTTAGGGTTGAAAACAGTAGTGTAAAACTAATTTTTCAGCTTCGAAAGACTTGTGCTAACTGCGTGGTGCTCTAAAAACATCGAAATTTTCGGACTTTTTTCAGATTTTGGCTTATAACTTCTAAAAGGTGCATGTTACGGAAAAAGTCATTATACACACTTATAAGAAGACACAATTTCCTATAATTTAAGTGCAACTGCAGCTCTGTAGGTCCAATAGAACCCAAGATACAGCACTTCAAACATTGGAAATTTTCGCTAAAAAGTTCGAAATTGTAGTTTTGCCGCCTTCCGACCAGAATATCGGCTATAATACTCATTCTACGAGGAAAGTAATTAAAAAGAAAGTTATAGAGCAGTTATTTAGCTTTAATTTAAGCACAAACTGAAGTATGTAAGACCAATAGTTCCCTTGTAATCTGGACAAAGCGAAAAATTAAGGAAATCAGATTTTTCAAAAAAGGGATCCTGACAAATTGCACGACTTCTGTAAAGGATAAGAAAGACATAAATCGGTGTAAAATAATTTATACTGATATTATAAAACTTAAATTATATCACTTAGTAATGGCGGGACCTCAGTTGATACCTGCGACAGAAATATACATGAAATATAGAACAAAATGTCAATTCATATTTATTATAATGAATTACAACGAAGGGGTAGGTATTTAATATTAGGTTTACCTTTAAGCACTTAGCGACGTAGAACAGATGGCCGTTGGGGCAGTAAAGTTCTCGAATGGCGACCGCGCACCGGAAGGCGCAGTGTGGGCAGGCCCCCGACTCGGTGGACCGACGACCTGGTGAAGGTTGCAGGAAGCCGCTGGATGCGAGCCGCACAGGACCGGTCGGTGTGGAAATCCTTGGGGGAGGCCTTTATCCAGCAGTGGACGTCTTTCGGCTGATAGATAGACTTAGCGACGAAACAATCGTGTTCTTTTGGAAGGTCTAGGTTCATCTGACAGCTCTTCCTGGGGCTTCGGAGACTGCTCTGTTACTTGTTGTAAAGGGGAGGTTGTCGAAGTCGTCCTCTTCATTCAACTCAGTCAAGGCTATGGACGGAGTGTTGAGTTGAGTCTTGCCCTGACAAACTTTGCAGAAAATTTCAGCCCTGTTGTCTTGCATGAGCATCTTCCTTTTCCGCACCCATTCTTACACCTGCATGACAGGAATTTCATAAAAACTTGTTACAAATAGTTTAAATACACAGCCCAGGATAGACCTACGAATGGATTACTTTACTTGCATGACAGGAATTCCGAAGTTGGTTTCTTCGTTGATGTCACTAGTGGTAGTCCCTACTAGCTCCTCGAGATGAACTTACAACCACTAAATGCGTAAAAGAACAACTGTATTCCCGAGGAGGAAGAAAGCTCTTCTTGAATGAATGATGTTATTAAGAACTTCTCGCTACTGGCACTTTGCTGGAAAAAACATTTTATATGTTGGAGCCCAATCTATCAGTCTATGGTAAAGAGCATCAGAGGTCGACATCCTCTACTTAACAGATTAGGCTCCAACGTAAAAAATGTTTTTTCCAGGAAAGTGCCAATTGCGAGAAGTTCTCATCAACATCATTCATTCAAGAAGAGCTTTCATCCCCCCCCTGGAATACAGTTGTCATTTCACGCATTCAGTAATTGCAACAACCCCTCAAGGAGCCAGTAGGGTCTGACTTTAGTGACATCAACGAAGAAATCAGCGTCGAAAACCCTGCTGAAATTACTGTCATGCAAGTAAGGTAATCCATTCGTAGGTCTATCCTGGGCTGTGTATTTAAACTATTTGTAACAAGTTTTTATGAAATTCCTGTCATGCAGGTGTAAGAATGGGTGCGGAAAAGGAAGATGCTCCTGCAAGACAACAGGGCTGAAATTTTCTGCAAAGTTTGTCAGGGGAAGACTCAACTCAACACTCCGTCCATAGCCTTGGCTGAGTTGAATGAAGAGGACGACTTCGACAACCTCCCCTTTATAACAAGCAACAGAGCATTCTCCGGAGTCCCAGGAAGAGCTGTCAGATGAACCTAGACCTTCCAAAAGGACACGATTGTTTCGTCGCTAAGTGCTTAAAGGTAAACCTAATATTACATACCAACCCCTTCGTTGTTATTCATTATAATAAATATGAATTGACATTTTGTTCTATATTTCATGTATATTTCTGTCGCAGGTATCAACTGAGGTGCCGCTATCACTAAGTGATATAATTTAAGTTTTAGAATATCAGTATAAATTATTTTACACCGATTTATGTCTTTCTTATCCTTTACAGAAGTCCTGCAATTTGTCAGGCTCCGTTTTTTGAAAAATCTGATTTCCTTAATTTTTCGCTTTGTCCAGATTACAAGGGAACTATTAAAGATAAAGATAAAGATAAAGATAAAGATAATTTATTTGTCAGAACATGAGTAAATATTACATGCAGATGTTATTATTATTTTACCGTCCTTCATGTCTTGCCTTACAGCATACAAATGTTTAAACATTGTTAAGTAGATACTTAATAAATAAATGATAATTAATAATTTTAAATTAAATCTACATCATTATTAGTCATTTAAAAAAATATTACTTATTTCATTAAAAAAACATAAAAAGGAGAATTACATATTATAATTTAATAACTCAATATTAATATTTATTCATTCACATTAATCTGTCATTAAAAAAATCTCTTACATCATAATAGCATTTTTGCGTTAGTAGTTTATTCAATTCTTTTTTATATTGATTTAAGTTTAATTTCTTTATGTCATTAGGTATCTTATTATAAATTTTAGGTGCCATACAGAATACACTTTTTGTCATCATGGTAGTACTAGCTGGCTGGGCACACAGTCTATTTTTATCGCGCAAGTTACATTTGTTGACACTAGATACCTTTTGAAATAGCGTGGAATTACATTTAACAAATATTGCTAATTCATAAATATAGAGAGATGGCAAAGTCAATAATTTATGTTGAACAAAATAAAGCCTACAACTGTCCATTGGTTTCAATCCAAACATCGCTCTTACACATCTTTTTTGGCATTTAAAAAGAATTTCTATATCTGTTGAATTCCCCCAGAAAATTATACCATATCTTAGGACCGAGGCTACTAATGCATGGTAAGCAGTCAGGACTGTTTCTGTGTTTACTTTTTGAGCCAGTTTGTAGAGAGCATATGAAGACTGGGATACTTTTGAGCTTAATATATCTATGTGTATTTTCCACTTAAGCGACTGGTCAATAGTCACTCCTAAAAATTTTGTAGACTCTACCTCTTTTATTTTCGTCCCACAATAATGTACATTAAAATTCGGCATTGGCGATTTTCTTTGGCTAAAATGCATTAATTTAGTTTTTTCTAAGTTGACCGTTAAATTGTTGTTCTCAAGCCAAGTTATTATGTCTTTTAGTGAATTATTTATCTCATTCTCATAACTGTGTTCGTCTTTACATTGGATTATAACCGTGCTATCGTCAGCGAAAAGAGTCATTGGATGTTTTGTGGCTTTAGGTAAATCATTAATGTAGACTAGGAAAAGCAGTGGGCCTAGCACACTGCCCTGGGGCACCCCATACTTGGTAATTTGTTTATTCGATCTATAGATCATCTCTCTTTTAAGTGTTAGATCTATTCTGGTTATTTCTACATATTGGTCTCTATTTTTTAGATACGATTCTAATAATTTAAGTATATTTCCACGTATTCCACATGCATTTAGTTTGTGTAAGAGAATTTTATGGTCTACAAAGTCAAATGCCTGTGTCATGTCCATATAGATTGCACAATTTCGTTTTCTGTTATCTACATTAGTCATAACTATTTTGAGAAAGTCAAATATTGCATTGTTAGTAGTTTTATCTTTACGAAATCCTTTTTGCTCTTCTGTAAGTATATGTTTCTTTTCCAAGTAAGCGTATAATTCTCTGTGAATGTACTTTTCAAATATTTTAGCAAATATTGATATGAGAGCGATTGGCCTGTAAGACTTTGCATTTTCTAGGTCTCCCTTTTTAAAAATTGGTTTAACAACTGTCGTTTTCAGTTTGTCAGGAAAAGTCCCGGTTAAAATGCTTAAGTTGAGTATATGGCTTAGGTGTGGTGCAATACAGTCAGCAACTGATTTGATAACCTTGGTACAGACTTCATCGTAACCTACACTATTCTTGTTATTCAATTTATATATTATGGTCTGTAAATCAACGGGTATATTTGGTGCCATGAACATCGAAGTAGAACAAGATTGTATTGTGTGTAATTTTTTTATGTGTTCCGTATCAGGCAACCTTGTCACTTTATTTACAAAGCAGTTATTCAATGTTTCTGAAATTTTTTGTGGCTCCGTTATAGTCTCGTTATTTATTTTAATTTTTAGAATAGAGTCTTTGGGTTTATTATATTTAGATCTATTTATGACTTGCCAGGCAGTTTTCGATTTATTATCTGAATTTTGTATTGTATTAATATTCTGAGTTCGCTGTGTAAACCTAATTATTCTTTTGAATTTATGTGCATAATTTTTAAATCTTAATTTATTATCAGCAGTCGGATTTAATTTGTACTTCCACAGTAACGATCTTTTGATTTTACTACTAGCTTTAATCCCCCGAGAAATCCATTTTGGTTTCTTAATAGCTTTTATAGTTATGTTTTTTACTGGAAAGCACAAATCATAGAATAATTTGAAAGTATCTATAAACCTATTATAAGCCTCATTTGGGTCGTCAGTCAAATAAATGTCATGAAATTTTATCTTTTCCATACAGTGCCTAAACTTTTCTATATTTTCTTTGCACGTGTCTCGTTTGATAATATTCCAATGGTCAATAAGACACACTGTTTTAACAGGTACTTTCAATATTTGTGCCGTATGATCTGACAAAGCAAATTCAATTACTTCACACTTACATTTCCTGGACATATCAAATGCAAAGTTGTCAATACATGTACCACTGGTTAGTCTTGTCGGTTGGCTTAGCTGTAATTTTAAATAAAAACTATTTAAAATGTTGCCGAATTCCTGTGTAATATTATTATTTTTTAAGGTGTCAATATTAAAGTCACCACAAAGAACTTTAACTTTATTTAATTTTTCAGCTACACGTAACACGGCTTCAAGCCTTTCAAAAAATAAATTGATGTGCATTTTTTTCTCCGAAGACTTTGGTATCCTGTAAACACATACAATTATAACATTGTGATCAATTAATTCCACCGCACATTGGTCTTACATACTTCAGTTTGTGCTTAAATTAAAGCGAAATAACTGCTCTATAACTTTCTTTTGAATGATTTTCCTCGTAGAATGAGTATTATAGCCGATATTCTGGTCGGAAGGCGGCAAAACTACAATTTCGAACTTTTTAGCGAAAATTTCCAATGTTTGAAGTGCTGTATCTTGGGTTCTATTAGACCTACAGAGCTGCAGTTGCACTTAAATTATAGGAAATTGTGTCTTCTTGTAAGTGTGTATAATGACTTTTTCCATAAGATGCACTTTTTAGAAGTTATAAGCCAAAATCTGAAAAAAGTCCGAAAATTTCGATGTTTTTGGAGCACCACGCAGTTAGCACAAGTCTTTCGAAGCTGAAAAATTAGTTTTACACTACTGTTATCTACCGTAACAACATACCAAAAAATCAGAACTGTTGCAACCAATGCGACCTCCGATGTCTTGTATGACTGGCCTAATTGTGTATCCAATATTAAAAGACTAACACTTTAAAACATTTATATTCATTTCAGATGCCGGTGTGAAGCTACTGCACTCCCCGTCAGGCTGCATACAGTGTGTGTACCTGACCACGCCGAGTATGCAGCTGGCATTCAATGCGGTGCCGCAATTCCTGTGCATCGAGACCGGTCAGTTCCTGTCACAGTTTAATTTAAACATACACGTGTATACATATACAGGCAGTGTGACCATTTGTGGCAGATTTTTAACATTGGCAGAATAAGCTGACGATTTAAAAAAGTTGCAGAATTCGGCAGATTTCCTTAAACTTCGTATACAGGATGGTATTTTGTAACCTCACCTGGAGGGAAAGTACTCTTAATACTAGAGATTGCAAATTTTACTCTAAGGAAACATTAGTTTATTTTTAAAAAGAAGCAAAATTACATTCAAAGATTTTTGAAAATAAGCTTGTCACACCCAGGAATCGAACCGGCTAAAATCAGAAAAAAATAATATCCTGCACTTTTATGGCATTAATCGATAGGGTTAATCATAAGGATCAAATCTCTCTAACATACTTGGTATGTTAAATGAAAGGAAAACCATGAAATCTACTAGCATTTAATGAACTGTAGATAGTATTGATACTATAATTCAGTGTTTTTCAACCTTTTTTAATACCCGACCCCTTTACAAGTTAAAAAAATTCTTGCGACCCCCCTAGGGCCATAAACATACAATGTGATTTGAAAGACTACGTTTATAATTTTCTTCAATTAGAAAATGATTAACTTAGAAACATCTCCGAAATAGAACCACGTTTTGACAAATTGTTAAAAAATAAACAGGACCAGCCAGTGTAAGATCTATATTCACTTACTTTTTCTTTGTCCGTGACCCCTTTAGAAAGGCTTCGCGACCCCCCAGGGGTTCGCGACCCACAGGTTGAAAAACACTGCTATAATTGAACGATTCTTTTGCCTCGGGTATCGATAGGGAATCACGTGCGTGTACTATATGTTTTCAGTGACTTCTACTCATGAAACCCCAAGGAACCTATACTCAATTTGCAAAAAATATTGACTTCTCATACAAAGTTGATGGATCAATTGGTACTTGGGGAAAGTTGTTAAATTACTCGTAATGTCACGAGTAGAAGCTGGCTAGTTACCACCACCTTATCTGAGTCTTGCCGTCAATCATCAATGTTAACAGCATTGATGTGTCCCAACATGAAAATTAGTTAGCCAGTTCCCCATTGCTATGGGTAATCTTGGTAAGACCGCTTCCATCTTCGACATCATCATCACTTACCATCAGGTGAGATGATGCCAAGGGCTCACCAATTGAGGGTAACAAAAGAAGCCGTGGTTTCACAATTTTGATATTGATTAGTGTTGTCCGTTGCAGGCATAGAGTTCAGCAGCCCTCTGGGGGGCGCGCCGGGCGGTGCCCCCGTGAGGCACAACGTCACCCTGTTCCTGGCGGAGGACGGCAACGGCAAGTCCGTCATAGTTAGCGCCGGTGCGTATACCACTGCCTCTCTCTCTCCTAACCAACCAACCTAACCAAAATTTGTTTGTTTGTAAACTGTTTATTGTATCGAAAACAAAGTACAAAAAGTAACAAAGTACATTTATGTTAAAATAATAATGAATCTTTATCAATAAAATATTTTTCGTTGGGAGTGCCAATGTATCTGGGAGTTTGCAAGTCGACTAGGAGTCGGAAGTGGTCATCATCGTCATCATCATCAGCCGAAAGACGTCCACTGCTGGACAAAGGCCTCCCCCAAGGATTTCCACACCGACCGGTCCTGCGCTGCCCGCATCCAGCGGCTTCCCGCAACCTTCACCAGGTCGTCGGTCCACC
The DNA here is from genome assembly GCA_958295455.1 of Coleophora deauratella. NCBI lineage: Eukaryota > Metazoa > Arthropoda > Insecta > Lepidoptera > Coleophoridae > Coleophora > Coleophora deauratella. The sequence continues at coordinate 2,296,105 of OY282415.1, read as the reverse complement.
GAGTGGGAAGCTTGCCTACACTGCGTCTTACGGTGCGCGGTCGCCACTCGAAAGCTTTAAATGCCCCAACGGCCATCTGTTCTACGAGCTATGTGCCCCGCCCACTGCCACTTCAGTTTAGCGATTCTGTGAGCTACGTCGGTTACTTTGATCACCGTGACCGAAATCGGTCAATTTGTGCCTTCATTCACTCATTCATTCATGTTCGGTCGGCAGGTATCTCGACTTTAATCGGAGACGACCTCACCTGGCTACTCGACACGTTCAAGTCGTGCAACCCCGCGTGGCGGCAGGTGCGCTGCGTGGTCTGCGATCCCACCAAGTGTCAGCAGGTGAGATGCGGTTTATGTATGTAACATATGCAGGCAGGTAAGACGGGTTTTCCCTTTGAAGCAGTGTCTGTCGAAGTACTACGGAACCCTACATTGCGCGTGGCCCCGACACGCACTTGACCGCTTTTTTTTAAAACGATTTAACTGTGTAACTAGATTTTAGCATACAATAGAAATTTTAATATGTTTAATAAATAAGGTTTCGGTCGGGCCCAATTTACATCACACACACACACACACACACACACACATAGGCCTTATAAGTCTGTTGCAGACAATTTAAACAGTGTCTGCTTTTTTGGTGACTGGAGCGACATACTATTCCACATTTGGAGCAGGGATATAGAACGACAGGTGGATTGTTGCCGCTTCGATGAACCAGGCGTTACATCAATATTACTGTTATTTCATCTATAATACCCTATGTTTGTGTTGCTAACAGTCAGTGCTTGTCCCTCCGGTCAGCCAGTACAATGAACCAGGCTTTACATCAATATTACTGTTATTTCATCTATAATAGAGGTTATTAATATTATTATTATTATTTATATATTATTAATAAAATGTGAACCTGAGAGGGCATTCGCTGAAACTATGGCGCCCGATAAGTACAAGCAACCCACGCCGCCACTTCTTGCCACTCCGCGTAGTGAATCAGTGGAACAAACTACCAGAGACAGTCATAAGTGCTCCATCCGTGAATAGTTTTCAAAATAAATTGGACAAACATTTGTTAAAAAACTACATAAGTGCAGTGAACTACACGCATCAGCTGTTATAGCTGCTAGTGTATAAACTATAATAATAATATTCTGTTATGTTACCAACAGTCGGTGCGCGCGGCGTTCCCCGCGGCCCACGTGACGTGCTCCGTGTGGCAGGCCGCGCGCGCCGTGGCCCGCCTGTGCGGCGACCGGCAGGACGACGTGGCTTCGCGCTGCAAGACGTACGCACTGGCCTTACTGAGGGGCGAGCACACGCCGGCTCAGCTGCAGGTCAGTGACCTCCTACTGTCACCTTCATCATGATAGAAACCGTCACCTCCCTCCCATACGACCAGCTGCAGGTCAGTGAACTCATACTATGCTAAACGTCCTGCAGGTAACTCACCCCGTTTCTAAAACGCGATATTGAAGTTTTATTGCGACTGTGTATATATACGCGCGGTGTTGTTAGTGTAAATGAGCTCGTCTCGTTACTGTGATGTAAGTATAGTGTTTATTGGTGTATTGTTAACATGCAGGGTAAGTGTTCTATGGTGAGGTTTAGGAAATAATGGGAGGCGGATTTGTAATCGTACAGAGTAAGTGTTCTGTGATGATGTTTAGAAAATGATGGCAGGGTTAAGTTTGCATGCATAATGCATCATGATAGACACCGTCCCCTCCCTTACACTAGACACTCGCATACAACAGGCACGACGACGCGGCTTCACGCTGCATAACATATCAGATGCAGGTCAGTGACCTTCTAGAACGCGATATTGAAATTTTGGCAAAATAGATAGGGTCTAATTCCGAACCTTTGAATCTAGATCCTAGATTGTGGTGCCTACAGTTTTCAGAAAGCCACTAATCGATGGTGTTTTGAGTTTTGATATACAATATGCCGTCAAATCATCCTTCTTTAAATCCACAATTTATTTCCAACGTAATGGCTAACTGGCTACTTCTCTGGCTCCAGGTCCTCAAGCGCGGCATCATCGGCACGGGCGCGGGCACGCTGCGTCTGTGGGAAGCCCTGACGAGAGCCGACGGCGCCATCACCCGCCTCGACTCGTGGCTCGAGGCCGAGAACTACACCAATATACTGCACAAAGTGAGTATATCATCAATGGCCTCTGCGTCTATTACAGACGATTTACTGCAATGTCTTTGGCGCTATTCCGTGTTGTTAAGCACGCAGCATAGCTGCTGTGGGTGGAGTAACCTCTCACCGGACACTACCTGGGACTGAGTTAAGGAAAGGCAGCGCTGCCCAGGACTTGCGTATTATCAAAGTATTTATCAAGATAATAATCAGTGTTAATTAACGTGGCTTGTGAAACACGGAAACCCATCTAGGTTTTTGTGGGAGAGCCATTCTTCGGCACGAATGGGCCGGCTCGACCGGAGTGATACCACGGCCTCACAGAAAACCGGCGTGAAGCAACGCTTGCGTTGTGTTTCGTCGAGTGAGTGAGGGTACCGGAGGCCCAACCTCCCCTCCCCAATTCCCCCATCCCATTTCAAAGGCCGGCAACGCACTTGTGACTCCTGGTGTTGCGGGTGTCTATGGGCGGCGGTAATCGCTTACCATCAGGTGATCCGTCTGCACGTTTGCCAGCTATCATATTAAAAAAAAAGGTTATGACCGTGTGTGATTTGTCCCAGATGTTATTATTATTTATATTATATTCTATCTCTGTGTTCCCCCAGGGCCTGGAGCGGCTTGTGAGCAAGTTCGCTCACGTGTCCCGCTCGGAGATGCAGCCGGACGAGTTCGTGGCGCTGCTCTTCAGCGTGGCCAACCAGCTCGAGGACGAGCGGAGGAACTTCGCCGTCAGTCGGCTAAGGGTGAGAATTATACTACTTAACTCGTGTGTGGGGGGGAGGACAGATTGTATGGGAGGTGGAGGGGTGACAGACAGATTGTATGGGGGACAGACATATTGTATGGGGGGACAGATAGTTTGTATGGGGGACGACATACAGATTGTATGGGGGTGACAGACAGATTGTATGGGGAAGACAGACAGATTGTATAGGGGGTGGTGGTACAGATTGTATGGTGGGGTGAAAGTGTATGGGTTGACAGACGACCGTATGGAGCGGTGACAGACATTGAAAGTGGTTAAGGAGCCGGACAAGTTCGTGGCGCTGCTGTTTAGCGTAGCCAACCAGCTCGAAGACGAGCGGAGGAACTTTGCTGTCAGTCGGCTAAGGGTGAGTGTATGGGGGGCGACAGGAAGACTGTATGGGGATACAAGCAGATTGTATAGGGGTAGTGGCACCGATTTTATGGGAGGGGGGACAGTGTATGGGAGACAGACATTCATATTGTATAGGGGGTGGTGGCACAGATTGTATGGGAGGGGGGACAGTGTATGGGGGACTGCATATTGTCCCCACTGCAGGGGCCCAGGGGCACGGGTCTCTTCCGATACCTCGGAATAAGAGCTACGCCAGCCGACAGACATTAAGGTTGCAGGTTGTTTCTGACTGCCTGAAGCCGTTTAGAACCTTGGGAAGAGTTATAAACAACAGTCCGATGTTCGGAAATTACTCTAGAAATCGCGCGTTCAAAAAAATAAATACACGTGATATCTCAGCCCCCCCCCCCCCTTTTGAGCCTCACATGATTAATCGACGACCCCTTGCCTGTACAGTAGATAAAACAATGGGCAAATTTTTTTTAGTCTCTAGCCCCTGCCCCATTGGCGACGCCCTTGCCTCGGGAAGGTGGGGCCATACTCCACACACGGGGGCCAAGTCCGAATTGGTGAAGGTTGTGGAGCTAGTGGCCAACCCCAGTGTTAGTTTTCTAACCTTGGTATATTCTGCGGTGCTAACGATAAGAGCAGTAAATCTGTAAAAAACACGTTCGAGTTTTCGTCACATTTTTGCATTTTCGGAACTGTTTTCTTAGATTATTTTAATAATGATTTTTGAAATGTGTAGCTCGGATTAGGTATTTTTATCGTTTATGTGTCTTATTTATTAGTTCTTTTTTTATTAAATGACGAAATGGATGAAGTTACTGCTCTTAAAAATGTACTTACTGCTTTTATCGTAAGACTGCCGTTTACTGATAGGAGCCGACACTAATATATATAATATAATATATATCCGGGACAAATCACACACGGTCATCTGGCCCCAAACTAGGATTCCCTGTATCTTGGGAACCAGACTGATATACATACCACATATACATTTAAATACATACATATATAGATATAATACACCCAGACACAGAGCAAATTATTCGGCTCATCACAGAAAAAAATGCCCTGTGTGGGGATCGAACCCACGACTCTCGGATCAGACGTCAGGATCGCTAACCACTTAGCCACCGAGTCAGTCACACTAACAGCTTAAAGTTTCATTCATTTATTCACTTGTTATTATTTGGTCCCCAGGACACGGAGACGCTGAAGCAGTCGCCCACAGATACGATAACGCAGTACGCGTACAACCTGATGAGCCACCAGACCAAGCTGGCGCAGAAGTGTCTCGACGACCGCGCCGGCCGGTGAGTATAATAACCACATCATCATCACCAGCCAGCAAAAGATGTCTACTCCTGAACAAAGGTCTCCCCCAAGGATTTCCAAGCCGACCGGTAATGCGCTGCCATGCTTTCTGCCACGCGACCGCGCAAGCCGCACGAGCCACGACCACTTGAAGATAATTGCTTTCTGCTAATTATATTGTAGCAAAAACACCCTGTATGCAAAATTGCATCGTTTTGACGTCATCCGCACCAAATGTACGGTCCTGACAATAAGTTTTATTTTATGTGATAGGTGGCAAACGAGTTGATGGATCACCTGATTGATGGTAAGCGATTACCGGCGCCCATAGACACCCGCAACACCAGAGTAGTCACAAGTGCGTTGCCGGCCTTTGAAATGGGATGGGGGAATTGGGGGGGAGGGGGGGCTCCGGTACCCTCACTCACTCGGCTAAACACAACGCAAGCGTCGCTTCACGCCGGTTTTCTGTGAGGCCCGTGGTATCACTCTGGTCAAGCCGGCCCATTCGTGCCGAAGCATGGCTCTCCCACGTTTTGAAGTTGTTTATTATTTTCTTTGCAGACGGCATAGCAGCGCAGCGATTTGCAAATATGGCACTTCCACACAAGAATGTTCGTGTCTCTTCAGCAAGGTGTTCCGGCTGCCGTGCCGCCACATACTGATGCTCACCACGGAGCTCAAGGTAGGGTGGTCGCCTGTACTGTGCGTAGGGGGACCAGACTTAACGTGACCCCTCGTAATAACCCGCCATTGTAAGATATTACCACAGATTTTATAATACTAACGTACAGATACCTCATGTCATACAACGAAATGCGACTGCCGTAACTCGGGCTATTCTTCGGGCTATTTTTTTCACTCATTGAGAACTACCGCTACTAGCGACATCTAGGGCGCGGGCTATAAATGAAGACATTCTGGTTACTTATCTGTACCTTCATTTGCTTTTGTTGATTTTTTTTGCACATAACCTACTATACTCCGTTTCAGATAGCAATAGACATAAGAAGGACGAAGAAGCAGAGGTAGTAAACATTCGGCCACAGATTTCAAATGTCGCTATACTGATGAAAATGTATTTCTTTGTGCCACACATATTCTACAAGTAATGGTAGTACAGAGAGGAACATTGTATGCGAGTTCTGCAGAGCAACAATCTTCGTGTGGAGGTGGCGACGGCATGGGCCATATTAAAAATCGGTCGCAGCCGCAGTTCAGTATGACGTGCTTATTTGTTTATTCACATCGATGACGTAGGTTAACTGAATAAAAGTTCGATAATTACCTGGATGGGTTTTTCTGTTAGTGACATTTAACTCTATGGTTTCCGTGTTCTGCAAGACACCTGAGACATACGTGCAAATTGATATATTTATAGGTTGGTTGCCGGGACTTGTACCGAGTACACGTACCGTTGTTTTGGATCCTCTCTTTCACACTTAAGCGATTTATATTATGCTATCCTGTTGTTAGAGTGAATGGTTGCTGTCAGAGTGCAGATTCTGAACGCGGCATTGTATGTAAGCTTTTTACTGTAGGAATAGCGGTTTCTATGATTTCGCCAATGACAATACCTGTTGTACGGAGCAGACGGGCTTCGCCACAGGCTAGGCTTACGTCCAACCGTTAGCTACGCGTTCCAGTATGCGGGGTGAAACAGGGACGGACAGAGGTTTCTGTCAGTAAAACGCCTTCTTGCTTGAGAAGTAGCTGTTTCAGTCGTTAGGAGCTTCTGTTGTTTGCGCTGTAGCTGTAGAGTGTGAACTGAACGATTTGCATGGCTAATGGCGTTCTTTATATAGTTTTTCGCTCAAATCCGGGGGTGAGGCAACGGGGGGCGTTACCACTGTTAGACTGAGACGGACTACGCGATAGAGATAGCTATACGCTGTTAGACTGAAACGGACAACTGTGCGAAAGGGACAGCGATATTTACTAACCTACCTCGGAGCAATACCAACGGGAGAGCCGCGTACCTATCCTACTTCGAAGCAATACCAACCAGAGAGCCACTTGCCATACAAAACTGTATTGCGCCTGTTTAGCTCCTAACGAAATGAAACCAAACTAAACGATTTATTTATTTAGAAAACTGTTACAATAATTAAACTTACAAATAGAAAAAATAGAAAATATAACAATTACACATTAACATAACACGAAACTATAAAACAGATCAAAAACTTATCTATGCTATTTACATAATAAACTTATAAATCACAACACATTAATTAATCACACTAACCACTATTTTCATCTCGCACATTTCTCCCGCCGTGCAGTGCTCGTCGCTGCATCCTTCTGTTCACAGGTGCGAGTCATCTTCCTTGGTCGGCAGGATCACGAGACGCTTCACCGGTCGCCGTAGTACGCCTCCTTTTGTCTTGACGTCTGCTATTCGTACGGCTCCGTCGGGTCCAGGGTAAGTGGCAATAACAATACCCCGCGGCCATGTGTTTCGGGGTAAGTTACCGTCCACTATGAGCACCATGTCGCCTTCGGTTACTCTCTGTCCTTTTCCTCTGGGCTCCCGCCGGTTTTGAAGCTGCGGTAGGTATTCTTTTATCCATCTTGCCCAGAATAGGTCGGCCAGTCGCTGTGAGGCTCTCCAGTGGCTTCGGTTTACGAGGTCCTTCTCGCTGAACGTGCCCGGTGTTGGTACTAGGGCGGACCCCCCCAGCAACAGGTGGTTTGGAGTCAGCGCTTCTTCATCTTCTGCTTGGACCGATACGTGAGTGAGCGGGCGACTGTTCACGGTATATTCGGCTTCGGCTAGCAGGGTGCTGAGGACTTCTTCGTGGGGGTAGCGCTCGTGCAGGGCGGCGTATAGGGCTGTCTTTGTGGAGCGTACTAGGCGTTCCCACGCTCCGCCCATGAACGGTGCTGCCGGTGGGATAAAGCGCCAGGTGATGGCGCGGGCGGCGGCCTCTGTCTGTATCGCTTCCAGTGCGGCGCGGCGTAGCTCCGCATCAGCGCCCCGAAAGTTAGTGCCGTTATCCGACCATATCTCCGTCGGGCATCCTCTTCTCGCTATGAAGCGTCGTATGGCGAGTATCGCTGAGTCGGTAGATAGCGATGCCGTCAGCTCCAGGTGTACCGCTCTCATCGTCAGGCACGTAAACAGTGCCACGTAGCGTTTGTGGTGCTGTCTGTCAACTGTCACGGTGAGCGGCCCGAAGTAGTCGAGCCCGGTGTATGTGAAGGCGCGGTGGTGGTGAGCGAGACGGCACGATGGTAGGTCTCCTGTGGGCGGTTCCGCTGGTGTCGCTTTTCTTATGCGGCATTGTAGACAGCGATTTAGGACTTCTTTTGTTATCGGGCGTAGTCTGAGTACCCAATACTGTTGGCGGCACTCATTTATCGTAGTTTCAACGCCGGCGTGTAATAAACGTCTGTGTATGTAGGCTATCCAGAGTTTAGTAGCCCAGTGGTTTCCGTCTAACACTGGCGGGTTTTTCTGTCTGTCGGTTACTCCCGCCGCTGCGTTGACCCGGCTTCTGAGGTGGATGACGTCATTGATGAGTACCACCGATAAGGAGTGCAGTCTGCCTGTACTCCGTATGTTTTTTCCTTTTCTCAGTCCTTGAATGTCTTCGTAAAAGGATTCTTCCTGTATGAGGCGTACTATTTGAGTTTCTGCTGTCTTGAGAAGATTAGCGTCTATAGGTAGATATTTTTTATCTTCTATTTTCTGTCCTCTTCTGTCCTGCATAGGTTGTTTGCGGCTCGATTGACGCCTCCACTCGGGGTCCTTTTCTTTGTTTTTCTTCGTGCGGCTGTATCCAACGTGCAGACGCCTGCCTCTCTTGCAGTTTTCTACGAATTGTAGGACTCTGGCTGTGGCACGCAGGAGTCGTTCCCACTTTGAAAACCGGCTGGCTTGTGGAGTGGCGAGCGCGATCTTCGGAGTCGCTTCCGTCGCGTGTAACACTAGTGTTTTCTCCTCTCCTGTAGTTTCAGGCAGTGTCTGCTCTTCGGTAGGCCATTCAGATGGGTTTCGTAGGAGAAACTGAGGGCCGCTGAACCATCTGTGTTCATTGTTGAAGTTATCTGGAACTTCCCTTGTCGCGTCGTCGGCCACATTGAGTTTGGTCGGTATCCACCGCCATTCCGCTACTGATGTTATCTCCTGTATGGCGGCGATTCTGTGCGCGACGTATGCTTTGTATGTCCTCGCCCCGTTTCTTATCCAAGCGAGTATTGTCTTGCTGTCTGTCCAATACATTTTAGTTTCGGGCTTGTGTCTGTGCTCTTCTAACACGGTGGCGGCCATTCTACTGCCCAGGACAGCGGCTTGAAGCTCTAAGCGTGGCACAGAAGTGAGTTTAAGCGGTGCCACGCGAGCCTTCGCAGCGATGAGTGATATGTGCACGCTGCCGTCGGGCGCTTCTGCCCGCCAGTACAAGGCGGCGGCGTAGGCTGTCGTACTTGCATCTACGAAGCATGAAGTTGCAGTACATGAGCATCGCTATACTGTAGGTAGCATCGAGGCACGCTGATGTTTCGCAGATTTTGCATGTGTCTCATCCAAACTGTCCATTGTGATGCTAGGTCTTCATCGATCTTGTCATCCCAGTCTGTTCCGCGGCGCCATACTTCTTGTAGTATTTTCTTCGCTTTGATAGTGACGACTGAAGCGAAACCAAGCGGATCGTAGATGGACATAACGATCTTGAGCGCCTCTCTTTTTGTTGGCGCGTGTTCTGTGAGCAGAGCTGGTGATATGCGCGCTAAGTCGAGATTGAATCCAAGCGCGTCTGTTTGAGGCTTCCAGATGAGCCCCAGCACCCGCTCGGTTTTCGTGCCGTCATCCAGTTTCACGAGCTGTTTCTGTGTGTCTTCTGTTAGGGCCGCGAGTGTTTCTGGGGAGTTGGACGCCCAGCTTCGCAGGTTGAAGTTGCCTTTGCTGTGGATCTCTCGTACTTGTTTGGAGATTTCTATGGCTTCGTTTTCGCTTCTGAAACTGTCCAGGTAGTCATCCATATAATGGTTTTCGACGATCGCGGTGACTGCAATTGGGTACTTCTCTCTGTACTTCTCAGCGTTTCTGTTCTTGACGTATATCGCAGTGGTTGGCGAACTCGTCGCGCCGAAAATTAGAGAAGTCATTCGGTATTCATCTGGGGGCCCATCTCGTCGTTCCCCTCTCCATAGATATCGCAGCGCATCTCTGTCTTCTTGTCGTATACTGATTCTCAGGAACATTTCGGCTATATCCGCTGTGACGGCGACTCGGTGTTGGCGGAATCTCATCAGTACTCCCGGCAAGGATTGGAGAAGATCTGGTCCAGTCAGAAGATGATCGTTGAGAGACTGGCCCTTCGTTTTGGCAGCGGCATCCAGTACTATTCGCACTTTATCCGGTTTCATTGGGTTTAAAACCGGGAAGTGGGGTAAGTACCACGTGCGATCTTTGTTGCTGTCTGTCGGCGCGCGTTCTGCGTATCCTTTTTCTATAAGCGCGTCCATTTGTTCATTGTATTTCTGTTTCAGGTGGGCGTCTTTGTCGATGCGCTTCTCGGTCGTCATCAGTCGCTTGAGAGTGTTGTCGTAATTGTTGGGTAACTTGATATCGTCGCGTTTCCATAGCAACGCAGTTTCGATGCGGCCATCTTCTGTCTCTTTCGTACACTCGTCTAGGATGGTGAGTGCTCTCTGTTCCTCGTCGCTTCTAGGCTGCTTAGGCTTAATGTCGATGGAGTCCAACGCGAAGTAATGTTTGAGCTGCTCGTCCATTCTTTCTTCGACTGTTTGTACATCCTGTGAGGATTCGCTGAGATGATGTACAAAATGTATTTGATGGCCAATGGTGCGCGTGTCGGTCCCATGCAGTACCCAGCCCAGAGGTGTTCGTGATGCGACGAGTTGACTGCGGCTTCCTCTTCTCAGTTCTGTGGCAACTAAGAGGTGCCAGTTATCTTGCCCCAGAAGGATTGTCGGCTTCGCATCTTCGTAGATGAGATATTGCTGGATATCTTCTAGATGTTTGCAGCCCCATATATGCTCCTCTTCTATAGTTTGTGATGACAGTCTCAGCTTCTCTATGGTGTGGGCTTGAATGTCGAACGGTCGGTCTTGCCCTCTTAGTGTGACGGTGATGCGGCGTGATGAGCCTGATGATAGGTGGTCGGAGATTGTTTCCAGATTCAGCGGTTCCTGAGGTCCATTGGCACCGACCTGCTTGGCTACGTTGGCATCTATCAGAGTTACGGTAGAGCCATCGTCTAGGAGCGCGTAGGTGTTGACTTGACCACTGGGCCCGGAGACTTGAACTGGTATGATCTTCAGGAACGCGCGCTTCTTCCTTTCACAGAATGTCGAAGCTACTCTTTCTGTTTCATTTTCATCGTCATTGTTTCTCTGTTCTGACTTCAACTCGAAGTGTAGCATTGGGTGGTGACTTCTTTCGCAGCCATCTACGTTACACTGTCGCTTCGGGCATTTGTGTGCATTCTTCCTTGGGTGTAGGCATCTGTAGCATAGGTTATTTTTCTTTGCCAACGCCCATCTGTTGTCGTTGTCAGCGTCTGTGAAGGTCTTGCATTCTTTAGCTTCATGTCCTTTTCGTTCGCAGATGGAGCATGGAAATTTGTTTGCTTCTCTCTTCGATGCAAAGTGAGTGCGTTGCATACGCTTCTGTATTCGCGGCGCAAAGTCTTCTGTTATCTGTTCGGGTGGCGCGAATCTGCTGCTTCTGTCGGCTTCTCGCTCCAAAAAGCGACTAAACTGTAGTAGGTCGGAGTCTGTCTTCGTGTGTTCTGCTGCGTAGTCGTACCAGCGATATCGAAGCGTAGGTGTTAGCTTCTCTATGATGTTCTTCATAGTCTCGGGGCTGGCTAGGTAGTGTGCCTTGTTGAGGTACTGCAGTGTGGCTACGCAGTTCTTGACTTTATTTGCAAAAAGGCAAATATCTTTCGGTGAGTCTGAAGTGCGCAGTAGGCCGCGCAGCTTCTCTAGTTCGGCGAGGGCAATGGAGTCTGGACGTCCGAAGCTGGCTTCAAGAGTCTTCATGATGTCTTCGGGGTCTGAGTTGACGATCAGTAGGCTTTTGACGGCTTCTTTCGCTCTTCCGACTAGGGACTGACGTAGTCTTGCTGTGTTTTCAACTGAGGTGTAGTGGCTTGATGACTCGACGTATGCAGATTTGAAGGCGAGCCATTCATTGTGAGACCCGTTGAACATTGGTAACTTGCTGTAGAATTTGTGTGGGGTAGCTGTGCGTGCGGCGATGGTGATGGCTTGAGCAAGCTCGGACAATTCTGTTTTTCTTTCTTCTGTAGGGTACGTCTGGTTAAAGGCGTGCGGGTTCTGCCATTTGAAGGGTATGTTCCTCTCTTTCTGTTGATCTGTAAAGCCAGTCACCTGTGGTTGTGAGACTGGCCCCGCTGGAGGTGCTTCTGTAGTAAACCTCGCTGCTGTAGGGGGACGGACTTCCTTGAGCGACAGGGCGGGTATGACCCCTGGCACCTCTTCAGCTTGGTTTTTCTGTGTTTTCACCCACGTGGCGGTGCGCTTGAGTGTTTCGTTCTTTGATGATGTGACGCTGTCGATGTCTTCATCTTCACTCGTTTCTTGCTCGAGGGCTAAGGCTTTTTTCTGTGCCATAGCAAGTTCTAGCTTCAATCTTGCTATTTCTTCGTCTTTCTTAGCAATCTGGTACTGTTTTTCGCTTTTCCGCGACGATCTTGTGCTTCGCTTCTCTGACTGTGATTCACGCCGGCCAAGGTCGCTTAGAAGCGGGTCAGATGGTGATTGCGGAGGTTGTTCATGGCGCAACGGAGGTTCGTTTCTCGTTTGTTCTGTGATTTCTCCCAAAGGCGTCTCTTCGTCTCGATTCGGCGTCTGTTCACAAGCGGGCAGTTCTGTGTTAGCCGAAGCTGCCATCTGGGACCGCGTAGTCGGCATGGTTTTTCTTCGACGGATCCGGCTCTTTGAAGGACCAAATGTACGGAGCAGACGGGCTTCGCCACAGGCTAGGCTTACGTCCAACCGTTAGCTACGCGTTCCAGTATGCGGGGTGAAACAGGGACGGACAGAGGTTTCTGTCAGTAAAACGCCTTCTTGCTTGAGAAGTAGCTGTTTCAGTCGTTAGGAGCTTCTGTTGTTTGCGCTGTAGCTGTAGAGTGTGAACTGAACGATTTGCATGGCTAATGGCGTTCTTTATATAGTTTTTCGCTCAAATCCGGGGGTGAGGCAACGGGGGGCGTTACCACTGTTAGACTGAGACGGACTACGCGATAGAGATAGCTATACGCTGTTAGACTGAAACGGACAACTGTGCGAAAGGGACAGCGATATTTACTAACCTACCTCGGAGCAATACCAACGGGAGAGCCGCGTACCTATCCTACTTCGAAGCAATACCAACCAGAGAGCCACTTGCCATACAAAACTGTATTGCGCCTGTTTAGCTCCTAACGAAATGAAACCAAACTAAACGATTTATTTATTTAGAAAACTGTTACAATAATTAAACTTACAAATATAAAAAATAGAAAATATAACAATTACACATTAACATAACACGAAACTATAAAACAGATCAAAAACTTATCTATGCTATTTACATAATAAACTTATAAATCACAACACATTAATTAATCACACTAACCACTATTTTCATCTCGCACACCTGTAGATATGAAGGATTGAGAAGATTGATTGGGTGGGATAATAAAAGAGTTAGAAATTAAAGACTTAGATAAATAAAGGAAAATATTCCAAGAAAAAATAAAAAACTGAATTAATACCTTTATTTGGATATATTATTCAAATTACGTGCCGTGTTACGCATACCTCTGCTTCTTTAGGTCTTTTATAGGTGATACTTTTTTGACATCGAATTAAATTACACTTTTATAATTGTTTTATTTATGTCTTACTGTAATGTAAGATGTCTTGCGTAATAAATAGTTGTTTTTGAATTGCTTTAATATTTTTCAATATGTTTTTGTTTAGGTAACATAATTAATTCAGTGACATGTCCACAAACGTAAATTATTTGTAAAAGTGAGCACCTTAAAAACCTTTTTTTCGTTCTGTCTATTCCTATTTGAAATGGAGTATAGTATTATATTATCTGTGATATTACTAAATAAAAATACATAATTTGAAATATGAAAATTACGTTTTTCAATCGTATTGTATCAGCGCCATCTATCAATTCACGCTATAAACTGGTACTCAACTAGTACGTGTCATTCCTCAACTCTGACAAGTTAAGACGAAAGTAGTTTTGATATGTTTCACCGTCATCAGATAATTTGTAGTAATTGATAATAAAGTGCAGTATCGGCCTTTGTCATACTTTTTTGGTTATTACAATAATCAAAACACTAATTTTTAGCAACTTAATGGGTTTTTTCTTCGTTTTGCATGAACTTCGATTACAAATCGATACTTGTCGTGCCATCTATTGACATTTTAATGAACTAAGGTTTTCGTTGTATGCAATGAGACACCGTGATATTACAGAGCTCAAGGTAGGGTTGTCGTCTGTACTGTGTGTAGGGGGACTGGTCATTAACGTGACCCTTCGGGGTGGGTCCTTAAATGATGTAAATTGACAGAGTTCAAGGTAGGGTCGACGTTTGTACTTCACATATGCGAAGTAATCTTAACGTCACCCCTCGCAATAACCCGCCATTGTATTACAGTACAGAGCTCAAGGTAGGGTGGTACCTTGTACAGTATAGGGTGACTTTAAATTAGTTCTTGATACGAAAGTCTATGAATGTACTCATGATAACAAACAACTTTCCCTAAGAAACCCATAGTCAAATCGCAAAAAAAAAATTTGAATCCATACAAATCGATGAACTGACCGGCCAAATTAGTGTGAAGAATCCAAAATTTTTTTTGCGATTTAACTATGGGTTCCTTAGGGAAAGTTGTTCGTTATCATGAGCACATGCATAGCCTTTCGTATCAAGAACTAATTTAAAGTCACCCTATATGTAGCTTGAACCAGTCTTAACGTGACCCCTGTATTCAAGTGGGTCTTAATGTGACTTAAATTGACAAAGCTCGAGGTAGGGTGGTCGTCTGTATAGTTCATTCCAATCAAAAAAAAAGCAAAACGTAAACAAACTTACTATGGAACTGACACATGTCAATGTCATCTGCATACTACGTTTGTTTACATTTTGCCTTTTTTGTATTGGAATGAACTGTACATTGCGTAAGGAAACTGTGACGCCTCGTAGTAACCCGCCATGTATTGAAGTGGGTTCTAAAGTGACAAATTGACAGCTCTGCGCCAGCATGAACAGCAAGGGTAGTATGAGGGCGTGCACAAAACCGTTTGTCGCGGTCTATCTATCTATCAGCCGAAATACGTCCACTGCTGGACAAAGGCCTCCCCCAAGGATTTCCACACCGACCGGTCCTGTGCCGCTCGCATCCAGCGGCTTCCTGCAACCTTCACCAGGTCGTCGGTCCACCGAGTCGGGGGCCTGCCCACACTGCGCCTTCCGGTGCGCGGTCGCCACTCGAAAGCTTTAAATGCCCCAACGGCCATCTGTTCTACGAGCTATGTGCCCCGCGCACTGCCACTTCAGTCTAGCGATTCTGAGAGCTATGTTTAGAAAATGTTTACGTTGTCTTTCTCACTGGCTCGTTAGAGCGAGATGGTAGCTTTAGTGCGTAGCGTCGCGAGAAACGTGGTGAAGGTTGCTGGAAGACGCTGGATGCGGGCAGCGTAGAACCGGTCGGTGTGTAAATCCTTGGGGGAGGCCTTTGTCCAGCAGTGGACGTCTTTTGGATGAGGATGAAGGTAGCACTGTAATTTAAACACTTTTCGAATGTTTTTTTTTGCCTGCCAAAAATACAAAGTTCCTGCCACATGGAACTCGTATACCCAACGTTTGGAGAAGTGTTTGCAGTGAGAGAAGAGACGTCGGGTCGAAAAGAAACTCCCTCCAACACATTTTTAGGGTTTCGTACCTCAAAAAGGAAAAAAGTGAACCCTCTATTCGCTTCTCTTATCGTGTGGCAAATTTTGACCTACGGAGACGAGCAACGCGAGCATCATACATATCTATCATAGTCAGATATGCATTATCAAGAGCCCTTATGGGATCACTCGTGTATCTGTCTGTTTTTTTTTTTTTTTTTTATGGCAGAGGTGGCAAACGAGCAGACGTATCACCTGATGGTAAGCGATTACCGCCGCCCATAGACACCCGCAACACCAGAGGAGTCACAAGTGCGTTGCCGGCCTTTGTTTTGTTATCGGAAAGCTGCTATATTGTACGTTGTCCGCAGGTGAAAACTCACATACCGTTCGAGCCGCGGTGGACGGTGCAGCACTGCCTCTTCGGCTGCGAGAACAACACCGCCACGCCGGCGGGTAAGTTATTATATTCGACTATTTTTGTTACACCTTTTTAAATAAATAACTTTTGGTATTTGTTTTAATATTTTATTTATAATTTAAAACCTCTAGGTACATGACTTTCTCTTTTTTGAATCCCGTGTGACCAGTTTAAGAAAACGAAAAAGTTCTATAATGATACCATATTATAACAATTTTATTCAACGTTATATCTCCAAAAACTGTTCATCGTTCCCCTGGAAGACGTTTTCAAGCTTCTGGACTGGAGAGGACTCGGCATTAACATCAACGGCGAGTACATCATTCACCATTGTTGGATATATATCAATATCTTTATTGTATTCCATATTGTTTATAAAGGTGGACATAAAATATAGACACAACATTTTTTTTTTAATGTGATAAGGAAGGCAAACGAGCAAGTGGGTCACCTGATGGTAAGTGACCACCACTGCCCATAGACACCTGCAACCCCGGAGGGGATTGCAGATGCGTTGCCAACCTAGAGGACTAAGATGAAATGCCTCTTATGCCTGTAATTTCCTCGGCTGTCTTACTCTCCACACCGGAACACAACAGTGCAAGCACTGCTGCTTAGCGGCAGGATTAGCGAGTAAGATGGTGGTAGCGATCCGGACGGACCTCGCACAAGGTCCTACCACCCGCAAATGGACATGGACCCAGTTTGGGCACCGCAATATTGGAAGATAGGAGGATAGATATGTTTATCTATCTATGGATATCGTGATCACAGCTGAATCCTTGGAACACCTAGGCGTAATGCTCGATGGACTCAGTAGAGCCTCTCAACAAGTGGGTCTTAAAATTAACATGGACGAGATGAAAATAATCACCAAATGTGTCGCGTGTCGTTCTGTTGCAGTGCAGTTCCGCCTAGTCGTACTTTTAAAAACATTTAACTCGGAGCTAATAAAATGAAATTAAAATATAATTTGCTTAAAATATGGTTGATAAGGTGTTAACACCATAAAACGAAAGAAAGAGACAAACGTATTGTGTTCTCGCATCTCGCGAGACAAACAGCTTTGTCTACGCTTCATGCTTCCTGTGTTGCAAGATGACTAGGTGATGGTCGCGGGAAACCGCTGGATGCGGTCAGCGCAGGACCGGTCGTCGTGGAAATCTTTGGGGGAGGCCTTTGTCCAGCAGTGGACGTCTTGTGGATGACGATGATTGTAATAGAGTAGTTCTGTAAGCCGACAGATGGCGCTAAGCGAATTATAGAACGCGATGACGTGGCGTTCATCTGTTTTAGTATGGTCGGATCTGATTTCCTGCCACTGTATTTCGCGACCGATCTTGCGCTGCCCTTATCTAGCGGATTCCCGCGACCTTCACCAGGTCTTCGGTCCACCGAGTAGGAGGTCTGCCTGCACTGGGACTTAACTCGAGAACCTAAGTGCCCCAGCGGACATCTGTTCTACGAGCTATTTGCTGTATGTTAAATGAACCTATTTGCGATATGTCTATTGCAGGAGGCAACCAGTACATGGAGCAGGTGGTTGTGGAGTCTGTGGTGTCGCGCGCGGGCCAGCAGCCGATGCCGGCGGCGGGGCGCGCGCAGTACGTGCTAGCCCAGCCGGCGCAGCAAGCGCCCGTGTCGCAGGTGAGTGGCCCAGCACCACACACCACACCACACCACACACACAACACACACACCGCACACCATACACCACTCACCACATACCGCACCCCACACACACCACACGCACCACACACCACACTCACCACACTCACCACACACCACACAACACACGCACCACACGCACCACACACCACACACCACACGCACCACACACCACACACCACACGCACCACACACCACACACCACACGCACCACACACCACACACCACACGCACCACACACCACGCACCACACACCACACACTACACGCACCACACACCACACGCACCACACACCACACGCACCACACACCACACGCACCACACACCACACGCACCACACACCACACGCACCACACACTACACGCACCACACACCACACGCACCACACACCACACGCACCACACACCACACGCACCACACACTACACGCACCACACACCACACGCACCACACACCACACGCACCACACACCACACGCACCACACACCACACGCACCACACACCACACGCACCACACACCACACGCACCACACACCACACGCACCACACACCACACGCACCACACACCACACGCACCACACACCACACGCACCACACACCACACACCACACGCACCACACACCACACGCACCACGCACCACACACCACACACCACACGCACCACACACCACACACCACACGCACCACACACCACACGCACCACACACCACACACCACACGCACCACACACCACACGCACCACGCACCACACACCACACACCACACACCACACGCACCACACACCACACACCACACACCACACGCACCACACACCACACGCACCACACACCACACGCACTCACACCACACGCACCACACACCACACACCACACGCACCACACACCACACACCACACGCACCACACACCACACGCACCACACACCACACACCACACGCACCACACACCACACGCACCACACACCACACACCACACGCACCACACACCACACGCACCACACACCACACGCACCACACACCACACGCACCACACACCACACGCACCACACACCACACGCACCACACACCACACGCACCACACACCACACACCACACACCACACACTACACACACACGCACACACACACAGCACACAAGTGGGGTGTAGAAACAAGTGTAGTAATGACAGTGTCTAAAAATGGCACACCAAGTGTCTAGATTAAAACTCCCCGGGTGAGTAAGAATGATCCACCGAGTGCTAGGAAAATACTCCCTGGGTGTTTAAAATGACGCACCGATTTTCTAGGAATATAACTCCCCAGCTATGTAAAAATGACCCACCGAGTGACTTATATTTATGATTATAGTTCATTGATTTCTGATTATGTTACAGGTGATATTCTGCGGAGGCGGCGTCAGCAACGTGGCGGGCGCCCCCGTCATCACGTCGGTGCTGCCGCCCGGCGGCGCCGTGCTGACTCCGCACCATCACATGCATCAGTAGAGCTCGTTTATGACATTATAAGGTCAAAAGATGCACCGATAAGAGGTCGATAATAATGTCATAGCTCCACAGAGTAAAATACAGAGTGACCGCTCAATACGCTCACTAAAATCCTAAGCATATACATGCTTATAAGGCAAGGTCACGATCGCTCAGTATCGTCACAAAATACATAGATACAGAAGGTCCGCTCAATACGTTCACTAAAATCCTAAGCATATACATGCTTATAGACGTATACGGTCGTTGTAGGCAAGATCACGTACTGTGCGATCGTGACCTTGCCTCGAACGACCGATATATTCTATAAGCATGTATATGCTTACGATTTTAGTGGTTTGTATTGAGCGGACCTTCTGTGTCTATTTTGTAATATCGTGACCTTGCCTAGAACGACCGTATACGTCTATAAGCATCTATATGCTTAGGATTCTAGTGATTTGTATTGAGTGGACTTTCTGGATTACTCTGTGTCTACACGGTGGGCCATCAAGGCCGAGCAAGCTACATGAAAGTAGATTAACGATGTAAGTACGTCCTTGTCTAACCTATAGTGCTGTCCCTCTTGCTCGCCCGTGGTGGCACATCGTGTAGAGGAGCTATTACAGGTCAAATGACAGAAATTATGATGATTTATTGATGACAGTCTGATTAAAGTGTCATGTCTCGGTCGTGGTCAGATCGTGAGGATTCGGTAGTTAGCTGCTGGTTATCCGAGGTAGTTTAAAAAAAAATACAAAAACGAAACGATGTTCTAAAAATGTTTGAAATTGTGAATAATGACGCCATTGTTTAATGTAGTTAGTTCGCATACTTGAGAAGAAATATTTGTAAATTAAAAATTCTACGTTTCCAATGAAAATCTAAGCGAGAAAGTTACTTTTTATTAAATGTCAAAAACTATGTTCTAAAATGTTTGAAATCGTAAACGATGATCTCATTGTTCAATTTAGTAGTTTGCATACATATTACGATTTTTTTATAAATTGAAAATTGCACATGTCATATAAATCCAAGCGATAAAGAATTTAAAATGTTCGTGTAATGAAAATCAAAGCTAGAAAGTTGTTCTGTATTTTCAATAAAACATATGTTTAGTAAACAATGTTTTATAATTTATTTTTTATGCAGTCAACCGCCGGATTGGTCAGTTTATGAAATGACTAGCCATATCGTTGAGGAGTCAACGGATCCTTTGTTTGTTTGTAAATTCTTTATTGTACTTACAACACAGTTACATACAAAATTAGAATAAAAATAAGTCTTTATACGGTAACGCCAGTAAAATAACCTAACCAAGAGTTTTGTTTGAGTTCCTGAATAATATGGCAATTTTTTTCGGATTTCAATAATATGGCCAGTCACTTACTTTTTTTTTACTAATTCTACGATTTGGCCGCGACATCTAAAACTTGGGATTCAAGATGAATATAAAATCTCATTTTGTTTGTTTTTATTGTATATTTTAGATGAAGCTACTCCTTTACATTGTATTTCTTCTCGATGTTCAAAAAGGTACCAGGTGCATATGTTCATATATCGAGCGTTTTGCGTTAGCATATGAACACGCAAGTCTATACAGGATGTAGAAAGACCGCTCTCCGAAACTTTAACAGGGTGTTCAGCACATGAAACTGATCAACTTTTTCTAAAGAATTTGTAACTAATTCGCAAGGAAATGCCGGACTTCTCATACAAATTACATCGGCCAATTAGCCAATTTTGTATGGAGACTCAGGCTTATTTTTTGCAGAATTCTGTTTTGGTTCCTCTGGAAAAGTTGTTCAGTTTTTTTAGTAAAACGCCCTGTTCGAGTTTCGAGGAGTGGTGTATATACATTGCTGTATACAGGGCTGTAACAAAATTGGTGTAGGACCCGTTAACTGGGGATTCTACTCAGCATACTGAACAACTTTGGTCAAATCGCAAAACAATTTTGGTCTCTCCATACAAAAATGGCAAAACAGATGATCAATTTGTATGAAAAGTCCAATTTTTTTTTGTGATTTGAGCAAAGTCGTAGAACAAAAGTTGTTCAGTGCGATGAGTAGAATCCCCAGTTGGCGGGTCCTACACCAATTTTTAAACCAAATTCGTTGGTAAAACGCTCGCTCAACGCCTCTCGTCTGAACAAAGTCTTCTTATCGTGTGGCACAATTTAACCGTTCTATCCACAAGGCATAGACGGCGGTTGCCTAGTGTTGCACTTAGCATCACCCGCGGTCGCGTGTAGGGCATTTAGATTTACACCTACGGACGTGTGCAACGCGACCATCATACACATCCAGAAATCAGATGTGCAGGTTTGCTCTCGATGTTTTCCTTCACCGTTAAAGCAGTCGGTATGAAAATGCACGTAAACAAGGCCTTTATTGGGAGACTCTGAGAAATAATTTTATTTGTAAAAATAAAGTTCAAAATTGTTCCCATTCTATCAAACACTATGGTTCATTCCAATCAAAAAAAAGCAAAACGTAAACAAACTTACTATGAAACTGACACATTTCAATGTCATCTGCATACTACGTTTGTTTACCTTTTGCTTTTTTTTTGATTGGAATGAAGTATACATATATTTCATCTCTCTTACTCCTTTCGTATCAGACAGAGATGGCGTTCTAAAATATTTATTTTTATAAACTCACTTTTTTCCTCCTTCAATTACTTGCCTTTTACTATTTTAAATATGCATTATTCATTTCCGTTCTCTTTTCCATTATGTATTAGTGATGGAGGCTAGAAAAAATAATGTTTAAAACAAAATATGTACGTGTAAAGACTTCTGAAAGTTAAACGTGAATTTTTCCTTATTTGTCAAAATAAACCGTCAAAGAACCTATACAGAATTGAGTTGGACTTTCAAAAACAGCAATGTCCACAATGAAAAATATTTTTGTATGAAAAATAGTTTTAAGGGGTAACGCAGAATCAAGTAATAGAATACAGGAAAAATATTGAAAAAAAAAGATCTAGAATTTTTTTCGATTGCCCATACAAATTCTTGATTCACTATACTGTTCAGATTTAGTATGGGAAACTGAAGAAAAAATTACTTATTTTGGATTTTTCCGATATTTTTTTCTGTATTCTATACCTGATTCTGAGTAAGCCTTTATAATTTCAAACGCCCTTTTTGAACATACTGTATACTTTCTAAAACAGCAATGTCCACAATGAAAAATATTTTGGAAAATATATTTTTTTTCTTATATAATTATGTTCAGAGGGTGGTCGTGGTCGTATGCCACCTTAGGGGTAAAAAACCCTAAATTACATACTAGCATATCACCACGGCTGTCCTCTGAACATTACTATGCAAGAAAATAGTACTTTGTTCATCAAGGCGAGAAAGTGACCGATTACCAACGAGAGATGGCCTTAATACTTAAATAAATAAATAAAATACACTCGAGTTGGGAATCGCACTTTCTTCCGAGTGATACATAGTGCTTTATACTATACCTACGAGGAAAATAAAAACAAATTACGCCAGAATCACATGTTATTTTCTCAAAATAATGTTTGGAAAAAGCTAGTGGTCTGTATCATTTTGCGAACTTGGAGATAAAATCTTTTTGGCATTTTACATTTAGTTTACCGACATAGTCTTAACCAACATTTAAAAAAAAACACGTTAGTAATGGATTTTCATACACTTTTCCCTTGCAAAAAAAAATTTGGACTCTCCATACAAAAATGACAAAACAGATGATGTATGGAGAGTCCAATTTTTTTTTTGTGATTTGAGCAAAGTCGTAGAACAAAAGTTGTTCAGTACGACGAGTAGAATCCCCAGTTAACGGGTCCTACACCAATTTTGTTACACCCTGTATATTTTTGACTTGCATAATACCCCGAAACAAAATAAGTCAAAATAAAAACTTCAACTTGGACAGCATACTAGGCTACTATTGTAAGGTTGGTGGTATTGTAAATATTATTAATTATAATTGAATTAATATATTTAAGAGGACGCCGATCATCTAGCGATAAATTCACGTTTTAAAACATAATGTAAAAACGAAATTGTAAAAAGTACTCCGGGATAATTGTGATCCATTTAAAGTTCTATTGGATGTGTGTTTTTACATTTTGTTTCGTAACAGATAAAACTAAAAATCGTGTTTGATTTAAATCTAAATCATGCTTTGAAAATGTGTCATTAAGTGTGAGAGGGACAGACTTTGGAACGGGATCTTTATTGTAATTTTGTTCACAATTTGGTTATTTAACCTAATGCATTGTTGGTCGAATTATTATTTCGATAAATATGACTTCGTCGAAAGATTCTGATGAACTGACAGACGCTATTTTTGTTCGTTACTATGACATATCTACGCACTGTAGTATAGTAAAAATATCCTGTATGTTATTGTAACTTATTATAAAAAAATACATTTAGTCGAATAATAGTGTATTGGATTTTTTTAATTCTCGTCGACTTGATAATAATAAGTTGTATTTTATAAAAGTAGTAGGTATTGTTTTAAATAAAATAAAAAATATTGCAATATAAAAAGTCTTTTTATTTTTCAAAAAAGCAACTTAGTCCTTTTTTCAATAGATGTCGCTGATAGCAATGAAATTAATGTAACTTTATGGCACACTATGGACATTCCATAGTTACCTTATTCTTTGATTATAATTACTACTACGACATAAAAAAATTAGGTTTGTACACGCGTGTGTTGCAGCCGTCACCGGATCTAACCCGCAGGGGGCGCCTTTAGAGAGAGACGGGGAGCGATGTATATAGCAGTATAATTATTATACTATGCTTATGGGTCATGTGAATAGATAAAACGGTGACAATAATATTAATATCTGGGACAAATCACACACGGTCATCTGGCCCCAAACTAGGACTCCCTGTATCTTGGGAACCAGAGACTGATATATCCTGTAACAGAAAGGTGTGATAATACTTCAAGGTGGGCTTTTACCCATCAAACTGAACAACTTTTTACTTTCTACAACTTTGTTCAAATCGCAATTTTTTTTTTGACTTTTCATACAAACTTGGTTCGCCAGCTGATCGATTTGTATGAAAAGTCCAAAAAATTTTTGCGATTTGAACAAAGTTGTAGAACAAAAGTTGTTCAGTTTGATGGGTAAAAGCCCACCTTGAAGTATTATCACACCTTTCTGTTACACCCTGTATATACAAATATACTTTTAAATACATACATATATAGATATAATACACCCAGACTCAGAGCAAACAATGCTTGTTACGGGCAGCCGATTATCTTAGCATTGTACTTATATGTATATGTATGCAATAAGCAATAGCTAATGACTTGCACTTGAATTTTATTGAAATTGTTTAGAATGTGTGTTAGACTATATCTAACGTTAGAGTGAGACAGTGTATATGTCGCCAGTTGTCGATCTCCTCTAATCGTTGGAAAGGGATAAAAGATATCTTGTGTGCTATTACTGCTCTAGCAGGGAAAATTGTTAAATGAATGAATAGCTCTGTAATTACAATAGTGTCATTGATGTAACTTTGTATGTATGTCCAGCTTGTTAGCGCCCTCAGTATCTACATGTTTTTTGTTTCGGGCGATAGCTAGTTTTGTTGGTATTCACTTTGTTCGTGAATTTGCTTATAGAATTGTTGGTTTTACTGTTTTTAGGGTTCAATGTCCAATGAATGTTTGTATTTGGTATTGTTTTATTGTAGAACGTAGGGAATTCTATTAGGTGGAATAAAGCATGATAGGTAGAAGTTATTAGTTTTAGAAATAATTAGAGATTTGTGTATAACTTTTACGAAAATATGTCTTTTTTGTATGTATTTGTGAATTTATAAGTATGTTGGCGGTATGTAGCCTAAGTAAGTATTGTTTGTATAATTGGAGAATGTTGTCAGCTTGTATAATGTAAAGTTGGACTGTATTGTATCGAGTAGTTTAAGAGATATGAAGAGGAAATGGAAACCTCAAAAGGGAACTTTAGGCCGAGGCCAAGTGAGGGCCTGGGGGTCGCCTTTACAGCATTGCCAAGGGGTATAAAATGAAAATTAGGTTTTTTTAGATAATTGCTCGAATTGTTATACTACCTTGACGTATATCGTATAGATCGTAAAAATAAGTAATAGTGTTATTCGTAGTAATTCAAATAGAAAGTTCAGCTTCTCCATTGTCTCGATTGTGTTATTATTTCTTCGTGTATTCTTTGAAAGTGTATTGTGTTTGTTGACTTGAAGTGTTGTTTAGTACATTGGTACTTAACTTGTGTTGTGTTTTAGTGTTATTAAATTGTGTTTATACCTTGTTACTTTGGTGTTTTCGTGGGCTTGCCTGAGTGTCTTCTATCCTATTGAACCACCCTATGGTGAATGTTTAACTGTTGTGTACCGTTGTGCTAGGACGTGCGCAACAGTTTGGTCCTTCAGATCCGGATAGATAAGACACTTATAAGTTACCATGTCGAGAGTAACGAGGAGTGCGAGGAAGTTGGCGGAGGAGCAAGCTGAGCTCACTAAAGACGACTTGGGAGATGTGCCTGCGGACTTGGAATTGTCGGTGGATGCGGACGGGGCGGCGGCCTTGCAACGAACGATCCCGCCGTCGTCATCGCTCGTGCCCACTCTTCCGCAGGGACGAATCATTGATCATCGGGATCAGAAGGAGCCCGATGAAGTCGATCTTCAACATGATCAACGGCCGCCACCACTGCGGATACCCGGGGAACCGGAAGGCAGCGTGCTGATTGATCCTCGTGGATTCGTGCTACCACACCGACCAGTGGATGTGAAGAGCACCATGGGGAGCCAGGCTTCTCGCCGCAGCCATAGAATGGCCTTGGATGCACAGCGGCGACAGCTTGAGCTGGAAATAGCGATGGAGAAAGCGAAGATATCCATGGAAACAGCCAAGATAAGGGAGGATGTCTTAAACAAACAGTTGGCAGCCAAGATGGCCAACATCGAAGCTGCAGAAGCTGCAGCTGAGGAAGAAGTGGAGGAACGACGCTCGCTGACGCAGGTTGCGACAAACCAGCGAGTGGAAGAGTGGCTGAGTCGAACGCCGCGTATGGAAGAGGTGCCTCGTGAACGTGGACTACCGCGCCCTTCTGCCGCCGATGTGAGGTTCGACGATACGCAGCCGCGTGCATCGACGCTAACGCCGAGGAGGGAGCGGTCAGAAGAGCGCTCTCGTAGGCGGACTGAGGGACTGGATAAGTTAGCGGATGCGATAATAGGTATGTCTAGGCCTAGACCGCGGCAGACATACGAGTTACCAAAGTTTGATGGTAACCCAGCTGACTGGATCACATTCAAGCGCACCTATGAACGCTCAACGGAAATATACAAGTTTGAAGCGTTCGAGAACATGGCAAGGTTGCAGCAAGCGGTTGTGGGACCAGCGAAGATTGAAGTGGAGGATATTTTGAGAGGTGCAGGTGATCCTCAAGAAGTTATGTGTACTCTTGAGGAAGTATTCGGTCACCCTGGTGCGATTTTGGATTGTGTCTTAAGGAAGATTAAGACTTTACCGCGTGTGACCGAGAGTGGCAAGGAAATGCAAAAGTTTACTTCAGTTGTGAGAAATTGTGTGTCATTGCTGAAGAACATCAAGGCTGATGGGTACTTGAATAACCCTCAACTGGTGTGTGAGATACTGAACAAGCTTACGCCACTCCAGAAGCATTTATATAGTGAGTTTTTAAAGTGCAAAGACAATGTGTGTAGTGTGGACTTACGTGTGTCGCCAAGCTTGGACATTTTACTTGAATTCTTGGTTGAACGCTCGCGATCGGCATCGTTTCTGGTAGCCACGAACATGGCTGCACCCTCGGTTAGTGCGACTTATAACGCACCGCGTCCGCGAGTGTTACCTGTACATCGTAATGTACACAGAGTCGCGTCTCTAAGCTCCGCACCGGTTGCGTCGAGGAATGCACCGCGAAATGTAAGCTCCAGAGCAATAGCGTCAAGGAGTGTGCCGCGAACCGTAAGCTCCGCACCAGTAGCGTCGAGCAGTGCGCCGCGAGTAATGTGCGCGATGTGTGATGGCAATCACGTGCTGCCAGTGTGCAGAAAGTTTATAGCACTGGACAATAGTGAACGATGGAACGTGGCCAAAGACAGTCGACTGTGTTTCAAGTGTTTGTGCACTCGGCACAACCGGGAGTTTTGTCGTGCGAAGCGTTGTGAACAGTGCAACGCCCCTCATCATTCGCTACTACACTTCAATGGTGTGCCGGATGAGGAACGCCCACCCGAGCCGACGCCCTCGGCTCCTGAAGCTGAAGTGAAGCGGGCCTTTAGTGTCGGAGGTGTGTGCACTAAGGCCTTGCTGAAGATGGTGCCAGTCTCTATCAAGAGAGACAACTGCGTGACACAGACTCACGCCTTGTTGGACGATGGTGCTACAGTGTCACTAATGGATAGTAGTTTAGTGACCAGTGATGTTGGAGAGCCGTGCCCTCTCACAATAGTGACTGCGAATGGACAAAGGGTAACGGACAGAGAATCACGGAAAGTGAACATTAGTGTTTGTGGACCTAATGGACTGGAACATTGTGTGAATGTGCGTACTATGGCTCATTTGAATCTGCCTACTCAAACTGTACCAGTGTCGGTGTATGAGAACGCTCATCTTAGTGATTTGTGTGACACCATGGATTGCAGTGAGGATCGCAAGGAGGGAGGGGAGACGAAGCCGCTGCTGCTCCTGGGCCAGGACAACTGGGAGCTCATCGTCGGCAGGGAGATCCGAAGGGGTAAGTCCGGTCAGCCGATCGCTTCTCTTACTCAGTTGGGATGGGTAATCCATGGCCCCTTGGGATACTGTGCATCCACTTCCTCTGATTGTGAAACAGTCCATTGTACAGCTTTAGTTAATAAGAGTAGGTTAGATAGGGATTTACATAGTTTAGTTAAGGCACAATTTGAATTAGATAGCATAGGTATAGCTGAGGTCGAGCGCAAGAACGCGGATGTTGAACGAGCCAACATGATTTTAGAACGCACTAGTCGCCGGGTTGAAAGTGGATGGGAGTGTGGTTTGTTATGGAGGGATGAAAACCCTATCTTTCCTGATAACTATAATCAGGCTTTAACGAGGTTAAAGGGAATTGAACGGCGCATGGATAAAGATCCGGTATTTGGCATGACATACGAAGCTCAGATCGACAGGCTTCTGAACGAGGGTTACGCTGAAAAGGTACCAGATGCATGGGAAGTACACCCTAAGTGGTACTTGCCTCATTTTGGGGTAGTGAACCCTAATAAGCCTGGAAAGCTTCGTCTGGTGTATGATGCTGCGGCTTCATATAGAGGGGTTTCGATGAATTCGAAATTGCTCAGCGGACCCGTACTACTGAACTCGCTATTCGGTGTGTTAACGAGGTTCCGATGTGGTAGGATCGCCGTCAAAGGTGATATAGCTGATATGTTTTTGCGTGTGAAAATTAGGGATGAGGATAAGGGGGCTCAGTTGTTTTTATGGCGCGGGCAAGAACGAATTAAACGCCCAGATGTGTACGTCATGAACTCCATGATATTCGGAGCCACATCCTCGCCTTCGATGGCAATGTATATTTTGAACAAGAATGCTAGGGATTTGGCTGACAAATACCCTAACGCTGTGGAGCCTATCGTAAATAAACATTATGTTGATGACTATTTGGATAGTTTCGACGATGAGGTTACCGCTAGAAAGATAGTTGAGGAAGTGACACAGTCTCATGCTGCAGGGGGCTTCCATATTAGGGGGTGGGTGTCAAACTCTCCTACCATGTGTGAAGGGGTAGAGGGTTCGACACAGGTTGCTCAGAACGTAGAATTCGGGAAAGGACTAGAGCAGATACCGGTAGAGCGTACCCTAGGCTTAATTTGGAACCCTTATTTAGATGACCTCACGTTTGACTTGTCATTCAAGAAGATTCCAGTAGAGATCGCTAGCGGTGATGTGATACCTACAAAGAGAGAATATCTTAGGTTTGTTATGTCTGTGTTTGACCCGTTGGGGTTCTTGTGTCCAGCGGTCATCCCCACTAGGATTCTGTTACAGCAGATCTGGAAATCGAACATCGGGTGGGATGACAAGCTGCTAGAGAGTGAAGCTAGAAGTTGGCTCACTTGGTTAGGCAATGTAAATAAAATTAGTAGTGTTAGGATTCCTAGGTGGTATGGTTTAGACCTACGTAAAGACCTAGAATTACATGTGTTTGGTGATGCGAGCGAGCGAGCGTACGCTGCAGTAGCGTACCTCGTAGGTGTGAACGATAATGATGAACGTGAGTGCTCGTTAGTGGCCGGAAAGGCACGGGTTGCCCCACTGAAAGTGGTGAGCATCCCAAGATTAGAGTTGCAAGCTGCAGTCTTAGCTTGTAGGTTAGGACGTAGTATTAGGAATGAGTTAGGATTAGGTGTAAATATTTTTTACTGGACTGATTCGCAAACGGTGCTGAGGTGGATAGCGTCGGACTCTAGGGACTATCAGAGTTTTGTTTCGCACCGTTTGAGCGAAATCGAATCGGGGAGTAATAGAAGTGATTGGCGCTGGGTTGCATCGGCGGATAATCCGGCCGATGAAGCGACCAAGTTGGGCTGGCCTCGGGATAAAAGCATGTGGGTTTCGGGGCCCCCCTTTCTGCGCGATCCTCCGCACCTGTGGCCGAACACAGTTGCTGAGGAAGCGCCTCAAGTGGACCTTGAGCTGAGAATCAATGTGATAGCTCAGGTCCAAGAGCCTGTGATCAATCTTAGGCGGTACTCTGCATGGGATCGAGCGGTGAGAATAACGGCGAGAGCATTGGCCTTCGTCAGAAAATGCAGAGGACGGAAGACTAACGCCTTAGAACGAGATGATCTCAGAGATGCGGAAATATTGATCTTGAAGGAAGCTCAAAAGGAGCATTTCGATAAAGAAATCCAGGCACTTCAAGCTGGTAAAAACCTACCAGCGGACAGCAAGCTGAAGGCTTTGGATCCGATGCTGTATGAAGATGGATTGTTGAGGGTGAGAGGTCGGATTGGTGCGTCAACAGAATTGTCATTTGACGAAAGGCACCCTATCATCATTGATGGCCGCGGATGGGCGGCACATTTGATAGTGAAGTACTTCCACCACAAAGCTGCGCATGCTGGAACGGAACATGTTGTGAATGCAGTAAGAGAGAGATTTTGGATCACGAATATAAGGAGTACAATAAAGAAATTGATACGAGCATGTGTAACGTGTAAACATTTACGTGGTAATCCTATTGTACCGAAAATGGCTGATCTCCCATCTTCACGCGTGCAGTCAACAAGGCGCGCATTTGTACATTGCGGCATCGACTACTTCGGACCGATGGAGGTGACGATTGGAAGAAGACGAGAGAAAAGATGGGGTGTATTGTTCACCTGCCTATCTACACGGGCGGTGCACTTGGAATTGGCAACATCCCTGAACATTGACTCGGCAATCTTGGCTGTGAGAAGACTAATCGCACGCAGAGGTCAACCACAGACCATCAGAAGTGACCGAGGAACTAATTTTGTTGGAGCCGAGAGAGAACTGCGAGCGGCATTGAAAGAATTTGATCATGAGAAATTTGCCGAAGCCATAACTCTTAGAAACATTGAGTGGATATTTAATCCTCCGGCAGCTCCTCACATGGGGGGAATTTGGGAACGACTCGTGCGCTCAATAAAAAACGCGCTTCGAGTCACCTTGCGCCAGAAGGCGCCTCGAGAGGAGGTACTGCATACCTTGCTCTTGGAGGCCGAGCTGACTGTGAACAGCCGGCCGCTCAGCTATGTTCCTGTCGAGGATGCGGCAAGTCCCACCGTCCTCACGCCTAACCATCTCCTGTTGGGGACGGGATCGGGCGCCGCCTCATTCGCGCCGTCGTGTTCGGCGGACTTGGAGGTCCGTCGACAGTGGAGGCGTGCAAACGCACTGGCGGATGTCTTCTGGCATCGATGGCGGCGGGAATACCTGCCGTCACTCCAGCGTCGAGTGAAGTGGAATAGTGACCCAGTGAACGTGAAAGTAGATGATGTCGTTGTCATATGTGGCGACTCACTACCACGTAATCAGTGGCCAAAAGGCAAAATAGTGAAAGTATATCCCGGAAATGACGGGAAAGTGCGTGTGATAGATGTTAAGACTGGTCACGGTCTATTGAGACGACCGGTAGCGAAAGTCATCGTGCTGCCCACCGCCGATATTGTCCTAGGATAATTTTGAATTGTATAAATGTATCCTCGTACGGGGGGTGGAATGTTACGGGCAGCCGATTATCTTAGCATTGTACTTATATGTATATGTATGCAATAAGCAATAGCTAATGACTTGCACTTGAATTTTATTGAAATTGTTTAGAATGTGTGTTAGACTATATCTAACGTTAGAGTGAGACAGTGTATATGTCGCCAGTTGTCGATCTCCTCTAATCGTTGGAAAGGGATAAAAGATATCTTGTGTGCTATTACTGCTCTAGCAGGGAAAATTGTTAAATGAATGAATAGCTCTGTAATTACAATAGTGTCATTGATGTAACTTTGTATGTATGTCCAGCTTGTTAGCGCCCTCAGTATTTACATGTTTTTTGTTTCGGGCGATAGCTAGTTTTGTTGGTATTCACTTTGTTCGTGAATTTGCTTATAGAATTGTTGGTTTTACTGTTTTTAGGGTTCAATGTCCAATGAATGTTTGTATTTGGTATTGTTTTATTGTAGAACGTAGGGAATTCTATTAGGTGGAATAAAGCATGATAGGTAGAAGTTATTAGTTTTAGAAATAATTAGAGATTTGTGTATAACTTTTACGAAAATATGTCTTTTTTGTATGTATTTGTGAATTTATAAGTATGTTGGCAGTATGTAGCCTAAGTAAGTATTGTTTGTATAATTGGAGAATGTTGTCAGCTTGTATAATGTAAAGTTGGACTGTATTGTATCGAGTAGTTTAAGAGATATGAAGAGGAAATGGAAACCTCAAAAGGGAACTTTAGGCCGAGGCCAAGTGAGGGCCTGGGGGTCGCCTTTACAGCATTGCCAAGGGGTATAAAATGAAAATTAGGTTTTTTTAGATAATTGCTCGAATTGTTATACTACCTTGACGTATATCGTATAGATCGTAAAAATAAGTAATAGTGTTATTCGTAGTAATTCAAATAGAAAGTTCAGCTTCTCCATTGTCTCGATTGTGTTATTATTTCTTCGTGTATTCTTTGAAAGTGTATTGTGTTTGTTGACTTGAAGTGTTGTTTAGTACATTGGTACTTAACTTGTGTTGTGTTTTAGTGTTATTAAATTGTGTTTATACCTTGTTACTTTGGTGTTTTCGTGGGCTTGCCTGAGTGTCTTCTATCCTATTGAACCACCCTATGGTGAATGTTTAACTGTTGTGTACCGTTGTGCTAGGACGTGCGCAACAATGCTGCTCATCACAGAAAAGTTTGCCCTGTGTGGGGATCGAACCCACAACTCTCGGATCAGAGGTCAGGATCGCTAACCACTTAGCCACCGAGTCAGTCATTATAAGATCGACATCTTCAATGATTTGGTTTTTTTAAATAAAACGGCATTCTTGTTTACAAGTTTTTATTTAATATTAAAGTTAAAAAATATATAAATTCTGTCACACAACTGGGGAATATTGCTTATGAACTAAAACTGAATTATAAATATAGTATAAACACTATTGGTCAATATGTCTGCATTTTATATAATATTATCGAAGTCAAAAGGGTGTTTTTTTGAGTCTAGGTGTGTTTGGTATTGCGATTTTCACAATTTAGGTATAGCTATAAACAGTTTTTAGCATAATTGACAACATTTCAAAAGTTCAATTCTCGATTTTTATGTGTATTTTGTAAGAATATTCAAAAATAAAACGTGCACATTTTTTATTTATTTTTCAATAGGTAGGTAGTTAGATATTTTTCGAGATAATATTATTATCCTCCGTAAGGGGGTTTTTAAGGTTGCATGAGCGTAAGATCCTTACCAATCCAATTGATAAAAAAAAACTACGCGATGGAGACTCCATAAAAAAATTCCTGATGGA
This sequence comes from Coleophora deauratella, assembly GCA_958295455.1. Taxonomy (NCBI): domain Eukaryota; kingdom Metazoa; phylum Arthropoda; class Insecta; order Lepidoptera; family Coleophoridae; genus Coleophora; species Coleophora deauratella. The sequence continues at coordinate 2,263,059 of OY282415.1, read as the reverse complement.
AAGATTCCATACCTGTTACCTTTCTGGGCAGTAAATATTATTTTGTACGCATTTGGACAGTGTACGAACTACCCAGAAAGGACCTGATACATCTAAAAACACAGATTGTCTATAAATATCTAATTATTAAAAAAAACGGTGTTTTATTTTTGAATAACAACATACACATAAAAATGGGGGCAAAAAAAATGTGAAACGTCAATTATAAAATTTTTTTTTCAAATAGATTTAAAAGTCAGCTTTCACTTTTATTAAAATTACAATACTAAGATACTACTGCATGAAGACCCTAGTCATAAACGCCATGATAACCAGCGTGAGGATGGAGTGGAAGTTGCGGCTGGCCAGCCCCGGGGCGGGGGCTGCGGCCCCCGTGCACGCCTCCAGGTGCCGGTACAGCTCTATGTAGTTCTTGACTTGCTCGTTGGAGGAGTGTACAGTTGGCTCGGCGAACCCTATTGCTGAGTCCTGGAAGTTAGAGAATATTTTGTTTTATTGGGTAATTACTTAAGTAGGTTATGTTAGCAACTATAGAGATATACTGGTTAGTGCAAAAACGACAGTCTACAACTACAAAAACAAAAAAAGCGCCATTTAATTTTTCCGAAACTATTTACGCGGATATCACACTGAGGCGGAAATCGGACGGGAGCGCGGAGCGGCAAAATTCGCAAGCGACAGCGATCCGCTCCACCGGACGGTTTCCGCCCGAATTTCGAGTTCCGAGTTTCAGTCCGAACTGCGGTGCAGTTGTATACCTACTCTGCAAATCGCGCCTCCGGGCGGAGAAGCGGCGTCAGTGTGTGGTACCCCGCGGTTTTTGTATACAAATCAACATTTTACAGAACAAAGTTTAAATCCACGCTACCGTAATTCGTCGCGATGAGCGGAGCAATGTGTTTCCGCCTTACATTAGATTAGTCTATGTAAACAACCCAGTGCTGAGTTATTTAAATTGCAGTATACTGACGAAAAATTGTTAACTGTAATGTATAAAATTATCAATGTTTTCCATTCCCAGTTAAAAGCAAATATCTGTAAACAAAATTCACGATGTGTGCCGGCGGCGGCGGGTGGCGCGACAGTCAGCGTTGTTACCGGCATAAGATACGAGATTCTATCTTAGCCCTCAAGGATCAAGGTAGTGAAAGTCCTTCTGTGGTTATAGTCGCTTATATTTGGCGGTTGCCACTTTCCATCAAGTAGGCTGCCAGCCTTTTGTTAACTCACACAAATCTCACCTTGATATTTCGCACACGGGGACCAAGTCCGGTTTGGTCATGGTATGGGTTTGATGAAGGTTGTGGGAAGGTTCACTCATAAAAATGGGGGACCAAAAAGTTTGAAATTTTGTCAATTAACCAACCATTGACCGCCACGCTACTCTTTGACATATCGTGCCCCCACCGCCAACGTCGGCTCCAGCCGACAAAAATATATGAAAATCTCAAATCCTGTAATTGCAGTGTAGACAGGACCGATCCCACTCTGTGGACCGACGACCTGGTGAAGGTTGCGGGAAGCCGCTGGATGCGAGCAGCACGGGACCGGTCAGAGTGAAAGTCCTTGGGGGGGGCTTTGTCCAGCAGTGGACGTCCTTCGGCTGATGATGGTGACAATCACAAATCCTGGCGTTTATGGCACGGAAAGCGGTTGTCTTACCTTGAACAACAAATCACTGACGCTGTCGAAGGGCGAGAAGATCTCCAAGTTGATAAGTTGCGCGCCCGCCTCCGCCGTGTAGCCGAAGTATTTCTCCAGAGTGTCCAGGAGGACGCTTAGAGCCGCGTGCTGGGGGTCGTTCCTGGAAGGGAATGAATGTATTGTAATACAATATCCGGGACAAATCATACACGGTCATCTGGCCCCAAACTACATAGGATTCCCTGCATGAAATATTGGAACCAGACACCCGAAAAAAGGAAACAATTTGGTAGTTTCTTAGCGATTCATACAGCCATCACTCAGTTATTTCGCTCGTTCCTACATGTTAGAAAGGGAGAGGTCGTAGTAGCTAAACAATAATGATAATATCTGGGAAATCACACACGGTCATCTGGCCCCAAACTAGGATTCCCTGTATCTTGGGAACCAGAGACTGATATACATACACATATACTTTTAAATACATACATATATAGATATAATACACCCAGACTCAGAGCAAACAATTCTGCTCATCACAGAAAAGTTTGCCCTGTGTGGGGATCGAACCCACAACTCTCGGATCAGAGGTCAGGATCGCTAACCACTTAGCCACCGAGTCAGTCGGACAACTCAACAACAACTCGGACTATTTGTATCGAACTTCGATGGTGTGCTGCCTGCTACTTTGGCTGATGTATGTCATAGAACAGAACAAAAAACTTTTTATTCAGCACACAGTACAATATTGCAGTTATTCTATAATAATAAACTTTACAACAACATGGTGATCCTAGTCTTATAAAAACACTAGCTTCCGCCCGCGACCTCGTCTGCGTGGACTTCAGAATTGGGTCCAGAGAGAAATAAAATGTTACGGCTTTTTTAAATTTCAGTTTTTAGCCATTCCCTCGGGAACTCTCGAGTTTTCCGGGATAAAAAGTATCTTATGTGTTAGCCGGGTGCTTTATCTAATTACCTACCAAATTTCATCCAAATCCGTCCAGTAGATTCAGCGTGAAAGTGGAACAAACAAACAAACATTCATACTTTCGCATTTATAATATTAGTGAGATGAAAAAATAATAGGTGACTTTAAATTGGTTCTTGATACGAAAGGCCATGCATGTGCTCATGATAACAAACAACTTTCCCTAAGGAACCCATAGTCAAAACGCAAAAAAAATTTTGGACTCTTTATTTGGCCGGTCAGTTGCTCGATTTGTATGGACGGTCCAAAAATTTTTTTGCGATTTGTCTATGGGTTCCTTAGAGAAAGTTGTTTGTTATCATGAGCACATGCATGGCCTTTCGTATCAAGAACAAATTCAAAGTCACCCTATATAAAATATTAAGATACAGTGCCCCGAAACGGTACTGACTCAGCATATGCCGCAGTGTTATCTTCGGCGCTGTTATTCTGCCAGGAACGCTGACAGACGAACCTCACAACCTCACTTTTGTATAAGTATGTATTTATTGCAATAAAGTATATTGAAATGAAATGAAATGAAACAAAATGTCATTGGTACTGGTGACTGACCTTCTAGCCAGAACCTCAGCGTCCACGACGTGCGCAAGGAGACAGTTGTCGTCGACGCTGGCTCCGGGAGACGCAGCCAGGCTGTTGTTGCGACATAGGGCGCGGAACTGATTAGGATCCAGGTTTAGTTGGGCGAAGTATGCTGGAAGGATGGAGATGTTGTAAAGACCACAATATGGATACGACGCGTCGTCAATGGGGAGGAAATAAATTATAAATAAATATCTGGGACAAATCACACACGGTCATCTGGCCCCAAACTAGGATTCCCTGTACTCTGGGAACCAGAGAATGATATACATACACAAATACTTTTAAATACGAGAGTTGAGGGTTCGATCCCCACACAGGACAAATATTTCTGTGATGAGCAGATTTGTTTGCTCTGTGTCTGGGTGTATTATATCTTTTATTTGTATGTATTTAAAAGTATATGTGTATGTATATCAGTCTCTGGTTCCCAAGATACAGGGAATCCGAATTTGGGGCCAGATGACCGTGTGTGCTTTGTCCCGGATATTACTATTATTATCAGTCTGTGCTAGTCCTCTGTTTGTCGTAGGCCTCTCCTGAGACACGCTCCGTATACCTATCTTCAGTTCTACGCAACGCGTCTACCTGTCGCTGGCAGTCTTGGAGGAATCACATCTTCACCAAGCGTGAGGACGTCCCTCGATAAATATAGAGTGACTTTAAATAAGTTCTTGATACGAAAGGCTATGCATGCACTCATGATAACAAACAACTTTGCCTAAGGAACCCATAGTCAAATCGCAAAAAAATAACGGACTCTCCATACAAATCGATCAATTGTCCAGCCAAATTAGTATGAAGAGTCCAAATATTTTTTTTGCGATTTGACTATGGGTTCCTTAGGAAAAGTTGTTTGTTATCATGAGTACTTGCATAGTCTTACGTATCAAGAACTAATTAAAAGTCAGAATAATATACAGGGTTTGCGATTTGAACAAAGTTGTAGAACAAAAGTTGTTCAGTTTGATGGGTAAAAGCCCACCTTGAAGTATTATCCCACCTTTCTGTTACACCTTGTATATTATTATTTCGACATGATCGTGGCTTTCAATCATTAAATTGGTGACCAGCACCGGTAGCATGACGACGTATCTCGCGCGCGACGCGAGTTTCAGAAGCATTTGTTCCGTTCTAACGCTAAGCTAATGAAAGAGACAGCTGAGCTGTTTACTCGCGTTTGACGCGACACACAGCTTTGTCTACGCCTCATGCTACCCGCGCTGGTGATGATGTCGGTTACTTTAGTTCTACGTATTTCCTCATTTCTGATTCGACCACAATGTCGATTCTGAACAATCTCTAGTCAAACAATACAGGTACATGTTATCATATTATAATGACTTAAAATAAAAACAATAATAATAAAGTATATAACTCACTGGAGATGTTCTGTATCTGGAGCACGGCGACGTCGGTGGCGGAGTCGTTGAGGCAGGCCAGCGAGCCGCGGTTGCCGTAGTACTGGTTGCTGGAGTCCCACGCGCACGTGACTGTGGGTATGGTATACAAGAAAACACATAGAATAATTGATTGACCACTCTGAATACGTTAAAAACAACCGACTTCAATCGCAACAACTCCAATTTTGCTATGTTTTTGTTGATTTTCTCAAAAACCGCTGAATCGATTTCGATAAAATTTATATGGGACTACCTGTGAAGACCCTTTTAAACAAAAAAATAATTCCAAATCGGTTCTTCGAGTAATCGGTGAACATACATACTCCTTTTTTTGAAGTCGGTTAAAAAACAGAAAAGAAGCAGGCACGTTATTCGCACGTATAACGGACCAAAAAGAGTCTAAATACGGAGACAGGAGTCTGTTTGTTTGTTTGTAAACTCTTTATTGCAAAAAGAAATAAATGTACAAAACTGAAAAGTAAATGTAAAAATACGCAATGGCGGACTTATCCCTTACGGGATCTCTTCCAGTCAACCTTATACGAGTCCAATACAATACAATATTAAGTAGCAGGCGTAGACGATGGGAGTATTACAACAATATATTTCCGTGGACCATCTTTTCATAGGGTATCGTGATTAGCAAAAGGTTTGAAAGCGACATAAAATTGGTCAACTTTCGCTCACGAAATCCGGCTCGAAGGACCAATATTTTGAGTTTAGCTACGGCTGCAATCGCGCATCGTGCGTGCGTCGTGTTGCGTTTTATGTAAGTACTACACTGGTGGACTAAAAAATCGACTCAAGATTTGTTGCTCGACTTTTGAAAAAATAACTCGGTCTACAAAACTGCTAAACACTAAGAACAAAAAACTAGAAAACCACCAAACTAAAATCATAAACAGTAAACACACAGTATTTAAACTTTTGGTTCAGTTTTTTTTGCTAGATTGAGTTAATTTTCCAAAAGTCGTGCAACAAAGCTTGAGTCGATTTTTTTGGCCATGAGTATAGGTATGTAAACTTGCATAGTCTTTGAATGTAGGTATGTCGACATCTTATTTTAAATCTCTACGTCATTATCAAATTATTTGAGTTTCTCAGCGCATGTCTGAAAAACTAATATGTATACAGATACAGGATCTTGCTTTGGTCGACAAACCCTTTTTTGTGGTAATAAAATTACATGAAATAGATGATAAAAAAAATTATAAAAAAGTATCACCGGACAGTAAGTATATTAACTCGAAAATTACTGAACCGATTTTCATCAAACATAGCAAAAACAGCACGAATGTGTCCCGACATCGACAGGAAGATAAGAAAGCTCCATTGCGTTGGGAACCTTTGTAAGCCTATTTTCATCTTTCTCCATCACCAACAGTGGCGGCGTAGCATGGGTTGGCACCCGGGGCGATTATCTATCGTGCACCCCCCCCCCCCACCCCCCTCCTAACTCAAAATAAGGAGAGACCTTGATGCAGTCAAATAATATTACTAACAGCATATAATGTTCTAATTGATTACTAGTTAAGCAAGGATCACATAAATCTTAACCGTATTATGCGAGCAAACAAGCGCGAGCGAAGCGAGCGCGAAAATTGTTGTTTTTTTTTGTCGTATAGCAACTGAATACGATGTTTTTTTCACGCTAACCCCTAGCGTGAATATGTGCCAGTGCAGAGATAATGTATGACTTGTTAAATATTTATTTTACAATTGCTCTCCGCGTGGCACCCCCTTGAAGTTTGGCACCCGGGGCGGACAACCCCTCCGCCCCCCCCCCCGTTATGCCGCCACTGGATGCCAATAGTTAACCAGTTGTGGATAAAAATCTCTAGGAATAGTATTACTCACAGTCAGACCAGCCGGCCGAGTTGGTAGGGACTATCGAACTCTTGCAGACGGAGCAAAGAGTTGAGGAGTTGAAGGTCTGGAAATGGAAACCAAAATCAGCTTACCAACTTTTACTCTATTACTTATACAGGGTGTAAGGGACAGGTTTCCGAAAACTTTAAGGGCTTGCTCAGTAGACGAAACTGAACAACTTTCCACAAGATTTTTTTTCAGGAAACGAAAAAAAAAATCAGCTTCTCCATACAAAATTATAAACTTGATTGGACAAGAAGCTTTGTATGGAGAAGCCGATTTCTTATTTCGTTTCCTGAAAAAAAATATTGTGGAAAGTTGATCAGTTTCGTCTACTGAGCAAGCCCTTAAAGTTTTCGGAAACCTGTCCCTTACACCCTGTATACTAATCTTATAAACAAAAATGTCTATGTTTAGTTGTGTGTATTAGTGGCAGTGGGCGGGGCACATAGCTCGTAGAACAAATGGCCGTTGGGGCATTTAAGTTCTCGAGTCGCGACCGCGCACGACCTAGATACCTAGGCAGGGCTTTCACTCGGACTGATGACCTAGTGAAGATCGCGGGAAGCCGCTGGATGCAGGAAGCGCAGAACTGGTTATTGTGGAAATCCTTGTGGGAGGTCTTTGTCCAGCATGGGACACTTTGGCCACCTCTTTTGGCTTGTAGGAATGATGAGTTCTCACTCTTCGGGGGGAAAGGGAGTTACCTCCGCCAGGCGAGATGGTATGCCTATGTATATGTGTGAAAAAACTTCGAGAGCGCGTTCTAGGAATTGTAATTTGTAAGGACAAGCTGGTTTTCGCAACTGTTGAATACAACATCAATGTTAAATGTCACTCATTTCTATGACGTCAAAATATACAGTCCATTGAATTTATCGTTTGGCTATTTATTTCATTTATTAGCACCTATGGAGCCAAACATTGGTCCTTGGCCGTAAAAGAAGCGTATATAACCTCAGAAACTGGTGGAAATATAAAGTGCTGCGATTAATCCCGGAAAAGTTTCAAATCGGTTGCCGAGAGGGTATCGCGTATTATACGTCGGTGCGCAGCCAGCGGGACAGCCGGCACCAGCGAGGATGCAAGTATCTCAACAGAACTTCGGTATTTACAAAGATTTTGCCATATTTATCAAGAATTTCAAGATTTCTCAATCATTTCTGGATTTTCCTTGGGCTGGAGGATGAGCGAGACAGGTTATCTAGTGCAATAAATACAAGCGAGACAGCAAGATGCAAACGTGATACGTCATCTGTCAAGATTCAAAAGTGCTTTTTTCTCTGAAGAAGGCTCTATGTAGTTTCTAAGTTCGGATATAAAGAGACTTAGCTTTAAGAAAAAGTTTCGTATCTAGAGTTTGTTTAATATTGTAATTGTAATCTTTTTGTCCATGTTTTTGTTACTTCCAGCCACAATCTAAGTAAGAAGTTGTCTTGAATTTAATTATTTCATTTTGCTGCAAAGTGTAAACATGTCTGAGCCGGAGCAACAGCTTAAAAAGTTAGTTAATGCTAGGGGGCATTCGAAGCAGTCTATCACTCGTATTGCAAGCTTTCTTTCGGATAAGGATAAAATTGCAAAGGCAACGCGGCAGTCTCTCATTACCAAAAAGGACAGGTTAGTGGAGGTTTTTGTTTCATATTCCGACCAGTGTAGTGAGATCGAGGTCCTAGATCCTTGCGATACAGAGTGCTATGGCGACATTGAGGATAAATATCTAGACGCTTTGACAGAATTAAATAGCCTCATTTCGGCTTTAGGCGCCACTTCTTCTGATACTGCAATCTATAGGTCGGTGGAAGAGTTAAGGAGCAGGCAGGCACCGCGACATAATCTCCCTCAGATTAAGATCCCTAAGTTCAAAGGAGGTCTAGGTAACTATCATGATTATATTGGCTTGTTCACAAGCGTGATTCACAATGACATAGGCTTATTACAGTGTGATAAATTATATTACTTAAGATCTACTTTAGAAGGAGAAGCGGCTGACATCGTGAAGCATTTAACGCTAAGCGGTGAGAACTACGAGGTAGCCTTGAGGCTTCTAAAAGAAAGGTATGACAATAAAGCTAAGATAGTTACATTCCATGTTAACTCCATCTTAGATTTGAAGTCTATATCTAGGTGTACATCTGATCAATTGCGAGATTTGGTGTCAAAAACAAAGCAGCATCTTGGTGCACTTAAAAATCATAACATACCGACAGATCATTGGGACACAATAATTGTGGCCATTTTGCAAAGAAAGCTAGACCAATATTCTCTTAGATCTTTTCATTTAGAGGCTCATAGAGATAATAATGAGCTACCCACACTCGATTCATTGCTTAAGTTCATAGAGCAACGCGCTGCGGCTCTAGAAACAGTAGCAGAGTCTGGTACTGACAATAGGCAGGGAACTTCTAAGGCTGGTGTATATAAGAGCTTGGCCTCAACACGCTCTTCCTCACCACCGCTTCCCAAGTGTAGGTATTGTGACTCTACCGCTCATAAAATCTTCGGCTGCCACGCGTTCAAGTTACTTGCACCAGAAAAACGTCTTGATTTTGTTGAGGCAAAAAATCTATGCAAGATATGTCTCAATGACCATACTAAAAGGTGTAGATATTACTTTAAGTGCGCGGCTTGTAAAGAGAAGCACAACACTCTTTTACACTCTTCAAATTCAGTCGAAAAATCTGAAAATACTCCCGATAATACAAACACCTTGGCTGCAAATGTATGTGAAAATGTTTTGTTACCCACAATCCGGGTAAGGTTATTCAAAAAGGATGGCTCCGTGGTACATGCCCGCGCACTGTTAGATTCTGGTAGCCAGGTATCGTTTATTAGATCAGATTTGGCTGACCGTATAAATTGCGAGTTGTATCAGGACAATTTTGTCATAAAGGGTGTATGTGAAGGGCTAAACAACGTAGAGCAAAAGGCAAAAATAAGTGTGTTCTCAACTTGCAGTAATTTTAATGTAAGTGTAAATTGTTGTGTTGTAAATAAAATAACTAGTGATTTGCCACAGTTCAAGGTAAATAGACATAGGATGAACATACCTTCGCACATTCAGTTAGCTGACAGAGATTTTAATAAGTGTGAACAAATAGGTCTCCTATTAGGGTGTGACATATTCTTTCAAGCCCTAGAACGGGAGCAGTTTCCTTTAATGTGTGGAGGTTTGTGTTTACAAAATACACGATTCGGCTACATTGTAGCTGGTAAAGTTCGAAGCGAACGAAAAGCAAACTTCGATGAAGCTTGCAATTTAGCAATAAATGCTTGTCGCAATATTTCGCAGTATCCCACTGCTATAGGTGAGATGAACAATGAAAAGGGTTTTAACTCTCTGACGGATGCTATGGGGCAGTTCTGGAAATGTGAGGATGTTAATGAATTTTTTTTGGAAGCAAGTACTGAGCAAGAGTTGGCAGAAAAGTTATTTTGTGAATCTGTCGCACTGGAAGATAATAGATTTTAGGTAAAGTTACCACTGAAGCAAGACTTAGATAATATTAACTTGGGTGACTCCATCTCAAAAAAAAAAAATCAAATAAGTAAGATTTCAAGTTTAGGTCCGCAAATAATAATTAATAACAATTGTTTAGAACGTGTGCAGGTTGCTCGAAACTTAGGCCTTCTTATGGACGGTGATTTACGTTTTGAGGAACACGTAGTTGAAACTGTAAGAAACTGTTACTACAGACTTAAGGTATTATATCAAGTTCGAAACTACCTCAATGTCGACATGAGAAGTAAGCTTTGCGATTCCCTAATCTTATCAAAACTTAACTATGTAGATACCGTGATTGGTGGGTGTCTTTTAGCTCGTTCAAAAGCACTAATTCAACGAGTGCAAAATGCGTGCGCTCGATTTTGCTTCCCGGTGCCCCCAAGATCGCATATCACACCATATCTAAATCGTAGTAATCTTATGAAGATGGAGGCTCGACGTTCCCTACATTTTGCAGTTCTGCTTTTCGGAGTCATTAAAACCCAAAAGCCACGTTATTTGTTTGAAAAACTTGAATTTTCTCGAAGGGAAGTAAGGTTCGCGACTCGTCTTGTTTGCCCAAGACACAGTGCGGCTGCATTTCGTGGCAGTTTTCGATATTCTGCCACGAAGTGCTGGAATAATCTCCCACCGCCAATCAGAAATTGTAGTACTATAGGTTCGTTTAAAGGTCAGCTCAGGGCTCACCTTTTACATATTCAAAAGTCACAAATATAATGCTGTGTGTGACTCTTCTTAGTGGTAGGTTTTAGTTAACTTTTTCTTTTAGTACCGATCCCAAGATCTTCTGATCGTAGGGCTAGAAGTGTCACACACAAACAAACACAGATTCACATTCTTACACACACACACACACACACACACACACACACACACACACACACACACACACACACACACACACACACACACTCACACGCACTCACGCACGCTCGTAACTATTTCAGTCGCTTTCTCGTTGTCTTAATGTTGTCTACAGTAAGTACCTATTATGTTATAACATACATACATACAGCCTAGTTTTATCAGCTTGTATCTTTCAATACCTACGCAAATTATTATTTCTTCTTGCAATTTTAATTGTATTTTAAATGTGTCCCGTAGTTTTGCTGTCTTACACACATTAAACAAGGCCCCACAGAAAACCAGCGTTGTAGCAGCACCTGCCTGTTACGACTAATGCTGAGTGGGGACCCTTTTTTAGTGTCACTATGCAGCACCTACATTTATTTTTAGCTTAAGAACGAATGTCTTACTTTAAGGTGTTGTGTTTTTACATTAAATAAAGAGTTTCTATTTCTATTTCTATTTCTTGCGCTCTCCAGAGATTTTATAATCTGGAGAAGCGTTTTTCCAAAGACGATGAACTTTTTCAGAGATATAAAAAATTTGTTGACGAATATATCGCATTAGGTCACGCGGAGTACTACGATATTTCCAGATATAACGTTGACCAGGGTCAGGTCTATTTTTTACCCCACCACCCAGTGATAAATGAAGACGCGAAAACAACTAAACTTAGAGTCGTTTTTGATGGCTCCATGCCAACAAAACAAAAGGTTTCACTCAATGATGTCATGTTAAGAGGTCCCAAGGTACAAAGAGATTTATTTGATATATTAGTCCTGTTTAGGCTGTATAAATATATCTTAATTAGTGACATCAAGAAAATGTTTAGGCAGATTTATATAGAGCCTTCGCATAGGGCTTTGCAAAATATTTTATGGCGGGACAACAAAAATGATGACGTTCAGTGCATACAGCTAAAAACCGTTACGTACGGCTTGAAGTCTTCATCATTTTTGGCAACAAGATGTCTAGAGGAATTGGCTCGTAGATTCAAGAACGAATACCCTTTAGGCGCAAGTGTGTTGCAGAACAACACTTATGTGGATGATGTTAGTTGTGGATCAAATAATCTTTCAGAGTTAAAAGAAATTAAAAGACAGGTGTGTCAATTATTAAAGTTAGGAGGTTTTGAATTACATAAATGGTGTGCGAATGAAGAGAGTTTGTTGGAAGATGTGCCAAAGGATGAATGTGTCTTAGGTGATATTGATTTGTGTAAGAATGATGATACCAATGCTAATGTCAAAACACTGGGAGTGAGCTATAATGTGCAAAGCGATAACTTAACGATCACTTGTCCTGAGAAGAGCTTTAAGAGCGAATATACAAAAAGAGAGATTCTAAGTTTTGTCAGTAAAATATTTGACCCATTAGGTCTAATCGGTCCGATAGTTGTGAATGCAAAATTGCTTATGCAGGAGGCATGGATTGAAAATGTTCCTTGGGATAATCCATTGCCCTCAGATTTAAATAAGGATTTTAAGGGCTTTGTGCAGAATCTAATAGAAATGTCTCAAATTGTAGTGCCCCGAAATATTAACACCCATGATGCAGACTCCATTGAAATTGTTGGTTTTGCAGATGCCTCCAACAGGGCTTATGGTTGTTGTCTATACCTTAGAGCTATAGCTAAGGATGGCAGCGTGAGTGTAAGGTTGCTGTGTTCGAAATCACGCGTTAATCCGATTAGCCGAGAGTTAACAACGCCCAGACTTGAGCTTAATAGTGCCTTGCTGCTTGCTATTTTAGCTAAAAGAGTGCATGATATCATAAGTATAGCGTTCAGTGCAAAGGTCCTTTTGTATCTGGACTCTCAGATAGTATTAGCTTGGCTAAATAGTGAACCTATTAAGCTCGGTGTTTATGTGGCTAATAGGATAAAGCGGATAAATGAATTGACAAAGCAATACTCGTGGCATTATGTCAACACACAGCACAATCCTGCAGATTGCTTGTCAAAAGGAGTAAATCCAACTTCCTTGCAAGATAATAACCTGTGGTGGTATGGACCTTCATTTTTACGCGAGAAAGAATATGCCCATGTGGCAAATGATAATTTTGCCACGAAGGCCCCTGAGCAAGATTCAGGGATAAATGCTTGTAGTATTTCAAGTGCTTGTGAAGATCAGCAGGATGATATTTTCAATAGGCACTCGAATATAGGAAAAATGAAAAGGATAGTCGCGTATCTAAAAAGGTTCATTAGAAATTGTAAAAGGAAGGTAGAGGACAGGTCATTAGATAACCTCTCGCCCTCTGAATTGTATGATGCACTTTTGACAATTGTTAGGTATGATCAAAGGAAACGTTTCCATGGGGATGTACGATGTTTAGAGGAGGGAAAACAGTTAAAGTCAAGTCTTAATGCGCTTAGACCTTTTATTGACTGAACAGGACTATTACGAGTAGGTGGGAGGTTGCAAAATTCTTATCTAAACTATGATCAGAAGTTTCCGATTATTCTTTCCAAGGGATCTGTTATAACTCGCTACATTATAGAAAATGAACACAAACAGTTGCTGCACGCTGGTCAGAGGTTGGTCCTTTCCAGTTTAAACCAACGATTTTACTTAGTCAATGGCCTCAGAGAGGTGAAACGTGTAATCCATAGGTGTATAATCTGCTTTAGGCTCAAGGCAAAAAATGCTGAGCAGCTCATGGGTTCGCTGCCTATTGAAAGGGTAAAACCAGCGCGCGTTTTTGAAACTGTAGGGATAGACTATGGCGGTCCATTTAATGTTAAGCAGCATAGAGTTAGGAAACCTATAATATACAAGGCATACATAGTTCTCTTTGTATGTTTCGTAACGAAGGCTGTGCATATTGAGTTGGTTAGCGACATGACAACTGAGTGTTTCTTAAGTTGTTTAAAAAGGTTTATGGCTAGAAGAAATAAACCAGCAATAATATACTGTGACAACGCAAGCACTTTTAAGGGTGCTCGAAATGAGTTAAATCGATTGTACCAGTTAAGTTCTACGACAAGGCATCAGGACATGGTTAAAAATACATGTGCAGACTTAGACGTTCAGTTCAAGTTTATCCCTGCATACTCCCCAGTATTTGGAGGCCTTTGGGAAGCAGGTATAAAAAGTGCCAAGCACCATATTAAGAGGGTCGTGGGAACCACTGTTCTGACGTATGAGGAGATGAATACCGTAATGATTCAGGTTGAGTCGGTGTTGAATTCTAGGCCTTTGGTAGCGTTATCTACAGACCCTAATGACAGGACTTACTTAACTCCTGGACACTTTTTAACAGGAGCTTCTTTAACTGCGTATCCAGAGCCTAGTCTAGTAATGAGAGTATCTAACCGTTTGAGGTTTTGGGAACAGTGCACAAAGATGGTCCAGTGTTTTTGGGAACAATGGAAAAAGCAATACTTGGTGCAATTACAGAACAGACCAAAATGGAGGACCCGGTCGCCTAATATTACAATAGGGACATTAGTTTTATTAAAGGATGACAATACTTCGCCCCTGTGCTGGCCTACTGCCCGTGTGGTGGATACTTTTCCTGGAAAAGATGGTTTGGTTAGGGCCTTATCCGTAAAGACTTCCAAGGGTAGTATATTAAGAACTTCGGTTGGCAAGGTTTGTGTCTTGCCCATGCAGTAGATTTTGGCATTTGTCCTTTCTTATTTCCATTGTGGCTGGATCTAGTAGATATGTGGTTCAGGTTCATTTTTTTGTGTTGGGTTTAAGAACAAGTTTTTATTTAATATTAATTTCTGTGCGTAGGCGCAATTATGTTGAATACAACATCAATGTTAAATGTCACTCATTTCTATGACGTCAAAATATACAGTCCATTGAATTTATCGTTTGGCTATTTATTTCATTTATTAGCACCTATGGAGCCAAACAGCAACCAGGCGACGAATAAGCCCATTCTGCGTGAATTCTTATATCTTTAAATAATTTTCTATGTTTTGGGTTCAGATTGTTCTTATTTTCTCTTCTTTTCAATGTTTAGTTTAGTCCTTATTACTTGTATCACTCCGTAGGGTGAGGGCCTGGTGACCTGTAATACAGACTTCCAGTCTAGCTCAGGCACCAGTCCATCACATCATACTGTAACCTAGTATACTCATTATAATCAATGTATTTATGATGTGTTGAGAAAATAAATTACATTTATTATTATTATTTGGCTCGCATCATTGCTAGCGCAGCCCCTCAAGGAAGTCAGTAGTCGCCGCAGGTTGCCGACGGCTGCCGGGAGCGTCCTCGGGTCCTCGAGGTGTTTGGCCCTGAATGATGCTACCTCCTATCTCACTAATATTATAAATGCGAAAGTATGGATGTTTGTTTGTTTGTTTGTTCCGCTTTCACGCCGAAACTACTGAACGGATTTGGATGAAATCTGGTAGGTTGATAGATAAAGCACTCGGCTAACACACATGATACATTTTATCCCGGGAAACTTGAGTGTTTTCGTAGGAATGCTTAAAAACTCAAAATTTCCACTTCGTCACTAGATGGCGCTATCTTAACATTTTATTTATTTCTTGACACAATTTCTTTCTTTCTGAACACAATTCTGAAGTCCACGCGGACGAAGTCGCGGGCGGAAGCTAGTACCGACATAATACACGGAATCGCTAGACTGAAGTGGCAGTGGGCGGGGCACATAGCTCGTAGAACAAATGGCCGTTGGGGCAGTAAAGTTCTCGAGTGGCGACCGCGCTCCGGAAGACGCAGTGTGGGCAGGCCCCCACTCGGTGGTTGGTTGATTGGAAGGTCGCAGGAAGTCACTGTCCCGCAGTGAACGTTTTTAACTTGTAGGTGAGATGGTATGCCTATATACTATATCGATGCTATATTGCACCTATATGTCCAAAGAACTATCGATAGCGCGTTTTGGAAATTATTCGTTTGTAGCGAGGACTGCAGATGTCGCCACAGGTCGATGATGAGTAGTGATCGGAAATTTCCGAAATTGCATCCTAATTAGGATGCAATTTCGTTTTTAGAAAGAAAAGTATGGATATGCCTTTCCCAATAAATTTATGGATTTTCATAGAAAACGTACTGGGATCGTAAAAAGCGTTGAGATTCTTAATTGTAATGATCTGATTGTAGTGAATGTTGATCTAATTGAAAATGCTATTATGTGTTTATATCCACAACTTAACTCAAAACGGCATGTCCATATTATGCTAGCTCCCCAGTTTTAGGTATAATTGCATCCGATCACTATTTATAACTTGTCATCAAAATATTCTTTAATAGTAAAATAGTTTTTAGACATTAGCATGTTTTAAATTCATTGTCAAAAATTATCTGTAAAGCCATTTACAGAAGACTCACTCAGCGCTTTTTAGTGCCGGTCAGGAACTCTACCAAGGGGAGTAAGATCTGCGCAGATCTGAGTCTTGGTCGATACTGATGTTGTGTGTACTTGTAAGTGGCCCGCTGTCTATATGCTCTGTGACCGTCAGCTGTCCTATGCGCGGAATATTAAGGGGTGCTGTAAAGCCACTTACGGAAGTCTCGCTAAGCGCGTGCGCCGCGTGCGCCGCGCATTCAAACCTTCAAGAAAAGAGCGTACTCCCATACCAAAGGCCGGCAACGCACTCGTGACTCCTCCGGTGTTGCGGGTGTCTATGGGCGGCGGTAATCGCTTACCATCAGGTGATCCGTCTGCTCGTTTGCCACCTCTGCCATAAAAAAAAGTCTCGCTAAGCGCGTGTGCCGCGTCCGTCCTTGTCTAACCTAGAGTTCTGTCCTTCTTGCTGGCCAGAGGAGCCGTAAAGGCACTTACAGAAGTCTCGCTGATGCTACCTCTGTGCTAGAATGTAGTTTGTGGCGAGTAGCTACTGACGATGTCGCCACAGGCTCACGATGACAATGATTATGTATGACTTATGAACTTCATGTTTTAAAGCTCCTAGTTTTTGCTACTTGACTCCGTTTTTTTATGGAAGCGTTAGGTGATTGCGACTTTAGATGATAAAAATCTTTGTCATGTATGTTAGCGATGTGTTATATCTCTATATGTGTACAGGCACTTACTGAAGTGTTGCAGATGTCGCCACAGGCTAATGATGATAATTATAACTTATTTTATCTGTGAAGCCACTTACGGAAGTTTCTCTGAGCGCATGCGTCGGCTAAGAACTCTTGGACCGCGCGCGCGTAGTCGCACTCCGACGTGGAGAAGGTGCAAGTACGCTGTTGTGTTCCGTAGTTCCATTGGACGTCCCATTGATGCGACGACGGAAAAAATCATTTAACCGTAGACCCATTTGCTTATGGAACTATGGAATAACTTAGAGTTCTGTCTCTCTTGCTGGCCCATCATGGGCCACTTTATAGAGGAGCTTTAAAGGCTCTTACGGAAGTCTCACTGATGCTACCTCTGTGCAAGAATTGTAGTTTGTAGCGTTGTACTGCAGATGTCGCCACAGGCTGATGATGATGACGATGATGATGTGTACCTATAGTGTACTGTACAGCCACTTACGGAAGTCTCACTCAGCGCATGCGCCGCGTCAGTAGCGCCGGGAGCGCACGCGCCGTCCAGGAACTCCCCCACCGCGCGCGCGTAGTCGCACTCGGACGTGCTGATGACGCCGCGCTCGTGCGCCGCGCGGACGAATGCCACGTAGGCTGCATGTTATGATGTTTGTTAGGGCTCAATGCTATAATATTATTAGTTATTTATTTGTTGGCACTGTTAAATAATAGAACTCGAAATACAGTCTGGCTACGATATTCTGGCGTGTGGTCAAAAGCCGGAACTAACGCCGCCGTCTTGAAAAATTACATAGTTTTTCATAAAATACAATTCAGATTTACGGAGAAGCGCCCCCCTATTAATGTCATCCACACGCCAAAAGATCGTAAGTAAGAGTTAAAATAGAATCCCCTTAGATATCCCCCCCCCCCGGTAAATACAGACAGACACGTCTACACTGTACGGATGTCCTGGGGGAAAGGAAATGTGCTGGCTCTCTCGCTGCAGCGAGCAGTGGTCCCAGTTTGAGCATAATAAGGCACTACCACTAGTTAGTCAAATATTTTGAACATGCGGGTACTATGCATAATAAGTTAAAGACCTTGGCATAACCAATGTTAGACCACAATTTACTCCAACATTTCCAGACTTACCAATCCCCCCAAACTCGGGGAAGCACGCCTTCTTCCCCCTCAGATTCTCGAACCGGGTCACGGCACCGCTCTGCACAGCTGACTCTTTGACGAAAGCGGCGACCCGGGTGAAGGCTCCCGCGGCGCTACGGGAGTTCTGGACTAGCTTCACTGGGGAGAGGTTGTAGTGTCTGTGGGGAAGAGGTACATTATTACACATTACCCCCAACTTTATTTATTTTTATTTTTTTATGTGATAGGTGACAAACGAGCAGACGGATCACCTGGTGGTAAGCGATTACCGCCGCCCATAGACACCCGCAACACCAGAGGAGTCACAAGTGCGTTGCCGACCTTTGAAATGGTATGGGGGGATGGAGGGAATTGGGGGGGGGAGGTTGGGCCTCCGGTGCCCTCACTCACTCGGCGAAACACAACGCAAGCGTTGCTTCACGCCGGTTTCCTGTGAGGCCGTGGTATCACTCCGGTCGAGCCGGCAGTGCCGAAGCATGGCTCTCCCACGGTTAAATTAATCAAGTATCTCCTTTGTCACACGCCATTACACGTTCCTAAAATATCTGCCGCTATTGGTTAACAGATTTCGCGCCTGATTCAGTGAAATTGACAACTGTTAGAAAGCTGCCACCTAACGTTGAGGAGTGTACATTTTATCTTCATAATAAATATGTTGCTGCTGCTATCGCTAGATGGCAGTCGTTAAGCCATGTCGGGGGCCGTTGGCCACTAGCCCCACAACCTCCACCAATCCGGACTTGGCCCCCGTGTGTGGAGTATGGCCTAACCTTCCCGAAGTATAGGAAGAGACCCGCGCCTCTGCAGTGGGGACGATGTGGGCTGTGAATACACACACAGGTAGGAAACATAAAAATTTGATAAACTCACTGTCGAGCGACATATCCATAGTTAGACGGAGAAGCAATGAAGTCGGCCTGGTTATCCTTGATGTCTTTCAGACAGTCGAAAATGGAGTTCCTCTGCTGACAGGCGATCGTCGGCTGGATGCCCAGGGAGTGGGCTGCGAGACGGATCCAGGTGCACTTGGTGAATTCGAGGGTTGAGAGGGTGCACCAGCGGCGGACAGGGAAGCAGTTGCTGGTCGCGTCTGGACTGGTTATGTTGCGGACTGGAAGAGAGATAGTTTCATTATCATCAGGCGGATCCAGGGACACTTGGTGAATTCGAGGGTTGAGAGGGTGCACCAGCGGCGGACGGGGAAGCAGTTGCTGGTCGCGTCTGGACTGGTTAGTTGCGGACTGGAAGAGAGATAGTTTCATTATCATCAGGTGGATCCAGGGGCACTTGGTGAATTCGAGGGTTGAGAGGGTGCACCAGCGGCGGACGGGGAAGCAGTTGCTGGTCGCGTCTGGACTGGTTAGTTGCGGACTGGAAGAGAGATAGTTTCATTATCATCAGGTGGATCCAGGGGCACTTGGTGAATTCGAGGGTTGAGAGGGTGCACCAGCGGCGGACGGGAAAGCAGTTGCTGGTCGCGTCTGGACTGGTTAGTTGCGGACTGGAAGAGAGATAGTTTCATTATCATCAGGTGGATCCAGGGGCACTTGGTGAATTCGAGGGTTGAGAGGGTGCACCAGCGGCGGACGGGGAAGCAGTTGCTGGTCGCGTCTGGACTGGTTAGTTGCGGACTGGAAGAGAGGTAGGTTTATCGTCATCGTCTTTTTTTTCGAGAACCCATTGAACGTTACGTAACTCTTTGACCACAGTCTTTGAAAAATCGTGCCCTCACCGCCATCGCCAACGTCGGCTCCAGCCGAGAAAAATGTATGAATATCTTTTAATGCCTTTTCACACGTATAGTTCATTCCAATCAAAAAAAGCAAAACGTAAACAAACTTACTATGGAACTGACACATGTCAATGTCATCTGCATACTACGTTTGTTTACCTTTTGCTTTTTTTTTGATTGGAATGAACTAGCCATGTACGCCGGTACGTGTGAAAGCTAACGTACATGGCTACACACTTCGCTACCGGGTACCCGGCACCAGCTACCCGGTAACCGGGACGTGTGAAAAGGCACTTATTATCTCTTAAAACTACCAGTGGCAAAATCTAAATCAACATCTTAACAGTCGGAAGACGTCCACTGCTGTATTAAGGATACCCCCCCAAGGATTTCCACGCTGTCCAGTCTTACGCTGCCCGTATCCAGTGGCTTCCCAACTTTCATCAGGCTATCAGTTGGTGGTAGGGTATTTTCGGAGCCCGACTAGCTAGCCACCACCATCTTATCTAAGTCTTGCCGTCAAACATCAATGTTAATAGCGTTGATGTGTTCCGGCATGGAGATAAGATAGCCAGCTCCCCATTGTTTTGGGGTAACTTGGTATGCTCTCTTCCATCTTCGGCACCATCATCACTTATCATAAGGTAAGATGATGCCAAAGGCTTATCAATTGTGGATAAAAAAATGGTTCACGACCGACTGAGGGAAACACGAGTTTCTATGGTGCGTCCAAGGTATGAACGCATCAACGCACGGACCTCGTCGTCCACTCGCATCTGATATTTTAGGGTTAAACCACATCTGGCCGCACGGAATCGCATTTACTTTTTTGTCGCTCAGAAACATCATTCGCTAGAGCGAGAAGAGAATATAGCGCTACGGGATAGTTCCTTGCGGCCAGATTCTTTTCGGTTCGCAAACACTTCTCGAAACGAAAACGAGTATCTTGTATACTCGTTTTCCGCGTGGTAGGTAGAAAGAAAATTGACGATTTAAAAGCATGTGTGAAACATCTTCTTTAATAGAAAACATTTTGAGTTTGAGATATGGTCCAACCCCTAAGCTCCTTTACTCACTCGAGCTGGTGTAATTAGCTGGCGACGGCAGACTATCCTCGAAGACCACCACGGCGCTGGCTCCTCCGACGACCCCGTTGAAGAGTGTGGACTGCCACGTGCTGCCTCCAGGGTTGCTGCCGTTAGGCCACCAGTTGCGAAGGTTGCTCTGGACGACTGTGGCTTGGGACCTGTTGAAAGATACAACAAAAAATACAAGGTATATTGAGACTACTGCCGGAATCTTAAGCGTGGGTTCCATTAAAGTCTGCACAATTTTTCAAGGAACGATTATCAAAATACAATCCATACAAATTTGAGCTCCTCCATAATATGGACTGATAAATTGAATAAGGCTTGAATGATACCGATAGATAAGACTCTTGAATTCAAAGACATCTTTGAATCTTGCTAAGTAAAAATGTATGAGCAAAGAATAATAAATAAATATCGCTCTTGTATTGGCCCGGCCCTGCTGCATATATACAGGGTGTAAGGGACAGGTTTCCGAAAACTTTAAGGGCTTGCTCAGTAGACGAAACTGAACAACTTTCCACAATATTTTTTCTCAGGAAACGAAAAAAGTAATTGGCTTCTTCATACAAACTGTCCAATCAAGTTTATAATTTTGTATGAAAAGGCGATTTTTTTTTTGCTGAAAAAAAAATTGTGGAAAGTTGTTCAGTTTTGTCTATTGAGCAAGCCCTTAAAGTTTTCGGAAACCTGTCCCTTACACCCTGTATAAAAAGAGAGTTGTATAAAGATAAGAAAGGTCTATTAACGCTGGACTTCTTCCAAATTATATCATTACAATTTCTTTAACATTGTTAACCGTCAATATTAAACCCTTGTACTGCATTTACTTTGCTGATATGGACGGACTTTACTTCGAAGGTGCCTGATACTTACGCGGAAGCTACAATAGTACTCCATGGCTGGTTCACGAAGGCGCAAGGAGCTGTAGTCTGAGTGAGCAACGTTTCAGTGAGGGGCTGAGAGGAGCCGTCGGGGCAGAGGACAGCGAACGAGTCCCTCGCTTCGGGGTTGCGGATCTGAGGACAATATTGTTGTAGTCGTTATTCATATCAAACTCAAACTCAAAACTCAAAATGTTTTTTATTTAAGTAGATGCTTTACACATGCTTTTAAATCTTTATAATAACTGACCAACAGTCCATTTTATTTTACGATTTAGTTAAACAATGTAATAATCCGGTAGTTGACTGCTAGTCATTTGAGTTACTTTTTATCAAATATCAAAAACGGCATTTTGTTCTAAAAATGTTTGAAATTCTGTACGATGACGTCATTGTTCAAAATAGTAGTTTGCATACTTATTAGGTATTTTTTATAAATTAAATTGTAAAGGCAATGAAAATTAAAGTGAATAAGTTTTTCAATAATTTCAATTACAGAGCTATTTAGTCAATAATATTTCGCAATTAAATTTTCATGCAATCAACTCCCGGATTGTTCAGCCATTTTATTTCACAATAATTTATTTGAAGTCATGAGTAGAGACAATCGTTTGATACGTTTACGACTTCCCTTAACGTAACGTCGCGTAGATCCGCACCACGAGGTAATAAAATGGCTGAACAGACTTGCGGAGCACATTCTCCTGTGAACTTGAAGAGTTAAGTTGTAAATGCTGTGTGTCAAGCTGTATCTCTTGAGCAAAGGAAATAAATACAAATTATTTTAAGCTGGAAGCCATGGTTTTAAAATGGTTTTACTACAATATGGACACCAGTTAAAACATTATCTTGATCTGTTGACAGCTTTGTCTAGTCGGGGCTCAGTGCGGCTTGCGTGGTCGTGTCGGACACGTAAGTTAACTGACTACAGACACGGTCAGAAGCTGGATGGGTTTGACTGTTAGTGGCATTTATCTCGACCGTTTCCGTGCTTCGCAAGGCACGTTGAGCCGTTGGTTGCGGCTGCTATCACTAGGTGGCAGTCGTTAAGCCATGTCAGAGGCCTTAAAGGGCGCCGGGTCGTTCCCTTCCCTCAAATATGGTTGAGGGGAGCGATGGCTGACTCTCGCGTTATACTCGTGATCGGGTGCTGTCCGTGCGAAATGGCCTGCTCTTGTCATTGGTTTTTGAAATTATTAGTAATTGAAATTATTAGTTTAAAATTATTATTAGTATTAGCTACAAATAACTTTTATTTATATCTCTTTGAATCCTTTTTCTTTATTCTTATTTTTTTATATTTTATTTACAGACATGACATTGTATAATTCGACTTTTTTCAAAAAATGTGTTGGCGGGAGTTTCTTTAGGGCCCGCCGTTTCTTCTCACTCCGCAAACACTTCCCGAAACGGCGGGTAAGTATACGAGTTCCGAGTGGTAGAATAGGAACCTCGTATTAGGTAGATAAAAGAATGACGTTCGAAAAGTGTACACCGCTCAACCTACTGCGAATAAAATATTTTCATTTCATTTCAAAAGGCGGCTTAAGAACTTCTGACAGTGGGTTGGCCACTAGCCCCACAACCTCCACCAATCCGGACTTGGCCCCCGTGTGTGGAGTATGGCCTACCTTCCCGAGGTATGGGAAGAGATCGGTGCCCATGCAGTGGGGACGAAATGAGTTGTAAACGATTGCCAGCAGAGCTTTGGTACGATGGCTAAATGCAATTAAAACGGCAAGAATGAGTATGCACGGGTTTTTCGCTGGGTCTCGTGCAGTGTAGACTTTCTGCATGTTTAAGTGATGGTCACGCTCCACGTGGTGGTTTGCTGGACCTCAAAAAACGGAGCTGTCTCCCGAGTTAATCATTTTCTTATGACCGCTTCTGAATAACAGCTATTTCCCCATCACAAAAATAACGTTGAAAATATTCTAAAACGAAAATAATTGGTAAAAATAACTCAGCAGACGTGTGTACGGTACAGAGTCCCGGCAACCAACCATCAGTTGAGCAGTAGACTTTCTTGCTTCCTCTTTTTTAAATTTTCAGTGTCTCTGACGCACAGTAAATAAGTCCCTGACGTGCTGCCAAGCGACGTATGTGGCGCTCTCATTGCCGCTTGTGCTACTAAAAAGGGATATCCTCTCTGTGCCTAGTGGACCGAAGAAGGTGATCCCTGCGTCTAGTGAACCGAAGAAGGTGCTCCCTGTGCCTAGTGGGCCGAAGAAGGTGCTCCCTGTGCCTAATGGACCGAAGAAGGTGCTCCCTGTGCCTAGTGGACCGAAGAAGGTGCTCCCTGTGCCCAGTGGACCGAAGAAGGTGCTCCCTGTGCCTAGTGGACTGAAGAAGGTGCTCCCTGTGCCTAGTGGACCGATGAAGGTGCTCCCTGTGCCTAGTGGACCGAAGAAGGTGCTCCCTGTGCCTAGTGGGCCGAAGAAGGTGCTCCCTGTGCCTAATGGACCGAAGAAGGTGATCCCTGTGCCTAGTGGACCGAAGAAGGTGCTCCCTGTGCCTAGTGGACCGAAGAAGGTGTTCCCTGTGCCTAGTGGACCGAAGAAGGTGCTCTCTGTGCCTAATGGACCGAAGAAGGTGCTCCCTGTGCCTAGTGGACTGAAGAAGGTGCTCCCTGTGCCTAGTGGACCGAAGAAGGTGCTCCCTGTGCCTAGTGGGCCGAAGAAGGTGCTCCCAGTGCCTAATGGACCGAAGAATGTGCTCCCTGTGCCTAGTGGACCGAAGAAGGTGCTCCCTGTGCCTAGTGGACCGAAGAAGGTGCTCCCTGTGCCTAGTGGACCGAAGAAGGTGTTCCCTGTGCCTAGTGGACCGAAGAAGGTGCTCTCTGTGCCTAGTGGGTCGAAGAAGGTGCTCTTTGTGCCTTGTGGACTGAAGAAGGTGCTCTTTGTGCCTAGTGGACCAAAGAAGGTGCTCCCTGTGCCTAGTGGACCGAAGAAGGTGCTCCCTGTGCCTAGTGGACCGAAGAATGTGATCCTTGCGCCTAGTGGACCGAAGAAGGTGATCCCTGTGCCTAGTGGACCGAAGAAGGTGATCCTTGCGCCTGGTGGACCGAAGAATGTGATCCCTGCGCCTAGTGGACCGAATAAGGTGATCCCTGTGCCTATTGGACCGAAGAAGGTGATCCCTGCGTCTAGTGTACTGAAGAAGGTGCTCCTTGCGTCTAGTAGACCGAAGAAGGCTGTGGTAGGTTGGATTCAATGTTGACTCACAGTAAAGAACTCCTTGACGTGCTGCCAAGCGACGTAGGCGACGCTGCCGTTGCCGCCGGCGCGGAGACACTCGAGCGCCTGCACGTGGCGGTTGTCGTTGCTGACGCCGGCCACCGCGACGCCCATGTTGAGCGAGTAGCCAGAGCAGTTACCGCCGCAGAGGGAGCAGAGATTCGGGTAGCGGCGTTCTGAAGGAAATATTAAAATATTAGGACAAAGTCAAAGCATTTATTTGCCTGAACATAGTAACAAAAATGTTTCAATCAATACAGTATCACATGTTCAACCAGTAAAGGTTTGTTAGTGGCATTAGTCTCGACCGTTTCCATAAAATTCGAGCCGCCGCCGGTGCCGGTTACTATCAGTAGATTACTGCTGATTACTGCAAGTGCAATCTACGCCTTAAGCCATGTCAGCGACCATTTAGGCGAACGGTAGGAACTTGTACTAGGTAGAAAAAAATCAACGTGAAATAATGTATACATGAAATAATGTATCTTTTGGGCTCGACGTTTCTCCTCGCTTCGCAAACACTTCCCGAAACGTTGAGTGTACAAGTCCCGCGTGGTAGGGATTTTGTACTAGGTAGAAAAAAATATTGACGATTTAAAAGCATGTGTAAAGCATCTACTTAAATAAAAAACATTTTGAGTTTGAGTTTGAGTACATAAAACACTAACTAAAAAAAAACACTTTCAATTTTGTTTGAAAACTTTGGACACTGTGCTGGCCCCATCTGCTCCACCAATCTAGACTTGGCCCCCGTGTGCAGAGCATACCCTAACCTCAGCAAGCTATGGGAAGAGGCTCGTGCCCTAGCATATTATTTATTATTCGTTAATTAACAGACAACTTAGTAACTAATGTACAGACCCATATGTACAGACCCTTAGATACATAAAAAAACTTATACGATTAAAATTACATAAATACTGTGCTACGGTTTATTAACCCATTGACCGCTACGCTACTCTATGATAAATCGGGCCCCCACCGCCAACGTCGGCTCCTGCCGACAAAAATGTATGAAAATCTCAAATCCTGGCGCCCAGCTGTGACACGGAAACCGATTGTCGGTCCTAACCGACCGTGGCGCTCAAAGAGTTAACGAGTAACAAGAAAACTTACTCAAATCAGCATCGACGGTAGCATTCGCACTCCATTGGCCTGGTCTGCAAGCGGCGGAGAAGAACTGATCCAGGGTAGCCACCTCCTGCTCATCGGCGCTTTTGTCGTTGATGTCGGCGTTGGGGCATCGGTCTGTGGACGCGACCTGGCCAGGGAAGCCATTATGATCAGTCATTATGAATTATGTCATTATTGTATGTATTTAAAAAGTATTTGTGTATGTATATCAGTCTCTGGTTCCCAAGATACAGGGAATCCTAGTTTGGGGCCAGGTGACCGTGTGTGATTTGTCCCAGATATTATAGGAGCTCTTCGTCATCATGAAAGAGCTTCAAGGAGCTTCTTGACATCGACATGTGTCAGTTCCATAGTAAGTTTGTTTACCTTTTGCTTTTTTAAACGACTTCAAAAAAAGGAGGAGGTTCTCAATTCGTCAGAATCTTTTTTTTTATGTATGTTCACCGATTACTCGAAGACGCCTGAACCGATTTGGAAAATTTTTTTTTGTTTAAAAGGGCATACTTCACAGGTGGTCCCATATAAATTTTATCGAAATCGATTCAGCGGTTTTTGAGAAAATCAACAAAAACATAGCAAAATTGGAGTTGTTGCGATTTTTGCGAAAGGTTTTTAACGTATTCAGCGTGGTCATTTTGATTGGAATGAACTATACACGATCTGCTCAAGGAAAGTCGTCATGATTTGTCATCATGTAAGAACTCTAGATGAAAAGCGGGAGTTTTGACTGATGTCCAAAGGTTGTACAACCGATGAGAGTTTAATGTGGTTCATCACTTACCACCAGGTTAGATGATTACCTTACCAAATGTTGATAAAAAATACAGGGTGTAAGGGACAGGTTTCCGAAAACTTTAAGGGCTTGCTCAGTAGACGAAACTGAACAACTTTCCACAAGAAGTTTTTTCAGGAAATGAAAAAAAAATCGGCTTCCCCTTACAAAATTATAAACTTTATTGGACAGTTTGTATGGAGAAGCCAATTTTTTTTTCATTTCCTGAAAAAAGTTCTGTGGAAAGTTGTTTAGTTTTGTCTACTGAGCAAGCCCTTAAAGTTTTCGGAAACCTGTCCCTTACACCCTGTATATATAAGGTGCTACTTTATTAGTGCCCGATATTTTAGTCAGTGCTTCTACTCCTGATTCTGATCAACTTTCCCCAAGGAACCCATAGTCAAATCGCAAAAAAATTTTTGGACTCTTTATACTAATTTGGCCGCTCGGCTGATTAATGTGTATGAAGAGTCCAAAAATTTTTTTGCGATTTGACTATGGGTTCCTTGGGGAAAGTTGATCAGAATCAGGAGTAGAAGCACTGACTAAAATATCGGGCACTAATAGAGTAGCACCTTATATAAATAGCGCCTATGACAAATAATCTAGTTAGAATATATTGCTAACTTTTATACGGAGAACCGTATCTCAAATGATGTCTTCACAACTTAACATCGTAAGAAAACTTCAGATCTGATTAGAAGATGTGCATGTGAGGTCTGAAATGCCCTACACGTGACTGCGGGTGATGCTAGTAGGTCAGCGGTTCCCAATTGTTTCTTGCTGTGGAACCCTAATCCGGGAGTTGACTGCATGAAAAATAAATTACAAAATATTATTGACTAAATAGCTCTTTAATTGAAATTGTTGAAAAACTTAAACACTTTAATTTTCATCCCATTTTCAATTTTTAATTTATAAGAATTTCGTAATTAGTATGCAAACTACTATATTGAACAATGACGTCATTGTACAAAATTTCAAACATTTTTAGAACAAAATGCCGTTTTTGACATTTGATAAAAAGTAACTCAAATGACTAGCAGTCAACTACCGGATTGATCCAACATTTTTTGGCGGAACCCTACCTCGCCAAAGGGAATATTCATCTTAAAGTCCCATCCAAAACTCATTCAAGTTTCAAATTTAAATTTAATGATTGGAATTTTCGTGCGCGCTGTTTGTACCACATGCGCGAAAGAGTAAGAATACTATGTGTTCTAGAGGCCGATGAAAGGCAGCGTATTTCCTATGTTGCTACGACAATAAGGCCTAACTCTCGGAACCCCTGTGATCCTCCCATGGAACCCTAGGATTCCGCGGAACACCTTTTGGGAACCGCTGGTCTAGGTATCCTTTGTGATATACACGCTTAAATGAGCCACACGATAAGAAGAAAAAGAACTAGATGGCACTAGTTTGTTACAGATTTATTTCAACTAAATGGCGCATGGCGCTATGAAATAGGTAGGTAATCAATTTTTTAAAGACATAAAGCAAGTTTATGATATAATTATAATAGATAACTAACCGTTTGTTCAAAAGTCTTCTGCACCCGTGGTGACCACCTCAGGTTCTCGTGGTCCAAGCCGAGGTGGCAGTACTTCCCTCCTCGAAGACTGTCGAAGGTTCCACCGTAAGACCTGGAGACGATCGCCACCGCTTGGAAGGCGTAACGCTCTGTGGGAAGAGCGAAGAAGTAGTTAGGCTACTAATTGGGTGAATTAAGTATTGGACTTAAATTATTCGGCGTATCAACCATTTTTATAACTGATTGAATCAACTGTTTTAACAGTTGGGTAAATGAATCAACTATTTTAATAACTGGGTGAATCAACTATTTCATACCAGACTGTTTTGTTTTGAAAACATCCGATCTACTTACAATTATTTTTTCAGTGTCCCATACTAAATCTGAATAGTGAATCTAGAACTGATTCTGAGTAAGCACTTAACATTTCAAACGCACTTTTTAAACAGCCTGTATATTTTCGGAGATAATTGCGAGATAACTAAAACTACTGTTTGTTATCTCGCAATTATCTTCGTGATTAATTTTTGTAATGTTTTTATACCTGTTTATACAGGGTGTAACAGAAAGGTGTGATAATGCTTCAAGGTGGGCTTTTACCCATCGAACTGAACAACTTTTGTTCTACAACTTTGTTGAAATAGCAAAATTTTTTTTGGACTTTCCATACAAACTTGGCTCGCCAGCTGATCGATTTGTATGAAAAGTCCAAAAAAATTTTTGCGATTTCAATTAAGTTGTAGAACAAAAGTTGTTCAGTTTGATGGGTAAATGCCCACCTTGAAGTATTGTCACACACTTCTGTTACAGCCTGTATATTAATTACGTAAACCATAAACTATAATAAGTCGTAGAATTAATTTTACTGGTATGTACTTTTGTGTTCAAATGTTATTTTAAGTTAGTATAGTCTATTTTATTTTTTAAATCTTTGTAATTGTTTAGTATGAGTATGTGCAGAACATGCCACCCGTAATATCCTTTTAAGTTACTTGCTCAAAGGTTGACTGGAAGAGATCCCTTCCAGGGATAAGTCCGCCTTTGTACAAACTGTTACTTTTAAAAACAATATTGTTCGTATTTATGTTTTTGTACAATAAAGAGATTACAAACAAACAAACAAACTAAACTAAAATAAATATAATATAAATAACTGACCTGTCCTGGAGACATCTCTGATGGTGGCCACGACTCTGTAATCGTTGGGCTGCTGTGTGAGAAGCAGCGTCTCCTCCTCTGTGAACACTCCGAAGTCAGCCGCATTCCTCGCCAGCTTGATGGCGCATTCCACTCTGTTGAAATCCAGAACAATCCATTATAACTACCAGCCACACATCGGAAACTTCGTAAAAATTGCGCGCTATTGTCTACTGCTTAAATTTTTTTTTTTTTTTTGTTTGGTTCTTTCCTGCTTTTGCAAGGAAAAGGCAAAGGCTTCTCTGGCCATACAGCCTATTCATACGTAGTTTGCTCTTCTCTAAATATTTTTCTATTTCATTTGAGTTCTCATTTATCAATTTCTGTCGTCTTTAACTTTTTCTCTATTCTTCAACAAAATGATAGCACTTTTGATGAAGATTTCATGGACTTCTTGAGAGCACTCGAAACACAGTCTACACACTTTTATTTCATTATCCTACATATTAGACACTTAAATGGCACTTTATTGAACAATACACTATCAATATTATGCATTAAAAACCACGATATCTATTTTTTCGGATAATAAAACAAAAATGACAAACTCTTGCCGCGAGTTCCCGCCAAAAAGTCCTACTGCTTAAATAAAAAACGCGCGTAAATGTTTCTTTTTTTTCCGCCCATTCAAGAGCAGGCTAAGGCTCCATGGCCATACCGCCTAGTCTTTAGTTGTTGTAAATGACTTAGACTAAAGAGTCTACTAAAGGAATAGCGGTTGCTATGATTTTGCTAAGTGAAGGATCGAGAAGATCGATTAATAGGATAATTAAAGGGAAATGATAAAGATTAAAGAGTCTTTATTTCTATGGGCGGAGTGCTTGATCTGACATAACGCTTTTAGCGCTTGCATGGCTTGATTATTTACATTCTCTTTGGTTTGCTTGCACACCCGTTTGCTATTCGTACCAGCCTACCATACCCAAGGATATATTTTTTTCCTCAATTGGTAAGCCCTTGGCATCATCTCACCTGATGGTAAGTGATGATGATGCCGAAGATGGAAGCGGGCTCACCAAGATTCCCCAACGCAATGGGGAACTGGCTATCTTATCTTCATGCCGGAACACATCAATGCGTTAACATTGATGTTTGGCGGTAAGACTTATACATATAAGATGGTGGTAGTTAAGTACCTAGTGGTAAACTTAATAAAGAGCTTTTCCAACTCTATAAAATATCAATAATTACGAGTAGGTTCGCTATAATATTTTCAAAATAAGATTAAGATTTACAAAGTGGAATCGAACTTGCGACTTCCTCGTGTAAAGCGAGCGGACTAGCCATTACACTTGCATTCTTAGCTTTTTAATAATATTTAACGACGGTTAAATTAGGTCTACTTAAATTAATTTTACACAGTGATGTCGATTCGGTGTTTACGATTAAACTTATTTGACAGGACTAAACTAAACTTAAGCGTCCTGTCCTTGTCTTTTGGATTTAGAAAGAAAAAGACAGCACACTTAAATTAAGTTTAATCCTGTCAAAAAAAAAAAAAGAAGATTTCTTAAAAAAATCCTGTCAAATAAGTTTAATTGTGAAAACCGAATCGACACCAGTATCGAGATAAAATAATGTAGTTACTTACTTTTAAACACAGAACTGAACTTCTAAGAATTACTGAAAAATGAATATTAAGTTTATGCTTTGCACTAACCTACTAACAGTATTAAATAAGTAAATAATTTTCCTTACACTGTTTGGAGACTAATTCTGCCTTTTTAAGGGAAAAGGCCGCAAAGTATGCGGAGTCTCCATATACGGCCTTCTTTCTAGGGGTACGTACCTTGATTCTACAGGCTCACATATCGCCTGACCTTCTCTGTCTAACGAATTACACAGTGTCCTATCTGTGTTCTGCACGCATACTTTATCTGTAAAAAAAACATAAATGATTGATATCAAACTTCTAAGGGTTCAGGCCCTTGGACCAATGGACCAATGAGTTTTTCGAAACTTACGTGCATTTTCATACAGACTGCTTTAACGGCGAAGGAAAACAAGTGAGAAACCTGCACATCTGATTTCTAGATGTGTATGATGGTCGCGTTGCACTCGTCCGTAGGTGTAAATCTAAATGCCCTACTCGTGACCGCGGGTGATGCTAAGTGCAACACTAGGCAACCGCCGCCTATACCTTGTGGATAGGACGGTTTAATTGTGCCACACGATAAGAGAGAGAGAGATTGCTATCAAGAGGTGAGGTCGCCCTCAAAGAGCGGCAGAAAATGACCATGCTGTATGTACTTTAATTTAATTCACTGTGAATAGTCAAAAATGCCACCATGTTAGTGACTTGGACTACGGACCTCCTGACCAGAAGTATCGAGTCCCTTCTGACCAAAGAATAAATTGAAATCTCCATTCAAAATTGTCCAAACAGCTAATCAATTTCTTTGAAGATTCCAAAAGTTATTTTTGCTAGCTTCAGTTAACGGGTCCTACACCAACGAGTATTTTGTTACATCCTGTTTAGGGGGATTTAAATTTGTCCCCGTGTGTAGGTAACTATGAATGTAGTTTTAATCAATTTGTCGAATAGGCTCAATTTGTTTTTATCTACAGCTGGTACAGGTCCCGTCAAACTTTAAGATCGCTGAAGGGTACTGAGTGGGGGAAGTGTGCGTTCACTTAGAATCCTCATGCTCGAATTTCGAAGTAGTTCCTTGGTTCCAGAGATGAGGCTGCCAGCGAAACATTCCGCTAGCAGCCTCAGTGAAAAACTCGATTTTCTCTGAAACTACGATAGCACATTTTTTTCCTTTGGGCACTATTAGACAATAAATACTGGCATAATCAGAATATCAAAATTCGAGCATGAGGATTCCAAGTGAACGCACACTTCCCCCACTCAGTACCCTTCAGCGATCTTAAAGTTTGGCGCGACCTATAAGCCCTTGGCAGAAAAAAAATATTTTTATTTTATGTAGGTAGATGCTTTACAAACTTTTAAATCGATTTTTTATCTGTACACAGGACAACCTATACATAATATACAAGGTGTTAACAAATTAGTTGTCATTACTTAAACTTCTGCTTCTACTCATGAAAATGAACAACTTTCGCAAAGGAACCCATAGTGAATTCGCAAAAAAATGTGGACTTGCCATAGTACATATATATAAGCCACACTGTTTTAAGTGACCGACTTGTTAGAAAAGTACAAAAAAAATTTCGCGAATTGACTATGATTTCTTGGTAAAAGTTGTTCAGTTTCACTAGTAGAAGCCCCAGTTTTAGTAATGACAACTAATTTCTTAACACCTTATATATTTATATTCTCTACTATCAAATACATATGTGAGTTACAACTGAATGAGTCACAGAGATGCCTCACCTTCGCAGCTGTTATCAGATAGATAAAGCAAGATAAAGATTATTTATTTTATTAAAAATTGCCATTCACAGGACAGGCGTTGCTCAACACAAAATTAGCAATAAACATTTTTAGTAGCAAATATTAGTGTTAGTAATAATAATAAGGCTTGAGAAAAAATAAGAAATAAGATATAGGTGTCGTAATGTCAAATTAATGTTATCAGTATCTTATAAAACTCTGTGTTATTAGAAACGTAGCTTATTTTATGTCACTACAGGGATAATTTTGGACCCCCCACCAAAACTTCACAGTGGCTTCTACTCACGAAACTGAGCAACTTTCCCCAAATAACCAATTGTCAATTCGCAAAATGGGCATCTCAATACAAAATAGGCCGATCACTCGACCAAATTAGTATGAAAGGTCCAAAAAAATTTTTGCGAATTGACCATTGGTTACTTGGGGAAAGTTGCTCAGTTTGATGAGTAGAAGCCACTGTGAAGTTTTGGTGGGGGGTCCAAAAATAACCCTGTATTGCAGCCCGCCTTGTTCTCTCGGCTCTACTGGTTGAATTCGCTTGTCTAGTACGTAATTTGTAAAATCTTCTTAAATAAACATTTCTAATATAAAATAATCTTTGTGATCATTATTGTGACCACAACAATAGGTTTTGTATGTCAGTTATATTATTGACTTTGGTCGGAATATGAACCGTTACCGTTATTTTTTTATGTACGCCTTGTAAAATTATAGTACCTATCTAACGTAAAAAGTTTTACGAAAATTTTTGAAATCTGTTTTTGAAAAAAAAAAAACAAAGAAGTTTAAAAAAATTGTCGAGTATGTACCACAGACTTATGCGTTTAGAAAGCCATGGAACGCTTAGAGTAATAACTAGAGTTTTAAAATATGATAATAGGAAAGTAGTATAATATAGTTACTGTACGTACTTATATATATCTTATCATACAATATATACTAGGTATATCTTATCATACAATAATGTTGATATGGAATATTTTTAATGCAGTATTTTTCTGAGCTCTCTACATATTTATACTTTTTAATGTCTGTTCAAATGTGGTTAATTCGTTTCTAAATAAATTAAAGGTGACTTGGAGGTTACATAACGTGACAAAGCTTTTACAAAAATATACCTAACTAGCTACCGCCCGCGACTTCGTCCGCGTGGACTTCAGAATTGACAGAAAATGTTAAGATAGCGCCATCTAGTGACGAAGTGGAAATTTTGAATTTTTAAGCATTCCTAGAGAACCCTTAAGTTTTCCAGGATAAAAAGTATCCTATGTGTTAGCCGAGTGCTTCATCTATCTACCTACCAAATTTCATCCAAATCCGTTCAATAGTTTCGGCGTGAAAGCGGAACAAACAAACAAACAAACTGACAAACAAACAAATATCCATACTTTCGCATTTATAATATTATATTAGTGAGATATAGTGAGAAGTAACGACACCTACCTATACAGTAATACATCTTTTGATATAGTTATTTGCTTCTTTTTCTTTCCATCTTTCTTTACAAAAATACACCTACAGTACACCTCACACCTAAAGTAAAAAATAAGGAAATTTAATTCACCAAAATTAATCTAAAAGCATGTAGAAACCTAGATAATTATAAGCTGGTAGCTGGTACATGTCTAAAACGACATTTTAATTGAAAAGTAATATAATTAATTTATCGTTTCCATGCTCATTTCGGTTTCTTTATAAATCAAAAATTTTACGTGTAATGAATGAAATTCTAAGCCAGTAAGTTTTTCGGCAATTTCAATAAAAAAAAAACTACTACAAACAGTATCAATTTTACCTATGTACCTACCCATGAAAAACTCAGTTCTTCTAAATTAGTAAATTATTATTTTTTTACCTTCAATTGGTAAGCCCTTGCATCATCTCACCTGATAGTACTTAAGTAATGATGATGCCGAAGATGGAAGCGGGCTTACCAAGAGTCCCCAACGCAATGGGGAACTGGCTATTTTATCTTCATGCCGGAACACATCAATGCTTTTAACATTGATGTTTGGCAGTAAGACTTAGATAAGATGGTGATAGCTAGCCAGGCGGGCTCAGAAAATGCCCTACCACCAACCAAACAGAGTCCACAGAGTTGGAACCCCGCCGGGAATTGAACCCGCAACCTCCTGATGTGAAGCGAGCGGCATGCCACTACGCTATACGGAGGCGGTTAAACAGCGGTTAGTAAATTCTAGTTCTTAAATGTTTTGTAGATTTAGAATTTGTCTTCGTTCAGTGTAGTGTAACGAATTCGAAATGAGGTATTCGATAATTGAAGTAGCCCATAGAACAAGAGAGTACAGTACCAATGCAATGGCGTTTGCAAAATTAAACTGCTAAGTGATGGGAAAGAAGAGGAATCACCCAGTATTGAATTAAGTACCCACACCAGAAAAACATTATCCTCCTTCTCTTGTAGTCGGTTAGTATTTCAACACTATCTTTGCTACTGCTTTCACCATTACCGTAATTAAATCCTATGTAAGTAATTAAAATATATCGTGATTTCAAAAACACATCCTGTATTTAAAATTAGGTAATATTGCTTTCTATAACGAGATAAAACTATAAATCGTCACCCTGCAACGTTTCCTTACTTCTTAAATATTTGTTTTCTCATCGCTCTTACTGAGTGACACAATTTACCGTGCTAACCCCACCCCAGGGGTATGTCAGTTGCCAAGTATCACGAGATATGTCAGTACATAGGTACATTAAAATATTTTAATGTAATACTTAGACGTTCCACTTTTATCGCAATTAACGATAAGATATACATAAATGTTATATAATCTAGGATTTAGTGAGAAACTTACAGTTTTGAGCTGCGATAGATCCGATCACCAAAAAAATTAACGATACTTTCTTAAAAACCATTTTTCACTGAATAATACACAGAAATAACTATTAAAAAACACTAAACTAAACACCAGGAAGTCCTGGCCACGCCCGATCGAAAAAATCGATTATCGCCAACTCAGATTGCAGCGAAGCGTTCGATAGCCTAACACACAGTGTTCCGTTTATTTTAAATGTTGATACGATTCTTCCTATCTTATCAACGTTTCGAAATTCAGAGTAAATGTAAGTGGAGGTGACATAAAACTCTGATAAGGTGATAAAGCCGTTACACAGCGATTTGCAGACCGGCGCGGCCCGCAAGGACCGATGCTAGGTCCGCTATTGTTAATCACAGTTTAGCGATAAACAATACACTGACTCATTCAAATTTTACTAATGGTAAAACTATTTTTGCTTTAAAAGGAAACGTTTAAAGTTTACCTGCAAAAATATATAATAACTTTATTTATTTTGTAAAACTTACAAAGATTTCTTTTACAAATAACTTGTTGAATGCTCAAACCTGAATGAATTTGTACCACAGGAAACAAAGTGCTTACATATAGGTACTTATGAGCATTTTTTTTTTTGAATAGTTTTAAATACTTATGTAATCACGTACTTAATATCGTTTTACGTAAAAACGTTGAAATTGTAATAAATTATAACTTGAAGATAGACACAAAAATATAATCGCTTTACTAGACAAATATGAATAACGGACGCTATAATTTAATTATTTATACATATATCTACGATGTATTCAGCATTTTTCTTTGGCGTATCACTCGGCACTTGTCATCACCTGTTTTGCAGTCGCTATTAGGCTTTTGGAATCGTAGGCATTTCATGATCACTTTGGTGATAATGTTTTCTTAGTGTACGCAGTGCTGGAATGGTCTAGTTCGCAGCAGTGTCCGCATGTATAGGTTGTTTCCCGGCATTACTAAGCTGCGTGACCGTACTACCAGAGACCAGATATATTTTTTCTAAGGTACTATTGACAATTAAATCATCTCATCTCGGGCATAAATTCAAAATTCAAAATAATTTATTTCTTTACGTAAGTAGGTACTGAATGACAAATTCAGTTATGACTTTTTGATTTCCAGGAAAAATACAACACTGTCTGAAAATACACTTATCTCAATATTTTATTGATTTTCTTGTTTGTTTTTCGATAAAGAAGGGCCTGGTATGACTGTGTGGCGGTGCTTTAGGGTGATATCATGCGATAGTTACTTGTAGTAACTGTACATGAGTAAAGTTGAATCATTGATAGGATTACATAGTATTTGATTCATTGTATTGAGAAGTTATTTTAAAATTGTAGATTAAATTGCTCCACGGACGGATATGAATCGCTATATTCCTAACCAGCGGCAGCTATCTCAGGGTATTCCATTGTATTCCATATTCCATGGTATTCCAGGGTATTGCGATCCATTCGGGAACGACTAATGTTGTACGGTTCATAACCGAATGTACAAAGTTGCACAGTTAAGTTAGCAACCTACTTTTAATTAACCGTAGTTATGCCATAACTATCCAACTGACTTAAAGTAAGTTAGTTGGATCGTTATGGCATAACTACGGCCAACTATTTGCGTAAACAGCCGGAGCAACGCACTTCGCTATAACTAGCTTAGCATTTAACATCTATACCTAACCTAACCTAACCTAACTTTATAACTGTGTCGGTACATTTCAAACTGCCCCAAGCACAAAATAGACACAGAAGGTCCGCTTAATACAAACCACTAAAATCGTAAACATATACATGCTTATATAGGGTGCTTCTAAAATATATGCCACGGCTGAAATGGGAGAAAGTATAATGTATAGTGATCACGAAAATGAGACATTCATGTCCGGAAACTATTCTTTTTTTTTCCATACAAAAAAATAACAGTCATAAAAATAAATTGCTTTACTTTATTAAGCCGTCCCGTATTGTGTTGAATGAAACCAGGCGCGCGAAAACATGCTTAAACGCTCCGACGTTGCGGCTAGACATCAAACAAATTCGGCACTTGTGTCATGCTTCAAAAGGCTTTGATCTGTCCGCACCCTTTCGCATACTCACTCGGGAGCGGGGCGCGAGCCGGCGGGAGGGGGCGGTTGGCGCCCGCGCGCCCTTCGTACAGGTCAGAGGTCAGTTCGCTATGCGCAGCGGTGACGCGCAGGCGTGACGCGAACGTTTTGCACCGCCTGCGCCCCCATCCGCCAGTGAGATAACGATGTCACCCAGACGTACATACGAATCAAGAGTATCTTGAAATGATACTCTGCTACCGCGATATCCTCTGATCGCGAGTGCAATAATATCCCTGCGCATGCCGTTAACCTGTATGAGCAAAGTTTTGGTGTAAGAATCAGCCACCAGTGTTGTGTTGTGTCATCATCATCAACCGAAAAACGTCCACTGCTGGACTAAGCAAGGATTTCCACACCGACCGGTTCTGTGCGGCTCGCATCCAGCGGCTTCCCGCAACCTTCACCAGGTCTTCGTCGGTCCACGGAGTCGGGGGCCTACCCACACTGCGTATTCCAGTGCGCAGTCACCACTCGAGAACTTTACTGTGTTGTAAAACTGATGTAAAACTTTGTTGTGTTGTGAAATAGTTTGTAAATAAGGTGATTGACACTCTACTACCGCGAGTGCAAATAACATCCCTGCGTTTGCCGTAAACCCGTATGAACAGAGGTTTGGTGTGAGTCAGCCAGCCACCAGTGTTGTGTTGTGCAAATCCTTGTAAATAAGGTGATGAACTTAGAAACACGCCAAGTTACTTACTGTAATACACGTTCTTTTTAATTTTACGCATCTACTCTTGAGTAGATGCCTTACCTACCTAAACTTTTTACAGATACATTACAAGTACGTACCTAATTTAACAGTCCAAAGCCTGTCAAAGTGCGATGGTAAGTTTATCACCTTGTTACTCGAATAAGCCGTTTTAATAACTGGTAAGTTTGTTTATTCTGCTCTACATTTAATTTAAAGACAATCAGCTGTTCACTAAATTAACCTGTAAAAAGAGATACGAGCGTGCGTTGCTTTCATTCAGTGAAATGACATCGAGTTCATTCATCACTTCATGACGGAGCGTACGTACTTGACGGACCGTGTTGTGCGAAATTGAATCAAAGTAAAAAAAAATTAAAGTAAACACTCTCCCAAATCAATTTAACGACTCCGGGGCACGAATTTTTTTACTATTGTAATCTATATGCATGACTCTTACTCCCATTGCAGCGGTGGCATATATTTTGGAAGCACCTTATAGAAATATACGGTCGTTCGAGGCAAGGTCACGATCGCACAGTACGTGATCGTGCCTACAACGACCGTATCCGTCTATAAGCATTTATATGCTTAGGATTTTTGTGAGCGTATTGAGCGGACCTTCTGTATCTATGTGTTTTGTGCCCCAAGTCCACTACAAATGGCCGAAGTTACTTTATGTCAGTTGGCATAACTTCAGCCATATTAGTAAGTGGACTTGGCTCAGTTTGAAATGTACCAACACAACTTTTAGTAAATAAATCTTTCAACTCTTTAGACTGACTCGGTGGCTAAGTGGTTAGCGATCCTGACCTCTGATCCGAAGGTCGTGGGTTCGATCCCCACACAGGGCAAACTTTTCTGTGATGAGCAGAATTGTTTGCTCTGAGTCTGGGTGTATTATATCTATACATGTATGTATTTTAAAAGTATATGTGTATGTATATCAGTCGCTGGTTCCCAGGGCATCCTAGTTTAGAGCCAGATGACCGTGTGTGATTCGTTCCAGATATTATTACTTTACCCAATTCATCATTTCACATGTCTCACCCACTATCGTAATCTAAACACTTTAGCAGACTAGCCTATTAGAAGCCTTCTAGTGAAAGGCAATATATTATATGTGCGATAATAATTATATGGTCATTGCTAAATAAAACTGTGAAAAGTTGCCAACGCAAAAAGTTTTTGTTCAACGTCTTTTGGATGAGTTGTGCTGAGAGATGAGATAATAAATGTATCAGGATAATCTAGATAAAAGTCAAGTGTCTTTCAGTTCCTGGTCTTATAAGTACGATCAGCCAAGTGCGATCACCGTTTAGCCAATGGTGTCGATTCAAGATTGAAAGTAATTTCTTTCACTCTTTTTTGTTCCTCTTAACTGTGACTTATAATTGTGAAAGGTGTCTGAAATTTCACGATTAAACTTATTTGACAGAACTAAACCAAAAAGTGTTTTATCTTTTTCTCTCGGTATCGAAAAGACAAGGATAGGATGCTTAAATTAAGTTGATCCTGTCAATAGAATCGACATCATTGGCCAACATTTCAAACGATAATAAAATTTTATTTCAGTTATAATGGTTGTATAGGATGTAGACTATGTTAACGAGATAATTTATTTTAAAAATTTGTTAATTCTACCCTAAGGGTAAAGCTTTAAGGTTAAACGTCAGTCACCCTATTTCATACAAATTTACCTCGGTCAAAACTATACAAATACACACAATATTTTTGATTTTATCTGTCCAACGTAAAGGGAAGGGACAAATAAAAAAACAAAAAAAAATATATCGAACAAACAAAAAAAAAAACAACAAAAAAAACACAAATATACAAATATATCGAAATCCTTATTTAATTAACATTATTATGGTTTATTAGCGTACATTGATCTTGTAACTGCTCGCTGTTTTACGTAATATGGTTTAGGGTTATTTATACTATTTTTAAATCAAAAAACCAAGTTATAGTCAGATTAACGCCATCTATCGGATTTTTTCGACCAGGGAGCACTAACGTTTAACCTTAAACCCTATAAAACCTTCTAAGCACTCTTGTAAAAAGTAATTTCTTTCACTCTTTTTTGTTCCTCTTAACTGTGACTTATAATTGTGAAAGGTGTCGGAAATTGAATATAATAACCAAATGGGTCTTCCAATCCAAGAAATGACTAAGTCCAATAATTACTTTTGACATATTGATGTTATTATGTTTTAAATGT
This sequence comes from Coleophora deauratella, assembly GCA_958295455.1. Lineage (NCBI taxonomy): Eukaryota > Metazoa > Arthropoda > Insecta > Lepidoptera > Coleophoridae > Coleophora > Coleophora deauratella. Next base: position 2,222,295 of record OY282415.1, on the reverse strand, counting down.
GTTCTGAAATAATATGCGCAGATTAAAAAAATAATGAAAAATACAAGTAATAGAAAAAATGTTGCGGGTTTATTTGTTAAAAGAATCGTGAAAAAAAAACCGTCAAATTTTGACTTATTGATTTTTTGAATTGATAATGTGTTGGTTGATGCTAAGCTGTTTGTATAAGTAGTCTGTTTGGCTGCCCCGAAAGACTTTTTTAACTGCATAAGCCTTTCGTCTAAAGAGTCAACCAACTATACATATAGGGAGCCGGGTCGTTCCCTTCCCTCAAATATGGTTGAGGGGAGCGATGGCTGACTCTCGCGTTATACTCGTGATCGGGTGCTGTCATTGTTTTTTGGAATTGCTAGTCATTAGCTACAAATAATTTTTACTTTTATCTCTTTTGAATCCTTTCTTTCTTTATTCTTCTTACTTTATTCTTATTTTTGTATATTTTATTTACAGACATGACATTATATAATTCATTTATTGATCTAGCATTAAGATGTAATAGAATATAAGACTTAAAAAAAAAGTGTTGGAGGGAGTTTTTTTAGGGCCCGCCGTTTCTTCTCACTCCGCAAACACTTCCCGAAACGGTGGGTATACGAGTTCCGAGTGGTAGGAACCTCGTATTAGGTAGATAAAAGAATGACGTTCGAAAAGTGTACACTGCTACCTACTTACTTCGAATAAAATATTTTCATTTCATTTCATTTCATATACCTGACAATACCCCAGAAATACAAAACCCCACTTTGTGTTCTTTTCAGTACATTGAATTACCTATACACAAATAGTCGCTATTACGAGTAGCTGCTGTTGTCGGAGGCTCAACGTGTTAGCCATAAAATGCTAAACGCTTAAATCGGAGGTCACAGGTCGCTCACTTGAAGCCGTCTGGCGTAAAACCTCTTTACGCTAGTATTGAAGAAGACTCGCGCATATACAGTCTCCTTGCTTGAGCTAACTGGCTGGAAACGAGCACACCAAAACGCGTGTAAAAAAGTTTATATAGTTTTTCAGTTTCTTTTTAATAGGGAACTGAAGTTTTAAAAAGTTTTCAGTTTTTTTTAATGCCAGTATGCATCTTTGTGTCGGAGTTTTTGTGGTAAGTAAGAAAAACTTTTTTGTAGTAATTTTATTTTATTTTTCCTGAAAGATAAGTACAAGGAACCAAATAATTTGGGGGAGCGGAATGCTTACTTGAATCTGCTTGAATTTAATAAACAAAATACGTGTAGGGCGCTTAAACTGGAGTTCTGAATACTGAATAGTCTTTGGAGTTTCGAATTTCCTGTAAAAGTTGGCAAGTCAGCTGATCGATATAAATGAGATGTCGATTTTTTTTGCAATCTCATTTAAGTCGTAAGTAGATCAAAAGTTGGTTAGTATAAAAAAAAAAAAATTATTCCAGTACACGGGTTCTGTGTCTATTTTGGTACAGATATACATAATAAATATACGTACGTAACAAACACAAACAAATGTGATTAGCGCAGCACATTGCCTTAGTCGGGAATCAAACCCACAACGTCAAAGTTAAAGGCAAGACCGCTACCCAATAGGTCGCCGTCGAATGGTTAAATCGATTTTTTTAAAACTGAACAGATTTTCTAAGAGACCCCAATGAAAGGAACCCAGTACTATTCAGATTTAGTATGGGAATCAGAAAAATATATTTTGAAGAGCGAATTTTTTCAACATTTTGCCTGTGTTCTATACTTGATTCCGTCTGAATAACTCCTTAAAATCTCAAACACACATTTTTAACACCTGAATACTGTACCTACTCTCATCATAAAGAAACCTTGTAAGATCTTTATTCCTGAAAACGAGAGTCCCGTTACGTTAGATACGTTAAGCTGTTGGTGCCGGTTGCTGTCACTAGATGGCAGCCGTTACGTCATCTCAGAGTCCTTATAGGCGGCTTGAAAGTTTCTCACACTGGGGCCGGCCACCAGCCCCACAACCTCCACCAATCCGGACTTGACCCCCGTTTGCGGAGTATAGCCTAAACTGTACCCGAGTTCCGGGGACGATATGGGTTGTTAACCCATTGGCCGCCACGCTACTCTATGACAAATCGTGCTCCCACCGCCAATGTCCACAGACCGCCAACGTCCACAGTTGACAAAAAAGTATAAAAATCTCAAATCCCGAATGACGCCCGCCTGCGGCACGAAAACCAGTCGTTCGCCCTAGGCGACTGCGGCGCTCAAAGGGTTAACGAATTTAGGCTTTACGTTGCGATAGTTTATTTTAATAATGTGTTATTTTAAATATCGCGGATTTAAATTTAACCTTGCGAGGGGTTCATCAATAATTTTATTAATAATTCATAAAATCACTCCATTTTAATATTCTATCGATTATAATTACCATTTTTGACAACTCATTTACCAATCACGTCTAATATTTTTAAGGAAATCTTGCGAAACACCGATATTGCTCACATAGGCCAAACAGCGGCCTTGCCCCGTATGTTTTATTTACTTTAAATTGAAAATTTGATGTTAATTTTATATTTGATTATTTTTTATGTGAATATTATTGCTTAATTTTATCTAATGTTCCAATTCCGATCACCGGTTTGCCATTTAACTACACAAGAACTTGTGCAGTTTTTAGTGAGAATTTTTAGCATTTTTATGAGAAAACCCTACCGCTATATACCAAGTTGCGTGTGTTGAAAATAAATAGTTTAGGATATTGACTGTATGAAATATTTTCTTTATCTATATAATAGGGGTTCGAAATTATCAAGAGAATTATTTTCTTTGATGATTATCGTGATAATTATCAATGCTGATTAATAACTTGGTCTGTTGCATTTTTAACTTATACATTATAATTTCATTAAGTACATTAATTGTGATTACGTACGTAGTCGGTCCCATAATGAATTGTCCTGATATAGTTCTACGCGACATGTCGATACATATTATGTTGCATTGAATAGTACGGTTCTCAGACACTTTATAAACGAACACGCATGGACTTGACGAGCGTAGTTCAGTTTAGCAGTTTGTTTGAACAACAAGTGTCGCGTATTTTTTCAAAATGTCGAAAACCGAGTATCGAAGCGTCATAAAGTTTCTATTTAAAGAAGGCTTATCCCCCGCCCAAATTAAAGAACGATTAGATGGTGTGTATAAGGAGTGTTCTCCCTCTTATAGCACAGTAAAAAATTGGGTGAAAGAGTTTCGCCTCGGGCGAGAAACCGTCGAAGATATCGGCCATGACGGTCGACCGGTAGAAGTGCTCACTCCCGATACTATTGCTCAAATCGAAGAAAAGGTTTTGAGTGACCGCCGTTTGAAGATAAGAGAAATTGCAGCTAGACTTGGGCTCTCTAAAAGTACCGTCCATCGTGCAATCGATGAACATCTTCATATGAAAAAAGCCAGTGCAAGATGGGTCCCGAAACTTCTGTCAGCTGTGCAGAGACGGGAGCGAGTTCGCTGTGCTGCCGAGTTTTTAGATCTTTGTGGAGAAAACCCAAAGAACGTGATCGAGAGACTAGTGACTGGTGATGAAACTATGGTGTTATATTATGATCCAGAAAGGAAGCGCGAGTCAATGGAATGGCGTTATAAGGGTGAAAAGCCGCCTAGAAAGGCAAAGGTGCAACAATCTACCAAAAAAATCATGTGCACAATCTTTTGGGATTTTCAAGGTATTTTGATGGTTGATTTTAAAGAGCGCAATACAGTCGTAAACGGCGAATATTATGCTTCATTAATATATAAACTGCGAGACATTATAAAGGAGAAGCGCAGAGGCAAACTGAGTAAAGGCGTCCTGTTGCTTCATGACAACGCCCCCGTGCACACCGCCGGTGTTTCGAAGGATGCAGTGCGTCAATGCGGGTTCACGGAGCTGGACCATCCACCTTATAGTCCAGACATGGCTCCGTCCGACTATTAATTATTCCCAAATTTAAAGCGGGACTTAAGGGGAAGAAAATTTTCAAGCGATGAAGAGTTGCAGGCGGCCGTCTTCAGTCATTTTGAAGACAAAGATTGCGATTATTTTTATAAAGGATTAGAAATGTTATTTCACCGATGTCAGAAGTGTGTCAGTATTGATGGAGACTATATTGAAAAATAAAAATGATTGCATTTAATTTTCTTTTTTATTTCATAGTTAGGCCAATTCATTATGGGACCGACTACGTAAATGTTAACCAAACCATGTAAACCAAATATGGTTACTTAGTTATTTATTTTTCCGACAGATATTAGGTTATGGTAATCAAATTTTTCGAAACGACTAATATATACGACACTGCAGTGCCGCGCCGCCCCGCCCGCCGCCGCCGTGCCTTTATTCCTACAATAAGTAAGATTCTGACCATCGATATGGGAAACATTAGATAAGGTTACTCGCCCTGTTTGTTTCTGAACCAGCGTGTTCGTCTTGCGGGGGCTGAAGCGGGGTGAAGAGGGAGGCATGTATTTAAACAAATATCGCCGTTGTGTGACAAGCTTAAGGTTTATGTATTTAATGTTATCTACTAGCGACATCTATCGACGAGTAGGGAGGCATGTAATTAATTAATGTTATCTACTAGCGACATCTAGCGACGAGTAGCGTAGCATCACTATAAAATGACAAAATATTCATAAAATAACAAGAATAAAGTGATAAGAAATGTTGCTGTTAGTTTTGTTCTTTATTTTTTTATTGTTTTAGCACATTTCACTGCTCTTTAAGATATATTTTCATTTAAACACGGGATGTTTACTCGTCACTTGTCAGATTGCGAATGGTGCGCGAAAAGGCGGCGCTACTCAACATAGGGGAGCAAACCACTATCAGCGACTACGCTGTCGTGGAGTATTAACCACATCTAATTGTTCTCTTATATCGATGATTCTGACCCAAAAAACCATTGATTAAAATAAAATAATTGAAACATATATGTACGTAGTCGGTCCCATAATGAATTGGCCTAACTATGAAATAAAAAAGAAAATTAAATGCAATCATTTTTATATTTTCTATGTTTTTAAAATGTATTTGAAAATAATCCATCCATGGTACCTCGTCTAGACTACTATATTTAAAATAAAATAATTGAGATAAGTATATCTTGCTCAAAACAGTTTTTATATTAGACGATTACATACTTATTTCTGTCTTAAAATATCGGCATCGGTATAAAATATAATACTTAAAACCATCATTAAAATAAAAGATAAGATAGTCCAATGTTTATCGAATCGTAATCAAGATATTATCGAGACCTTATTTTATATCAATTTGATATCTACAACGAGTGTTTTTCTAGTCTTATTAATGTAGTTTTACTTATTAGCTAATAGGTGAATCAAGAATTTTTATGGGAAACTGAAAAAATAGTTGTAGATCGGATTTTTCCTGTATTCTATACTTGATTTTGAGTAACGACACCTTAAAATTTAATACGCACTTTTTTTTTACACCATTTGTGGGCGTCCAAGCAAAAAGGGTCCAGTGTTCAGCATTTAGTTTCCAAGATATACGCAGTTTTGTAAAGTTGAGTCTTCTTCTTTTCGAGTCGATAACAAACCTGCCTATATAGTCTCGGCCCAAAATTCAGCTACGCGAATCGCACTGTCCGTAGCACACATTAGATCTTCCTGCGTGCAGTTGTTTGGGCACGCAGGGCACGATCTTAAATGCTCCATTGTTTGGGGAACTACCCCACACTTGCACTCCAAGTTGGAACCGTCTGAGAATCCCCACCTAAACAGGTTCTCCTTGCTGCGGCCAAGCAACGCAAGTTGAGTGAAATACCGGCATTTCGCGATTTAATTTTTTTATTCATTATAGCTGAATTATCTGAAAGTTCGTATAGTAAATGACTTTATGTTGTTAATCTATGTAACAAGCAAGTAGAAGTGTGTGTTTTTTTTATAATGAAACTTTAAAAATGCTTTTTAACAAAACAAGGTATTTCAGAGCTTCAACTTTCAATGCCTGGAAAAAATATAGATGCCAGATTTTTAATAATTTTTTGACCCTTATTATTAATTGACTATTGTAAATTCCGAATCTAGTCTTAACTCAATACCCCACTACTGGACCCTTTTTGCTTGGACGCCCACATTTATACATACATAATATATGTAATATAATCCATACAAAATGTATTATTTATGGAATTCCCAATACAATTTTCGACAAGCAAAAGTTGTTCAGGTCACGAGTAGAGCTCCATCTGAAAGTATTGCTTCCTCCTTTTCGCTACACGCTGTATAATCGCAACAGTAGCACCGCCAACATACGTTCTGTGTTAAAATGTTAACAACTTAACCAATAATCATTCGTCAATAGTTATTTCGTAAGGAAGCGCGTGCGCATACCATGTCGTGAGATCGAAATGTCAACGATGTACGGATATATAGAGTGTGTTATGTTAAGAATCTAATAAAATTTTGAATGTCATTGCAGCCTTCACTTTATTGAGATGTTTCACTCTCGAAATCTATAGAATTCACTCTTGGCTAAAAATGAGTAAGCGCGTAGTATAAAGTGCTCCTGGCTACTCCGAGAGTTGTGGGTTCGATCGACACCCTTAGCAAACGTTTCTGTGATGACCAGAATTGTTTGCTTTGTGTCTGGGCGTATTATATATACAGGATGTAACAGAAGTGTGTGACAATACTTCAAGATTGGCTTTTACCCATCAAACTGAACAACTTTTGTTCTACAACTTTTTTGAAATCGCAAAAAAATTTTTGGACTTTTCATACAAACTTGGTTCGCCAGCTGATCGATTTGTATGAAAAGTCCAAAAAAAATTTTGCGATTTCAACAAAGTTGTAGAACCAAAGTTGTTCAGTTTGATGGGTAAAAGTCAACCTTGAAGTACTGTCACACACTTCTGTTACACCCTGTATATGTATTTAAAATTATGTATGTATATTATATTTACATATATATGTATGTATGTATCTTCCCCACTTCCCAAACGCAATATCATCTGCATCTGGCTATCTTATCTACATGCATGAACACATCAATGCTATTAACATTGATGTCTGGCGGCAAGACATAGATAAGATGTTGGTAGCTAGCCAGGCGGGCTTCGCAAATACCATAAACTAAACCGAGTCCTACGAAGTTGGACCCCGTCGGGAATCAAACCCGCGAGCATGAGCAAGCAGACTCGCTATTAGACCACGGAGGCGGTTACTTAAGAGAAAGGTCACTACGGAGACGGGACCCTTGGTGCGAGAATCCGACTTGAACTTGCCTAGTTAATTTATTTATCTTAAAACTAGCTAGCTAAAACTAGTGACAATGTATAATTTCAGTTTTTAGCCATTCTTCCGGGAACACTCGAGTTTTCCGGGAAAAATAGATATCCTATGTGTTAGCCGAGTGCGTTATCTATCTACACCACCTTTCATCCAAATCCGTTCCAAAACTTCGGCGTGAAAGTGGAACAAACTAACAAAAAAAATAAACAAACAAACATCCATACTTTCGCATATATAAAATACTAGCTTCCGCCCGCGACTTCATCTGCGTGGACTTTAGAATTGGATCCAGAGAGAAAGAAAATATTAAGGTGGCGCCATCTATGACGAAGTGGCAATTTTGAGTTTTTAAACATTCCTCCGGGAACCCTTAAGTTTTCCGGGATAAAAAGTATCATATGTATTAGCCGAGTGCTTTATCTACCTACCTACCAAATTTCATCCAAGTCCTTTAAGTAATTACGGCGTGAAAGCGGAACAAAAAACAAACAAACAAACAAACATCCTTACTTTCGCATTTATAATATTATTAGTGAAATGAGATGAGATGAGATAATATAATAAGGGTATCAATTAAACGGTTAGCAAAATATTCGTATTTTGGTGAGCAGAAAAATGTATTTTTGTCGGCAAAAATTACAAGTTGGTCGGCAACTTATGGCCAGCATACATTTTAGATTCGATCAGCAGTTAATGTCATACTGGATTGGATTACTCAAAACGGCAACAAACATTACTCATGACAGCCAATTAAATGTTTTGGCTGCATTAGGTGAGCTACATTTAATCGAATTTTGGTTAGCAAAAATATTATTTTCTTCAGCAAATAAACTTTACTTATCAGTTAGGTATCAAGCACAAAATCGGTTTAGTTAAATTTCCTATTAATTTAATTTTCAGTAAGAGTATCACCCAACGCAGAGATTATTAGAATACTATCTTTGTTTGAGTGGGTGAAATAAGGTTATATAGGAAGCGTTCGTAGCTCAGTGCGGCTTGTGTGGTCGCGTCGATCACGTAGGTTAACTGACTACAGACTCGGATATAACCTGGATGGGTTTGACTGTTAATTGCATTTATCTCGACCGTTTCCGTGCTTCGCTCCGCTTTCGCTCGCCCACTTTAACGAAAACTGCCGATTTTTCAATACAAACGCGACTCAGTTATTTATATATAGCTGACCATTTATTAAATATGCGTACCTCTTAGATAAACTGCCTACAGATATGTTTTCTCGGCTGACGAATTATAAAATCTTGCTAACCAAGTAATTATTTTGCCGCGCGAGTGATTTTTGAGCAGACACATACTAGTTACATTGGTGACAATATTAAAATTTTTGCAGATCAAGGGTTGCAGCCAGATTTTTATTTATTTGCAAACAAAATATTTGTTTTGCTGTCCAAATTATTAAATAGCAGATTTTTGTTGCTAACCAAATTAAAAAACGGCAAACCATTTTATTACTTCTCATATAATAATATTAAGTGAGATGAGATGAGATGCAACTTTTTTTTTTCTATTTGGCATTCCACATCTAATTGAAGGAGTGATTTTGCCAATGTCTCGTGACAAATGGGAGAATCTTCAATAAATAAATTGGCGAAACGCCAATGTCAAGTGAAAGACGCGGCTCTAAGGGTGATGGGCGCTTAAAGACGCTCCACGTGGTGGTTTGTTGTTGGAACTCGCAAAACGGAGCTGTCTCCCGAGTTAATCCTCTTCTTATGACCGCTTAGCACTGAATCGGAATCAGTAGCGTAGCAAGGCGTGGGCGAAGTGGGCCCTCGCCCACGGCCTCGCGCTCAGGGGGGCCTCGCGCGAGGCCCCCTACCTAAAGTGATAACGTAAGGGTGTCATATTTTTACATTAAATTGGCCGCGCGCGAGGCCCCTTTCAGTGCTTGATGGGCTACAAGTAACAGTTGAAAATTTCTATAGAATCAAGTGAAAAACAAAAAAAAAAAATTAAAATCCAATCGTTCAGTTTTATTTAAAAAGGGGTAATATTTTCACATTACAAATGGCATCGCGCTAGGCCCCTGTGAGTATTAAGTGTAGCTAAAAGTAACTGTGACAACCTATACTCAACCAAAACAACCGCGATGGCTATCAGAACGGGGCCTCGCGCGAGGTGTAATATTTTTAGTATTGCTAAGTAACCGTAGCAAAAAAATACTGTAACAACATAAAATATATTCAACGAAATCAACCAATAAACCGCAGAATTCTAAAAAGCCAATAAGTGGAAATGATTTAATATTAAAACTAGCGGGTGCCCGCGACTTCGTACGCGTAGAAGTAGGGTTTTTACAAAAGTTTATATGTTCTGGCTAATATCAAATACCACCTACAGTAAGAGTGAAGGTTTCATCTTAATACCTTAAGCCATTCCATAAATACAGTTTCCAGCTTTTTCCTCAGAATCCCTTTGAGTTTCCACGACCAAATAATATGTATCGAATAATACGAAAGTACCGTAATTAACACGCCTTTTCAAATTGGCCGTAGTTACGACATAATATTAAAATTACCTCCATGCGAGGCCCCTTTTAGTGCTGATCTGAGTATACCTAGTTGTCGGTCCGTCTGTCTGTCTGTCAAGACTCAAGACCCTTTTTCTCAGGAACGCGTATACGTATCATGTTGAAGCTGTGAAAAAATCAAACTTCTATGCCAACGCAATCAAAACATACGACCGTTTTTGCCCAGTATATCTGATTCAATTAAAGACGCGAACCATCTGATGGAATATTAATTCAAAATGAGTTACAAGATATTTACTCCAATGTTTATATTGCTATTAGAATTATGTTGACTATGCCTGTAAGTACAGTTTCAGCAGAAAGAAGCTTTTCCAAATTAAAAATCATTAAAAACCATTTGAGGAATAACATGACGCAGAAGCGCCTCTCTGCTTTAGCAGTATTATCAACGAAGCAGAGTTGGCTTATAAAATCGACTATAAATCGTTATTATTATCCTTCAGTAAAGCAAAGACCCGAAAGGCCTTATTTTTGTAAAATTTTATAAAATAAAATATTCTAAACATATGTTTTGATTAATATTTTCTAATATTAGGTGCTATACCTATGAAATTGCTGATTAGTTAAAAAAGTTAAAAGACAAAATTAATATAAAATAATTAAGGTTTTAAAACAACTAACAAGTTTCAAAGTACCATTGGACATTTAGAAATAAAATAATGCTTGCTAAATGCACGTTGTCTGAATAATTTGAGAGCACAGTGGTGTAGAAACTATGAAAATGGATTTTTTCGTCATCGAAAATCGCCATATTTTCGTTAAAAAAATACTTATTTTTTATTTTTGTAGGCTACACTTATCCCAGCTTGTTATTCGTTACCATATGTATTTTTGAACATATTGCGCATAATATTTCACGATTTTCAGATAATTTCGATTTTTTTTGGTAGAAAAAATTGACCCAATTGGCCTCTAAGAAAACGCCAATACAGTATTTATTGCAACCCTACTCAGTCAGTTTTTACTTGAGAGAATATTTTGATGGAAGTGAATTCATTTTTGGGGTAATATTATTCTGTTGAACTTTCAAAACTGAAATGGCAATTTCATAGGTAAGCACCTAATACATTCCCGCAGATTCCTTCCCGAGCTGCTATTTATTCTCAATTAATTTTTTGTACGTTTTTCATTCAGTTTGTCTTTACCAGTCAATATCGAGCCTGATGGAAGGAAGTAAAAAAATATTTTTTTTGCGTAGGTACGTAATAAAATACATTCGACACTATCGGTCAGTAAAATACATTTCAGTTAGGTAGGTAGTGGAAATAACCCCGTGAAGTGAAGTGACGACCATCTTATAATACCTATGTAAAATTTCTGAAAGATGGGGGGCCTCGCTGTGTGACTTTGCCCACGCCTAGATTACACCTTGCTACGCCACTGATCGGAATCACAGCTATTTCCCCATCACAAAAATAACGTTGAGACTACTCTAAAACGGAAATAATTAAAAAATTAACTCAGCAGACGTGTGCTCAGTGCAAGGCCCGGCAACCAACCGAGATGCAACTTATCCAAGCTGCTACCACCGTGACATATGGCATCACCTGGCCCTAAGTTCAAAGTCAGTTGGCCCACGAGCCCATTGTTTTAAAATATCTACAATCCCATGAGCAAGTAATGTGTGGAAGAATTCTTGTAATTCGTCATCCGAATAGAAGGAAACACTGAATATCATAGGTTTAATTATGTCATTAAATTGTTCAGGGAAAAACACACGTCACTGGTAAAACATGGAAATAATCACCCAGTTTCAAGATGGGTTTAGTTAAAAAAATATAAGTCATACACTCCCTGCCCCCCTCTATTTTTTGTATTTTGTGTTTGTAAATAGTTATAATCACGAGTTTGTTTGGATTGTTTGTGTATGATTGAGGCGTTAAAGTATCAAGAAAGAACAAAAAAATGAACCTATTTTATATGTATTTATAATACTTACTAATTTTCTTTTTTAATAAGTTATTAAAAAAGAAAATTGAGGTGAATTATATGACTTAAGTACTAGCGGAATACATTGGAAACGAACTATACCTATTGTGTTCTGTCTGCGCTCTTTGGGGCCATCCGTAAATTACATCACACGAATTTCATGATTTTTTTATCTTTGTCACATATGGTCACATGTGTGGACCCCTCCCTAGTGTAACGTGACATTTTTTGCAATATTTCGTCCAGAATTGAAAACAGAAATTCCAAAATTATCATTTTTTTTATTATTTATTGTGACGTTACGACGTTTTTGACTCCCCCTACCCCTTGTCACATTATATCGTTGACCCTCCCTCCCCCTTAACGTGTAACGTAATTTGTGGATGGCCCCTTTTGTTATGGAACCCTGACGAAACTAATTATTTGATTTGATGACTAAATCAAACATACTCATAAAATTAATAATCGATAAACAAATCATTGAAATAGAACTTTATTAAATAAAGTAAACATTTGAGTAATGGTCACCGACCGCGCATAATGTCATCTAAAACTTAATAATACTAATAAAAATATTTACAAAACCTTCGCTTTTAGCGTACTTACACTGGTAAATGGAGAACCTTGGCAAATATTCTATTTACATTGAACTTACATTAACTGACTCGATGATGTAGTGATTAGAGCTCCTGACATCACGCCGAGGGCCGTCGGTTCGATCTCCGCTCATGGCAAACAGTGTGATAGGCAGATTTTGAGTCTGTTGTAATCAGTCTCCAGCACCACATTTCGAATGTGTCTTATCTTTGTCTCTCTCTGGCTCGTATTTTTAAGCGACTTCAAAAAAAGGAGGAGGTTCTCAATTCATCGGTTTTTTTATGTATGTTCACCGATTATTCGAAGACGCCTGAATCGATTTGGAAAATTATTTTTTTGTTTAAAAGGGTATACTTCACAGGTGGTCCCATATAAATTTAAAAAATTTAAAATCAACAAAAACATAGCAAAATTGGAGTTGTTGCGATTGAAGTCGGTTGTTTTTAACGTATTCATCCATGTTTCTTTTCTGTATTCCGTATGTAAATAACATATCCAGGCAATACAATAATTTGCCATAGTTTTACCATAACGATTGTTATGGCATAACTACGGCCAATTGGGGTCGGAAGTGAAAACTTTTTCTACCACTAGGTAAATAAAAGAAACGTATTTTCCACAGGTCCTCGCTGTGATAGCCCAGTCCTCAAGCCAGAAAGAAGAGAGGATCATCAGGAACGACTTCGATGGACCAAATCCCGATGGGTCCTACAAATGGGCATTCCAAACAGGTAACCCCTTTTGTTCTATGACTTAGCTTTTAAAAAAGCAAAAAAACGCCTTTGCTTTTGTTTTTCATCCACAATAATATTTATAAGCCGTTGGCATTTTCTCACCTGGTGGTAATGACAATGCCGAAGATGGAAGCGGGGTTACCACGATTCCCCAACGCATTAAAGAACTGGTTTACCTTACTACCACAGAGTTTATACTAACAGTCAAGCAGAGTATTACAAACTTGGGCTGCGCCAGGAATCGAACTCGCTTCCTCTTCATGTACTAATCACCACTACGCAACGGTGACAGTTAAATTATTGCACACTTAAGATTAGAGAGGTACTTAGTTTCCAAATTCTCCAAAGGTAATTATGTAACTACGCCTACGCACTGTTTAGTTTCGCAAATAAATACTATTGATACTTGTTATAATACGATATCTTTGTACTAGACGCGGTCGTGGCTCAGTGCGGCTTGCGTAGTCACGTCGATCACGCAGGTTAACTGGTTACTGATACGGTCATGACCTGGATGGGTTTGACTGTTAGTGGCATTTATCTCGATCGTTTCCGTGCTTCGCAAGGCACGTTAAGCCGTTGATTCCGGCTGCTATCGCTAGACAGCAGTCGTTAAGCCATGTCGGAAGCCTATAGGCGGCTTGAAAACTTTTGTCGCTGGGGTTAGCCACTAGCCCCACAACCTCCACCAATCCGGACTTGGCCCCCATGTGTGGAGTATGGCCTAACATTCCCGATGTATAGGAAGAGACCCGTGCCCCTGCAGTGGGGACGTAATGTGTTGTTATAGTGCCACCAACTTATCTGTAGAACGGAAAAAAGTGGAACTACTGACGCCAAATATGAAAACGTCATTTTGTTGTTGTTAGTTTGTATAGAATTTTCGATAGTGGCACCATCCTTCATTCTACATATAAGTTAGTGACTGAAGTTTAATATAATAAAAACGTCCCAAAACGTATTCACACCACGCTTAATAAACGTATTTACATAACTAAAATTAGAAGGTCAATTCGCATACGGTTTTATTAAGTTATGGCTCTTCTAAGGTCAAATATTACATTAGTGGATGTTACTAATCGCAAGTGTTTTAAAATGTTAAACGTAATATGAGTGCTACTTATTATAATTCGAAATTCTTGCCCAATATTATAAATGTCAAAGTGAGACTGACATTAGAGTAAAAGTAACGCAGGACAAACTGTCAACTAGATTGCATAACATGGGTCATTTATCTCGTAAAATGCGCACTGGCGCCGCCGCCGACTCCATAGGGCCTGGGGGTACACGAGCCACCCAATTACATTATCAGCGGGGTTGAGCCCCCCAATATTTTATATTAAAATACTGGTAATTAGACCGTGGAAGAGCCATGCTTCGGCACAAATGGGCCGGCTCGACCGGAGTGATACCACGGCCTCACAGAAAAAATACCCAAGCGGGCGAAGCCGTGGTCGAAAGCGTGTTACAATAGAAAATATATGGAAAAAACCGCCCCAGCCCCCCAATATTTTTATGAAGTCGGCGCCCCTGAAAATGCGCTAAAGTCTTTCTTTGCGCTAAAGTCTAGTTTTCTGGGAATCCTAGGAGTTATTCAAGAATGAGCGTGTATTCCTCAATATTTTCCATGCATATAATATTCAAGTGGATGAGAAGCGTCCTTTATTGGAATGTTGGGCGCTGTACACAAAGCTTCCAGTACTTACTAATAGTTAGTAACTATATGTCGTAGTATAACTACATAGCTAGGGGCCGTCCATTAATCACGTGATGTTTTTAGCAACTTTTTAGACCCCCCCCTCCCCCCTGGTGATACGTGGTGAGGTTTTAGACTACCCCCGCACCCCCTACCAAAGTCACGTGTATTTTTTTGGTACAGAATATTATCTTTAAATACAGGTATAATGTAATTTAATTCTGGAAAATTAAGCTCTGTGATAAAAAAATCCAGACAGACATTAAGGTTGCAGGTTGCTTCTGACTGCCTGAAGCCATTTCGAACCTTGGGAAGAGTTAAAAACAACAGTCCCACGTTTGGAAATTACTCTAGAAATCGCGCGTTCAACGAAAAATAAATACACGTGATATCTCCCCTCTTGTGATATTTTGTGATTTTTTCTGAATCCCCTCCCACCCTTTTGAGCCTCACGTGATTAATGGACGATCCCCTAGTAAGAACTACTACTCGTCGTTGAAAAACTCACAAGCGACGAAGGATTCCTAATCAAGACTTTTATTAGCCACAATCTGTAAGCCCTTAGAGTTTTCTCACCTGGTGGTAATTGATGATGATGCAGAGGACAGAAGCGGGCTTACCAAGATCCCCCAACGCAATGGGTAACTGGCTATCTTATATCCATGCCAGAACACATCAATGCCGTTAACAATTATGTTTGGTGACATAACTTCGATAAGATATGGTGGTGGTTAGCCAGGCGGGCTCAGAAACTACCTTACCAACAAGCAAACGAAGTCCTAAAAAGTTAGACCCCGCCGAGAATCTAAGACCTTCTAATGTGAAGCGAGCGGGCCGCAAGACCATAGAGGGCGGTTAAAGAATAATTGACCACGCTGAATACGTTAAAAACAACCGACTTCAATCGCAACAACTCCAATTTTGCTATGTTTTTGTTGATTTTCTCAAAAACCGCTGAATCCATTTCGATAAAATTTATATGGGATCACCTGTGTACCCTTTTAAACAAAAAAAGAATTTTCTAAATCAGTTCAGGCGTCTTCGAGTAATCGGTGAACGTACATAAAAAAAAAGATTCCGACGAATTGAGAACCTCCTCCTTTTTTTGAAGTCGGTTAAAAATTATACTTAGGTACTTTCCTAAACTCATCGGTCAGATTATGAAGGGGCGTATCCAACAAATGGTAAACTTAAAATAAACCTAACAATTAAAGGGAGCTCGTTCTTGTTCTAAATAATAGCCTCGTTAACTACGTAAAAGCTTAAGGCACTAAGTTGGAATAGTTCTTCGCAGTAACTTTTTAACTTTTTCTTATGATCACCTTGTGACCTTGTAGTAAAGTTGTAATTTGCTTCATGGTTTGATTGACGAACTGGGACTCCATTTTTTGCAGAGGGCGGCATTTTCCACGAGCAGCGAGGCTCACTCCAGCCAAGTTCGACAGGAGAAGACGCATTGGTAGTGGAAGGGCAGTACCAGTACACAGCCCCTAATGGACAGGTACCTAGAGAGCAGATTGATCGGGTTTCAGCGGGATTTGATCAAATCACTGATTTTATCATGTCCCTGCGACATATAGACTTCTAAGGTTTTCCAGTAATTTACAAGTAATTAAAGCTTTCTGTACTTTTTCAAAATTTTAGGCTCAGTACTCAGTAGTTTCGGAGACATAAGAAGGAGGGAATGGTCAATTTTGGTCAATTATCTTAAACAAATTTTAATTTTTAATTTTAAAATAATAAAAAATTTGCATTTGGGATATACGAATCCCTTTTATTTGATTTATTATGTCAAACGGTACAGATCATGGAAATAATAAGTACACTGACCCACAGAGATATCTGAACCGCTACTAAAGCTATTCGTGATACATGGTGTACTTATTACGGAGAGGTTCAGATATCTTTGTGGCTGCCTGTACTACGTACAGAGAGCAAACTCATTTTTTAATTTTCTGATAATAAGTATGCCCCCCAGAAGTGCCACACTCAAAATTCATTTACTTAGGATACAGGTCCGTATTTGGGTCACAAAAATAAATAAATATCCGGGACAAATCACACACGGTCATCTGGCCCCAAACTAGGATTCCCTGTGTTATGGGAGCCAGAGACTGATATACATACACATGTACGTTTTTAAATACAAACATTATGTAGATATAATACACCCAGACACAGAGCAAACTAATCTGCTCATCACAGAAATGTTTGCCACGGGTGGGGATCGAACTCACGACTCTCGGATCAGTAGTCAGGAGCGCTAACCACTGAGCCACCGAGTCTGTCAAATCTAAGTATACACTCATGTACGTACCTATTAAACAACTTAATCGGTCAAGTAAATTCAGGGCTGTATTTAACCTATTGGGAGGCCCTGGGCACTTTTGGCTAATGGGGCCCCAGCAGAAGACATAACGCAGTCAGTTATCAGAGTTGCCAGTGTTAGGTTAGGCCTTTTGTTCATTAAAATATATTTTTAAAAATAAATTGGTCAAATTAATTCTATAATAATAACAAAAATATAATCATATTTTATACATGATCTTAAAAAAGTGCGTTTGAAATTTGAAGGGGTTTCTCAGAATTAAGTACCGATAAAATACAGTAAAAAATCCGATCTACAGTAAATTTTTTTTCAGTTCACTATATTATGATTTTCTTACGTAGGTCATCATCATCATCATTTATTTCAAAAAACAGTCTTGCTGTGTGCGAAACAATAATAGTAACTTAAATCTAACAATAAATATCAAATTACTAATGGATAATCAAATAAAAAATAAAATAAAAATAGGATTACATTATAAAATAATGTACATATTTAAATGTCATGAAAAGTATAACATTTTTTTTCTAATAATAATGATTTTAATTTATTCTTAAAAACTGTAAGTCTAGTTTCTGCTTTTATTTCAGTCGGAAGTCTATTGAAGAATGCCACGGCTTGATGTAATGGACAATGGTTCACAATATTTAAACATGGCTCCATAATATGATGCAAGTCTTTTCTTCTAGTACTTAAACGCAACGCCATCTCATTTGATTCAAATACTGATTTGTGTTTCATCAAGTCCACCAATAGAACAAGAATGTAAAGACCGGGAACAGTTAAAATTTGGAACTTTTTAAAGTAATCCCTGCATGAATCCAATGGAGGAATTCTGGCTATCGTTCTAATAGCTCTCTTTTGAACTGTGAAAGCTTTTGTCAAATTATATTTATAACCATTTCCCCAATACTTAATACTGTAACGTAACCTTGATTCAATTAAGGCAAAATAAACTGACTTTAACTGCTCTAACGACAAAATATCCCTCAAGCTCCTCAATGCATAATATGCTGAGCTTATTGAACTCTCCAGGGTACTTAGTTCTGGCTTCCAATTTAATAAAGAATCAATTTGAATACCTAAGAATTTTACATTATTTACTACCTCTATGTTCTCATTATTTAAAACTAAACTACGATAATCTCGATTTCTTGCAGTAGGTTTAAATAGAATTGCATTTGTTTTTTGAGGGTTGAGCATCAAGTCATTTGCCTCAAACCATGAATGAAAAGCAGCTAAAGTAGTATTTACACTGTCGTTCAATTCTTTAACGCTATTACCTGACAAAACTGCATTTGAGTCGTCGGCAAACAACACTAATTTAGCATTTGGCACTTTAGAAATGACATAATTTACCAAGTCATTGACAAATATTATAAAGAAAATAGGGCCCAAAATAGAACCTTGTGGAACACCTCTAGTAATATTTATAAGTTCGGAAGTTTTAGTTGTTTCCTTGTTGTCATTTCCCATTGATTTTATCTCTACAAACTGTTTTCTGTTTTTAAGATATGATTCCAGTAATTTCAACGATCCTGCCCCTGACACCATAGTGTTCAAGTTTGTTCAATAGTATACTATGATTAACCATATCAAAAGCTGAGCTTAAATCTAAGAATACACCGGCAACTTTAAGCTTTTTATTTAGTTTCATTATTACATCGTTAACTAAGGCATCAATAGCATCCGCAGTACCAATTCCTTTTTGATAACCGAATTGTCTAGTAGTTAAAACCTGATTTTGGGACAAATGAGCAAGTAATCTGGATTTTATAAGTTTCTCAAAGATCTTGGACAATGTGGGCAGGAGAGATATAGGCCTATAATTACTAGGGTCAAGCTTGCATTTCTTCTTATAGATTGGTAGGATCTTTGCAATCTTCAATTGGTCTGGAAACGTACACTCCTCTAAACATTTATTGAAAAATGTAGCAAGACATTTGTCAAGTAGATCAATATTGTCTTCTATTACTGAAATGGGGATTTCATCATATCCACATGACGTTTTCGGTTCCATCCTTTTTACAATGCCAGAAATTTCTGTAGAAGACACAAACCCAAAATTCATATCATTCTGCACCCGCGCAGTGTGATCAGTTAAATACTTCAAAGCCAGTTTACAATTTCCAGAGGAAGGTAAGATGCTATGGTCAAAATGCATTGAAAAAACCTTAGCTAATTCTAATGGATCATTTACAATTTTATTATTTATTTTTAATACTATATCTTGACTCTCGCTATGTTTGTTATTTCCTCTAACTTTATTGACGACTTTCCAAACCCCTTTCGCCTTATATCTTTCCTTATCAATATTGGCCTGTACTGCTCGATTCTTAGCTTCCCTAAGTACCCTCCTATAAATATTCATATATACCTTTTTGTATGTAATTATACTGATATCATTATTTGAATTATTCGCGTTGCACAAAACTCGTTTCATCCTACTGGACACCTTAATACCTCTTGTAATCCATTTTACTTCTCCTATATTCTTTACCTTAACTTTTTTCTTTTTTTTCTGAAAGTTTGTTTTAAATGTACCTTTTAGTTTTGCCTAAAATCCATTTATTCCTAGGCTATTCCAGTCGATATCTTTAACATTTTGTCTAAAATTATGATTATTGGTACGACTGAAAATTCTTCTTTCAATAAATACTACTTTTTCGATCCATCTTTCACGCATACATTTTTCTACCATTAGGCTTGCCATTATAGCCGCGTGTCCATCTGCAAGTCCGTTATGATCAACCGAGGCATTCTCAACAGAGTCCATCTCAATATTCGTTAATATGTTATCAATACAAGATTTGGAATTATTTCTTATAAATGTGCTAGTTTGTATAAGTGTCCGGAAATTATAACATTGCATAAGGTTCAGGAAATGATTTCTCTTGCAATCGTCATTGAATAAGTTAACATTGAAGTACTATGAATGGTTGATGAATTTAAGAATTTGTATTGGAATCTGATTTTTTTAACATACTGGATAAAATATAACTTTAGTCAAGAAAAAAAAATCATTCATTCACTTTGATTCATTATCTATAATCGTATAGAAAATAGTATTACAGTCAATGAGTATAGATTTAAGGGTTATCGGATGTTGATCTGGCAGGAAATAGGGGGCCCCATACATGTGGGGGCCCTGGGCACTTATCCAGAATGCCCAGTCAGAAATAGAGGCTTGCACCTTGTTTCTTTGTTTGTTTGTAAACTGTTTTAGGTATTATTAGAAGATATTTCATTACTTATCCAATTTAAAAAGGGACTTACTGCAGTATAAATACTAGAGCCACGTTGAAAAGCTGGGTCAATATGACTGGCGACACCGATTATTTGCCCTCCTTGTAGCAGAGGACCTCCTGAATCACCCATTAATGCTGTGTACTTTTCTTTTTGAGAACATTTCGCCACAACACATAGCAGGAATCGTACGAGCAGTCTAAACAAGTTGTTTCCTACTGGTCTTGAACAGGGTATTAATATTCCACGTCCGACTTTCCGATGCTTAGGGTCATTCAGTATGGCAAACTTAGCGGCTTTTTTCTCGTCGCTTAAGATTGATCGATTTACAGAAGTGATTCCGTAACCGACGAGCGTTACCGGCAAGCCAGTCAGCGTCTGGTAGTCTACGGACGAGACACGGCCGTACGACGCGAGGGACACTTTGGCAACCTTCGCCAAACCGATGTCGTTAACCACAGGCATTTCCGGGATATAATGAGGAGGCCATAACATTAGTATAATTGCGCTGTATCTTGCCGGCGTTTCATTTTTAACTGTGTTTCCGTAACGGATCCAGCTTGAGGTATAATCGTCGCGAGGCCTTACACAGTGCCCCGCGGTGAGAACCCATTCGTTGGAGATTAAAGTTCCCGAACAAGTTCTGACGAATTCATCATCATCCACGTGATCTTTGAATATATTGCCATACTCTTGTATGATTACTTCTCGTTTAGTTACCAAAGCGACCACATAGGGGTAACTGTCGTTAATGTCGTCGACACCTTCATATATTCTCAGCGACGATTTAGGCACATTATTTTTTAACGCAAATGCGATTTCTGAAAAAATTGTTAATTTGAAAACTGCTCCCATAAAAATATATATCACGTTTTTTTTGCAGTATTTGTACAACATCTTTCCGGTTTTGTTATAGATTAAACGTTATTGTTGTTATTTTGTTATAGTGGCAGTTAAAGGTTATTGGAAATTGGTTATAGTTTATTTATTTTTTATCGAGTAGGTATGTAACTAGATTGAAACAGGTATTGCATAGTTTCTTTTAGGTACTATTGCTTACTACAACATGAACACAGGAGCGGTTTATTCACGTCCAACTTGACAAGCAAACAAAATAGTTCATAGGTACGTATATGCATTTCCACTGACTAGGAAGTTAGGATCATGTAAAAAATAAAAACTTTAAAAATAAGTTGGTACTTAACATTATGATATATCTGTTATAATTATGTAAATAGTTTAATAATTATAACTTATTAATTCCTAAGACCACACTGTACCCAGTTCAACTGTAAATTTTCTATTCTATTCTATTCTCATTTAAAAACTCCATATTATGTCCAATGAAAAAATACGTAAATACAGGGCGTTACAAAAATACCCCTAATGAATTAAGGGTGTTAAAGATTGTCGTGTAAGGAGTGTGGACTCCTTACACGACAATCTTGTAATAATGTTTATTTAACAAAACCTTAAATAAGTTTTGCGTAAACTATTTTTTTTAAATCATAAATAGTCCCCGCCGTTTCAACCATTAGGGGTATTTTTGTAACATCTTGTATAGTATGGTTTTACTGTGGAATTTAAAGTCAAAGTATATTTATTGAAAACCATAGGTATATTAACATAACTGACTGTAAACTGTTATTTTATATAATGGTAGAGGGGTAGAACAATCCTAATATTTTACATTTATACATATGAAAGTTTGGATGTTTTTTACTCGATCACGTAAAGACGATTCAACGGTTTTGCATGGATACAATTTTAAGGGGTTACTCAGAATCAAGTATAAAATACAGGAAAATAATTTTTAAAAAATGCGATCTAATTATACTTAATCCCATACTTAATTTTCCATTCAGAGTAAGTATGGTAATCTGAAAAAATAACTGTAGATCAGATTTTTAAAATATTTTTTCGTGTATTCTATACTTCTGAGAAACCCTTTAAAATTTCAAACGCACTTTTTAACGTCCTATACATATAATTTTACAAACAAAATATAATTTTAAATTAGTTATTGTTATGGAATTAATTTGATCAATAAAGAAAAAAAAATTGCCAAACACTGGCAACTCTGTTTGCTTAATGTTTTCTGTATTACAACTGGGGCCCCATTATCCAAAAGTGTCCAGGGCCTCCAATAGGTTAAAGACGGCCCTGAATTTACTAGACTAGGCCGATTAAGTTGTTTAATAGGTATGTACAGTTGCGTTCAAAAGTGCGATCCTACGGTTAGAACAGACAGACAGACAGAGATTCTTTGGCATTAATAAAACATATTAGCAAGCATAGCATAGATTGGAAATATTTTTGTGATTTGATTAGAATTGTAACGAAAGTCATATCATTTCAGGTGATAAACCTCCTGTACCGAGCTGACGAGACAGGCTTCCACCCGAGCGGAGACCATTTGCCGACGCCGCCGCCCATCCCGCCGGCCATACAGAGAGCACTCGACTTCCTCGCCACTAAACCACCTCCAATAGACGGGGACTATTAGGAAGAACAAGGGGGCCCATAACTAGGGCTTTTAATCGGAGTTCCGGAGTTTTATAACTTCGGAGTTTGGACATATTTGGAATAAAATGTGTTTTTTTTAATTCAAAGTTAAATGACTCCAAAATGCTAATGAAACTTGATATCCAAAAGATTGTAGAAATAATACTTCTACAGACATGTTTGCGTTCTTGTAAATTCTTTAAATATCGATAAAACCGAAGCCAAATTTGCAGTCCCAGACTTGAATGCTCAACCTCTAAATTCCATAAAATTGTTACTATAAGTACCCCATTTCTTTAGGTAAGTACTTATCAAAACGCAAAAAACCATATCTTTTTATTGAAATGTGCATGTTAGGTAAAATTCTGATATTTCTTCAAATGCTAGTAGATACTTAGGTACTACGGTTATTTTGAATTTCTATTAAACACACAATTAATTCTACTTGTTTCGGAGTTTTGACATAGAGATATCGATAAAAAGACATATCAAGATATGTTTATTTCAATACCTAAAGAAATGGGGTATACCTACTACAACTTGTTTGCCGGTACAAAAACGCTCAAGGTCATTGATCGATTTATCCTAAACTGAAAATGAAAAAATGGAAAATCTTTATTTGGCACATTTAGAGTAGGTTAGGTACTAAAAAAATAATGTGTAGCCCTAACTCCTAAACTAGTCCACAGACTCTATCTTAGGAGTCAGTTCCTTCCCGTAATATACAGGGTGTAAGGGACAGGTTTCCGAAAACTTTAAGGGCTTGCTCAGTAGACGAAACTGAACAACTTAACACAAGAATTTTTTTAGGAAACAAAAAAAAATCGGCTTCTCCATACAAAATTATAATCTTGATTGGACAGTTTGTATGGAGAAGACGTTTTTTTGGTTTCCTGAAAAAAATCTTGTGGAAAGTTGTTCAGTTTCGTCTACTGAGCAAGCCCTTAAAGTTTTCGGAATTCTGTCCCTTAAACCCTGTATAAAAAAACGGCTGTTCCAAAATCGGACACTACATACTTATGCCTTTACGAAAAAGGACTTTCTCACATTTGAATTTACCGCGTTCAATCTTTTTTTCGATAGCTCCTAAAATAAAATATTTGAATTTACCGCGTTCAATCTTTTTTTCGATAGCTCCTAAAATAAAATATTTGAATTTACCGCGTTCAATCTTTTTTTCGATAGCTCCTAAAATAAAATAATCGAGATACCGAGCTACGGATCACGGCAGTTAATAAAGCATTTTGAAAGTTTAAAAGCAACACTTCCTCATGTAAAATTATGAAAATGGCGTATTCAGTGTTTTATTTTGGAACAACCGAGTAATAAAGTACACCTTAAGTTACAGTTCATTCCAATAAAAAAAAAGCAAAAGGTAAACAAACTTACTATGGAACTGACACATGTCAATGTCATCTGCATACTACCTTTGTTTACCTTTTGGTTTTATTTGATTGGAATGAAGTATAGATATTAGACTTATTATACAGGGTGTAACAAAATTAGTTTTATAGAGTTATAGTTTATACCGGGTGTAACAAAATTGGTGTAGGACCCCTTAACTGGGGATTCTACTCATCGTACTGAACAACTTTTGTTCTACGACTTTGCTCAAATCGCAAAAAAAATTGGACTCTCCATACAAAAATGGCAAATGATAAATTTGTATGAAAGGTCCAATTCTTTTTTGTGAGTTAAGCAAAGTCGTAGAACAAAAGTTGTTCAGTACGATGAGTAGAATCCCCAGTTAACGGGTCCTACACCAATTTTGTTACACCCTGTATAAACTATAACTCTATAAAAATACTCGGGCATGTACAAAAATAGCGTAAGTTTAGCATAAGTAAATGTAAGTATAAATAAATAAAACAAATTGCAAATGATTAGTAACAATAATTGTTTTATTTGTTCTTTTTTTATATATTATATGATAACAACGCACCTTGAAGATATAATAATTATATAATCTATATAAATCCTTTAGATGGACAAAAAAATCGACTCAAAGTTTCATGCAAGACTTTTGGAAAATTAACTCAATCTAGCAAAATAAAACTAAACCAAAAGTTCAAAACTGTGTGTTTAATGCTCAAATGCTAAATGCTGTGAGTGGCTCTAGATTGACAAAATTAAATAAAAACGAGAAGATATTAAAACGTTATATTAGTGCCAAGCCTAAAGATACACTGACTTAAGACTGTCTACAATAAATGCTACTTAAAATCTATGTCAAACACAAATGCTATGTTAGTTAAACTAATATTAGGCCGCGATCAATGTGCAAAGATGACACGGCTAAATATGCAAAATGTACGTGCTTCGTACATATTCCCCTCTCAAGAAAAGAAAGAAACAAACATAAAATTACAGTTTACATTAAAAACAGTATAGAGTATGAAAATAATAAATGTTAAAAATAAAAATGCTTAAATGTATCTATTGATCATTCTTAATTATAAACGGTTTACTAGTGTCAAATTTCACTGAGTTTTTTGAAGATATAGTTTTTGATACACTAACATCACTCAAGGCGCTATGCACTGCACTACCAACTGTACGTACACTCACTCGCGGTAACACTTCACTGTACACATCCTCCTTGCGAGTCCGCGGCGGCGTGTGAGGGGGCAGTGGCGGTTGTAGCGGCGCGCTGCTGTGCCTACCACTGCGTGGCTGGTGGCTGCTAGTAGTGCTAATCTCCAGATCATTGCTTTTGGTTCTCGTGTTCGTTACAAACCTGGTTCTTAGTTTCCGACAGGTAATTATGATCGTTATGACCACACCAATAGTAACTAGTGAGTATATCATGATGTAATGATGCAGGTCATGAGATGAAACATTCTGTATATCTGTCTGTTCTTTCAACGCTTTAATGTCATTGTTTATTTTGTTAAATTGTCGTTCATGGTTTATAGGTTGATAGGATATATTTGATATAGATGTGACTAGTACTTCATTCAGAGTGGATATTTTCGGTAAACTTAATTTGGACTGGTGTTCCAAAAAGATTTGACTGCTTTGGTCGTTATTTGCGTATAGCATAAAGGTGTCTCCTTTCAATACACAACCTTTACCTATTGTAATCAGTCCGCTATGACGTAGCGTCTCTGACGTCAGGCCAGCTGGACATAGAATGCGGACTAAGCACTCGTCACAACATGAGTATAACCACGTGTTTTGTTTATGTAGTTTTGTCCATTTATCAATGCATGGCCGTAGTTCTGTATTGCAATATACAGTATGTTGTTTATTATTTGTTTTTAACTGAATGTCACAAATTGAATTTTGTAGTTTAATTGAATATATAGGGTGATTAACTGGACATAATAATGTTTGTTCTGTGAGTTTTTTGCAATCATGAATGTAGGTAATATCTAGTGGGATAAATGTGTCTTTATTTATGTTAAATGCTATTATCTCAGATGCAGGTATAACATTTAATGTACTTTCATTACTGATCATATGAGGAATGCTTATTAATTTGTCTAATTCGTACTGCTCGTCACTTAATAGGGGTATTTTAACCTCCATGATTAAATATTGCTTAGTGAGTCTTGCTGAAACTCGGAGCAACCTGTACATATCTCTTATATTGTCTCGTACATCAGGTAATGTTAATTTGCTTTCTAAGTGTCGGGATATTCTATCTAACTCACTTTGTAATTGTTGAGGAGACAGAAAATGTAAATCAATGTGACCATGATACATATCAGTTAGAGTATTGATCAGTGCTTGTTGTATGCTTTTTAGATTTTTTATCATGTGATCAGCTGCTATACTCGTTGTCATTATGTAAAATGCGTTTGTCATTTTTGTTTCTAATATTTCTGTCTTCCAGTTCTGATTATTCATGAAGTCATTTAATATATTAAATTGTTTATTCATTGTTGCTTCATTGCGTTTTAAAATATTATGTTCTGCTTCTAAAATGCTAGTCTGGTTTTTTATTAAAGTCAATAGATGATGTTCATTTTTTTCAACTGTCTTGATATCATTTTCATATTGTTCAGCGAATCTTTCATCGAGTATCCCAAATAATGTATTAGCAACATAGCCTATTCCATTAATAAGCCCTCTTTTAAATCTGTTTATGTGTGTTGATTGTGATGTAAGCAACATGTTATAATATTCCAAGTCGTGTAAATCTTGTTCTAATTGATTTATCATAATCTGATATTGCATTATCCATTCTGGATCTTGTTTGTCAGTTATGTGTCTGACATACTGTTCTAAGATATTAACATTTTCCCAGTAACTTGTCATATTATAGTACAAAATCAATTTCCACTCATCTTTGATCTCTTGCATGTCGCCGATTTTGTCAAAATAGATTGTCTGATTAGTTTTTAGCGTGGTGATATGATAATTGCTAGTATCCTGCTGTATCGAGGGGGTGATTAATGCCATAAGGAACAGAAATGTAGAGCAAAGTAAAGTTTTCCATGACAATTTGTTAGTTTTTCTAGGTCGACGTGTCGTGATTTTATCATCATTTACATTTTGTGCTATATTATCGTCTTGATTATTATTTAATAACGTCACTAACTTTATAATAGGACGTTTTATTAAACCATTCATTGTCTTTATTGTTACGACTCTTGTATGACCATCTTTTCCTGGATGTAACTCAACTATTCTCCCGAGTGGCCACTTCCCTGCTGGTAGATTTTCGTCTTTAATGCAAACAATGTCATTGACTTGATGATTTTGAATCGGCCTTTTCCATTTTTGGCGTGCTTGTAGTTGTTGTAAATATTCTCTGGACCATTTTTTCCAAAATTCAGAACACATTCTTTGAATGATTTGCCATCTCTTTCGTGTATCATAGTTATTATTCTCTGTTTCTGGGATTAATAGAGTCGAGCTTCCTGTTAAAAAGTGGCTTGGTGTTAAACATTCCAATTCAGTGCTGTCTTCTGTTAATGAACATAATGGTCTGGAGTTTAAACAGGCCTCAATTTGACATAAAAGAGTTGTAAATTCTTCGTATGTCAATTTTTGTTCTCCTATCACTCGGTTGAGATGGTACTTCATGCTCTTGACAGCAGCTTCCCATAGTCCTCCTGCACTTGGCCATGCAGGTGCATTAAAATGCCATCGTATTCCCATTTCACCGATGCTATTCAAAAGGGTTTTGTCAATGCATGTTAAACATTCCTTGTACTGTTGCCTTAAGATGCGTTCAGCGCCAACAAAGTTAGTTCCATTGTCACTGTAGACATCTGATGGTTTTCCTCTTCGCGCGCAAAATCTTTTAAACGCGGCTAAGAATGCTGTGCTGGTAAGGTCAGAAACCAACTCCAAATGTATGGCTTTTGTTGCCAAACAAATAAAAACTGCTATATATGCTTTCAATGTTTTTATTCCGCGACCTTTATTAGCCTTTTTTTATCCACGTGACCAGTATAATCGACCCCAGTGTGTGTGAATGGTCGTGATGCTGTTACTCGGGGTTGTGGTAAATCAGCCATTATTTGTGTTTGCTTCTTAGCGTTAAATCTGCGACATATGACACATTTATGTATTTGTCTTTTAACTGCTTTGTAACCCCCGATGATCCAATATTTTTGTCTTAAATATGCTAGTGTAAGTTTTGGACCACCATGTAATAACTGTTTATGTGCTTGCTCAATTATTAAATCTGTCAGTTTGCTATTATGGGGTAATATCATGGGGTGTTTTGCTGATGTTTGTAGGTCTGAGTTACTTAATCTTCCGCCCACACGCAAAATATTTTTGCTATCTAATTGTGGGTTCAGACTCAAAATGTTGCTTTTGGTGCTGATATTTTGTTTTTTCATTAACCTTGAGAGGTCATCTTGGAACTCATAGTTTTGGATTTTGTTGACTATCATTTCTTCTGCATTTTGTAGTTCAGTTGATGTTAGATATGAACTGTGTTTACTGGTTGTTAGCTTTAACGTTTTATTTTTAATGTTGGTAATAAAACGTAAAATCCACGCTAATACTCGGTTGATATGAGTCATATTGCTATGACTATGTATTAGTTCCATTACAATGCTCAACGGTTCGGATTGCGTAACATATGTTTGTTTATGTTTTTCTTCGCAATTAGTTATCGTGACCTCGTTTTTGATCAGATTTTTGTCAAAATTCAATAGCCATGTAGGTCCCTGCCACCATAAATTATGCTGTTGTAAAGAGACAGCTGATAATCCTCTGGTGGCGCAGTCTGCTGCATTTTCCTCTGACTTGACGTGATGCCAGTGTTCCTTGGGGAGGACGTCATGGATTTGCTTGACTCTATTTTCCACAAAAGTTTTCCATCTTCCTGTTTCTCCATGCAACCAACCCAATACAATCATAGAGTCAGTCCAAGTGAACACAGACATTTTATGTTTGGTGTCGGATGTCAATGCTTGAATTACCTTTTTCATAAGGCGTGCCAGTAGTAAAGCTCCACATAGCTCTAGCCGTGGTAAAGTTTGTTTTTGTTTCACTGGTGCTAATCTGGATTTGGCAATTAAAAGTCTAACAGATGGTTTATTAGATTCGTTTATTGTTCGTAAGTATATAGAACAAGCGTATACTTTCTCTGATGCATCACAAAATCCATGGATCTCAAAATATGTTGTTATGTTTCCTACCCATCTTGGTATGCGGAAGTGCTCAATGTTCGGCATATCTTTGATGACTTTTTCCCATTCATTTTGGACTTTTTCCGGTAAAAGGTCATCCCAGTTGCATTCTAAAAGCCATATTTGTTGGAATAATGACTTCGCTCTTATGGTTAGTGGAGATAACCATCCCAAGGGGTCATATATTTTTGAGATTTCGGATAGTAGTTCTCGTTTGGTGTATTTTTTGTTTATTTTTGTGCTTAGTTTATTTTTAAACATAAACTCATCTGTCATGGGGTTCCATTGTAGTCCAAGTGTTTTTGTTGATTCTGCGTTCTTAAAATCGATTACGGATGGATTTAAGTTTTCCGGAGATAAATCTTCCAATAAAGAACGATTATTGCTTGTCCATTTTCGCAGATTAAATCCTGCTCCTTTCAACATATCGATCAATTGTCGTTGCATTTCTTTTGCTTGATTTATGCTATTGCTACCACTCATGACGTCATCGACATAGATTTCATTTCTGATTATATCTGATGCTAACGGGTAGTTATGCTCCTCATCTTGTGCTAATTGTTGGAGAGTTCTAAGAGCAAGGAATGGAGCTGCTTTTGTTCCATATGTAACCGTGCACAACTGATATTGTTTTAGTTGTTCATCATTCGAATTTCTCCATACAATTTTTTGTAATTGCTGATCATCTTCATGTACCATGATCATTCGGTACATTTTTTCACAATCCGTGGTAAAAACGTATTTGTACAATCTCCATTTTATTAATAAGCCTTGTAGGTCTTGATGTAACTTCGGTCCGCATTCCATCAAATCATTCAAACTGTGACCGGATGTTGTCTTTTTCGAGCCATTAAAAACGACTCTTAGTTTTGTTGTTATGGCGTCTAATTTTAAAACACCATGATGCGGTAAATAGCAGTAGGGGTGCATGTCCATGTTGCTTTGCTTCATATGTCCCATTTCCAAATAGAGTAAGTTCCCTATATATGCACTACTCTTACAATATGGACCCCCGCCCTAACTCAGTAGATGGCGCCGCTAGCGCAATGAAGTTAGCAACATTCGATGCCCACACCCCGCATCTCAGTGCTCCTCGAACACAGCGGCCATATTTTCGCGTGTGCGTCTGTGGCGACAATTTTATCATTTTGCCTCAATTAGATGAAGATTTTTGGTGAGTTTCTTAAGAATATTACTACCATATTGTTATTATTTCAGTTTCAGTAATATATATATACGAAGCATAATTTTATCGAGAGCTATTTGTGATATTGCATATAACGACACCTCCTTGCAATATTTTTTTAAGCAATCATAACCTCAAAAAGTCACTGTTTTAAAATATGGACTACTAAGCAAGTACTAAATATGGACCAGGGGTCCATATTATGTGCACGTGGTCCATTTTATAAATCCTTCTTTAATTTAATTTTTATATAGCTTCACCTGTCTGGGTGTCAGTCTGTGTGCTTAAAATCAAATCTTTTAAGTTTTACTTTTTTTTCCGCTTCCCGATTGACTAAAATTTTGTGTAGATCGAGGTAATGAACCCTGAAAATATTATAATATTTACATTTTACTTTTTTACAGGATATGGCTTCCAAATCAAAACGACAACAATGGGATAGAGATTCCATGAGTATGGCCATTTTAGCCGTACAGGAAGAAAGAATGGGTTACAAGAAAGCATCTAAAACATTCGATGTGCCAAAAACGACGCTGATACGTTTGAGCAAACAAAAAGATAAACCTTTACAAGAGGTGACAAATATAAAACTTGGCCGTAAAGCAATTCTTTCAGAAAAATTTGAGACCGATTTAGTGGAATATGTGCTGGAAATGGAAGCATCAGGATTTGGCTTGACACGGAGAGACGTTATGAAGTTAAAGAAAAAAACAAATTGAATCATGGTTTTTCTTCTGAAAAACAGTCTGCTGGAAAGACATGGTTACGTTTATTCCTCAGAAGACATCCTGAAATCTCTTTTCGTCGTCCTACCGGCACATCGATAGCTAGATTAAAGGGATTTAACAAAGAAGACGTGGATAATTTTTTTACGTTACTAGAAGCGGCAATGGACAAACACCACTATTCTGCTCACAATATTTATAACGTTGACGAAACCGGAATTTCTGTTGTTCCTGCTAAAATGCCGGAAGTATTGGCAAAAAAGGGAAAAAGGCAAATTGCAGCTACTACTTCTGCTGAAAGAGGTTCAACGGTCACTAGCGTAATGTGCATGAATGCCAGTGGCACGTATGTTCCGCCTATGCTGATATTTCCACGCAAACGAGATCATCCACTGTTGATGAAAGGAGCTCCACCTGGCGCAATTCATGCATGTCACCCTTCAGGTTGGATTCAAATCGATCTTTTTACTAAATGGTTTCAACACTTCATAGAGTATGTGAAGCCTTCTGCTTCATCGCCTGTTCTTTTGATATTAGATGGCCATGCTAGCCATACGAGAAACATTGAGCTTATTGATTTGGCTAGGGCAAATAATGTGCAGCTTCTATCATTGCCACCTCATTCAAGCCATAAAATCCAGCCGCTCGATCGCACTTTTATGGGCCCATTTAAAAAATATTTCGCAGAAGAAATTCGACAATGGATGAGAAACAAGGTACAAGCTGCGACACACTATGATATCGCGGAAATATTTGGACTTGCATACATCAAATCGCAGCGTGCCGAACTGGCCATAAATGGATTCCGTGCAACAGGGATTTACCCTATAAATAGAAGTGTCTTTCAAGATCATGATTTTATCGACCTACAGTCACCAAGTGAAGCTAATGTGTCCGAAGCCAAGCACATTTCTACCTCTCAAGCTCCTACAACTTCAAAGGCTCAGCAAATTAATGACGTTTATCCTAATATTTCTCAGCCAACCCATGCAGGAAATTCTGAGGCTCAACCGACTGCTAAAGAAAACGATGAAAGTTTTGGTTCCGACAGAACATTCGTTGAAGAATTGGACTTCAATGACTTAAGCAACGAAAACTCTCATGATTCAGTTTCGATCTTTGCTGCCGAAAAAACAAATTACACTTATTTCACTGTTCCTACTCTAGTGAAATTATGTACAGCACTGACATCTTCATTGATTGCCTACAAGATTCCGGTACAAGGATCAGTAGCCCCGATCTCGGTAGAAAGATCAGTAACCCCGATTCCAATACAAAGATCAATAACCCCAATTCCGGTACAAAGATCAGGAATGCCGAATGCCCCCGATATTAGTATTAACGATCTAGCTGGGCCTTCTACTTCTACATTTACACCTTATGTTTC
The DNA here is from genome assembly GCA_958295455.1 of Coleophora deauratella. Taxonomy (NCBI): domain Eukaryota; kingdom Metazoa; phylum Arthropoda; class Insecta; order Lepidoptera; family Coleophoridae; genus Coleophora; species Coleophora deauratella. The sequence continues at coordinate 2,189,579 of OY282415.1, read as the reverse complement.
ACCGAAACAGTTGTTTTCTATACCAAAATTGACAAAAAGAAACAGTAACAGGGGAAGAAAGGCAACCAAGTCTACATTTTTGACTTCCTCACCTTATAAACTAGAGTTACAGACATCAGTGAAAAAGAAACAAGAAGCAGAGGCGCTTAAAAAGAATAAGAATCTGTCAAAAAAGTTAGGTGAAATGAAGGGTACAGAAAATACAAAGAAAAAAAACACCTGCAAGAGAAAGCGAGAAAACAATAAGAAACAAACAAAAAAGATAACTGAAAAAAAAAGAAAAATAACAAAAAAAGTTGCAATTCCGTCAAGTTCAGAAGACAGTGATTTTTCCGTCAACGATGACACTGATGAAAGCCCAGATCGTAGTCAGGGCAATAATGCGAAATGTTTTTATTGTAATGGTCTCTTTTCTGAGGACACTGGCGGTGAGCAGTGGATACAATGTCCTTCATGTAGCGGATGGGTGCATGAAGAATGTGCTGGTGTTGATGGCAGTGTAATTTTTTTGTGTGAATTTTGTCAAAGTGATTCATAGTCTTCTTGAATGAGTGGTTTGCCCCATGCATCTCAAGTTGATATAATTAAAGTATTTTTTAGTTTTCATTAATGTTACAGTTTATAAAAAATATATTTTAAAGTATAGGTAGATTTAGTCCTATTGATCTCAAATATTTAAAAAAAAATTCTTAATGAAAAAAATTATATCTAGGTTTAGATATTTGTCGTATGGATCTCAAGAAGTATTTAAAATATTTTATAATGTTCCTTTAATTATTATGTTCTGTGATTGTAGGTACAGTGACAGTTTTGATACTCATATTTTTAATGCGAAAGTAATTAGTAAGTGTTATGTAAAATGATGGTCCATATTATGTACCCCGGTTCCATATTAAAAACCTGGTAGTCCATAAAAAGCGCCATTTTTAGAAGTGCCTTTTTTACCAACTTTTAAAGAACGAGTGATTTTGGTAATAAGATTGATCATTTTTCAATTTTTGATAAAAGATTGTTATGTTTAAATATATTACCTTGGTACGGAGAATTAAAGACTTTCACTATCTATAAAATGTTGAGTTTTATTTAACAATAACGATATGGGGGTCCATATTTAGGGAACTTACTCTATTCGTTCACGAATTCAACGTATTTTGTTGCTAATTGCTGATCTTTGCAAAATTTCTTCTCGATTTGTTTGAATTGCGCAACAGATTGTGATTTAGATTCACCTAACATCTGTTCAAAATTTTCTTTCATTGGTAGCCGAACTTCATACTTTCCACTTGATAACCGTCTTGTGGTTTTTATAAAAAGGTCTTCACAATATTGCTCTTGTGACGTCATAGACTTCACAGAATCCCCGCTAATGTCCTCTATTTCCCAATATTTTTCCAATTCAGAAGTGTTATTTAAAATAACATGGCAGTTATACGTTTTTACTGTTCCTGATAAAATCCACCCTAATTTGGTTTGCTGGGCGATAGGTTGTTGATTTTCGCCCCTTATTAATCCATTCATAAGGATTTGAGAATAGACATCAGCATCCAGTAATATGTCGACTGGTCTTGAAATATTGTAGTCCGGGTCCGCTAAAATTAAATGGGAAATATGGTTCCAATTTCTCTTTGTAAATGAGATATTCGGAAGATTGCTTACGACACGTGACATAACTAACGCATCTGTGTTAAATTCAAAGTCTTCGTTCATCGATTTGCATTCTAAATAAACTTTACCTCTGCTCTTATTTGACAATGTTCCTATTCCCGACACTGATGCATTCATTTGTTTCCTTTGTAAACCTAATTGTTGGGCTGCATTTTCCGTAATTAAGGTAATTTGTGATCCTTGATCTATCAATGCTCTAAGTGTTATGTAATTACCATTAATTGACTTTATTTTTAATAATGCTGTTGCTAATAATATTTCGTCATCAGTGCCCGCTACAAAATTATTTTGTACAGATTTTTTATTTGCTTGCATAGGTGTTGCTACCTGCGGCTGAGTTATCGAGGTCGCCTGCACTGGGGTGACGTATGCTGTATGTAAAAGTGTGTTATGTGGCTCATTACACTCTTTACATCTTTTTTCTGATGTACATTGATCTTTGCTATGCACATAGAGACAATTTTTGCAAATTTTTGTTTTTGTGACCAACTTTAACTGTTCATTAGGTGACATAGTTAGGAAGGTTCTACATTGAAATAGAGCATGATCATTACTACAGCATGGACATGTAATCTTTGTATTGACATAAAAGGCATTGGTATTACGGGGTGGGTTGAATGAACCTTTTGCTTGGTTAAATGGTTTATAACCTTGGTAAAACTTTTTAGATATGTTAAACTGACTGTGAGATGGTTTTTGTGGTGTGACCTCTGATCTTTTCTTCGTTATGGGCTCTAAAGCTGTAAATTTTCCCTCAATAAAGGTCATAAATTCATCAAAAGTTGGTAAATCCCGAGGGTCCGATCTTGCCTCCATATAATCCGAATACGTGTCAGTATCTAATTTTTCACATAAAATATTAACTAGCATTGGGTCCCACGACCTTGTATCAACCCCTAAATTATGAATGGCATGTATCGCTTCCATACTTATATCGTATAGTCTCTTTAATTCGAATGCAGAATGCTTGTTAATGCTTGGTTGACGCATGAATAGTTGGAAATGTTTCGTGAATAATAGTTGCTTATTGTTATATCTGTGAGTTAATAAATCCCAACAAATATCATAATTATCTCCTGCTACATGTAAATGCTGTACAAGTCTCTCAGCCTCTCCGCGTAATCTTCCCTTTAAATGTTGCATTTTTTGGGTTTTTGTAAGAGTTGCATTATTATGAATAGTTTCACAATATAAATCCATGAAAGTAGGCCATTGTGTATAATTTCCGCTAAAAATAGGGATTTCTAGTTTAGGCATTGATTGCTGTTGATGCAAGGAAGAATTAATTTTTGAATTTAATTTCCTTTTCATGGTTTCATATTTTATTTCATGCATATTAAATTCCTCATAATAACATACATCTACACCTTCCAAAATGCCATCTATTTTTAAATGCAAATTTTCTATGACATTCCAACGAGATTCCAGACACTTTAACTTATCCTCAAATTCCCACTTCTCTTTCATATTATCTAATTTAATGCTACTATCAATCAACCTTATTAATGCTCGAAAATTCGCGTTTTGAGACTTTTTCATCTCAGTGACCTGGCTGTCCTCCTTCTGGAAGGAGTTACTATTGAATCTTATTTCGGAAGACTTACTTACAGAACCAGGTTTGACTTCATCCTCAACTTTTTTCGCCGATTCGAAATCAAATGTTATAACGTCGGCTTTCTTACACGTCTTGATTTCTTCTTGAGTGCCCTCGTACCAAGATCGAATGATATCAAAAATATGCTCAGTGTAATATTGATGAGACTTGTCCTCTTCCTTCATTAATTCACTGTCATTATGCTTACACTCTAACCAAAATTTTTCTAATCTCGATGACCGTTCTGCTATATACTCAGGCGTTTTCCTTTTCGCCGAATCCTTTTTGAGATTGACGTAAATAGATTTAATGCTCTCTAAGATCTCGGCTTGACGTGCGATTAAGTTCTCCATAGTTATGCTTAATATTATAAAAATGGAATGATCTTACTTGAACGACGAGCTCACGATACCACCACAATGATCTATGCTCTGCTGCTGATGCTCTGCTGTGCTGCTGTGTAACTGCTAATGCTGCTGCTAAACCCGCGGTAAATTCACTCGCGAGTCACTGGTTTTCCAGGACTTTTGGCACAATTAATTCGCGACGGCAGCGACGAAAAAATAGTGATATATTAAAGTCCCTTTTTTTTTTTTTTCGAAGGACCAAAAAAAAATGTTTAATGCTCAAATGCTAAATGCTGTGAGTGGCTCTAGATTGACAAAATTAAATAAAAACGAGAAGATATTAAAACGTTATATTAGTGCCAAGCCTAAAGATACACTGACTTAAGACTGTCTACAATAAATGCTACTTAAAATCTATGTCAAACACAAATGCTATGTTAGTTAAACTAATATTAGGCCGCGATCAATGTGCAAAGATGACACGGCTAAATATGCAAAATGTACGTGCTTCGTACACTGTGTGTTTACTGTTTATTTAGTTTGATGGTTTTCTAGTTTTTTGCTTTTAGTGTTCAGCAGTTTTGTAGACTGAGTTATTTTTTCAAAAGTCTTGACTCGATTTTTTAGTCCACCAGTGTATATAAAGTCATTATAATTAAGCGTAATTAGTTTGAAAAATACAAAATTCAATGTATGTAATTGTTTGCATACAAGATTTTTAAAAATTTAAAATTGCACATGTAAAGAAAATCTAAGCGATTAACTTTTGTTATAATTTCAATAAAATATAGCTATATTATAGTATACAGGGATGTAACAAAATTGGTGTAGGACCCGTCAACTGGGGATTCTACTCATCGTACTGAACAACTTTTGTTCTACGACTTTGCTCAAATCACAAAAAAAAAATTGAACTCTCCATACATCATCTGTTTTGCCATTTTTGTATGGAGTCCAAATTTTTTTTTGCAAGGGAAAAGTGTATGAAAATCCATTACTAACGTGTTTTTTTTACATGTTGGTTAAGACTATGTCGGTAAACTACTCGTAAATGTAAAATGCCAAAAAGATTTTATCTCCAAGTTCGCAAAATGATACAGACCACTAGCTTTTTCCAAACATTATTTTGAGAAAATAACATGTGATTCTGGCGTAATTTGTTTTTATTTTCCTCGTAGGTATAGTATAAAGCACTATGTATCACTCGGAAGAAAGTGCGATTCCCAACTCGAGTGTATTTTATTTATTTATTTAAGTATTAAAAATTGGACTCTCCATACAAAAATGGTAAAAAATGGCAAAACGGAAGATCAATTTGTATGGAGAGTCCAATTTTTTTTTGCGATTTGAGCAAAGTTGTAGAACAAAAGTTGTTCAGTACGATGATTAGAATCCCCAGTTAACGGGTCCTCCACCAATTTTGTTACACGCTGTATAATTATGTACATAAAATTAGTTTTTTGACGCCGCAGTTATCTACCCTATTACTCTCGTATTAAACATTTTATTTTATATATTTTTTCTAAAATATCACAGATTTTAAATTCTACCTAATATGCTACGCAAATTATTTTTATTTTGTAATGATATGACATTGTTTTGAACGGGACATTTATATTTTTCAAGGTATTTTTTTCACCGTTAGTGATAAAACGGCTGTATATTTATAGAATATAAGATTTACAGACAAGTTTTTTTTTACCCTCAATGAATAAGCCCTTGGCATCATCTCACCTGATGGTAAGCGATGTTGCCGCCGAAGATGGTAGCGGGCTTACCAAGATTCCCCAACGCAATGGGGAACTGGCTATCTTATCTTCATGCCGGAACACATCAATGCTGTTAACATTGATGTTTGGCGGCAAAACTTCGATAAGATGGTGGTAGCTAGCCAGGCGGGCTCAGAAAATGCCCTACCACCAACCAAACCGAGTCCTACAAAGTTGGACCCCGCCGGGAATCGACCCGCGACCTCCTGATGTGAAGCGAGCGGCAAGTCATTACGCTACGGAGGCGGTTGAAATTTTAAAATAAGTTGGCACTTGTAAATTATTTTAATAACGTTTCTTGATTTCCTCTTGTACTAAACTAGGGATAGCGTTACACATTTCTTGAATCTGTCTCCTATTCCTTTCTTGCAGTCATCACAGAAAAATATGAGGTCGGACGCGTAGCGAAAATACTAGGTCTATGGGTCAGACAATGAAATATAAACAGGAAAAATTCTAACGCCATCTAGTTAAAATAAGTTGAAAGCAGGCGCGGATCCGGGGGGGGGGGGGCAATGGGTGCAATTGTCCCCCCTGAAGCCTGACCGAAGTACTAAAACTTCTATAAAATGAAAATTCAAAAAATTTCGCCTAATGCCATCGACCGCTTCATGAATAAGGGTACACTGAAAATTTGCCCCCCCCCCCCCCCCCCTGAACGAAATCCTGCATCCGCGCCTGGTGGAAACGCAACTTACTATGGAAAGCATTCTACTCTTTTATTTTTCCATCTATCTCTTCGCACTATCACTAACGGGTTCCACGGTGGCTTGGTAGATGGCGCCACTGTCCATAGATACAGGCAACATCTTCTGCGCCTCGGCTGGCTCTTCAGGAGTTTCTTTTGCTGCGAAAAGAACGAAGCTAGTAACAATAGCGTTAGATCTTGTGGATCTGACGGCTTCTTTGGTCGCGTCGATCACGCACGTAAACTTACTACAGACACGGTCGCAACCTGGATCGCTTTGACAGTTATGTTATTAGCATTTAGTTCGACCGTTTCCACGTTTCGCAAGGCATGTTAGTACCAGTAACTATCACCAGATGGCAGTCGTTAAGCAGGGGCGTAGCTATCGGAGGGCTAGGCGGTGCCGTGCACCCGGGCTTCAAGTTCAAGGGGCCCTCGGACCCTGACCACTAGCAGTTACAGGTTACAACTGAACTTGCAAAAATTTCTCTCCTCACCTTCAGCATATAAATATAGCAGGTTGCAAGTTGTAACACGACCTTAATAATGGCAACTCAGTTAAAATTCGATAACAGAGAATTCTCCTAAATTGTTCGTCTTGTTTGTGCAGTGTTTCCAACTTGACGGATTCGCTTTCAAATTAAGCGAGTTAGGTTAAAAGGGAATAGTAGAATGGCTGACGGCTTTAGGAACCATATTTACCAGTATAAACTGCCGCATGCACATTAAAGAGCTGATGGTAAAATAAGATAGCTTTAATTATTTATGTAGGGTTAATTTCTTGATACGAAAGGCTATGCATGTGCTCATAACAAACAACTTCCACTAAGGAACCCATAGATAAATCGCAAAAAATGTTTTGGACTCTCCATACAAATTTGGCCGGTAAATTGATCGATTTGTATAGAGTCAATTTTTTTAGGGAAAGTAAGTTGTTAGTTATCATGAGCACATGCATAGCTTTTCGTATCAAGAACTAATTTAAAGTCATTATATATTTTTACTTAATAAAACCTAATCTGTTTGGATAGGGCCCCAACCAGGGCCCTTTGGTGCCTAGCGACGCCTCTGTCGTTAGGCCATGTCAGTCTGAAAACTTCTGAAATTGGGGTTCACCACCTCTACCAATCCGGACTTGAGCCCCGTATATGGAGTATGAGTCATACTGTATGACCTCACCTTCCCGCACTACAGGAAGAGACCCGTGCCCCCGCTGTGGGGACGATATGGGTTCCGCCCTCATACGAAAAAAGGCCGCAATGGAGTATGGAGTTTCCGTACACTTTGCGGCTTTCTCTCTTATGTGGGCAGTAAGTTACGACCTCTTCTAAAACGTGGGACACAACTGTGCGTTTCACTAGAAACTTTCTGCCTCGCACAACCAAACTGTGGAATGAATTGTCGCCTGCGGTATTTCCGGACCGATACGACATTCAAACCTTCAAGAAAAGAGCGTACTCCCAAATCGAAGGCCGGCAACGCGCTTGCGACTCCTCTGGTGTTGCGGGTGTCTATGGGCGGCGGTAATCGCTTACCATCAGGTGATCCGTCTGCTCGTTTGCCACCTCTGCCATAAAAAAAAACATCTTTAGCAGTTGCTGAAATGTGCCTAATTTTCATCTTGTGTAAGTGTGTTTTGTTTTTGTTCTTTTTTCAAAAAAGATATTGCTTAATGCAATCTTTTTATTTATATTTTGATTTAGATACCATTATCACAAAATACACAGAGACAGAAGGTCCGCTCAATGCGCTCACTAAAATCCTAAGCATATACATGCTTATAGACGTATACGGTCGTTGTAGGCAAGGTCACGATACTGTTGTGATACTTTGCCGCGTGACCTTGCCTCGAACGACCGTATATTTCTATAAGCATGTATGTATATTGCTTACGATTTTAGTGGTTTGTATTAAGCGGACCTTCTGTGTCTATTTTGTGCCATTATCGTATGTCACGTGTGACTAAATGTGCTGATCTAATTTATTTTTTGAAATATCTATTATGTATTTGCTATATTAACCACAATAAATGATTTTAATTGAATTGACCCGTGCCCCATCTGTGGGGACGATACGGTTTTTTTTACTTACTTGGTCTGTTTAACACGGCGTAGGAGACCGCGTGTGCTATGGACGCTGCCACCGCGGCACCTGCCAGTACCCTGAAGGAACCCCTGCCGCCAAGCAGCCGGTAAGCTTGACCGCCTATTAGGGAACCTAGCGCGAATCCTGCAGAGACAATAATCTTGTTGATTTCAGTACTGAAAGTTTGTTTGTTTATTAACTAATTATTGCAACAAAAAAAATAAAGCATAGAAATAAATAAAAAGTACAATGGCGAACTTATCCTCTTCCAGTCAACATTAGAATGTTTAAAATATTAAATCAAGGTTCGGAACCGGTTAACAAATACCGGTTAATTTCGTTCGAATTTCGGTTAACGATTCCGTTCAGGTTAAAACCGGTTTCCAGCTTAACCGGTAAATTTGAATAAAATATCGGTTAATCAGGAAGCGGTTTTCTAACCGAAATAAGAACTAAATTAACCGGTTAAAACCAAACTTAGTCAAGTACAGGCGCGTCGCGCGGGTGCCACTGCCCGAGTCTTCTGCTCACTTTCTCGCACGCTTTCAATTGATTGCACGCGGCAAACATGCCTACAAAGTCGCATATTCTTCAAATTAACCGGTTAATTCCGTTCGAACGAAAAAATATCGGTTTTGGTTAAACCGGTTAAATATACCGGTAACCGAAACCTGAACGAAACCTTAACCGAAATTATTTCGATATAGGGGTCAATGACCGAAACCGGTATTTTCAAAAAACCGGTTTCCGAATCCTGTATTAAATATTATTGTCGTTTTTTCTTCAAAATAAATACAAGGCTTAAAATCTCAAGATACTTGTTACCGGAATTCAGAATTCCATTTTAAATGGCGAGTTCAACATAACTAGTACTAAAATGAGAAGTCTCAAGACTAGTAGTCCCAATACTCCCAATACGACCATTCTAAAATTAATAATCCCAAATTGACAAGTCTCAAAATGACGATTCTTAAAATGTCCAGTCTCTAAACGGCTACTCCCAAAATGACAATTCTCAAAATCACTAGTCTCAACAGACCAGCCCCAAAACTGCTAGTATTAAAATGACCAATCTACTTACTATTCTCAAAATTACCAGCCCCAAAAATTCTAATCTCAATATGACCAATCCTCTTACCATTCCCTAAATGCCCAGTCCCAAAATGACCAAGTGTCAAAATGACCAAGTGTCAAAATGACTAAATGTCAAAATGTCAAGTGTCACACTCACCCAGGCCGTCATCCGCACCGGCCACGACGCCCTGCACAGTGGCGCTGTAGCCCGGCGGCGCCACGGTGGCCGCGTACCCCACTATGGAGGCGTAGCACAGCGCGTAAGTCGGCCCCTGCATCACTGACTGGGACCAGAGACAATCTATTGGTCAACTTCATACTTACTTATAACCGTAAATAATTATCCGCATAGGCGGCAAAGGAGCAGACGGATCGCCTGATGGTAAGCCATTACCGCCGCCCATAGACACCTGCAACACCAGAGCAGTCACAAGTGCGTTGCCGACCTTTGATATGGGAATACGCTCTTTTCTTGAAGGCTTGAATGTCGTATCGGTCCGGAAATACCGCAGGCGACAATTCATTCCACAGTCTGGTTGTGCGAGGTAGAAAGTTTCTAGTGAAACGCACAGTTGTGGACTGCCAACCATCTATGTGATGGGGATGAAAAATGTTGTCGCGTAGAACGATGGCGAAAAGAGGCGGCAGGGATCAATCCGAACAATTCCTCGGAGCACTCCCCGCCGACTAGTCAGCAGTTTTTGCCGATTAATCGCCGACTGTAAAATGACTAGTCGGTACATCTCTAAAAAAAACGGATTATTTCATGGCGCCGTCTAATTTAAAGATAATATTTAGACATAGACAATCTTTATCATCAATCTTTATTAATCTTTATTCAAGACTGTAGTGTAAGTAAGCTCTCTCTATCGCTATTATCTTTAAATAAGACGGCGCCATGAAATAATCAGTTTTTTTTTTAGAGATGTACCGACTAGTCATTTTACAGTCGGCGATTAATCGGCAAAAACTGCTGACTAGTCGGCACTGTCTTTTCGTATTGAAAAAATATTGCCCACAATTGGTAAGCCCTTAGCATCATCTCACCTGGTAGTAAGTGATGATGATGCCGAAGATGGAAGCGGGCTTACCAAGATTCCCCAACGCAATGGGGAACTGGCTATCTCATCTTCTTGCCGGAACACATATACTCAATATACTCAATACTCAATATCTTTATTGCATTCCATATTGTTTATAAAGGTGGACATAAAATATAGGCAGTACAAAATGGACCCAGTTTGGGCACACAATATTGGAAGAGAGGAAGATAGGTATGTTTTACTATATTTTCGACTGACTCGGTGGCTAAGTGGTTAGCGATCCTGACCTCTGATCCGAGAGTCGTGGGTTCGATCCCCACACAGGGCAAACTTTTCTGTGATGAGCAGAATTGTTTGCTCTGAGTCTGGGTGTATTATATCTATATATGTATGTATTTAAATGTATATGTGTATGTATATCAGTCTCTGGTTCCCAAGATACAGGGAATCCTAGTTTGGGGCCAGATAACCGTGTGTGATTTGTCCTGAGATATTATTATTATTATATTATATTATTATAGATATTATTATATAATAGGCATACAAAAGTTAGAAAAAATAAAATAAAAGTAATAAAGATTACATGTCAGTAAAACTATTAACATTGTTTGGCGGCAAGATTTAGATAAGGTTGTAGCGAGCCAGGCGGGTTCAGAAAATTTCCTACCACCAACCAAACCGAGTCCTACAAAGTTGGACCCCGCCGGGAATCGAACCCACGATCTCCTAATGGAAGTAAGTTGCGGACAGAAGCTAGTAAAATGAGTTACCTCAATAAAGACGAGGTGCCACGGATTGTGTATCATAGAGATGAGCGCCATCCGAACTCCGTAGCAGAAGAGACAGAAGGTGAATGTCACTCCGTAGCCTAGTCTGTCTATTATTCTGCCTGGAAAATAAATAATTGACCACGCTGAATACGTTAAAAACAACCGACTTCAATCGCAACAACTCCAATTTTGATATGTTTTTGTTGATTTTCTCAAAAAATCGATTTCGATTAAATTTATATGGGACCACCTGTGAAGTATACCCTTTTAAACAAAAAAAGAATTTTCCAAATCGGTTCAGGCGTCTTCGAGTAATCGGTGAACATACAATAAAAAAAAAAAGATTCCGACGAATTGAGAACCTCCTCCTTTTTTTTGAAGTCGGTTAAAAACACTTAAGGGAGTCACGCAGGTTAAAAGGTTAAATGATCACATACACTGTCATACTCATCGGCCGAAAGACGTCCACAGCTGGACAAAGGCCTTCTCCAAGGATTCCGACACTGAGCGTGATACTTATACTCGTGATGATTTCATTCAGTTCAGTTTTATCACTATTAACATTTGTAAGTTTTTTTACCCACATTGGTAAGCTTTTGGCATCATCTCACCTACTTAGGTCACTTGACGATGATTTCGAAGATGGAAGCGGATAAACCAAGATTCCCCAACGCAATGCGGATAAAAAATAATGAGAGCAGTTATACATCAGCACGGATAATTAACAAATAAAACAATTATCCTAATAATTTCGAGCCCTGAACCAATACAGGTTGCTGTGGCTCCTAGTCATGACACCAGCCAACTTTTTATTTATTTTTATGGCAGAGGTGGCAAACGAGCAGACGGATCACCTGATGGTAAGCGATTACCGCCGCCCATAGACACCCGCAACACCAGAGGAGTCACAAGTGCGTTGCCGGCCTTTGAAATGGGAACTGCCAACTTCCTCTAAGGAACCAATTTAATCGGAGCAAAAAGTTGGTTACTCAACGCATCGATTTGTATAAAGAGATTTTACCCGGCATTTTTCATTTTTTCATTTTTCATTTTATAATTTAGCTTCGTAATATATGTATCATACTTCATACCAGATAACGCGAAGAACAGTATTTCGCCGAAGAAGCTCTGGCCAGCTACCACGATCCCCTCTATCAGCTTTATCCTATCCGTGTGGCCCGTCTGCTCGGCCATTTCTTCCAGAAACCTGTGATCATAAAGAGGATGTTCTTAGATAAACGTTGGTCGAAGAAGTGGCATATTTAAATTTGATTTGATTTGAAGACTGACCAGAACATGTAAACTCAAAATGTTTTGCACATTATTTTAAATAGTAGTTTTTTTTTTACTTAGTATGTACTAAGTTCCTACCACGCGGAACTTGTCACTCAAAATTTTGGGGAAGTGTTTGCGAAGCGAGAAGAAACATCGAGCCCAAAAGAAACTCGCTTCAACACATTTTAAAAAAAACTTTATCACTAATACAATTTATGTCGTCAATACAGTTATCAGGAAGAGCTATATATTTCCAAGTGTCTTAATAGAATAATCCTAATTATATGATAAAGATAGCTTTTTCCCGCGGCTCCGCCCGCGTGGATATCACTTTATGACTGTCTCTGAGAACTGGTAGTACATGCGAGCATGGAACTAAGGTTTCGGGATAAACCTCTTTTCGAAGTTTCAATGAAATTAGTAAAGTAGTTAAAGCAATAGACTGTTTTTTGTAAAATGTCATTTTTTGGTATTCTCGGTGTGATTCCCGAGGGAACTCGACATATTTAAAGGATAGCTTAAGTCACTCCCCACCCCATGAACTGTCTCTCTGAAAAAAATCTGGTCGATCCATTGCTCCTTTGCGACGTGAAAAAAACCACAAACACATTTTGTACAGTATCCTCCGGGACACCATGAATTTATCCGTAGTAAAAAGTAGCCTATATGTAAATCTGTTACTTGATCTACCTACCTACTAATTCGATCAGTAGTTTCGACGTGACAGCGGAACAAACAAACATTCATACTTCCGCATCTCACTAACAGCGAAAGTATAGATGTTTGCTTGTTTGTTTCACTTTCACCACGAAACTACTGAACGGATTTGGCTGAAATTTGGTGAGTAGACAGATAAAACACTCGGCTAACACACAGTAGGGTACTTTTTATCCCGGAAAACTTCCTGGAGGAATGTTTATATTATAACTATAATAGTTCCTTACATCCTATTACATAAAACTAAACCGGTTTTTGTGCTCACTCACAGGCCTACCTTTTATCATGCTAATCATCTATTTACCGCTACTGTAATGAATACCCCGACATTGGGTAAATTGCTACTGTGTCCTATTGCTTATTTAGTTATAACCTCTTGCTGTATTTTAAAATACAATCAAAGGTCCTAAGTCCTATAATATCAGAATTGGTTTTCTTAATCCGGGTTCGCTTGGTACAAAGCATGATGAATTTATAGTTTCAGTGAGCGAGCAAAACGTTGATATTATGGCAATAAATGAAACGTGGCTCCGGGAGGGGGAGGAGGGTCGTGCGCCGATCGTGCCTAACTATCGGCTGCGTCACAGCCCGCGGCCCGCCACCGTGCGTGCGCGCGGTGGTGGTGTCGGTTTCTATGTGCGGCGCGCTCTCGCGTGCCGCACGTGCGCGCACCCTCCCGCTCCCCCTGTAGAACAGATGTGGCTTTCTCTGTCTCTCAACGGGAAACGACTGATTGTGGGCACTGCCTACAGGCCACCTTGGCTTGATGTTGATACGTTTTTGGATGCCCTCACTGATACCATCACCTCGTTCGTGCAATTTGATTATATTATTTTGGTAGGAGATTTTAATATTAATATTTTGGCAAAAGACGCGAATTATTTAAAGCTAAACAATTTTCTGAAGTGTACTGACCTTACCCAATTTGTTAATTCACCTACCCATTTTACTAGTCACAGTCAAACACTTATAGATTTAATCTGTAGTAACACGGGCGTCATTAATACAGAAGTTAATTACATTCCGACACTAAGTAGTCATGCCTTTATTAGTTGTGAGTTAATTCTAAAAAAATCTAAACCACCTTCACGCTCTATTGTATACCGATCCCTGAAAAGTATCGATGAAGACGATTTTAATGGAGCCTTAAGTACCATTAATTGGGAACTCATAGCCTCCTTGCCAGACGTTAACGATATCGTTCATACATTCACTGATTCGGTTCTATCGCTCTTTGATATCTTTGCGCCTAAAAAACATATTATCGCTAAAGAGCGTAACCTTCCGTGGATCACGTACAACGTAAAGGAGATGATGAAGCTTCGAAATGAAGCCCATAAAAGATCACATCAGACTGGACTTGATTCCCACAAGACTTATTACAAAGACCTAACAAAAGTTGTAAATCAGGCTCTTTTTAATGAAAAGCGTGCATATTTTACGCAATACATAAATAAAAACGAAGGCAATCCCAAATCTCTATGGAAGAATATTAAAAAAACCGTTGACTTAACTGGCAAAAATCAAAATATTGAGCTACCTGATCATCTTTCTGATCCAAATAAAATCAACGCTCACTTTTCTAACGTTCCTGGAAAAACGGAAGTACCCATTTCAGATCTGACATATTTTGAGTTCCATAGATACGGGGACGGGGGGGTAAACGAGTTCTCCTTGATGCCTGTCAATGATGACACTATACTTAAAATCCTCAAGTCACTTAAATCAAACGCCGAAGGTAACGATGGTGTCACTCTTGACATGTTACTTCTTACTTTGCCTCGATCCATCTGTGTGCTTAGGGAAATGGTAAATCGATCAATTTTGACAAGCACCTTTCCATATTCTTGGAAGGCTGCTGTAGTGACGCCTCTACCAAAGATAAATAATGTATCTGACTATAAAGACCTGCGTCCCATTAGTATACTTCCGTGTGTTTCAAAGATAGTCGAAAGAGCTGTTTATATTCAAATGTCAGAGTACCTTGAAAAATCAAACATCTTACCATCATTACAATCAGGCTTTAGAAAGTCCCGTAGCACGTCAACAGCGCTTATTGACGTTGTTGATAATATTCTTGCTGCACAGGATGAAGGCAAGGGTACTATCATGGTGCTATTAGACTATTCACGTGCTTTTGATGCAATAAATATCTCTCTGTTGCTGTCAAAAATGTCGTATTACGGATTTGACCCAAAAACTATAAAATAGTTTGCTGACTACCTAGGTGAACGGTCGCAGATGGTCAAAGTCACAAGTACAAATGGTAATTTGACATTTTCCGAGCCTTGTCCGATAACAAGAGGGGTCCCACAAGGATCGATTTTGGGTCCACTCTTGTTTATTCTGTACTCTGCGACGTCCACCGGGTAGTTAAGCACTGTAATTATCATATGTATGCTGATGACACTCAGATATATATTTCCTTTGATCCTTGTGAGGCAAACGTCGCTATTGCTAATCTTAACGATGATCTGAGGCGTATATCTGAGTGGTCTGAAGCAAATACACTTCTATTAAATCCAGGAAAGTCCAAGTATTTAATTTTAGGAACCAAATTTCAAGTGGATCGTATAATTGCACAAAATCCCAAAGTTATTGTTGCAGGGGGACAAGTGGAACGTGTCAATGAGGCCCGAAACTTGGGAGTGCTAATGGATGGAGAGCTGCACTTTGAAAATCACGTTCTAGAAACTGTTCGTAACTGTTTTTATCGACTCAAAATACTATACAGAGTTCGTGATTTTCTTAGTGTAGACCTTCGAATAAAACTTTGCGACTCCTTGGTTCTGTCTCGCCTGGGATATGCTGACACTGTATATGGGCCTCGTTTACTGGCGCGAACCGATCGAGTAGTGCAGAGAGTGCAAAATGCTTGCGCACGTTACTGTTTTAATATACCTCCCCGCACGCATGTCACACCCTATTTAAATAGTGCCAATATTCTTAAAATGACCCTTCGAAGAGAACTCCATTTAGCAACACTTCTCTTTGGTATCAAGAAAATCAGGCAACCTGAGTATCTCTTCGAAAAACTAAAATGGCGTCAAGAATGTAGCTCTCGACCGGTTCGTGCCACCACAGGCGAACTAGTGCCTTACCAGCACCGGACATCCGCTTTTCGTGGCAGTTTTCGTTATTCTGCCACGAAATGCTGGAATAATATTCCACCGCCATTGCGCGATCTCCAATCTATTTATACTTTCAAACGTAATTTTAAAAAGTATCTTCTAGAATATCAGAAGCAGTTACCAGTTTCTCTCTCTCTCTCTCTCACACACACACACACACACACACACACACACATGCACACATTTAAATTATTGAGGAATAATATGTGACGATGATGACGTCACAAGCCCGCGTTCGCCTCACACGCGAATCTAGAATGATCGCGGGGATCGAGGAAGTAAGAGACGGGCGGGCATCTCCCCCCGTACCTCAACCCGCACGCCGCGCAACCATATATAAGGCACCGCGCGGCGAGCCTCGTCAGTTGGTGCTCGGCGGCGGTGCGACACACAGCGCGCAGCCTCCGGTGCTAACTCCACCGAGTTAACCCTCGGTCAAGCGCGCAGTTTCCGAGGTTAACTCACCTGGGCTTCGTAGCCCATCCGCCAGCGGTATACCGACGTGGCGGTGCGACACATAGCGCGCAGCCTACTCTGTATACCGGCTGGGCTCGCGGGGAGACTAGGTCCACCCTCCGTGCCAGATTAGAACTGGCTCCGTAGAAGTAGCTGAGCTCGTAAAGCTCCACCCCGAAGGGCGGTGCGACACATCGCGCGCAGCCCTGAGGGAATCCCAAGACGATCAGCAGTCGGACTGCATCATCTAGGGTTCCGTGGGGTCCGTAGTAGAAATATTTGTAACCGTTAGTGTTTATAGAATAGTTAATCCTCGTTCCCGGTAATAACGCGAGTATGATAAGTAAGTGATAGTATAGAATAAATATAGTTCTAGCGAAGTGCCAGTATCCTGTAAGTTCACTCATTGCTTAAATAAATTGCTATTATAGATTTATCGTGTGTTTCCTTCAACAATCCTCTATAATATAAAAGCCCTCAGCTTTTCATAGGCAGGGTAATATAGCAAAGCTGTCAGGCACGAGCTAGCCGAAAGCCAGCTTTGTTACAAATATACTTATCTGTATTACTTTAATTAAATATATTTTTATATTTAGTTATTTTTCCTTTTTGTTTGTTTACTCTGTTTTGTTTAGATTTATCAGGTTAAATAAATTTTGTTAATCTAATCGCAGAACACGTGCAAGTGGCAATAAATGGGCCTCGCTGAAAACCAGCGTTGCACTGTGTCACCGCAGTCGCATTAACGATTAAATTCTTTATTTAAAAAAATCTATTTGTGTTTAGTTTTGTCGTTTTATAATCTAGTATTATTACTGTTTGTATATTGTTTTTTGGTCAAAAATAAACATATGTATATGTCTATGTCTTTAACTACTCTTTATTTCCACTTCGTCACAGGATGGCGCCACCTTAACTCTTTCTCTCCGGACCCAATTCCGAAGTCCACAAGGACGAAGTCGCGATCGGAAGCTAGTTGATAATATAAGATGATTACATGATGACAGATGATAAAGACTGACCAGAACATGTAGTATATGACAAAGACTGACCAGAACATGTAGTATATGACAAAGACTGACCAGAACATGTAGTATATGATGAAGCTGTCAAAGACGCCGGCGACGCAGGCGAACATAATGAAGACGAGCACGCGGGGCATGCGCAGGACGCCGCGCAACGCTGCGCCCGCGCCGCGCGCGCTCGCCAGCGGCGGCAGCTACACCGCGCCACAGTCAATACAATAAATAAATAGGGATTTTTCCACGGGTTTCTCTAAACTCAACTAGATGGCGCTGATCGTCAAAACTGACTGATATTACCGACTAATATCATAATAATGATAAATAGCTTTCGAAGATTACTTTTCATTGAATATTTTTTTGCATTTTGATCCAAAAAATAATTTTCATAATTTTTGATGCACAAAGCTTATCAGTATTGTTTTTGTATTTCTTCAAAGAATTCTAACACGATACCGAGTTATAAATTGCATTTTAATCATAAGAATGTATTAAAATCAATTTATTTTTGGTTCGAAAGAAGAAATTACATATAACAGAGAAACCAAAACGCACCCAGGTTATCTATACTTGACCAAGTTGGAAATTTATCGTTTCTGTTAATTCAATTAATAAGAATCTATGTTCAGTTGGCTTTTTATATATTTTTAACAATATTAAATTTATTTTGCTATCGTAAATTCTACGCTGTTTTTAAAAATACATTGCCAAAGCTTAACGCCATCTATTGAGACACTTTTGAACGGTGTGACATACGTCATCTGAAAAATCCCAATTATAATCAACAAGGGTCACACACTAGCGCTATACTGTGCTATAAAATCCGCCACACTCATGGACGAATGGTGTGAGTCGAGTGGGGTGAATGTGAAGTTAGAAGCCTCATGCTAGAATTGCCGTCCATGAGTGTGGCGGAGTTTATAGCACAGTATAGCGCTAGTGTGAGACATCCTTTACCATCAGCCAAAAGTCGACCGACTAGTCGATAGAACCGACTTTTCGCATAATCAATAGTAGGCCCATCACTAGTTTCTTTGGCATAAAAGTAAATTATTATACTGCCTTTAAACTGTGTAACAGATATTTTTTATTCAGACAGTATTTAAATATGAATTAAATATGTTAGAGTTTACCATCAGACGTCGAATGCTGAGCAAAGGTCTCCCCCAAGGATTTCCACGCTGACCGGTCCTGCGCTGCCCGCACCCAGCGGCTTCTTGCGAAACGGAACCACAAGTCAGTCAATTACAAACAAACAAACAAACTAAAGAAATACAAACGCAACTGACTGACTTGGTGGCTCAGTGGTTAGTACTCCTGACTACTGATTCGAGAGTCGTGGATTCCACCCCCACCCAGGGCAAACATTTTCTGTGAGAAGCAGATTTGTTTGCTCTGTGTGTATCTATATATGTATGTATTTAAATGTATATGTGTATGTATATCAGTCTCTGGTTCCCATAGTACAGATATTTCTAGTTTGGGGCCAGATGACCGTGTGTGATTTTTCCCGGATAAAAAAAACTCACAGTAAGAGCTGTACAGCTGAACAAGTCTATAGCAGTAGCCACCAGCGCGACAACGAACGCCGGCGCGAAGGTCCTGCCGCCGGAGACCAGCTCCACTAGCCAGCCGCCGGCCAGAGCCGTGATGCCGTAACCAGCTGTGCCCCAGGCGCGCTGGCTGCCGTAGCGGGATCCTTGATCTGGACCTGAAGAAGACGATGCAAGAGATCTTCCTTAACTGGGCAGACTGCTTCCTGTAACCAACTGTGCCTCAGGCGCGCTAACTGCCGTAATATCCATTTATCATTTAAGGGACCCCTGCTCGGGACCTTCAATTTCAATTTCAATAGTTTATTGGAATCCATAATGTATAATAAATAGGTGTACATGTCAGAATAGATCATTATAGACCCTGTCGGGCACCGCAATATGGTAAGAAGAGAGGAAAACGCATTTTTATTTTAAATAAAATAATAATAATTACAAAAAATAATAATTTTATAGATAAGTAAATATAAATTATTCAATTTTTCCTATTTCTGTCTAAATTTTGTCATTTAAAAATTCGTCAACATTAACCTTAAACAGAGTATGCAAGGGGTCTTTCTTAACTGGGCATAACCCGCCACATTTTATGCTCCCACCTACCTCTTGGCATACAAAGCGAATCCCTAACTAGGCAGTTGTCTGAGACAAAGGATAAAAAAATGTGTACCTTGGTAAGTCCACTTCCATCTTCGGCATCATCAACACTTACCATCAGGTGTAATGATACCTAAAACTTCGAATTATGGCCTTAAAAAAGTATACGTTTTAAGTATCTGAACAATCTCTGTTCTGTGGTCAAAAAATCTACTTCTATTGTATTTCCTTATCAGTAACTAAATTAACTGCATACAGCTGAGATGAAGACACTAAGACGGATGTGTGAAATGAAGAAAATTAAAAAACAAAAATAGCACAAGGAATGATTACATAGGAGGAAGTCCGAAAGTAGCACCACCAATACGACATTCAAACCTTCAAGAAAAGAGCGTACTCCCATATCAAAGGCCGGCAACGCACTTGTGACTGCTCTGGTGTTGCGGGTGTCTATGTGCGGCGGTAATCGCTTACCATCAGGTGATCCGTCTGCTCATTTGCCACCTCTGCCATAAAAAGTGACAGAAAAGTTGCGAGGGAACCGTTATTAGGAGAAACGAAAGGCAGGTGACTAGGAAAGTCACCATCATCGTCATCAGCTGAAAGACGTCCATTGCTGGACAAAGGTCTCCCCCAAGAATTTCCACACCGACCGGTCCTGTGTTGCCCGCATCCAGCGGCTTCCCGCAACCTTCACCAAGTCATCGGTCGACCAAGTGGGAGGCCTGCCTACACCAGGCGCGGATCCAGGATTTCGTTCAGGGGGGGGGGGGAATTTTCAGTGTACCCGTATTTCTGAAGCTTTTGATGGTATTAGACCATTAATATAAAAAGTCGCGAGCACAGCGAGCGCGAAATTTTTTGAAAAGTTAAGCTATTTATCTGTATTTTATAGGAGTTTTAATACTTCGGTCAGGCTTTAGGGGGGGGGGGGGGAATTGCACCCATTGCACCCCCCCACCCCCTGGATCCACTCCTGGCCTACACTGTGTCTCAGGCGTGTTGAATTTGAATGTGGATAGTGGACTAATGGGAAGAGGAAGGCCAAAAAGAGACAGCGCAATAGAATAGAATAGAATAGAAATGGATGGATAGTGTGAAGGATGATATGAGTATGAAAGGAGCGAGTTAGAAGAGATGAATGGAAGATCGTCGAAAAAAAGCGTCGATGGCTAAGCGGTATTGACTTCGACCTCCTAACCAAAGGTCGTGGGTTCCAATCCTGGCCAGTGCACCAATGAGTTTTTTGAAACTTACGTGCATTTTCATACCGACTGCTTTAACGGTGAAGGAAAACATCGTGAGGAAACCTGCACATCTGATTTCTAGATGTGTATGATGGTCGCGTTGCACACGTCCGTAGGTGTAAATCTCAATGCCCTACACGTGACCGCGGGTGATGCTAAGTGCAACACCAGGCAACCGCCGTCTATACCTGGATAGAACGGTTAAATGTGCCACACGAGAAGAAGAAGAAGAATGGAAGAAAGAAGACATGTTGGGCCGACCCAAAATAATTAGGAATAGTGACTATATTTAAATCTTACCCAAAACATCGAAGCACACTGCGTCGCCGATACAGTTGGCGACGTTGAACGCGACTGTACCCATTGACATCAACACTACGAAACTCCAAAACGGCCCCGTCATGTACAGAACCACTGGTTGCGAAGCACTTTTCTGCTCGCTTATACTCGATATGTCATCTGTTTTGTTCGACATTAAAATCTCTTTAGAATAAGTTCCATTATTTGCTGAATCTATATTCGTTGTATTCAATCTAATCTCTTCTAAAATATACTCGTAACATAGTAAATCACAATCCATTTTAGGCGAACACATCACCTCTCCCTCTCTTACTTCATTAAAGTCCATGTGTAAGAGAGAGCACGATGTACTATTCACCGTTTCGTCTACAAACAACGTGTTTATGTACGTGTTATTTGACAGATAAACGACAAAACTGTTGTTATTGGTCTCTTTGGTACAGGACCAATTACATGTGTATTTCTCTAGTAAATCTTCACTAGTTCTATCATACTGGTTTACGTATACAGTGTTGTTGAGGTGGTAAATTGATTTTAGAAGGGCTGGCTCTGTTATATAGTGTTCAGGCATAGGGATAAACCACAGACAACAGTACGAGCCAGTCATTAGAGTAATAAGTAGCATGAAGATTAGCTTTCTGTGGTTCTGAAAAGGAAGAAATATAACGAATAAATAAATCAAATCAAATCAAAATGTTTTTTTATTTAAGTAGATGTTTTGCACATACTTTTAAATCGTCTTTTTTTCTACCTAATACAAAGTTCCTAACACGCGGAACTTGTACACTCAACGTTTCGGGAAGTGTTTCCGAAGCCAGAAGAAACGTCGAGCCCAAAAGAAACTCGTTTATACAATACAGTTATCAGGAAGAGCAATACATTTCCAAATGTCTTTGTCATTCACATAATCTATTCACATAATATCCAAAACCACAAAGGTCATCTGGCCCAAAGTAGGATTCCCTATAGTGTGGGAACCAGAGACTGATATACATACACAGCAACGTTACAAAAATTTTTGGACTCTTCATACAAATCGATCAGCCGAGCGGCCAAATTAGTATGAAGAGTCCAAAAAATTTTTTGCGATTTGACTATGGGTTCCTTGGGGAAAGTTGATCAGAATCAGGAGTAGGAGCACTGACTAAAATATCGGGCACTAATAAAGTAGCACCTTATATAAAAATAATATAGTCCACCCAGAGATAGAGCAAACAAATCTGCTCATCACATAAAATGGTTCCTGGACTCAACATAAAGGTTGGTTTTTGTTTTTTGGCATCATCTCACCTGTTGGTGAGTGGTGATGATGCCGAAGATGGAAGCGGGCTTACCAAGATTCCCCAACGCAATGGGGAACTGGCTATCTTATCTTCATGCCGGAACACATGAACTCTAGACAATGATATAATATGTGTGTGACAGCAAGACTTAGATAAGATGGTGGTAGCGAGCCAGACGGGCTCCGAAAATGCCTTACCACCAACCAAACCAAGGCCTACAAAGTCAGACCCCGCCGGGAATCAAACCCGCGACCTCGTGAATAAAAAAAACTAAACTGACATTTAAAATAAAGTAAACAAAAATTGTTTTTTATTATGAACTGCCGAAATGTTTCCTGGACATCCACAAAATGCTGTGGTTTTTGTTGGTGGAGACTTACCGGCCAGAAGTCGACTATGTAGCCGAAGAGCGGCTTAGCGACCGCCCACAGCAGCGGCAGCACCGCGGTGACCATGCCCATCACGTCCGGCGGTATGCCCAGCTGTCTGCCAAACACGTTCAGCTGAGGCAGTATGGGACCGAGCGCTGGAAGGGATAAAGCAAACTATAAATGAGGCAGTATGGGACCGAGCGCTGGAAGGGATAAAGCAAATTATAAATGAGGCAGTATGGGACCGAGCGCTGGAAGGTATAAAGCAAACTACAAAACCTCACGTGCTCAAATAGTAGTTTGTATGTACCTCTAAACTCTTTTTTCAATATGCTTTATTGCAATAACGGGTCTCTATAATATAGCATAACTTTTTTATGACTATTTGGCCTTTGCATAACATTATTTGGCATAAAATATTTTGGCATAAAAAATTTTGCGCATATTTACGTTTTCCTAAAATTTATGAGCATAATATTACTTGGAATAATTAGTAATGTCCCTATATATAAAGTTGCATAATGTTAAATTTCCTAATAATATTATAGCATATCAAACTTATGCCTAGGAGAATGCGAAAATGTGGACAATTATAACGACAGGTTCATGGAAATTGTCCAAACGGCTGGGAATAAGGCCTTCAAAACCGGCCGTTTAAAAAGAACATCTCGTATCTCGGACCTCACCAGCAAGCTCATGGAGGAAAGACGAAGCCTGATTCTGAAATCCTCTGAAGATGCTTGTCAGTATCGGCGACTAAACAGACAGATCTCCAAGTCCTTGACCCGTGATATACGCCAATTTAATACCAACCGTATTAAAGAGGCTATCGAGCGCAATAAAGGGTCAAAAGTATTCGCAAGGGATCTGTCTGCTGGTCAAAGCCAACTGACAAAGCTGAAGACCGAGGATGGCAGAGTCGTGTCGTCCAAGCCCGAGCTGTTGGAAGAGGTTGAGAAATTCTACGGACAATTATACATGACTACACGCTTACCTGTCAGCAATCTGGCTGAAGACCCGAGAGCCAGATTGTCCCGACACTATACCGAAGATATCCCAGACGTCAGCCTGTGCGAGATTAGAATGGCTCTCAAACAGCTTAAGAACAACAAGGCACCGGGTGATGATGGAATTACGGCTGAGCTTCTGAAAGCAGGTGGAGAACCGGTACTTATAGCTCTTCAGAAGCTATTTAATTCCGTCATGCTCGAGGGACGAACGCCTACAGCATGGCACAGGAGTGTGGTGGTGCTCTTCTTCAAGAAGGGTGATAAGTCTCTGCTGAAGAATTACAGACCCATCTCACTCCTGAGCCATGTCTACAAGCTGTTTTCGAGAGTCATTACGAATCGTCTCGCACGCAGGTTTGACGACTTCCAGCCTCCCGAACAAGCCGGTTTCCGAAAAGGCTTCAGTACCATAGACCACATACATACGCTGCGGCAGATTATACAGAAGACCGAAGAGTATAATCGGCCACTATGCTTGGCGTTTGTGGACTATGAGAAAGCCTTTGATTCGATCGAGACCTGGGCTGTGTTGCAGTCTCTCCAACGGTGCCAAATTGATTATCGATACATCGAAGTGTTGAAGTGCTTGTATGAAAACGCCACCATGTCGGTCCACCTCCAGGATCAGAATTCGAAACCTATCCGGCTGCAGCGTGGGGTGAGACAGGGAGACGTTATATCTCCGAAACTGTTCACCGCTGCACTGGAAGACGTTTTCAAGCTTCTGGACTGGAGAGGACTCGGCATTAACATCAATGGCGAGTACATCACTCACCTTCGATTTGCTGACGATATCGTGATCATGGCTGAGACCTTGGAAGACCTAGGCGCAATGCTCGAAGGACTTAGTAGAGTCTCCCAACAAGTGGGTCTTAAAATGAACATGGATAAGACGAAAATCATGTCAAACGTCCGTGTTACACCCACTCCTCTGAAGGTTGGAGACTCTACACTCGAAGTTGTTGACGAATATGTATACCTGGGACAAACAGTCCAGTTAGGTAGGTCCAACTTCGAGAAAGAGATCAATCGTCGAATCCAACTCGGCTGGGCAGCGTTCGGGAAGCTTCGCAATATCTTTACGTCCAAAATACCGCAGTCCCTCAAGACTAAAGTCTTTGACCAGTGTGTGTTGCCAGTGATGACATATGGATCCGAGACATGGTCGCTTACTATGGGCCTTATAAGAAGGCTCAAAGTCACCCAAAGGGCGATGGAGCGTGCTATGCTTGGTGTTTCCCTACGTGATCGAATCAGAAATGAGGAGATACGTAGGAGAACTAAAGTTACCGACATAGCTCTCAGAATCGCTAGACTTAAGTGGCAGTGGGCAGGGCACATAGCTCGTAGAACAGATGGCCGTTGGGGCAGTAAAGTTCTCGAATGGCGACCGCGCACCGGAAGGCGCAGTGTGGGCAGGCCCCCGACTCGGTGGACCGACGACCTGGTAAAGGTTGCAGGAAGCCGCTGGATGCGAGCCGCACAGGACCGGTCGGTGTGGAAATCCTTGGGGGAGGCCTTTGTCCAGCAGTGGACGTCTTTCGGCTGATAGATAGATAGATATCAAACTTAAGCATAATATTCATTCGAATAATAGAAAATTTGCCTAAATAATAAGTTGCATAACATTAAATATACTAATAGTATTTTTGCATATCTTTCGTTTCTAAGAAGAAAAATATGAGTTAGGTTAGTACAAGGTAGTGGTAAGTAGCAACCTGCCTAACTTTATCTAAGATTGCTAGGAAGGGAAGCATTCAATCAAGTATGCAAGCACGCAAGCAAGCAAGCATGCAAGCAAGCAAGCATGTTCAATCAAGTATGCAAGCACGCAAACAGGCAAACAAGCAAGGAAGCATGCAAGCATGCAAGCAAGCAAGCATGCAAGCATGCAAGCAACCAAGCATGCAAGCAAGCAGTCGATCTGTGGATGTTTTATCAATCAAACCTAACACTGTCTCCGAACCTAAATTAACCGTGTCGGGGTGCTCCGAATTCCCGAGCTCGCTTCGCTCGCTCCAGCATTAGTTTAGGACTTCCGTGTTCCGTGTAATTAGGGCTTTTAATATTTAGGCCTAATTAAAATTATGAACTTTACAGTTATGTCAATTACTATTTAGGTCATTTATTATTTAGTCAAAAGCAAGGTTCGGAACCGGTTAACAAATACCGGTTAATTTCGTTCGAATTTCGGTTAACGATTCCGTTCAGGTTAAAACCGGTTTCCAGCTTAACCGGTAAATTTGAATAAAATATCGGTTAATCAGGAAGCGGTTTTCTAACCGAAATAAGAACTAAATTAACCGGTTAAAACCAAACTTAGTCAAGTACAGGCGCGTCGCGCGGGTGCCACTGCCCGAGTCTTCTGCTCACTTTCTCGCACGCTTTCAATTGATTGCACGCGGCAAACATGCCTACAAAGTCGCATATTCTTCAAATTAACCGGTTAATTCCGTTCGAACGAAAAAATATCGGTTTTGGTTAAACCGGTTAAATATACCGGTAACCGAAACCTGAACGAAACCTTAACCGAAATTATTTCGATATAGGGGTCAATGACCGAAACCGGTATTTTCAAAAAACCGGTTTCCGAACCCTGGTCAAAAGTATATTTATGCAGTTTTCAATTAGGACAATTATTGTTTAGTCATTCCTAATTTAGGACATTATTGTTTATTACTTTCAAAGTTTAGGGGGAATAATAAATATGCAGAATTACGATTAGGCAGATTTATATTTCTGCGCAAGATTTTTATGCCTTACTTGTTATGCCATAGGCAATTATGACATACGTAAAATTTTATGCGATACAAAGGGCACCCTGCAATAACACATACGTATAGTGTCCTTCTAAAATACCTATTTTTTTAAAGTGGAACTGAAACATAAAACATGAAACTGAACACCTTTTCCCAAGGAATTCAATTAGAAGGAATTGAATTCAACAGCTGGCATTTAATAATAATCAATTCAGTAGATTTAAACTTACTTTTACAATTGATTTTGTTAAAAAAACATTTTTTATAGCATAGCCTCATGAGTTTAAGTTAACAATCCATATCATCCCCACTGTTGGGATAAGGGTCTCTTTCTATATCTCGGGATCTAGTTCATATTCCATACACGGGGGCCAATACGGGATTGGTGGAGGTGAAGACTGCCTCCGGTCACCGACGACGGTTTAACGACGTGACCTGCGAAGCACGGAAACGGTCAAGATGAATGCCTTCTAACATTAAAACCCATTCATGTAATGTCCATGTCTGTGGTCAGTTAACCTGCGCTATCGCGCCAGCCGCACTGAGACACGACAGCTTCATCTTCATACATTAAGTTTACTTGAGATAAAACACTACACAATGGTATTTGTAGTTCTTAACGGACAATTATTGTGCCAGTTTTATTGTCACAGCGATATGTACGCGCGCATGTGTAAACCTTCCCGTAGCAGTAATGCGTTTATAATATAATAATAATATAATATATCATTTATTTCACACAATTTAAAATCCATAATTTGACCATCTTAATCTTATTGCGTGGCATATTTAAACGTTCTATCCACAAGGCATAGACGGCGGGGGTCGCCTAGTGTTGCACTTAGCATCACCCGCGGTCACGTGTAGGGCATTTAGATTTACACCTACGGACGTGTGCAACGCGACCATCAATACACATCTAGAAATCAGATGTGTCGGTTTCTTCACGATATTTTCCTTCAGCGTCAAAGCAGTCGGTATGAAAATGCACGTAAGCTTCGAAAAACTCATTGGTGCATTGGCCAGGATTTGAAGTAATTTGAACCCACCTATGGTTAGGAGGACGGAGTCACTACTTACCCGCTGCGCCACCGACGCTGTTTTTATGACCACAAACCTTGGCCATAAACGTTTACGTTGAACGTAATCAGTCAAGTCTGTCTAATCTAAATGGATTATCGAACTTTCATAAGAATCATCAATAAATTTACGTATACATACAGTGTACATACATCCCGAGCATTTTATTGAAAACAGTCCATGTGGCGGCTGTACGGCAAAAATGTTTTTTTTAACGATTTCACCATATATTTTTTTTATGGCAGAGGTGGCAAACGAGCAGACGGATCACCTGATGGTAAGCGATTACCGCCGCCCAAAGACACCCGCAACACCAGAGGAGTCACAAGTGCGTTGCCGGCCTTTGATATGGGAGTACGCTCTTTTCTTGAAGGTTTGAATGTCGTATCGGTCCGGAAATACCGCAGGTGACAATTCATTCCATAGTTTGGTTGTGCGAGGCACAAAGTTTCTAGTGAAACGCACAGTTGTGGATTGCCAACCATCTATGTGATGGGGATGAATAAATTGTCGCGTAGAACGATGACGAAAAGAGGCGGCAGGGATCAATCCGAACTTTTCCCGAGAAATGTTAGCACGGCCGGTATAGTAGGCATCACCTGTGCTGTCATCCGCATAACAATGTGTGCTGCTGATATGCAGAAGGAACAGTGTAGGCGGAAGCACACAGCCTTGAGGGACACCAGCATTCACAGACATAGAATCTGAGCATGCACCGTCGACTACGACCTTTATGCTTCTGTCCGCAAGAAAACTAGTGACCCATTTGCATAATTCCTCGGGAAGCCCATAAGAAGGAAGCTTCGCTTCCATTTACACATGGATGGAACTAACTCATATTAATTTACCATGTGATAGGTCCTGAAAACATTCAACTAATTAATAGATTCCATATTTTTTTTCTAATAAATACAGTACCAAAATCTAGGTACATAACTTATCCGATTACACGTTCGTTTTAATCAGTCGATTAGATTCTTAAATAGTTTTTATTGTACCTAAACAAAAGGACGAACGGTTAGTAGGGCTTGATAATGGCAATTACAATCCCATTCCAGGTTTAAACTGAAATAAATTATAATATACAAGGTGATGTTTAATTGCGGATGTAAACAAATCTGACTTGTACCCGAAGCAAACGAAATAAAACTTGGTCCGTTGGTCAAATGTGTCAAGTTTTGTTGTGCCGCTTTTTAAGTAAAAAGGTAAACTGCTTAAACGGTGAAGGAAAACATCGTGAGGAAACCTGCACATTTGTTTTCCAGTTGTGTATGATGGTCGCGTTGCACACGTCCGTAGGTGTAAATCTAAAATGCCCTACACGTGACCGAGGGTGATGACAAGTGCAACACCAGGCAACCGCCGCCTATACCTAGTGGATAAGACGGTTAAATTGTGCCACACGATAAGAGAGAGAGAGAGAGAGAGAGAGAGAGAGAGAGAGAGAGAGAGAGCGAGAGAGTAAAAAGGTCAAAAATACAAACCGACCTTCGGACTTGGATTAATCCATAACCACTTTTGTGTGGAGTCTAATATACAATACAATACAATACAATGTTTTATTGATAACTCATTTGTTACATTTGTTACAAAATACCACCTTATAACATGATTAGGTACGTAGAATTAAAGTTATGAAACAAAAGGACCGGTATAAGGATATACTGAACAACTATTGTTCTACAACTTCATTGAAATCGCTAAAACTAATTCTTGTATTAAAATTTCGCCACTTTTCCAATCACAGTTGCGAACTGTAACTCTGTAACGCACTTGGAGAAAATTGACATACAGTCTACCTACTTGGTGTGAAGAGCAAGGTTCGGAACCGGTTAACAAATACCGGTTAATTTCGTTCGAATTTCGGTTAACGATTCCGTTCAGGTTAAAACCGGTTTCCAGCTTAACCGGTAAATTTAAATAAAATATCGGTTAATCAGGAAGCGGTTTTCTAACCGAAATAAGAACTAAATTAACCGGTTAAAACCAAACTTAGTCAAGTACAGGCGCGTCGCGCGGGTGCCACTGCCCGAGTCTTCTGCTCACTTTCTCGCACGCTTTCAATTGATTGCACGCGGCAAACATGCCTACAAAGTCGCATATTCTTCAAATTAACCGGTTAATTCCGTTCGAACGAAAAAATATCGGTTTTGGTTAAACCGGTTAAATATACCGGTAACCGAAACCTGAACGAAACCTTAACCGAAATTATTTCGATATAGGGGTCAATGACCGAAACCGGTATTTTCAAAAAACCGGTTTCCGAACCCTGGTGAAGAGACTCGATGTGTCGAGACTCGACGTGGAGAAACTCGATATAAAGGGTACAGTTCACTTTTCATATAAACGTCTCAGCTGATAGGACAATTTTTATATCGAAGTCCGATTTTCTTTTCGTAGCGCAAAATTGTTGTTTCCTTATTTGTAGAGTTTGACATTAAAGTTTGGTGCACGATTTTAGTATCAGCCTGTATAAACACCTAGGTAGATGAGCTAAATTCTTTACGACCGATGTTTAAATCTATTCAAATAGATCTATAATCGCATGCAATTATAACCACTTCTGTACCTACAAGGACAGTAATTTTCAATTAATTATATTACCGGAAACAGACGCAGGTAAGGAGTTCCACTCCTTCGCAGTTCGCATAATAAATGAGGAAGCACAGCGCTTCGTGCCAATAGGGTGATGGAATATCAAACAACAAAGGGATGAAAAGCCTCCCTGCGCCTAGTTGAATTAAGCAGGTGGAATGGAAATAAGGGAATGAGAACATGTAGTTCTTTAGCACGCTCTCCGAAATGAATTCAATAGAAAAACGATAAAGAGTAAAGAAGCCACTTTGCGGCGATGCTTATAGCTTTTGAGCTTTATTTAAAAAATCACATCGTCACCTGTTAGTCTCCTGGCGTGTCTGTCGATAGCATCCAAGGGTCCAGCTGGATGCTATCGACCGATATGACCGATATGTTTCTTTCATAGATTCCTACGCCGTTTGACTATCTGTCTGTTTGTCCTAACTTTATAGCTTGTTCAAAAAATAGAAGAATAAGGATATTGTTAAAAACCTACACCGATTTTAATAAAATTTCTGTGCAGCCACCTAAGAGTTATTAATATTATTCAATATAGTGCATACTTACTAACTAATTACAACATTTTTATTAATTAAGATATGTATTTTTGTTGCTGTCAGCTATCGAATTGTTACTGCTATCTGAAAGCTTCCCTCTATCCATGATCGGTCACTGAAACGACATATGTCACAGGAGTGTGAAACTCTGCTGGCCACTATTTGTCGCGTTTATTACGTACGTGAAGCGGTCGTGGCTCAGTGCGGCTTGCGTGGTCGCGTCGATCACGCAGGTTAACTGACTACAGACATGGTTATAACGTAGATGGGTTTGACTGTTATATTGGCATTTATCTCGACCGTTTCCGTGCTTCGCAAGGCACGTTAAGCTGGTTGGTGCCGGCTGCTATCGTCAGATGGCAGTCGTTAAGCCCTGTCGGAGGCCTTATAGGCGGCTTGAAAACTTCTGACACTGGGGTTGGCCACTAGCCTCGCAACCTCCACCTATCCAGACTTGGCCCCCGTGTGTGGAGTATGGCCTAACGTTCCCAATGTATGGGAAGAGACCCGTGCCCCTGCAGTGAGGACGAAATGGGTTGTTAACACATAACTAGGTCCAAAGAGAAATAAAATGTAAAAGTGGCGCTATCTAGTGACGAAGTGGATATTTTGAGTTTTTAAGTATTCCTCTGGGAACCCTCGAGTATTCTTGGATAAAAAGTATCCTATGTGTTAGCCCAGTGCTTTATCTAGCTACATACAAAATTTCATCCAAAGTGGAACAAATAAATAAATAAACAAACAAACAAACAAACAAACATCCATACTTTTGCATTTATAATATTAAGTGAGATGTGTGTAATGCCTAGGATGGGACGTGTGTAGCTTTTTCCGAAGTTCG
Source organism: Coleophora deauratella (assembly GCA_958295455.1). Classification (NCBI taxonomy): domain Eukaryota; kingdom Metazoa; phylum Arthropoda; class Insecta; order Lepidoptera; family Coleophoridae; genus Coleophora; species Coleophora deauratella. Next base: position 2,157,771 of record OY282415.1, on the reverse strand, counting down.
ATATGGTTTGGCCGAATTATCACCGAAAATTGAACTTCAATGTGATTATGAATACATATTGATTTGATTTAATGAGTGATATCTCCAATCCGGACTTGGCCCCATGTGTGGAGTACGGCCTAACCTTCCCTACTGGGAAGAGACCCGCGCCCCTGCAGTGGGAACAACATGGGTTGTTAACAAGTGATATCTGTTGAAAAATTTGTAGGGACAATTCAAAATTATTTTTGCTTCAATTGGTTGTTCAAAATGTTGCAGGTTCAAAAATTTTTCAGTTCAGTTCAGGTCCGAAAGTTGTGTGAGTTGAGCATCTACGGTTTAAATCACCTAAAAAACAATTAACCTTTGGCAAATGCATTACCTACTTATAAGCAGTGATCAGAATAGGTAGACTGCATTTACCTAAACTTCGCCAGAGAACAGTGACGTCTTTCGGAGACTTCCTTACAACATTTTTTTCCGGGACAACTGATCCGGGTTTCATGAGATCACTTAAGTAAATTAAGAATTAATGTTATTTGGAATAGGTAGACTATATCTATCTTAACTTAGACCAGATTTTTATTTTTATAAATAATGTTATTATTTTATAAAAGTGCAATATTTTTAAAATTCCATGCAGACAAAGTCGCAGGCGGAAAGCTAGTTTTGAATAACATTAATTCATAATGTACTTATGTGATGTTCCGAAACCCCGGGACAACTGTTGCAGAAAAATGTTGTCGTAAGGAAGTCTCCGCTCTGTTCCTCGAAGTTTAGGTAAATACAGTCTACCTATTCGATTACCTACTGCTTATAAGCTATTTTCCAAATCCTCTAATAATAATCTTAAAATATAAAGAGATAATAATGTTAATGAACTTCTCTGCGGACTAGTTGCTAAATGGTTGCTTTACATCAGGAGGTTGCGGGTTCGATTCTGGCGGGCTCCAACTTTGTTTTGAAAGCCAACGGTAAAAGGTTAGAAAACATTCTGTATTTGTATTTAAAATTACTTTCAAAAAATCCTCTAAAAAGAACTTTATACAATACAAAAGAAAAACTTTTTTTTACTTACCAGCAAAGAAGAAGAAAAAATGTGCCTTTATTGGAACCAAGCCCCTGTTTATTTTGAATTTCATGGTTGTTATTCAACAATCGTAGAACTTCTCAGGATTTCGGAGTTTCTATGTGAACTTCTTTTTCGTTTTATATTTCACTGTCGAAACTGTCTATGAGTAAACTATTATATAACAGTACACCAGTGTTATAACCCTTATTACTTATTGACTTGTCATTATTATACAAAAAACTTAATTTTCCTGTTACTTTCTAAACTTTTATTTTACGAAAACAGTGAACCCGGCCGCCTACCGTGATAATACGATAACAAATGTCATGTCAAAGATGCCAAACTTTTTTTTTGTTAGTGTAGTCTACTTTTTCAAATTCTTTAGCAGAATCGATCGACTCAGTTTGATTATAAACAACATGAACATGCATGAACATGTGTCATGCATGCATGTTCATGTCATGCATGTGTGTGAATGTGTGATGCATGTCCATGTCCACATCGATTGGGTGGGTGGTGGGGTGTGGGGTGCATGCAAGGTACATACATGCAGCAAGCAGCACATAAGTACTTTTGGAACGGAACCTAACTAACTTGACAGTTTGCTTGACAGCTAACCTGACATGAGTTGTTCTTCTTTCTTTTTTGAAGAAACTGGAAAACTTTCGACTAGGGAAGTGGTGTCCAAAAAGACTTTTACATACTTGTAAAAAAGGATTAATAACTTGTTGTCTATAGAACAAACATAGCTACCACAATATAAATTCCAATGAGTTTTTATATCATCAACATTACATTAGGATTTGCTGAAAATGGCCAAGCCAAACAACTGCTGCATATCTTGCAAAAACATTGAAGATCTTTTTAGCATTTACGACGTCCACGAATGTTCAGGTATTGGTGACATTGAGGCTTCAGCGAACATGCTGAAGGAATGTTTTAATATTGAGGTAAGTGTCTGTCACAACTATTCAAGCCGCTTAAAAGGGGCTGATTTGGCTTAACAACTGCCATCTACAGGATGTAACAGAAAGGTGTGATAATACTTCAAGGTTGGCTTTTACCCATCAAACTGAACAACTTTTGTTCTACAACTTTGTTCAAATCGCAATTTTTTTTTGTACTTTTCATACAAATCGATCAGCTGGCGAACCAAGTTTGTATGAAAACTCCGAAAATTTCTTTGCGATTTCAACAAAGTTGTAGAACAAAAGTTGTTCAGTTTGATGGGTAAAAGCCAACCTTGAAGTATTATCACACCTTTCTGTGACACCCTGTAGTGGTAGCAATCAGCAAGGTTGGACTGCAGTTAGAGAGCTGCCGTACAGGCACAGCCCTTCCATGTATGTGCACCCCAACCATCAGCAATAATACCTTACATAAATATATTTTTTAAGCAGAGTTAAAAAGCATAAACCTGCTTTGTTATTATTATTATTTATTTATTTACCAGATAACAAGATCCATTTTTGTTAGTAGTAAGATTTAAGACTATGTTAGTACATTGAATAATAATTTAATTCATTAATTAATAAAATAAAATACAAAATTGATAAATAATTTCACATGAAATTTGTCACTTTGTGGTCTCAGTAGACTATAAATGTAATGTTCGTAGTAAACAATATGCACATCTGATTTCTAGATGTGTATGATAGTCGCGTTGCACATCCGTAGGTCAAACTCAAACTCAAACTCAAACTCAAAATGTTTTTTATTTAAGTAGATGCTTTACACATGCTTTTAAATCGTCAATATTTTTTTTCTACCTAGTACAAAGTCCCTACCACGCGGGACTTGTACACTCAACGTTTCGGGAAGTGTTTGCGAAGCGAGAAGAAACGTCGAGCCCAAAAGAAACTCGCTTCAACACATTTTTTAAATAAAATCTTAAATTCTATTACAATTCATGCCAACAATAAAATTGTGAGCTGGAGGATCTATACATGTCCATATATCATTATCATTTACATAATCTAGTATTTTGTAATACCCTCTAGAGCATAAACAATTTTTCACATGCAATTTGAATTTGTTTTCTGGCAAACTAGTCACATTTTCGGGTATTTTGTTATAAAATTTTACACACTGCCCCATAAATGACTTCTTAACTTTACTCAGTCTCGAATAGGCAACATCTATGTTATTAATATTTCTTAGATTAAAATTGTGTCTGTCACTGTTTTTATGAAACAAGTGCAAATTTTTACGTACATACATGATATTTTCGTATATGAATTGACTAGCAACGGTAAGAATATTAATTTCTTTAAACAAATTCCTCAATGACTCGCGGGATCGCATCTGGTAGATTGCGCGAATTGCCCTTTTTTGTAAAATGAAAATCGTTTCAATATCAGCCGCATGTCCCCAGAGTAAGATTCCGTACGACATTATACTGTGAAAATAACTAAAATACACTAGTCTCGCAGTATCTACATCTGTCAACTGTCTTATTTTCTTAACAGCATATGCAGCTGAACTAAGCCGTCCCGCTAAGGTTTCTATGTGTGGGCCCCATTGCAGTGTAGCATCTAAAGTTATACCTAAAAAAACAGTCTTATTTACAAAGTCCAATACATTATTATCTACAATTACACTGTTTTCAATTTTCTTTACATTTGGTAATGAGAATTTTATGCATTTTGTTTTTTTTTGCATTTAAGAGTAGATTGTTAACAGTGAACCACTTTAGAATCTCTGAAAGAGTGTTGTTTACTTCGTCAATTTTGCTATCTTTCCTGTCAATCTTAAAAATAAGAGAAGTATCATCAGCAAACAACACAATGTTTGACAAATTTTGCACCATATATGGCAAGTCATTTATATATGTAAGAAAAAGAAAAGGGCCTAATATAGATCCCTGGGGCACACCCATTTTAACCTTAGAGCCGGATGAATTTGTGCCATTTACTTGAACTTTTTGCGTTCTGTTGCTTAAGTACGAATTAAGAAGACTGAGGGCCCCGTCCTCGACACCGTAATGCTTTAACTTTATAAGCAATGTATGATGTTCAACGCAATCAAATGCTTTAGATAAATCACAGAACACTCCTATTGCATTCTGTGATTCCTCAAAAGCATCATAGATGTTACGAATAAGAGATACTCCTGCATCGGTTGTAGATCGACCTTTTGTGAAACCAAACTGTTGTTTATGCAGAAGATTATTTTTGTAAATCTAAATGTCCTACACGTGACCGCGGGTGATGCTATGTGCAACACTAGGCAACCGCCGTCTATACTTTTTGGATAGAATGGTTAAATGTGCCACACGATAAGAAGAAGTAAACAATAATTATATTTCGTCGCTTCATTCTTCAGATATAAGTATATTCACAAGGTAGTCCCCTTATCCTACAGGTAGCATTCGCACGTATTTAAAAGCAGAATCGATTAGGTAATCGATACTAAAAATCGATTTCTCTTGACTTCCAACTCCTACTCGCCATGTCACGTCATTCCTTTTTCGTGCGCGGTAGCGTTAACACGTAGTAACTTTTTACCTTTTACGTAAAAATTTAACAGTTGGAAGCATTTAAAGTAACTAGTTCCGCACATCACCAAAATGCCTAAGCGAAGTGCAGAACGGGAAAATAGTGGAAGACTGAAACGTAGACGGATTATCCTAACTTCCGACTCGTCGGATTCCGAAGACAATTCATGTAAGTATTGTGCAGTTTTAATTTATTTTAAAAATGTCCTCCCTTTGTACCTATATACAATAAATCATAAGCACATTAAAGTGCAAATTATAATCCTGGGGGTTGGCCGTGAGTCAACACAAAGGAATTTTTATGTAACCTGGGGGTTGGTCGCGAACCAACACGATGGAATTTTTGAAAAACCGTTGTTAAGCATACAATGCCAGGGGGTTGATCGTGAACCAACACGATGGTACTTGCTTAATTAACATATTCACACCTAGCAGGTGTTCGAGAAATAACACGAAGGTTATTTGAGGCCGTTATTCGGTTTTTTATTTTTACCCACATTTTAATGTTAAAAATATATCGTATTACGCGAGTAATGAAAAAGTCTTTACACATTGGGACGGACTGGTGCCATACGTATACGTACCTTCCTAGAATATATTATAAGGTGCATTTTTCGTCTCCGGGTTATGATATCTACAAATTTCGTTATAGATATCGGAACTCCACATCTGGATGACGTCACGCCTACTGTTGTGGACGAAATCAGAGAATCGCAACCTGAGCCGGTCGCAGAGGCGGAGTTGGCCAAGACGTCGGACGGGTCGGAAACATTACCCGACGCCCCCACCGCCAGTGGGTCCACGGCGCAAGAACCGTCAGTTCCAGACTTGGATCCGGAAATTCTGTTGGCTTTAGGGGCTAAGACCGACGACGGGCCTCAATATGGGGAGAAAATACACGAAAATTTAGTTCTATTATGGACACCCTTACTGAGAAAAGGTATGACTAAAGAGGATAAGGACAAAATACTCAAGGAATACCTAATTCCGCAAAATTGTACCTTATTGCAAGCGCCAAAGCTAAACGCGGAAATATCCGCAGCGATTACAGAAAGTGCCCGTAATCGAGACAAAAAGATGACTTATTCGCAGCAACAGCTGGGAGTCGGCATCACGGCGGTCAACAGGGCCATGGACTTGTTGCTGTCTAAAGAAGATAATAAATTGAAGGCCATAAAGCACTTGAGCGATGCGTGCCGCATTCTCTGTGATTTACATAACTGTGAATCTCAAGCGCGAATAAAAATGATCACACCTAGCCTCGATAAAAGTTTCCTTAATATAATTCAAGATGCTTGCCGAGATGAAACTTTATTTGGTAACAAATTGCCCGAAAAAATCAAGGCCTCTAAGACAATTGAGAAACAAGGCCTTCAAATAAAGAAAGCCGTTATAAACTCGACACCTGTGGCGTCAAGCAGTTCCCGTACTACGCAGAACCGGGGAAACTGGTCAGGCCCTCCCCGGTTCGCGTCGACCAAGAGCGGGCGGGGAGGCAGCAGGAAGACGTCGGCGTCCTCCACGCGCAAGACGTACCCGCCACCTGCGCCGCCGTCCAAGTCGACCAACAAGCCGCAAACGCGTGCACAAACGAAGCAGTAACACAGGTGCGACATGCCGGTCGCGTTCAACTTTATTACAGTTGTTGGCAAAAAATAACAAATAATGAATTAGTTTTGAAGTGGATCCGTGATGGTCTAGACATTCCTTTCGACAAAGAGGTAATTCAACAAGCAACTCCTGTTTTTTCATGTACTCATGAAGAAAAACACGACATGTCGCTAGCTATTAAAAAACTAATCCATCTAGGAGCTATAACAGAATGCACACCTTTAGCGGAGCAATTCATATCCAAAACTTTTTTGGCTCCAAAACCGAATGGTGGAAAACGATTCATTCTTAATCTGAAAGCCTTAAATAAATTTATATCTACGACTCATTTTAAAATGGAAGACCACAGAACCGCTTCAAAACTATTACCTCAGGATGGATATTTAGCCACTGTTGACTTAAAGGAGGCCTATCTTTTAATACCGATCAGACAATCGGACAGAAAGTACTTACGTTTTCATTTTGAAAATAATAATTCTGAACAACTAACATACGAATTCACGGCAATGCCTTACGGCCTGTCCGTGGCACCGAGGGTATTTACAAAAATAATGAAGGAAGTAATAACCTCCTTAAGGTCACGTGGCTTCAAATCTGTCATATATTTGGACGATATACTATGTATAGGCGATGATTACACCGATTGTGTCAATAATGTAAACGAGACTATTAAATTATTGCAATGTCTGGGATTCGTAATAAATTACGAAAAAAGTTCTTTAGAGCCCCAAAAGACTTGTAAATTTCTTGGTTTTTTGTATGACACAAACAATTTGACACTATCATTGCCCATAGAGAAACGTGACAATATTGCACATCTTGTCGGCAAATATTCGTCCCTACCTCGTTGTACTATCCGAGAATTTGCGCGACTCATTGGTGTTCTTGTAGCAGCATGCCCAGCCGTACAGTACGGCTGGCTGTATACTAAAATGCTAGAAAGAATTAAGTACTTAGCACTACAGAAACACGACAATTATGAATCTAAAATCTCGCTGCCTGCGTGTATTTTAGATGACTTAACATGGTGGTCTAAAAATATTTACACTACTATCTGTCCAATGAGGACTTTGAGTTATAAAAAAGAGATTTTTACGGATGCTTCTAGAACGGGATGGGGTGCGTTCTGTGATGGAGAACGAACTATCCGATTTAGCTTTCCAAAAAATTGTAAACAATTTCGGGCAGCCGGAAATAGATTTGTTCGCTTCTCGTACTAACGCCAAATGCCCAAGATATATTTCTTGGAAACAGGACCCTGAAGCTATGAACATAGATGCTTTTACAATCAGCTGGCATGATTACTACTTTTATGCATTTCCACCTTTTTCCTTGCTCCTAAAAAGTTTGAGGAAAATAATCGATGAGGAAGCCACTGGAATAGTAGTTTTCCCATACTGGCCATCCCAGCCCTGGTTTCCGGTCCTAAAGAAATTAGCTATCTCTGATATAATAATGTTTAATCCAAGTAGACATTTGTTGCGGTCTCCTTTCAGGGCCCATCACCCGCTGTACAGACAACTTACCCTGGGTGCCGCGAAGCTCTGCAGTCAGCGTACACCCGAGTAGGATGTCCGGCTGCGGCACTTGACCTCATGCTCGCTTCACTCTCGGACGCCACTATCAAACAGTATGGTTCGACATTTAGGCTCTGGTGGCAGTATTGCTTGTCAAAAAGCTTAGATCCATACAACTGCTCAAACGATGTAGTTATAGATTTTCTAACCCAACAATTTAATCGTAACGCCTCGTACAGCACGTTAAATAATCACCGTTCCGCCTTGTCTTCTCTGCTAAGTAATAACAACATAGGTTCTGACGAATGCATAAAGCGTGTGTTAAAAGGCGTTTACAAGTTAAGGCCTTCTAAACCTAGATATAGCTGTACATGGAAGCCGCAAAAAGTCCTAAGTCATATCTGTAACTGGACTCCTAATGACGAAATCCCCATAGATAAACTGACTAAAAAATTAGTCACTTTACTAGCACTATGTACAGCTCATAGGGTGCAAACTCTTTCCCTCATAAAAATACATAATGTTTATATTACTTCACATGGGATCAATGTTGTTATTACCAACATAATAAAAACTTCTGGCCCGGGCCGCGAACAGCCGGTTCTCTTTCTTCCTTATTTTAGAGAAAATCTTAATATTTGTCCGGCAACAGCTCTGGAAAGCTATATTGAAAGGACGAGGCATATAAGAAATGGGATAGAAAATCTTCTTCTCACCACCAAGCCACCACATAAAAGTGCCACAGCACAAACTATAAGTAGATGGATTAAGTCGGTATTGTCAGAGAGTGGAGTGGACGTGTCTAAGTTCAAGGCACACAGCACGCGCCACGCCTCCACCTCGGCGGCGAGCGCGGCCGGGGTCTGTATAGACACTATCCGGAAAAGGGCTGGTTGGACCAATGATTCCTGTACCTTTGCTAAGTTTTACAACAGACCTTTAATTGATGATGCTACATTTGCCAAGGCTGTTTGTATACCTACACTCAATCAGAGTGACGGTTAAGACTGAATTCTTATAAAAGTTTTTGTTTTTATATTTTCGTATTAAGAGGCAAAAATAAAGTGATTTATTTTGTTTGTAACTTAATATGCGTTTTAATATGTTAGCAAAACTTCCTGCTCTAAACATCTACCTTGTGAATATACTTATATCTGAAGAATGAAGCGACGAAATATAATATATGATCAAACGAACTTCTCAAGCGAAGTTCGATCAATATTATATGAGTCGCTTCATTCGAAGATATAAGAACCCGCCCTCCCACAGTTCCCTCGGATAAGTTTTGCTTAACAACTCTGAAGAGAATGACGTGACATGGCGAGTAGGAGTTGGAAGTCAAGAGAAATCGATTTTTAGTATCGATTACCTAATCGATTCTGCTTTTAAATACGTGCGAATGCTACCTGTAGGATAAGGGGACTACCTTGTGAATATACTTATATCTTCGAATGAAGCGACTCATATAATATTGATCGAACTTCGCTTGAGAAGTTCGTTTGATCATATAATATTTACATCAGGTGACATAATACCAACGAGACACAAATAAAGAAAAGTCCTGCCTGGTTTACCTACTTAGTAGACTGACTCACCAACACAGAGCCAAAACTACTTAAGCAAGAACTATGAAATTCTTATTAGAAAGGATGGAGGAAAAATTGTAAAAGTTTGTATGGAGCTAACCTTTTCCTACAGGGGTAATCCATTAATCACGTGAGGCTCAAAAGGGGGGAGGGGGTTCGGGAAAAAATCACGAAATATCACAAGGAGGGAGAGGGGTGTACTGAGATATCACGTGTATTTATTTTTTCGTTGAACGCGCGATTTCTAGAGTAAGTTCCAAACGTCGGACCGTTGTTGTTACGTTGTTTTTAACTCATGCCAAGGTTCGAAACAGCTTCAGGTAGTTCGAAATAACCTGCAACCTTAATGTGAGTCTGGACATTTTCATCACCATGCTTAATTTCCAGAAATACATTACGTTATACCTGTATTTAAAGATAATATTTTGTACCAAAAAATACACTTGATTTTGGGTAGGGGGTGTGGGGTAGTTTAAAACCTTACCACTTATCACCAAGAGGAGGAGGGGGGTCTAAAAAGTTTCTAGAAAACATCACATGATTAATGAACAACACCATAACTAACTATATTATACCTTAAATTTGGTTTAAACGGGTATGCGGTATGGTATGGTTTGGTTTAAGGGCCTGGGCAGACAAGGGACTATCTATGGTTACTTTTTGTTCATCAATAATAGAGCCCTTATAGTCTGTGGGGGGTACTTTTAGTCCTTTGTCTGCGTTATTCGGTACAGTTAATAAAAAGTACCCTGCGGATAGTCCCTCATCTGCACAGGCGCTAATTAAAATAACCAATGTACATCTTCATTTTTGCAAAATCAAAACCTACGGTGTTAAATACCCAACAAAAGCAAAAGCTAGTACTTAGAAAAAAAACCCTCATCTTTTTTTTTATTTTAGATCACTCGTGCTTCAAATTTTACGTCCAATTGTGGGCAAAAACCCTCACCTATTTTTTTTATTTTAGATCACTCGTGCCTCAAATTTTACGTCCATTTGTGGGCAATGTATGCTGAGACTCAGAGATGCACATCAGTTTAGGAAAGACGTCATAAAATCCATTCAAGGTGACATAATTATTGATCCTACCTAATTATCTATACTCATGGACTAAAAAATCAACTCAAAGTTTCATGCACGACTTTTGGAAAATTAACTCAATCAATTTTTTTTTATTTATTTTTTTTATGGCAGAGGTGGCAAACGAGCAGACGGATCACCTGATGGTAAGCGATTACCGCCGCCCATAGACACCCGCAACACCAGAGGAGTCACAAGTGCGTTGCCGGCCTTTGATTTGGGAGTACGCTCTTTTCTTGAAGGTTTGAATGTCGTATCGGTCCGGAAATACCGCAGGCGACAATTCATTCCACAGTTTGGTTGTGCGAGGCAGAAAGTTTCTAGTGAAACGCACAGTTGTGGACTGCCAACCATCTATGTGATGGGGATGAATATGTTATCGCGTAGAACGATGGCGGAAAGAGGCGGCAGGGATCAATCCGAACAATTCCTCGGAGCACTCCCCATTGTACATGCGATAGAGAATGCAGAGCGAGGCTACGTCTCTACGCAGCGCCAGGGAGTCAAGCCGATCTGAAATATCCTGGCAGTCGACGATTCGAGTTGCCCTTCGTTGAATGCGGTCCAGAGGGAGAAGCTGGTACTGGGGTGCCCCTGCCCAGAGATGAGAACAGTATTCCATATGAGGCCGAACCTGCGCCTTATAAAGTTGCAGGCGATGCGCCGCAGTGAAATACCGTCTCGATCTATTGAGCACACCAAGCTTCTTCGAGGCTAATTTAGCCTTACCCTCTAGATGGCCACGGAACTGGACTTCACTCGATATGTCGACACCAAGAATTCCGATACTAGCTGAGGCATTTAGGGGAGTGTCCTCAAAACGAGGTGATACGACAAATGGCATTTTCTTGGCAGTGAACGCGCAAACTTGTGTCTTAGTGGGGTTAAATTGGACCAAATTAAGTCGACCCCATTCTGAGACTTTCTTTAAAGAGGCCTCAATTTCCGACACAAAATTGTTTCGGCTCTCGATGACGTTTTCCCGAGAAATGTTGGCACGGCCGGTATAGAAGGCATCACCTGTGCTGTCATCCGCATAACAATGAGTGCTGCTGATTTGCAGCATATCATTGATATGCAGAAGGAACAGTGTAGGCGAAAGCACACAGCCTTGAGGGACACCAGCATTCACAGACATAGAATCTGAGCATGCACCGTCGACTACGACCTTTATGCTTCTGTCTGCAAGAAAACTAGTGACCCATTTGCATAATTCCTCGGGAAGCCCATAAGAAGGAAGCTTCGCAAGAAGTGCTTTGTGCCAGACCCGATCGAAGGCCTTCGCTATGTCCAAACTAACGGCCAAAGCTTCCCCCTTAGTCTCGATCGCCTGTGCCCAACGATGTGTCAGGTAGACAAGAAGATCACCAGCGGACCGGCCCTTACGGAAACCGTACTGTCGGTCACTAAGCAGCTGGCGGTCCTCTAGGTACCGAAGGAGCTGGCTGTTGATAATGGACTCCATTATCTTTGAGAATAAGGAGGTTATGGCTATCGGCCGGTAGTTGGACGGATTCGAGCGGTCACCTTTTTTAGGGATCGGGTGCACCAAAGCTTCGGGACTACGCCAGTGGAGTATGAGAGCCGAAAAAGGCGCGTTAAAACTGGAGTCAACTCTGGAGCACACACCTTCAACACGATAGGAGGGATTCCGTCGGGCCCACTCGACTTATGAATGTCGAGGGAAAAAGCAAAAGATCAAAAACTGTGTGTTTACTGTTTATGATTTTAGTTTGATGGTTCTCTAGTTTTTTGCTTTTAGCGTTTAGCAGTTTTGAAGACTGAATTATTTTTTCAAAAGTTGAGTAACAAGTCTTGAGTCGATTTTTTAGTCCACAGTGTAGATTAGGTACTCACACTTTAAAAAAGATTAAATGTTTTTTTGTTATGCAGCATGACAACGCTTCAAATCAAATACTCTTTATTGTCATACAATACAAGAAGAACAGAAAAAACAATAGAAAAAGAAACAAGTAGACAATCTGGGCGGTCTTATCGCGAAAAGCTATTTCTTCCAGATAACCCGCTTGCTTGAAGAAGAATAGGCGAATTCACAATTCACCTCGTACCATAACGCTTCGTATCATGTCTCTGTTACAGAACTCCAAAAACAATTGTGCTTCATAAAATCTGATCCTGCGAACACAATAACACCAAATGTCAAAGCTCAAATAAAAGACAAAGAAGAAGCTTGTCTGGATCCAAAAAGCAGGAATGACAAGTTTGTGGAGAATATTGATGAAAATCTCAATTTGAACGTAGTGGCGCATGAAAATCATTTGTTTATCGAACTTCGGCCCTTGGAGAAGAAAGAGAGTGAAGGTTATCAAGGTAATAAGCTGCAATATTGATACAGGCTGAATATAGAACCTAAGTTGTTCAGTTTCATGAGAAGAGTCGGAAACTGAACAACTGTGTTTACCTAAACTTCGTGCAACAGAGTGGAGACTGAAGTGAGATGAATTATTGTTATTCGAAACTAGCTTTCCGTCTGCGACTTCGTCTACGTGGAATTCTATGATATTGGGTTTTCATAAAATAAAAATATTGTCACGGTCTAACCAAAACAAATTGAGGACAAAGGCGCCGGCCCCACTGCATGCGGTCTAACGGTCAGAGTTCTTAGTTCTGCGTTCCGCGTGTTCAAACTTGTGCACACTATGAGCGGTCCCGAAATCTGGAGTCTTTACCACTGGTAACACGTCATACGCTCTTTTGCTTAAAAATGTCATTTGATCTCTACAATAGTTCATCTTCGGAAGATGAACTTCTATTATTGTGGAGCCTTGCACATTCAAAGAAAAAGAGAATCTACTGGGTGCATCCC